>OW679194.1:239701720-240005814 GCA_940337035.1 Agriotes lineatus | reverse complement strand
AACATACACAAGTTCACATAGAGCGCTAGAGGTAGACAGTCAATAATTGATTACCTACCGGTTAATAAAAAATTATCAGGACTGGTACACGACACCAGAGTATATCGAGATTCAGATGTAAATTCAGACCACTTCTTAGTAGCAATAAAAATTGCTGTACTTTTTAGATGGAAGACGTATCATACAATACAACCACAACAAGAACATACGTTTAGAGTTAACCTGCTATAAGACGAAAGTATACGAACACTATATCAGAACAGACTAACACTATACCTACAACAAAAGCCAATTAGTAGAAACATAAACCAAGAATGGGAAGACATTAAAAATGCAGTTCACCAAGCCGCTAAAGAAGCAATAGGGAAAAGAACTAAACGAAGTAACAACAAAAGATTGAAGATTTGAAACCATGAAATAGCTCAATATAGTAAAGACAAAAAACGATCATACTTAAGGTACCTCCACTCAAGGACAATTGAACACCGAATCGAATATCAATTTCGAAATGCCATTGTAAGAAGAGAAGTACGAAAACTAAAACGTGAAAGGAGGGACAAATACGTAAGTGACATTGAACACAATTTACATGGAAGAGAAGATAAGGCGTATAACATTCTTACATATTTAAATAATACTACAAAAGACAACCTAAAACTGAATACACTTGACAAAAAAAAACATGGCTTACGTATTTTAAAAACTAATGGACGCAAGTGGAGGATGAAGAATGTACAATATCTGCACAAATTAATGAATATGTAGATCCCATTACAATGGATGAACTACTAATAGCACTGCAGCATTCTAAGAATAAAGTCTCCTGGTACAGATGAAATAAATATTGAACTAATTAGGTACGCCCCAGGTCAACTACATATAAGACTATTAGATTTCCTAAATATTTGTTGGCGATATGGACATATTCCAGAGGAATGAAAGATTGCAATGGTTACACCTATATTTATACATGGAGATCGAAACAACTGTGATAATTATCTAGGCGTCAGTCTGCTAAACACCTGTTATAAATTGGACACTGTTATATTAAAAAAACGCCTGAATACAATAACAGAAACTATACTGTTGGAATCTCAACATGGGTTTAGAAAGGGTAGATGCTGCTCTGATTGCATATTTACACTAATACAACTAATAGAGAAAAGAAGAGAATTTAATCTTTCAATTTATATCGTCTTTGTAGATTACAGAAAGGCTTTCGACAACATCAACGGAAAAAAATTATGGGAAAGTATACGAAACAAAGGAATTCCACAACATTTAATTAGAGTAATCCAAAAAATATACGAAGATAACAAAATAAAGGTAAACTTGAGAAATGGAACTCAACACCATGCAGAAATAATAATTAATCTTGGAGTACGACAGGGATGCCCTATGTCACCTTCGTTGTTTAATATATATTATTATGTAATGGCTATATAAGCTACACTTTGGACTATCCATATATTTTATGAAATGTAATGCACCACTTTAAACTAGTCCTTTATTAATACAATGCCCTTTCTAATTAAATAATAATTCCTTTTTAAAAATCAAGTTCTCTTATCTCAGGTGGTTCGCCAAATCAAGATCTCTATTAATTGAATTTTAATATTACAGTACATACATTTGCTGTCAAATCGATTTGCAAAACTCGTTAAGCCAGGTATTGACAATTGTATACTATTTTAACACACATATTAATCAATTCTCCTAAGTAAGTAATAAATCAAGTCTATTTGAACACCTTCTTGTACTAATTGTTATTTTAACAATTTTCATTAACTCTTTACACAAACCTTAATACTTTCTCTTGCTTTTTCTGCCAAACTCCAACCAACAACGGATCCCAATATCGTCAGACTGCAAAACTTACTGCTCACTCCTCAAACAGTGACACCCAGGATGGCACGTGAACCCCTTTGACTGCATCCATCCAGAATATCACCCGCACTGCTTACAAAATCCAATCCTCCCTCCTTGCAAACGTCACCATCAAAACATTCAACCTCTGGTAAGTTCCAATATTATGAAGTTCCAAATCTAACCTTGTTCCTTTTTATAGCTATTCCGATGTCTACAGCAACACTTACAACTTATCCAAATCAATTAGTTACTTGTAATGTTTATTTCCAATTGACTGTACTTGTATAATCTCTTGACCGATTAGGTACCTCCATAAGTTCCAATTCATATTTTCATTTTATCTCACCGCGCAGATTTGTTTAAGACTCTTTTTAAATTTGTATTTACCAAATAACTTTCTAGTTTTATTTACAAAATGCTTTAATTCAGAAAATACATGTCTGTTTTTATTAGTTGTTTATATAACTAACTTAAACAAAATTTTCATTTATGTTAGATACAATTCTTATTGCACACTTATTTATTTTAAAAATCCTATTATTACATGCTCTTAATTATTATCATTCTAACAAATACATTTGTCAATTGTAACCTTGGCTTGAACTTTATAAAAAAAATTTGTAACCATTAAATTAGTATTCAATTAATATCAAAATCTCCTCTCTCATTGTCTCAATTTATTTATAATGTTTAAAATTTAAGATTTAATTATAGCAATCTTCCAAATTTATTCGTTTTAAATATTTCTTTATTGTATTTGATTACACTGCTTCATGTATCATAACAATATATATCGACCAAATTACTGAAAAATGGCAAGAAGGTATAAAAAGACATTTCACTATAAACAACCCTAACCTAAATAGAATTTTATTTGCTGACGATCAGGTAGTCCTAACACACACTGAAGATAATGTACAACACTCTATACACAAATTTAACACTATTAGGAAGAAATACAACCTAAATATGTTCTGTACAGTTAGTTGAATTTTAAAATGAACGAAATGGATTCTTCTGATTACAGGGGAACCCAATATTTCTCTCAAGTGCAGACAAATGAAAATCCAACAAAGCAAATAAATCGTCCCTATGCAGAAATCGCTAAAACTGTCCAACCAAACGTTTTTCCAAGAAAACAACAAGCTATTATTCTTAATGCTGTCGACGATCTACAATTAAGTCACTATGTTAAACAGTAGGAAACATCATCGGCCCGACAAAAATTCTGTTTGCATCGCGTATGTCAAACAATCGCATATGTATTTATCTCTATAACGAGCAACTTGTTGAACATCTAGTAAATAATTATAGTAATGTAATAATTGACGCAAAATGTGTTGGTATCCGAAGGCTCATAACGCCATCCAAAAGAATTGTATTGTCGAATGTGTGCCCTTCGATTCCTCATAATGTCATTGAAGAAGAATTAGCTAAGATGGGATTAAAACTACTATCTCCTTTATAGTTTCTGAGAGCTAGCATAGAAGGAGACGAATACAGCCATGTTTTGAGTTTTAGGCGACAAATTTATATACAACCAAACGAAGAAGTTAATCCTCCAGCATCATTCGTTATCACGTTTGAAGTTGTGCCGTATAGAATATTTATAACCTACGATGAAATAATTTGTTTTACATGTAAGGTCAAGGGTCACTTATCCCATAAGTGTCCAAGCTTAATTTCCCGACCCACAACATCCGCTGAAGGTAATGCAGAAACTATCTTGCAACCGACTAATATGGACGCTGAGACACATACCAACAAACGACCAGCTCAATCTGAAAGTAGTTTTCCACCTTCGGACACAGTGGAAGATGTCGCAACCGGTCAAGACGATTCGTTTGTCCAGCCAATTACTCGCAAAGTGGAAAGTAACATCAGGAAAAAGAGAAGGAAAAGTCCATCTGTTGAAGAAAAATGTGCTATCAATGAAATGTTAGAGTCAGCTAAAAATGCAATCGAAACTCAAAATCCTCAATTCGTTTTAGTTACGATCAAATCCTTCATTTCTCTGAAAATGTTCAAGGCTCTTCTGATCCGCTGAGTATTGCTCAGCAATATTCTAACGATGTGCCGGCGTTGTTACATATGATGACTAAAATATATCCTCACTTAAACCACAGATCATTAAAATTAGTGATGGGCATAACCGGACAATTTTCATAACCGAATTATTTGCATTCGAATCATATTAATAACCGATTGATTATTTGATTACTCATTCGAATCAATTTTGGTTCTCGATTCGTTTCGATTAAGTCAGCCGGCTTGCCGGTTGGCGGTTCACCGTCATCTGCATCGGCATCGTAACTTGCAGATAGCAGAGGAACTCAGTTAATCGTTAATTATAATAATTGTATAAATGATTTTTATTTGATTTCTAAGGAGTTTAAACCATTGAGAATAGCTATATCAATACTAATCATAAAGAAATTATAAATATGCGAATACAAAGTATCTATTGAATCTATTTTTAGTTCCTAAAATTGTCTAGTAGTCAGCCTTCCGCGGTTCTAAGGAAGCACACTTAAAATTTTCAACATCGAAATCCACTTCTTGTCCCAACTGCTCCGTTATTAAAAATTAAATATAAATCTGTTACGATATTGGAAAATCTTATTTCGCTTTCTGTTTATCCCTTATTAGGCATAATGGGCTAATTTATAAAATAAAAACCATGAACATACCCACATACTTGTTGCTGATCATCAAATCATTTCTATCTGACAGAACATTTCAAGTGAGAGTCAACGCTTGCACCTCCTCGACACACCGCATTAATGCTGGAGTCCCACAAGGATCTATTTTGGGCCCGATCTTATTTAACATTTTTATGTATGACATCCCTGAACCACTTAATGCAAATATAGCTATGTATGCCGATGACACGGCGTTAATCACGCAGAACTACGATATTAATCAGGCAGCACAAAGACTCCAGGAAGGTGTACACCAGTTAACTCTCTGGTTCCGGAAGTGGAATTTAAAAATCAACGCAGAAAAGTGCGATACAAAAATTTTCACTCTCCGACTGCCCCAAGATCCACCAAATATAACAATTAATAACACACCTATACCATGGAACCCCAAAGACAGCGCCGTCCGATATCTAGGGATATATTTAGATCGCAGACTAACCTGGAGCAATCACATAAATAAAAAGCTAGCAGAATCCTATGCCAGGTTAAGCATGCTTTACCCAATTTTGAACAAAAAATCGTCACTTAGAATTAAATGTGGAATATTAATTTATACAGCTATCATTAGACCAATATTTACTTATGGTTGTAGTATCTGGAGCTCGACATCGAAAACTAATATCAATAAGTTGCAGATTCTACAAAACAAAGTGCTGCGCACAATAACTAATGCTGAGTGGTTTGTAAGAAATTCTCAGTTGCATCGAGAAACTGATATTCCCACAATACAAGAATTCATCACAAAAACAAATAAAAACTTTTATAACAACATAGACATATGTAATGGCGCAATATTTTATCAAGTGGGCTCAAGATCACTACACACAAGATTAAAAAGGAAATTACCTGTAGATCTTTTGACTCGTGACAGTGACTAACATAAATGAATCTCAGTAATCTCCCCCTCATAACTGTAGTGCGCGCAGTGCCTCATGGGACAATCCAACTTTAACAATCATAAAAATTAGTGACAGAGGTCTTTAGGACCTCGCTAGTGCGGTATATTGTGACACACATCGCTGAACATTACCATGCATAGCATCATTGCTGAACTGGTACAGACAATTGTTAAAAAAAAAAAAAAAAAAAGGCATAATCAACCGCGTTTCGAAGCAAAAATTTAGGCCATTATAAACACAGCTTCGGCAAATCTCTGACTCAGCAGAACGTTATCTTTAAGGGGATTGAACACGCTATTTAGTTTTTGTTTGCGGCAACGTTGGCCCATTATACGTAGCACAACTTTATGTCCCATAAATTTAACTCGTCGACTAGGAGTATCAAATGTCTTAATAACATCAACAATCTGCGGCGAGCCTCACTTGGGTCAATCAAGTACATAGTAGAAAAGGTTATATGAGTTATGATTATTTACAGAATTTCGGGTCGCTGAGACGCGGCACGAAGTACGTATCAGGTTGAGGTTATTTTTGATTCGATTACTTGGAACGAAAACCGAGTTACACAGGTTATTTCAATAACCGGATAAAAGGTTATTTTTGATTCGAATAAGCCCATCACTAATTAAAATCAAGAATTTCAAGATTAAAGAAAAGGATTAAACTACAACTGGATTCGCAAAACCTCGATAGTGAAACAGACGAAATGACAGATCAATCCTCCCAGCAATCAACTTATTAATACATTATAATCATCTTCTTTCTTCAATGGAATATAAATGGGTTCTATTCCCATCACGAACAACTGCAATTTTTGATATCTGAAGAATTACCGTCAGTTATATGCGTTCAAGAATCTAACTTTAAGGAAAAAACCATAGTAAATTAAAAAAATTATAACATTTATTATAAAAATAGATTGAGTGCACTACAAAGTGGAAGAGTTGCTACTTATGTCCAAACTAAATATGAATCTCGGATTATACCTCTAACCACCAAACTAGAGGCTGTGGTAGTTAGAATTCATTTTAAGCACGAAGTCACAATTTGTAATGTATATATTTCACACAGCACAGATATTAATAATAACGAATTGTTGGATTTGCTGAAACAGCTTCCAACGCCTTATATTTTATTAGGATATTTTAGCGCCCATAGTTTAATATGGGGATGTGAAAAAACCTGTTCTAGAGGTAAAATTGTAGAACACTTAGTGGAAACAACAAATCTTATATTACTCAACAATGGAGAAAAAACGAGGTTTAATTCCTACAACGGCAGCTCATCAGCTATAGATTTAACATTTTGCGATCCCTCATTAGCGCCTTTTCTTTGTTGGAATACTTATCCTTATCTACATGATAGTGACCATTATCCGATGAGACTTGAAAATAGTTTGGATATAAAAACTGCACAAAGTTGGGACATATCTTCAGCTGACTGGTCATTATATGCAAAAGCGATTGAACAACGATTAGATAGGTTAGAACTAGCTAATGACGGGGTAGAAATGGCTGATATCTTTACAAATACCATTACGGAAGCTGCAAGAGAATCCACTAGGAAAAAATCAGTACCACGTAAACGCCAACCATTACCATGGTGGAATAGTAAGTGCCATAAAGTAGGGAAACAAAGTAAAAAGGCATTTAACAAGGTAAAACGACACAATACATTAGATAACTTATTGTATTTCAAGCAATGTCGAGCAAAAGCACGCCAAATAATAAAAAACAGTAAAAAAGAGGCGTGGGCAAAGTATGTTTCCTCAATAACGGAGTCTACACCCAGCAGTCAGGTTTGGAATAAGATTAGAAAACTAAAGGGAAAATATAGCCCAGGTCCAACGTTAATAAGACATGATGGAAGATTTATAACATCTCAATTGCAACTTGCTGAACTTTTTGCCAATAAATATGAAAATGATTCGAAGTCCAAAAATTTCGACAACGAATTTCAAAACTATAAACATAGTGAAAGTGAAGAAATTAAAACTAATAGCGAAAATACGCATCCCATTAATTATCCTTTCAGTATTAAAGAACTGAGAGATTGTCTTGAAAGCTGTGAGGACAGTAGTCCAGGACCTGATTGTATTCCTTACAGTTTCTTAAAGAATCTTCCAGAATCTGCAAAAAATCGTTTACTGGAAGTCTATAATACAATATGGGCCGCTCAGGAATTTCCTAGAAAGTGGAGGGAAGTAGAAATCATACCATTGCTCAAACCTAATAAACAACCGAACCAGATTAATTCATACAGGCCAATATCGCTATCCAGTACAATGTGCAAGTTGATGGAAAAAATAGTGAATAGGCGTCTAATGTGGTTTCTAGAAAAGAATTGCTTACTATATGAACTTCAGAGCGGTTTCCGGAATTCTAGATCAACAATAGACAATATCGTAAGCTTATCATCTGAAGTGCAAGAAGCTTTTGCTAATAAACAAAAAGTAATGGCAGTTTTCCTCGATATTTCTAATGCCTTTAATATGACATGGAAATATGGAATCATCCGACAGCTGGTAGAGTGGGGTTTACAGGGTCAAGTAGTGAGTTTTGTAAAACAGTTTTTGAACGATCAATAGCTTTTTGTTAAGATTGGAACTTCAGTATCTTCTATTAGACAGCTGGAAAATGGAACCCCCCAAGAATCTATATTAAGCCCTACGTTATTCCTAATAGCTATAAATGGCATAGCAAAAAATATTAACTTCCCAGTGAAATGCAATCTGTATGCAGACGATGTTATACTTTATATTAAAGGCAAAAAACTATCGACAATGCAAAACTCTTTGTAAACAGCAATAAATATATATTGGAAAACTGGTCTAGGACAACGGGTTTCAGTTTTCTGCGGAGAAAACACAAAGCATAATTTTCTCCAAAAGAGAAAATAAGAAGGTGAAACAGCTTCGTTTACATAGATCTCTATTACAATATGTAAACAGAGTGAAGTTTCTAGGAATAATCTTCGACAAATCCCCTTACCTGGAGATATCACATAGATTATGTAAAACAAGCAACTGCAAAGGGAATTTCACTACTGAAGGTTATTTCAAATCACTACGGGGAGCAGACACCGGACAGTTATTACACATCTACAGAAGCATAGTAAGATCAAGGATTGATTATGGACTCGTAGCATATTCAAACTGCAAAAAAAACTCAGAGGAAAAGAATTGAAGTTATTGAAAATTCAGCCTTACGGATTGTGTTTGGCCTTTTTAGAACTACGCTACGCCTGTATCCAGTTTCTACTGTCTAGCAAACGAATTGCCTTTGCAATTCCGATTTCGCAAGCATTGCTTAACATATGCAGCTAGGATTGCAGCAAATCCCGACAATCCCGTTAATCAAAACGTTTTTTCTCATCGATATGAATCAGTGTATGCTACCAAGAAAAATATCCATCTTCCTTTGTATCAACGAATTAATTACTTTATTGCTGACATGAACCTTACAAAATGAAAATAGTTTTTATTTTCCCTGGACTATCTTATTGCCACCAATAGATATTAGTTTATCTTCCTATCATAAATCTGAAACACACGCTTCTATTTTCCAAAAGCGTTTTCGTGAAATTCAAGAACGTTTTCGATGTCATTCCTTTATACAGGGTGTAGAAATGCTTTGCGCACCATAGGGATTTCAATGGTAATTTTTTCATATGAAAATATTTGCTTCCCTAATTATTTTAGAGCAAACTTATATGAAAGTTTTTTGTAGAGAAAAAATTCTGTATCCATTTATGCCATTTGTCATTTTACATTTCGGAAAACCGAAAATTTAAAGAAATAAAATTGCCATTTTTAGACAAATCAGTGGTGCATTGAAATTATTGAAGCATCTCAAAGCATCAACAAATTAGCTTGCTGTTTATTTGTTTGTAGCTGCAACCATGGCACTTATTGCACCTTATCTGCTTCCAGCATACCACCACTTCACAATTATCACTGATTTTTGAAAAAATGATAATTCTAGTTTATTTCATTATTAGGTTTTCTGACGTAAAATGAGAAAAATAATGGCATAAATGGAAGCAGAATTGTTTGCTCTACAAAAAACCTATTTACAAGTTTGCTCTAAAATAATTAGGGAAGCAAATATTGTCATATGAAAAAATTACCATTGGAATCCCTATGGTGCGTAAAGCATTTCTACACCCTGTATATACGGACGCGTCAAAGTGCCAAGGTGGAGTAGGTGCAGCTGTAGTAGCCTCAAATAATGGTTACAAATATAAACTTTCGGAACTGTGTAGCATCCACACGGGAGAACTTTACGCTATACTGGACGCGCTTCAGATTATTTTGGAAAATCAAAAACAATATGTGGTATGTACCGATTCATTGAGTGCACTCCAATCGATTCAGCAACTATATTCCAAGAATACTCTAGTTAACAAAATACAATGGTGTTTAAACTTGCTTCAACCGAAGAGTGTTCAGTTTGTGTATGTTCCGTCACATGTGGGGCTCAAAGGTAATGAAGACGCCGACGAACTAGCACATCAAGCAGTGAACAAATAGGGAAATAACATGCCACGACTTAAAAAACTTCTTCAACCATAAAGTTGAACAGTTATGGCAGGATACCTGGTCGCAAAGTAACAGTAAATTAAAAGAAGTTATACCAAATATAAACTGTAAGATAGTGCTGCCATCTCGGAGGAAGGATCAAGTTGTAATTTCAAGACTTCGAACAGGCCACACAAACCTAACTCACTGCTATCTTATAAAAAGGAACACCCTCCACAATGCAATGAGTGCCAAACCCTACTCACTGTTAAACATTTTGTGATAGATTGTCCTAAGTACTATGAAGAAAGAAGAAAACACAACATTCCACCTACAGTGCAAGAAGCTCTAGCAGGTTCATTAGAAACTGTAACTAATGTTATTAATTTTCTGAATGAGATAGATATGTACCGACTGTTGTAGCATCTGTTGTTTATATTATATATTGTTGATTTTACTGTAAAAATAAAGAACACGCTAATGACCCTTCGTGGTCGATGCGTTAAATTAAAAAAAAACTATTAGGACATTAAAAATCAACCAGCAGAGAAACAAAATCAAAATGTTTCAAGGTTATTGCCGTACCTGCTCTTCTATATGTATTAGCAAATTGGAGGCTCACCCTCAAAGATATAAAATTAATTGAATCTACCGAAATGAAATTATTAAGATACGTGGCCGGTTACGCTTTGATGGACCAGTAAAGGAATGAAGTAATACTTCAGGAACTAAATATTTTTAAAATAACTGAAAAATTGGACCAATACAGAAATTACTGGATGGAACATATAACCAGAATGGACGATTGTCGTATCTCTAAACAAATTCTGCAATACAAACCACGAGGGAGGAGGCGATTAGGAAGGCCAAAGAAACGCTGGAAAGATCAGTTTACATGAGACCGGAACAAACCAATTACGTTTAACACTGGAAGATGATGATGATGAGGTTTATGATGTTTGCAATATGCTTTGGTAATCCAGGCAATATAATAGAAATAAAGACGTTTGACGTTTTCAAAAGAAATGATAATGTAATTCCAATTGTTGATGAAGTAAAAAACTTAGGATTGACCCTAGATAATTCGTTTAGATATGTAACTCATATAACCAATTGCATAAAAAAAGCTTATTTAAATTTTAAAATTCTTTTCCTTTATAGACATTGCTTACCAATTCTTGTAAAGTCAATGCTTTGCGAAACATTAGTGCTATCACGTTTCTCTTACTGTTCTCAGGTCTATGGTCAGTCCATCACGCAAGATCTCGCTCGCAGAATACAGCGGGTTCAAAATTCTTGTCTACGCTTCATTTATGGAATTAGAAAATTTGATAAAATCTGCCACAAATTAAAAGATCTTAAATGGCTCAATATGCATAATAGACAATTGTGTCACGCTTTGTCATAAAATCAATCTTGAAGAACGACCACCATATTTGTACCATAAAATAAACATTTTGTACTGCTGTTCATTCTTTAAATTTACGTTTCAAAGGTCTATAACACCACCAATTCATAAGACTGCTTTGTTTCAAAGCGATTTTTCTTTTTTAGCATCCAGAGTTTATAATTCAATACCCCTTGGATTAAAAACCGTCTCGCTTCAAGCATTTAAGCGCAAATATAAACAGCAATTATTTGTTTCCCGACTTAGGTAAACCCTTATTCTTTGTTTTAGTTTACAGTATATTATTTCATTGCTACAATTCCATGACATATAATCACAGAATCTAGTATTAAGTTAGTTTAGGCATTGTGTTTATATGTAGTTTATTTTCTTTACGATTTCAAGGTCTTAGTGGCAGAACAAGAACAACCTAGGGGTTGGTTTTTGAACTAACACCTTCAGATTTTTTCAATGTATAATGTTCGTATTTAATGCATTTTCCGGTATGAGTATGATTGAAAGAATAAAGACCTTTATTATTGTTATTATTAGAGGAGGTAATGCAATTTTTCAATGTCAGTTTTGTAATTAAAAGATTTTGATTTTTTTATTTCAATCACTTCATAAACTAAACTAAACTAAACTGAAGCCATAATTCGTGGAGTAGGTGCAACAATATAATTACTAAATGACGATATTTGTCCTATAACCTCTACTTTTACAGTAGAAATGGCTCTGATAAATTACTTGTTCAAACAATAACGCACCCAGTGACTTACCTTTGAAGCTCTACAGAAAGTCAGCCAAAAGCGACCTTTGGATGAGTCCTGAGGAGCTACACGTAAAGAGAAGCGAGTAGCAGCACAAAACGATTCAAAGTGCTGCAGACAGTGCAATTGAATGATTTCAATCCCGGAAGTCAACAAAGGAAGCGACAGAGTAATCGAGTGACGCGATAGCAAAAACATTGCCGTAGAGTGCTGCGTAAATCCACAGTGCCGGTATTATGCAATTGCATTCGACAATCATCACTCAAGATGTTCATATGAGCAAGCTTTCTATATTCAGTGCGTAACGAGTATATGCGGTGTGAGGTACCACCGCAAAGGCGTTGTTCAAATAGCTGTTAGAGTGATTTGTGACAGTGCTGTGACGTATGAACCGTATAGACTACGAGTATTAGCGCGACATGTAGGATGGGTAAATTATGTGCTATAGAAGCAGATATTCGTTTTGTGGGTTAGTACTTAAGGTACTAAACACTGTATAGAGTATTTAGTAACTTAAGAACTAAGAAGAATTAAAATGTTTGACAAGAAAGCCATTATGTACACCTCTGAACTAGACTTACAATTTCGAAGAAGTTTTCATCATCATTTCTAAAACGGTAGTAGTCGGCATTTGCTAAAATACCAAATTAATACGGTGTGAAGAAAACTATAAGTCTCCCCTCAAGAATATTTAGTCGTTGTGTCATTTGCTACCTAAAAAAGTAAATATTACTACAGCGGCTACCTAACGTCTTCCACAGTAAAGGTAATCCTTTCAAAAATTCGTCATTATTTGCGAGTCAGTGAAAGGAAAAATCTTCCGATAGCTCGCTCCAATCAACAATAAAACGGGCGTCCATAAAACAAAGTCGAAGGCCAGCACATTTCGGGCGGAAGGGCGCCTAAGTGGAAATAAAGGGATGGTCATAGACTCCGGTTATCATGTTCTAAGAGATACACAGACATTACGCAGTTGGACAGACGCTGACACGCCGGGCACATGTCGAAGAGAAAGAGAGCTCGAAAGCCGCTGTAGTAAAAAATAGTAGTAATTTCGCTTGAACAAACTTAATACTGCCAGCCATAAACAGGATATGGGAGTGCGTAAAAACATACTAAAACAGTCTCTATGTGATGGGAATGTAGAGGACACGGGCGGATGCCGAGGGCGCTAGAATGGCGAAAAAATGAAGCCGTTCCTCTAATTGTGGGTGGCGAGCCGTGCCCTCATTTCGTTACCATAAAATCTAACTTATTTCTAGCAAGCAAATTGCTTGCAAATACATTTGTAAAGGTAATATGTAGATAATTTCGTAGAAGTAGTTGTGATGCTCTAAAGTTTAGGAACACCAAGTGATTTTTTTTTAAATATGTAGAGGGCTTTTCTCAGTAGTTCCTTCGCAAGTGGATGTTATAACACTAAACAAATTTAAAAATCAAAGGAAAATAGGGGTAAAAATATCTTCAACTTGAACTTGAGCTCCTGTGTACGAGTCTGCGTATGCGATTTCAATGATTGGGGATAGGCCGCAAGTAAAGCGGGCGTTTGCTGCCTCGGCCACCCGGGCCATGCCGATTTCTGCGATGCAGCTACATTTAAAACACTGCAGTTATTCGTTGTCCTTTTTGTCTCATACAACATTTATCCTGTATCTGTTGGGTTGCATTTTCCGGCAAGGCTAAAGCCTGAGCTAAATGTATATTGGTACTTTTATATATTTCTCAGTTAAAGGAAAAATAAACAAAGTTATATTATTTAAAGTGCTCAACTTGTATATGTTGGGTCCATAATATGCCCTTTTTCGTTTAGTGTACAAACCTGAGTTATGTGCAAAGCATTAATTTTATTTAAGTACTAGTTTTTGAGTTACAGCAAAAAACAAGCAAAATATTATCTCTCAATGTGCTCACCCTCCACATATTTTACCGATTTTTTTCGGTTTCCAGGACCAGGACCAGGAAGGCATATAATCGTCTTCCTCCAACAAATAATAGTTTTTGAGTTATACCGGCAACAAACAGACAGACAGACGGACACACAAACAGACCTACAGACAGACATATACAGGGTGCCCGGATTTCGTAGGGACAACATGGGTAACTTTTGTATTTGAAGAGATAGAGAGATGGTTAAATTAGCAAAAAGGTGCAGCTTTGAAAGCTCATTAAGAATCCATCTTCAAATTGTACTTGCCATGGCCCACTTGTCTATAATTTGAAAAAAAACAAAATCTCCTAATTTTTTTCTGAATGCAATGATGTATTACATGATATGGAAACTTTTTCAAAATTTTGAAAAACTGAGCTTATTCCTTTTACAGGCAGAAACCACTAGTGCCATTATTACAATAATTTTGTTTTTTATTTATTACGATATCTGTGAAATTATGTTTCGAAACAAAAACCAGGCTTATCATCATACGTGCCTGTCAGTAGTGTATAATGGAAAATTTTGAAAATATGATGTATTTTGTGCGTATATCAAGTGCTACAAGAACGTAGAACTTACACGTCAAACATACTGAACACACTGACACTACTGTACTGGAAGGCACGTATGATGATGAGCGTGCTTTTTGTTTCGAAACATAATTTCACAGATAACGTAATAAATAAAAAACAAAATTATTGTGATCATGGCACTAGTGATTTCTGCCTGTAAAAGGAATAAGCTCACTTTTTCCATATCATGTAATACATCATTGCATTCAGAAAAAAATCCTCTCTTAAAAGGGTCAAAAAAATTGCACGGTACCAATTTAAAATTTTGAGGTTAGGTTAGATTACTAAATTTGCACAAATAAAATTGGTTTTATTAAGTGCCAATAAATGTATTTAAATTACCACGCAAATTAGTTAAAATCGTAGCTCAATATCTTAACGAACAAAAAAGTTACGGCATATAAAAGACATTAGAAGATTTTGTTTTTTTTAATTTTAGACAAGTGGACCATGACAAGTAAAATTTGAAGATGGATTCTTAATGAGCTCTCACACCTGCACCTTTTTGCTAATTTAACCATCTCTCTATCTCTTCAAATACAAAAGTTACCCTGTTGTCCCTACGAAATTCGGGCACCCTGTATACATATAGACAAATAGACGTGGAACGTTTGCTCTTGAATTAAATTCTTATTATACTTAAAATGTATTTGAATTTAATTCATCGCTCTATCAAGCGTTGAATCTATTCGAGGCGCGAAAAGGAGATAACAGAATCGCATCCACTATGCGCAAAGCTGCGCTAAAGAACCGACGGGGTCTTTCCTTTTCCATTAAAGCGGGGAGCAAATGTACCAATACCCTACAAGATGTATAAAAGGAAACTACAGGGCCATTCCAGTATCTTGAGATTTTCCTTCCCAATTCCTCTCCTTTCTCTCCTCACCTGCCTATTCTGCCCTGACAGCATTTCTGTCTCGCAGAATGAACCCATATCCGGTAGACACTAAGGGAGATGACAGCGTTTCTGTCATCCTAAAGTAGCCTTAACTTCCCTATAGACCGTCCGACCAGACCGCCTTTTATTTATCCGTACCAGCTTAATTCCCGAGCCCGAATTTAAACGGCACCAGAAAGGCCATATTTCACAAAATTTAATTTGTGTTAACGTGAAATCACGCAGAGTTTTTCACCGCCGTCACTACGGACCCGAAGCTATAACCTAGAGATTGCTGTATAAGAAACTCACCTGGAGAACCCATCTCAAACGCATGAAAAAGCCGTCCAAAGGCTAGCAGTCGTCGCCCTCGTACATCCAGTTCTTCGCCATTCGAATGCTTAAATCCGATCCGCTGGAATTAAAATCGCGGCCGCCTCCGGAGTTACGTGCTGAACGCCTAGGATAATTACGGATCGCCTTGCAGGCTTTAAAAACTAGAGCTGGCCCCAGGTAAATCAAAAACTTGCTGATTAATACGGAAAATTGCAGTTGCAGTGCTTTGTCAATAAACACAACTGCAAAGGCCTCATCAGCGGCCGCAAGAGAGCTGCGAGGACCATTTTCCCAAGAAGTGAGGTGCGTGCTCTTTATGCGAGGCAAGCGACGCACCTGGTCCCTTTTATGGAAGATCCGGCGTGCGTACTAGCAGACCGTCCCCGGAGAGCCTGCACTACGCTCCAGCTTCCTGGGTTGCAGTCCGAGCCAGGAAAATAAACACCGCTCCCAGAAGTATCAATGTTATTTAATAATGTATAATTTATTTTCGTTTCACCAATATACACATTTATCAACATTATATTTATTTCTATAATTATCCAGTGTTTTACTGATCTACCATATATTTGAGTGAACGTATTTTGACGATTTAGAGTTTACCCGAGGTGAAACCTAGAGAGCCCTTCGCATGGACTTTTCATAACGTCACAGACGGATTTGAGAAAACCTGTTTTTCGTCATCGGAAATACATTTTTTCGCTATTACAATACTTTCTTCATTTTTAAGCGAGGGAAGTAAAATGGTCCTATCCTCTTAATTAGTTGTCTTCTTATATTATTTTTTAATATTTTTCCAACTTATTCTACTAGAATAAAGCAGATGGTCGAGTACTAGTAGATAAACTTACTGAAAAGAACAGAAGGCATTATTAAAACACTAGGAATAACAGAAGCCCTGGGGAGAATAGGATATCAGCTGACATATTAAACGGAGGTCAGTTTTATCAAGACTTTATTCTTCTTTCTCTTTAGTAGTCTCTTTCCTTTACTTTTCTTCGCTTTACAACAATATTTGAGATGCATTTGATTCGAGATAATAATTTAGCTTTTCCTTAAAATGTATAAATTCTACAAGTAGGTCATCAATTATCCATATTCATATTCAAGAGAAGAAATAATCTAGCAAACTGTATATAGAAATCAATTTATCGAGGCTATCTATAAATATAATAAACTATTAACTCCCTCAGGATATTCCATAATATGCTGGATCTCGTTGTACACAGAAATCCTGTAGAATTCAAAATCACTGCTATACAGCCGAACACTTGCAAAAGCCTCCGATATTCGATTGTGAACGCCTCCTATCTAAATCGGAATGGTGTCTACAGGCATACATTTTCCACTTAATATTTGCTCCGGCTACGTAGAACCGTTCAAAGAACCATTATCATCTCTTCTGCTACCACTCGGGCTTTTTGTGCCGCAAGGTTATTTGCAGAGCGCCAGCAAATATGAGGCAGCTTTTTGAGGACATGCCACGCAATAAAGCCGAAGCGCTTTAATTTACTTCGCCTTATCTGAAATTGAATTTTTAAAGTTTTTTTCGTCGGTGGGTCCGTCATTAGGTTAAATACATTTTTCAATGTCATATGGAGTCCAATAGCTCCAAGACGTGAAACTACTACCGACCAAACCACTGGAAAATATGGTGGCAAAAAGAGAGTCGAATAAAACTGTTACAAGTTGGAACTCATCCGACGGTCGGAAAAAGTTGTTCCGGCCGAGTCACTCGCGACTTCTTCCCCATTATTAATTCCGTTTTAAAATATGGGATCGGAATGCATCTGGCAGGCAACAATAAATAAAATTCCCCTCGGCCAGCATAAGTGTTTCTGAAGTCCTCGCACACTGCGAGCTGCTGGAAAACCTTTTCGATATTCAAATATTAGTATCCTTGACGGGTCCTGCAAAGCACGTTCCTCAATATCGAACCAAGCATCGGAAATGGGATTGTCAATCATGTCGACAGCGGAAGTTGCGGTTTATTCTTTCTCCATATATATCTTATTTGCCACACACAAATAATAATGTATTATAGTGTCAGCCTTTTCTCTTTTGATCATGTTAGGCCAACAGAACTAGTTGATTAACATTTTATTTTATGTTTTTTGTTAAAATTCGGAAGCAATTGTTACAGTAGAACAATATTCTTATTAGCAAGCTGTTTTAAATACACCTTATTGCTATGTTTGAGCAAATGAACGGTGTTAAAAATATTTTCCATATATATAAAAGTAAACGTTGCTAGTTATACGAATCAGAGTGACAGCTATTTAAGACAAAAAACCGCAAGTAAATACTAGAGCTCTTTTTGATTCTAAAATTGCATTACAAAATATCTTCTGTTAACTTAATAAACGTATTCGTTAATATTAAACAGTAATTTTTAATTCAATTCGATGCTAGTTTAAAAGTATTCCTAAATATATTCCTTAATAATATACGAAAACAGCTTTTGTACCAAGACGGTCCATTAGAATTTAGCTTTTACGGGGGAATATATAAATACGAGTGAACTGGAATAGTCGTTCAATTAAAATAAACATGATCAATTTTAAGAGAAAACATATCAGAAGCCTTATTTCCTGTTAAAATGTTATAGAAAATAATGTGAATTTCGTCGAATGCATAGAATAGGCATAAAAGTAAAAAAATTACTGAGCATACTCAATCATGTTAGTAACTGTAAACTACTTACAAAGAAACAAAGTAGGAGAGAGCTGGAACCCAAAGATTTATTCAGTATTTTTCTAATCATTATAGTATCAGTATCGGTTTGCAGAAGCCATACGAATGACTTAAATATTTCACTCAGCAGAATAAAACGTTAGAACTTAAAAATTCAGAAGGAATATTCAAGAAAGTGGGTGGTAAAAAATATTTTCTCAAAAATATATACACTAGCAGTGGCCATAGTTTCCAATTAGAAATGTTTAAAGATTTGTTGAACACTTACTGTTATAAGCGAAAACGGCACTTAAGAAACAAAACGTACCAATGATTTGCTCAAACTAACTTTCAGTTGAAACAAGAGCGGTTTGAGGTACTTAAAATGGGTCTGTTTACTACGTTAAAACAGGGGTTCGTCAAGTATTAATTAGTTTAGGGTACCACTAATTATTAAATTTAAAGCCATCATATCTCCAAATCATCAGAGCTCGAAACAAAAACGAAATTTCACTCCAGGTGTTCAAAAGTTGTCTAACCTTGAAGAAAGATCAGTGGAGTCGCAGGAAAATTGCGTCTCTTCACTTACCTTGCCTTAGGCTATTAATTTCACTATAAAATAAGGTGTGCGCGTTTTCTATAAAACAGAACATAACGACACTTAATAATATTTAAAACACTATAATGAACACGCCAAGTTACACGAAATTCAAGTGCAGTAATCTTAAAACTAACTGCAACTAATTATTTCTCTATGTGACGTTAGGATAATATAAATCATGGAAAGACTGACTTCAACTACGCAAACAACAGGCAGGAAGGCATTAAAGTGTTCGAAAGTGGTTACGAAATCGTAAATACAGTAGTACAAAAATTGAGACGGTAACATTTCGAACATATACCGAAACTTAAGCATGGAAGCATTTTACAGAGATCGATAAATTAGCGACACGAAACAAAAACTTGCACAGCATATAAAAGTTATAAAATACATTTTAGTATAGCAAAAATTTAGAATTTGTTACCATATCTCAAGTAATGAAGGGAAGGCAGTGGTACTTAGCAGTTCGCTCACCTGATGTAAGATGATGTATAACAATCGAGAAGGCGTCATTACCAGGCGAGTGAGGAATGATCATACGTGAGAAGAAGATGCACCTAGGAATCGATATAGCAAGAAGCCGCTGGCGTCGGAGGCAGCCAGCTCAACGGAAGAAATTCAAAGACTAGTAGGTGGACGGTAATCACGGTAACCACAAATATTTATTTATGACCAACTGAATGAGTCCGAACTAAATCGAGTGCGACTCGGCCGATAAGGTTAAGCTAGCTAATACCACAGTCACAAATCAGAAGTTACCACTTGCGGTAATCTTTATCCTGGCACAATAAAACCTGCCTCGCGGCAGCTTGCGGAGTCGAGTGCGACGCTACATGCCCGCTAAAATATTAAATCCCAACTGACGATTGAAAAAAACCACATTTGAAATCCACAGCCTCCATAATTCCACTCGTTCTGGATAAAGAGCTCAAAGTAATTTCTCAATGCAATATCAGCGAAATAGCCAGCATTCCCTTTACTTAATTAGCAAGTTTATTCGATTTCAAGCTGCAGCGTGCTTTTAAACAGTCCATAAATCAGTAGCAGGACCCGCCTGCCCCGAGTTCTGAACGAATAAATGAACTACGACATACGGATCTAAATTAACCAACACTAACACTGCTAGATTAAATAATTTAAAATGTTGTCAGTGTGGGTATCGCAGGAGTAAAACGCTAAGGCAAAAAGTAAGTTGTGAGTGAATTCTTTCCCGAACATAATTTCGATAAGGGATTTTTACAGAAATGTTTTAAATTACTTATGCTGTGGATGATTCACCTTGGAACACCTTTAGAAAGACTAAAAATGCATAAATATAGTGAGTAGGCTAGACGTGATCAACCAGTACCTATTGCTTTTGCTAAATATATCATAAACTTAATTGTTACGTGCAGAGTATCAAATAGATTTTCTCAAGTTGAATGGCATTAAGAGCATAATAAAAATTAAAATTTGTTATGACAAACCATCAAGGCTTTACCACATAACTATAAATATAGTAGATTGAATCCATATAACAGGTGTGCGTCGCATTGTTTAAATAAAACTTTAAAATTATTGTAAAATAGCAATAACAAATGATGTGATAAATACATATTCCAACATATTTATACATCGTCTTTTGAGTCGAGATTCTTTCAAAATGAAATTTAAGGACTCTTAACGTCTCAGATCTCCATATAATAGAGTAGCTTTCGATTTTCCGGAATCGATTGCTCGTAGCTTAACCCGAATGATATGAAATATTGATATTTTTCCAGTAAAACTTTTAATTTAGAAATTAAACTTAGAAATTATGTATTATTACTAACTAAATTGAATGTACCCAAGCAAACTCGATTGTACTTTCTAATAGAAATATAGCATTCATATTTCATCTTTACTCTGTCTTATTAACCTAAGCAAACTTAACCTAATATATTCCACGTTAACCAAAGCTAACCTAACAGCATTAGTTTTTACTGTTTAAATGTAATATAAATTTCTGAATTTAAAACCTATGTTATGCATTTAAACAAATAAGTTAATCCCGCTCCATGTATACGAACACTTTGTGTACGTATAAGCCTCTTATCGATTCTGTTAAAGGATTTTGGAAATTAATATTGAAACCTCTAATGTCTATACTTGATAAAACAGTTAATACCTGCATGTCGGTTTTGTTTCGAGATAAAGGTATCAGAGAGCAAACAGATACGCCGAAATTTAAAAAGCAAATAATGCTGCTCAGTTGCGTTGTTAGATATAGCAATAATATATAACCTCTGATAAGGTATATTAGCTACCATCACTTCAACTCAGGTTTTATATGATGTCCTCTTTATGGTAGGTATCAAACTTATAAATTGCTATATTTATAGCGAGGAATTGCTTCACCAAGGCACGTGTAAACTTTTTCTTATGCCTACCAAAGGTAATCATAATAAGAAATGCTCCCATAATACTGAATTTCTTACCCAGAATAAATATTATCTCTCTGCATACTTTGACGGTGCTAAAGATAACTCTAACACAAAATCAGAAAAATTATCAGCTAAAATCCGCAAAATACGTCCGATAGTTCTTCAAGTTGTCAACATTTACCAAGCTGTAATTACATATTAAATTCAAAGCACAGAACTAGGCCGCAGCAACTAACCACGGAACTGAGTTAAAATAGTATATTGTGTTACAAGTGTATAAGTACGCCTTTAAAGCACGTGCGACTAGTTTAAGAGCACGACGCAAAGCGGAGTGCTTTTAACGTGGCTAGTGCTTTAATGGCACTTATACACGTGTATCAGAGGCTATTTTTTCTACGATCGTAACAGAAATATAAAAACTTAGTTCCGTGACACTTTTTCCGTCACATTGTGTTAGATATTCTAGGTTATGTTGACATTCAAATTTATGGCAAAGCATGTTTTAATATAGTATTAAAACACGCCACCAATGGCAACGTGCAAAAAAGACGTAATTTGGGTGCTAATATTAAGAGTGTTACAAACGTCACCTTTGACACTAGAAACTATGCAACAAGTTATCATTTGGCACGATCGTAGAAAAAATTAATTTAACATTAATTTACTGAATGAGTTCTAGGATAACAAGAAACCTAAAATTAGGTACCATACTTTCAGAAACCCCAAAAACGTAAACGTACCTATCAATTATAATAAAAAACCTAATAAAAACAAGAACTTTCTTCACTGAAATTCCCAGTGCTTAAAGTTACTAGATTAATTATAAAGTAAGGATATTTTTCAACTTCTCACCGCTGAACGCTATAATACGCAATAGCACTAGAGTAAACTCACAATAATCTTGCGATTCTTTAGTATAAACCGTGAATACACGAAACAAATTGCTTTCAACGGGCCAGCTGAGCTACTTTGGAAGAGGGAGCGGGTTAGCACTAAAATGATCAAAACCAAATACGGGCGCCACTAACATGCTTGTTCAACAACTCGCGAATCTATGTTGGGTATGGTAATTGCAATTTACGTTTAAGGGAGAAATTACATTTACCTGACCCAGGCTCCTTGATAATTTGGAACCAGTTATAGAAAGAAAAAAGGCGCATTTAAAGTGGTATTCATTTTCAATGCCTACATGCGAACAAAAAATATAGCCGTGTAGTTTCTCTTGCCGAAATTAAATATTGCATCTGGGGTATTTTTTAAAGCCAAACTGATCTCTAGCAACAAAAACAATGCACCATATTGGGCTGCAGCTTGTTACGGCCACAACCTGGTTCTAGACGACAGAAAACAACAATTGGTTCCAACGTAAATACTCTTAACGATGGGCTGTAACACAAGGACCCAGCTTTAGGGATGGTCAGCGAGAAGGGGCGAGTACTTTACTACCTTGGGATTAGGGCGGCATTCCTGTAAACGAGCTAAAAGATGTTAAATAATCGAGACTCCACCACCTTCGGACTAAATCGGGAAAATCAGCAACACATGTAGGCCCACTTTGAAAGTGGAAGGAAGTGAGTCCAGCTTTCTACTTCTGGCTTGGCATAACTTGAGGCGGCCACTGCAACAGCTGAATCGAACCTACCCTTCGTGACATTGACTTACAATCATCTGAATTCCTGTACATTGAAACAAAACACAAACGTGCATGCAAACACCAATGACAAACGTCAGTAATTGGCAATAAAGTATATTGGAATAACAAAATAAGTAAATGACAATGAATATGCAAATGTTTACTCGTTACAGTTAAAAATATATGAGAAAGGGGTTAATCATGTTAAATAGCGACGTTTAAACTAAACACAGCTTTAAAATAACAATCAAACGACATGGCTACATTCCAAACAGTAATGACTTTAAATACTTTACAAAGGGACTACGTTAGAGTATCAAAATTAGCAACAATCACTCAGATAGTGGCACAACAACGTTTACTTGAACTTAAAATGCAAAACAACATATAGGCGTTAAAACTTGACGGTATTGTTCAACATCTTACGATTTAAATTAACCAATGGATCAATTTTCCAAGACAACACTTCACTATAAATATCTATGCATCACAAACACTATTAAATCAACAAATACCTGATAGGAAGTTAAACGTTCTGGTTACGTTGTTCTCATCAAGCTGCAGGTCGCATCCCAAGCTATTGCCACGAAAAGAATGCCAGGAAACGTCTGGAAACCACATTGAGGAGCGATAATCGAGCGAATGTAAGCGGCATTACATCCCCTTAACGGGTACGAATGAAGCACCTTACGGTAAGCAGGTTCGGTATGACGCCTTGGGGCTTCATTACACTGGCAAGTTTAGCACATGGTTGAGAATTTCTCTTAAGATCCACTATAACAGTGTTAACGGAGAAGCTTAGCTCCAACGCTACGGAAAACTCGGCTAAACGTCCATCAAATGACCACTATACGCACTGGCTCGACTACAGCAACAATGTAGTTTCACAATTTACAACAATTTCGACATACGCGGAGCTAGGATAATCGAAGCCGGCGCGGCGTAGCGGACTCAACCACCAACACCTCTTGACGACATTAGCTCCGGCCGCTGAGTGATGCTTCGGCAAACGATGCGGGAACGAAATAACTAGCTGCACGCGTGACTTAAACTCGTTCTCTGTTCCACTCACGAGTCTCGCGGGAAAATTAAGCTGATGAAATCCTGTGCCCTCGGGAAAGTTTTGGACCTTCAGGCAACGGCAAAATTCTTAGAATGCAATAAGACAGATTGCAACATCAAGGCAGCATGCGAGAACAAAGCCTAATTCATACCACGCCGGAATAGACTTGAACTGATCCTAAACAGCCTACAAAACGTTAGCATTTAAAATGAGCGGAAATAAGGATCGTATGGAGTAAACGTTTGACTACACTACTGAACTATAAACTTGGGCTTGAATTATGCGAGAAAATACAGGAAAGTGCTAACTTTCGAAAATTGTTCTCACAATTTAAAAGTATGTACACTTGGTTTCATTGAAATCGACTACACCTAATTTTTGGATGTGTAAGCTTGTATTTATTTGATGGTAATGTATTGCTTATTGTCAAACGAATTATATGCCATAAAATGTCAAAACCTTCTGAGCAAGAGAAAGTACACATAATTGCAAAGCTCGACGATGACTGATCTGTTGGAGTATTTGCAAATGACTTATAAATTTCCACAATCACCGCATTTAGAGTAAAGAAGAGGTAGGACAGGAAAGCACAGTTGCCAGAAAAGTTGGTTCTGGTGGTTGCAAGATATCAACACCAGAAGAAGACGAAGCTCTTTTAAACGTTTTAAGGGAAAATCCTTTTCAGTCCGCTGGCGATGACGTTGCTCATACACATTTCCCAGGCTCCTGGGCTACAGCATTTCGAAGAATAACGGTTTCGGGAATCAAAATCAGGGCAAATGCTAAAAAGCAGACACTTACGCAAGAACAAACGCAGTCACGGGTCATATTTTGCGTAAATTAATTTTACCGGCATATGGAATTTTGGGACAGGGTAGTATTTTCAAACGAAAAAGTTTTTCAATCAAGCAATGACGACCATCATCAGCAAACTCTAGATTCGATAGAAAGTAAATATGTAGCGTCTTCAAACACATCTGGCCTTTTTTTGTCTGGGCGTGGATGTGTGTGCAGCGACCAGATATTTTGGAGGGCGGTATGCTGCCATCTGTAAATCAGGTGTATGCCGAAATTAATTTTATATTTCAACATGATAACTGCCCTGTCCATGCTGCGATAGTTGTCAGGGACTGTTTCCAAACTAATAACGTCGAATTTCTACCTTGCCCTGCGTACAGCCCAGACTTAAACCCAATGGAGGTTCTTTGGTTGTTGCTGGCCAAATTAATTTAGAAAAGAAATTTTCGGCCTCAAAATGCCGAGCAACTGTGGGACTCAATTACCAATGCATGGGAAGATTTGCAATGAAACGCCAACATTTGTATATATCTCGTTCATTCCATTCCTACAAAAGGATGGTGCGATGACAAAAACTAAGTTTTAGTTTCTTTCTTTAAACTACTCCATTTTGCCGTTTTAAATTTATTGTGCTTTATGTATGCTGCGGTTGTGCTGTTTTTACACTTTGGTTAAGATATGTTGTTTTAATCTCTAAGGACCTAGTTAGTTGAAGAGCTAACTAATATTAAGTAAAGTATTATTTATGGTAGAAAAAAAAGTTAAAAAAGCTTGTAGTCGATTTCAATAAAACCAAGTGTAAGTAATTGAGTGAAATACGTAGGAGATACACATATAAATCACAACGGTATTAATACATAAATGGTAAAAGCGGCATAAACAGCCAAATTTCAATATCGACAAGTTATACACTTATTTGCGCTGTTACATTTTGGAATTGTGGAAAATATTTAGGCGGAGTATAAGCTCGTAGCTTATCTGTTGAGTCCAGCGTCGATCAAAGAAGCTGAAGGGGCTTCAACTGCGCCCAGGTGCTCAATAGAACGGCAACAACGTGGACAAATCGTGCAGACTACAAAACCAAAGTTAAAGATGAGCCATAATCGCCACTTATTCCATAAACTGGAAAAGTTACCTAAGTCCACAATGAGATACGAAATTCATAAAAAAAGAAAAGCCTTCCTTACTAAAATCCAAAAATTTAGTAAATTCTAGAGGTGTTAGAAAAACTAGTAAAAGCCCTGTAACTAAAAAGACACCATTAACCCTAAAGAAAAACTACTTACTTCAGGTACAAAACGGCTTACCTGTTCAATCTACAGAGGAGAGGCTGATTTATCAAAAAAAGTTTACTGTTTATATTTTCATATAGACTCATTATATAGAGATTTTTGTAAAGTTTATTTGAAACAGTTCTCAGAACGCGGACCAAAATTAATTAGATGTCTTAAACACTGTTGCAGATCAAGAAGAACAAATTTAATTAGTTAAAAACCATCATGAAGGAAGAGCGAACCACAGAGGTATTAATGAAACGTTAGAATACTTAAAACGAAATTATTATTGGAAAAATATTAAACTCGCCATTTCAAATTATATTAACTCTTGCGCCATTTGTCAACGTGCAAAATATGTTAGAACCCTTAATATTAACAGAAACAGCAACTAAAACCATTTTAAATTGTTCATATGGACGTTTTTACATTTGATAACCGAAATTACTTAACTGTAGTCGACTCATTCTCAAAATTTGTACAAGCTCTATTTATCCAAGGAAAAACAGCTATTCATATTAGTTTGCTTTAATAAAATATTTTGCATCTTTTGGAGTACCTCAAACCTTAGTTGTCGATAAAGGCACAGAGTTTAATAATGAAACTGTTAAGGAAATATTGAAATTACATAAAATTAACGTTCATTTTACAACCTTAGCCCATCATGAATATAACTTCATTGTTGAAAGATTTCATTCTACAATTATTGAACACTTAAGGATCTTAAAAGAAATCCACGCAAACGAAAATGATAACCTAATGGACTATGCAATTATTGGCTATAATAATTCAATACACAGTGCAACAAATTATACACCTTTCGAATAACATTCGGACATACAAATTCTGGAAATCCAAATGAAATGTTTATAACCACTTCATTCTATACGGAATACGCCGAAAATCACAAACAAAGATTGGAACATGTATACCAAAAAGTTAGGGAACAGTTACAAGCAGATAAGGAAAAGGTAGTTTCCAAATTAAATTCACAGGGAAACTTAAATAATGAATTTTCTTTAGGGAAAACTGTATATAAGCAAAACCCCGATTGTAGGAATAAAAAGAATCGCAAATTTTTAGGACCATACCAAATCAAAAAAATGTTAGAAAGAAATAGAGTAGAAATTACTAATAGACTTAATAAAAATAAAAAAGAAGTAGTTCATATAAAGGAACTAGAAAACCTTCTATCGTTACAGATTTGCCATCTGTATCGTCGCAGCGAAATTAGATCTTCAAAATTCCACAACCTCAATAGAAATCCTGGACTTATTTCATAAAAATTGGGAAACGCTCAGAACAAAGTTAATTATTGGTCTTTCATACAGGTATATGATTTTTCTAAAATAATAGAGGAATTTAATGTACCTCAAAAGTCTTTTTCTCAAATTAAAAGCACAATTAAAAATGAAACTCAGAAGCCTAGCTATGAAAAAGAATATTATAGTTCATATAGTCTTGTAAATTTATTAGAAAGTAAAATTAAAAGTCAAATTTATCAGCTTAACCCACTTGCTATGCAAAAATCTAAACGCAGCCTTATCGAGGGATTGGGATCAATAATAAGGTCAATAACAGGAAATTTAGATCATACCGATGCAGAAAGATACGATAAAGCCATAATTACACTTTCCGATAATCAAAAACAAATGAAAACGTTAATTACGGAGCAAATTACTTTACTCCAAAAATCAATTTTAAAATTTAAAAATAGTACTGAAGGGCTTGCTCATAATCAAATGATGCTACAATCTCGAATCTTACAATTAGAGCAGGTCATCAAAACTACAGATTTGCCAGAGATCGATACGCACAGTGATTTTCTTTTACATTCTTTATTCTCGCAATTTGCAATTAGCTTCCAAATTATTTACGATATGTTAGAGAGAATTGAAGTAGCAAATCAGTTTTTCAAAATTGAATACATTCCACAACTCTTTAGTTGAACCTGAAGATTTACTTTCGGAGCTGTCACGTATTAACACGAAGATTGAAAAGCATAAACTTCCTTTCGAACCAGTTGTGAAGAATATTTTGTTATATGAAAAATTATAGAAATTAAAAGTTACAGTGAAGGAAATCAAATCGTCTTTATTTTAGAAATTCCAATTCTTAAAGCTGAAAGCTATGATTATTATCAGAAGTAATACTATAAGTACTTCGATATTCTCGGGTTATAATGTCGATAACTTGTTGCACAAATAATAAAAGAGTGTCAGTTTAACAGGTTAAATAGTCCGACCGCGTCAGAGGGAGGATTATTCTGTCAAACTGACACGATTTGTTATTGTGCAGGAAGTTTGAGACGTATAACCTGTTCGAAGTACTTATTGTATTCGATTTGATTATTTTTTGAGTGAATTTTAATATTAGAAACAATATTTTAATGGCAGCTCGATTTGTTTGTATTAACCTAGCTGAAAGTCATCTCCATGAAAACAACATCAAGTTGACAGAAGTTATGTATTCCGTTGCCTAGTGAAGTTACTATAATATAATCGATTGTGTATAATCGAAATTATACAAGATAACTTAACTAAATCCAGCCACCTGATTGGTTGAAATCTCTACGAAAAAAATTATCAAGGGTAATACCACAAGCAGTGGATATATTTTTGACAAATATTTTGTCGTTTCCATGTAAATTACTGCGTTTAAATTTCACGATACAAAATCACATCAAAAATGTCACGAGCCGAAGGCGAGTGACATTTAAATGTGATTTTGTTGAGTGAAATTGGCAATAATTTCTATGGAAATGGCAAAATATTTAAAAAAAATATATCCACTTCGAGTGGTATTTGGGACGACTATTTAACAATATTAATACATAACGATTAACTTTATTGAAAATGATTCACAATGAAAGTGGAGGTAAATGACAGTATTCCGTTTCTAGACGTTCTGGTAAAACGTATATCAGAGATGGTAGTTTAAGAAATGCAGTCTATCGAAAGCTGACATACAAGGACAGATATCTAATTGCTAACTCGCACCATCATCCAATGCAAAAAGCAACAGTTCTTAAGACTTTGGCGACCAGAGCGGTTCGTATATCAGCGCAGAGAACCTAGAGAGAGAAAAGGAACATTTATTTGACTTGTTACAATGGAATGGATATACAACCACCGCCATACGCAAAGCGCTAACTTTTACAAAAGAGCATACCTTAGAATTCTAACAGGCCAGAGTATCTCATTACTTCCCAAGAAAGATACTTGAAGCCATAGAAATAGACAAACATCTAAATAATATAAACAGGGAAGATGGTTTTAGACTTAGTAAAACTTGAACTCCTGTCATTCACGTTTAAAGCATTACAACCACCGATCAACTTTACGCCGTTCTGCAAGGCTGGCACAGAGGACTATAAATACATCCATGCCGTCCTCCAGCTTTTAGAGCAACTTTGACAGTAAAAAGTCCTAAGTATCTTTGTCCACAAGGTACTCTAATAACTCGGACCATGGGTGGCTTGTAAGAGTTACGAGCTATTAAAGAACAGAATTGTTGCACAAACCCTCGCTTGAGTTCACAAGGTGTTTAGCACATTAAACCAACAAATGCTGGATGTTTATCTATAAAGACGACGCGGTCTAAGCCGAAATTTAATTCTAATACTGACAGTTCTCGTACAAGCTAAAAACAGTCACGAACTAAGATTCTAATTTCGTTAGTTGTAATTAAGTGTTTCAGAATTCAAATAACGATTTAGCAGCCGCGAGTTGTTTAGAAATTTATGGTTACAATTTTTGTCCGCTAATACTTGATATTGTAAAACTGAAGATTCTTGTCGATGAAGAAATTTTTATTCATAGCGAACGAAGTCCTGCGCCCATTATCATTGGTTTTCGACTGTTAGCTGACAAGAGCTTTCATTGCATACACTTTTTGATAAAATAATATATGCAATGAAAGAACTTCAAAATGACAACATTTAGAGAACAACTTCACTATGGATATATTTCTACAGAGAACATTTGTGTTCGTATTATATTTTTTGTACTTCTTTGTATTTTGCCAAGAACTATAACAAATGGAAATAAAGAGTGGTTCCCATCAAAGCAAAGTTGTAAAGCAAGGAAAGTAATTAAATGCGTTGCTATGTAAAGCAAGGTTACAAGAAAAATGTTAAGTTACTGCTACTGAAGTTGCTCCTCATTCGCCAACTTTAGGGTTAGTCTCCACGCACGTAAAGCTAAAATAAACCTATTTCAAAACTAAACTAATCTCATCTAACGTAGCCCGTGCCGCTTAAAACCCGAAACCCACTGACTTAGTTCTGAGCGCTAACAACCCTCATAATTATTTCAAGCAGGATGCGTGCAAGTGAGCTACGCCGCTTTGATAAAAGAACGGCGGCTGACGCATAGAGCTCGTAATCAGGCCCGGGAGACTCGTCACGAAGTATAGAGTTAACTGGAAAACAACTAAATGTGCCTTTATGGTAACGTTTCTCACTGTAATTAGCTATTTTACGAGTTAAATAAATTTACAGCACAGAACAGCAAGTTTGAAAACCGTTATCGACTGATATCTGAAAGAACTGTTGGACCACCACCAATAATTTGGCGGTCTAATATGCACTATAAGCTAACCTCTGAAGTTATCTTGTATCGTTCTCAGGTAGTGCGACTAAATACCACCATAGGTTAACAAATAACTCACTTGGAACATGATTTTCTATATATCTATGTAAAAAACTTGTCTGTGGTGAAAAGGCAAAAGGGTATAAGTCAAAAATGATAATTTTACAGGAACATCAAAAAACTATTTTGCTGGAGATTTGAGAACAACCTTTAATTCTTTTCGCTGGTAATCAAAAGAATTAAGTCGATTTATTGACTACAGCTTGCTTTGCTATTGATTTTAAAACTATTTCTACTAGAAAATTAATAAATACGGAACTTATACCTTATCGCATCTCATTTTATTCATTTTATGAAATAGCAAAAGGGTATAAGTTGACATACAGATTTTTGCAATTTCCCGGAATATGTATTTTCTGATAAATAATTACTATGACAAAACAGCATATGTAGACATAAACTAAACAAGAATATGTGGTTTTGAGTTCGAATATTGTGAGGTTATGTGTAAACTTACCGGTTAAGTTCTTGTTACAACGCTTCTGCAAAACCTTGTACGCACGAGAGCGTGTGTCCATTTTGGCACATTCGTTAAACTACACTATAATAACTAATAATAACACTGGAAAACTGGACCGCTAAAACACGTGTACATAAGTTATTTGTTTCCAAAAAAAAAACGAAAGTTATGAAATGACAAAAGGGTATAAATTAACATATGCTAATAATTTTACGAAAAGCTTTGACTCGGGGTATTAGTACACATGTATCTCTTTGCCATTGACTAAATTTGTTTTTTATCAGTTTTTAGTGAATTTTCAGGAAATAAGTCTACATATCCCATTTAGAAAACTTGCTGTAACAATGCGGTTATGGTATGTAGACTTATATCCTCTTGTATTTAGATGCCTGATATTGCTCTGGACACAGGGCATCAATAAAATAAAGAATGAGATAAGTCGACTTATACCCTTATGCCTTTTTACCACAGATGTAGTACTCAAATACATTTAAAAATCAGTATCCGTATCCGATCAATAACATACAATCTATCTCTATTCGAGTAGAATGTCGGATAGATAACTACGGATAAGATAGGTGGAAGTTCAGAGAGAGAAGAGCACGATAACTCAAGGTGTCGACAGCGGTACGGGCGAAATTCTTTTGTCAATGGAAAAGAAGCAACGACCAATATTTTTGACAGCAAAGTACTTGACACTGTCGCGGAGCTACAGTGAAATTTCCAACATTTACGATATCATAAATTTGTTGCGGAAAGAGTACAAAAGACACTAATAGATAGTAAAGCTCCGCGCTGCAACTATGAGCGCTATCAGTCGGTATCCAAGTGAAACGCGACGCGATATCTAAAACGTGAAGAGTTGATTCTGGAGTTTCTAAAGAGTTCAGCGTGTCCAGAAGAAAGTACATGAAGACCAACTAAGGGGATTCCGAGTTGGCACAGCGGCCGTACATTTAATCTCTTCCGGATAACAAAGAATTGCAATAACTCTGCTCTATTACGCCATCGCCAAGACGCAATCCGGATACCCTTTGCAAAACAATGGAGCTAAAGTGTCAGTCTCGGCATGCAGCCCAAAAGGACCACCCTCAATCAAAGAATTCCATAAAGCTTTGACGCTACCAGCCAGGAAGTAATAAATCTGAATACCCGAGCCGTACACTTTCTATTTGGCAGACAATAAGTCATTGTAAGCTCCAAAAGTACAAGGCATTCCCTCACCATCAGATATAATAAATCAACCCCTTCTACTTCCGTAAACATGGGAATAAAACGAGACGAGAAGGCACCAGAAGGAATTTACGTATCCAGTCTGCCTATTTTAAGCATTCTGAAGTACTCGGATCAGATTCTGGGTCACCGACTCGTTTAAGCGTTCCGGCGTTCGTTCATCTACAGTTTACGCAGTGTCGGACTTGAGTAATTTATTTGTAATCGTTGTATTCACGCATTCCTTATATAAATGTACGTACCATTTCTACGTATATGTATGTTCATTTACGTTTATTTTACTTAGTATCTTCAACACCATTGCACTCCTGTTGCTAAGTAAGTTTTATTGAAAATTAGTTTGTCGGTAACAAAAGGTACGCTTTAAGAGCCCATTAGTTGTACTGTCCGTTTCATGCATTTTACCTACCTCTGTCCGAACGTTCGGCGTTTTATAGTTATTGAGATCGCAAAACTCGTTTTAAAGAGCCTTCAGTTGTGCGAGATAGGTTATCGATCTGTTGTCATGTGTAACTAAGCCAATTAGCATTCAGTTGTCTACGCGCGCCTGCGGCATTTTTTTGTTCCTCGTTCTCTTCTGTAAACGTCTTCGACTTGATCGCACGCGTTTGCTTTAGTTTAGGGCTACTTTATAGTGACTTTCGAGGGCAAGAATAGGTCGTAGCAGATGGGCTGCGCGTAGTGCGTTAGTGAGTTCTCGTAAGCTGATAGACCTATCGGTTGTACAAGAGACTCTTTGGTGATCCCTGGTAATTTTGAATACCGTTTGCTATTTATAGAAAAATAACCGCACATCATATTTACTGTAGCTACCTTTCGATATTTCTATGTAGCCTGTGCGTTTCTTTGTAAGGATTTGAAGCTGGTTAGAGTAATTGAGTGTGTTTAATCTGGTGCTTGATTCTAAAATTGTTTGTCGTTCATAGTAAAATAACTACATGTATACCCCGAAGTTGGTGGCAACTTCCCACACCCTTCCACTACCTGTAACAGCAGCTCACGATAAGTTCTAATTCTCATTTTTAAATTCTACTCACGAGCTACCACTGCTATCCTGGATCATCAGGAGCAAAACGTGTAGGTTGGAACGGACAGGTTTTATTTCCTGGGCATCTTCCTAGACGGAAAGCATCGCGGCCTGAGGAAGACATACTGAATGGAGAGGAAATTTGTCGCTCCAGCATTTAATGCAGCGCTGCGGCTATCCAAAATTCAGCATAGATACAGCTTCCACTCTAGTCTCTCGGACGCGATTATTCACTGGACTGAATATTTTTGTCATTTTGAAAGGCGCAAAGACGAGACGTCGGATCAAGAAAAGTTTTAATTACATAGTTGGTTTATTTGTGCACAAAGCAGGTCGGGGATTTGATTTTGACAAGTCCAGTATGTGATCGGGCTGCACTCAGCAAAAGTTCGTGACGATTATAATAAAATCCTTGTTAATGTTTTGATTGAAGCCTCAGAAACAAAGCACTTTTAATAAAATTACCGGATAGTTTGAAGCACTTTTGTAGCATGTGCTGAATGACTAAACTCCCAAAAACCAGTATTTAATGAAAGCAAGGTATAAATTGTAGGTCAAACGCTGGAAATTATTCAATATACGTCTATTTTTAAGTTAGTTAAAAGCAAGGATTACTTTTAACCGATTTTTTAAATAACTAATTCTTATTATTCGCATTACCAACATCGAATCTTCAGTTTCGCTAAATTTACGAACCTAGAAAGCCACACAAGGGATATCGTTGAAAATATTTCGATGTTGCCGGTCGGGCTCATAAACCTGCATGGGATAAAAAGTTCAAATATATCCAGAATTTCGAATTTGTCCCTACCGGAATAGGAAGGAATTCTACATCTAAAACAAGACCCAGTTAATTAAGGCGTAATAACGAAGCTATTCGTTTAGGTTTGTTATCGAAGGGTTACATTAACCAATTTTCTAGCAAAGGGGTTTATTGCTTTTCTTCAGATAACCGCGGTTCACGCCCTTTAGGCACCTTTCCCTGCGTCGAATTGTACCGTGCCGATTTATTTATTTTCATCAGGGGTGTACTTGTAAGTTCAGGGCGTGGAAATAAATCGTAGGGGACAAATCTCTCAAGAGAAAATGTTGCTTGCTTTAAACTGGTGTTCTTGAAAACTACATAAAACATGTTTCTTAAGCCATATAATTAGTTATTGGTCAAAGTTATAATTGCAATGTCAGATGCCATAATTCTTGTTTTAAGATACTTGATGTCTAGCTTGCCCAGTATCGGTTCTTTAGATATAACAAGTTCTTAGGCCGTTCCATCCAGAACAGTGGTAGCTCTAATCCTTCACTTTTTGAGCCACACACCAATATTTATATTCGGACGATAATTTTTTAGAAAGAAACTCATCTCACCATATCATATTTGTATGCTGCAACTGATATTATATTGCTGCATTGATGGTATGTCCAAATTCTGTGTATGATATAGTAGGAAACGATTGTATTTTAAGTTACTATAGTTTCGTCGCCTTCGAAGAGAAAAGTCATTTTAAGGTTAGGTTGAATAGTTGTTTACCTGGTGTTACGCGTAAATTCTCCATTGATTTCAATCAATTTAGGGTTCAGGTATTTTTCGCTATTATGATGTAGGTTAGGTCGCCGCTGCTTCCTTGATATAGATTTGGTTGCCTAAACCTTCATTTCTATCGTCCAAATTTTAAAACATCTTGATAGCTGGGGGAACCTCGGTGATCTCTGAAAGATTGCCAGTATATAAGGGAGTAATATTCTGTTTCCATTTTGGGAAACTGATTGAGAGATTGCTTCTGGGTGTATGGTGAATTTCCTCGAAGGCTTACTTGAGTGTGGATAAAAATTCTTCGATATCGCTGAAAGTTTATTTCAGCACTTATGCTTTTTGTATGCAATCGCTGAAGTTAATCTGGTTATTCCAGGATTAAACACTATTTCAGAAGCAATATTTACCTGTGATCTCCTTCAAACTTCAGTACATCAATCAATACCAACAGCAACAAACAAATAAGAAAACAACTTGCCGATAAGATTGATTCATTTGATGGCAACTGCGAAATAGGAATGCCGAACCTTAATAAGCCAGCACTAAGAATAAAAGAAAGAGGAACAACTTAAAACGGCATGTACTAGAATGTTTTAAAATTTTATACCGATTATGAAAATTGGTAGGTCAATATAAGAAAAATTCGATAAAAGTTAGCCAAATAAAAGAAATTCTATTTTTGTATGGAAAACCACATAATGTACTCTTAAAGTATAACTTTAGTGTTGATTTAAAAAACAATAAAAAATCCCCTGCAATACTGGTAAAATATACATTATATAGAAAGCGTTTTGTTACTTTCTCCTGATGACAATTTCAAACGTAGGCCACCGATCTACTCCGTTGGTAGGTATAATATCCCGTTAAACGCATAACAAGCGACCAGTATCTAAAGCCCTTCACCATTCACGCCCGGCTCGCGTCGCTGATGTGTATTGAGAAATAATTTTCGGTTTTAATAATAATACTAATAATCTTTATTGCCCAACAGTTTCCCAATTACAGGACAATAAATTAAAATTTACAAAAAAAATACAAACGAAGGTAGAGGACGAACAAGTAGACCTCACATTTGTTTCTAGCCACCCGGCTTATGAGTTGGGGAGTAATATTCGCATCTTAAAGACGTGTTTTACCACATAATTACCACATCTGTGGTGTTTAAATCATTAGCATTTCGTTTGTCGTAAATTAAATTCCAAAGGTCGGTGTTGATTGAACCTAATTTTCGCATCGCACTGAATGTTTCCATTGACTTTGGTTTATCCTTGACTATATGGTTGAATTACCTTTCCCGTAGACAGGAATTTCAATAACCCATGGTTGCCCTCCTGTAGCTGGGGCTCCAAGCCTCGTCGACTATTATCGGTTTACTCTGTGTAGTTCCTGCATATTATCACCTCTTCTCGTAGATCCAATATTTATGCGCTTTTGAATTAGTAGTTGAAATTTGTACTGTTTTCAAACGTGTGTTTTCGCAAGTGCTTTACTATCGAATATAGGTTTTGAGCTTTTACCCTTATGGGAAGGCTAAACCCGTTTCCATGTAATAACGTGACTTCACTGTTCGGGCATTCACCCTAGAGCAGGGGGCAGGTAACTGTAAGCTGGGTTTATCTAGTAAGTAAAGCTTCAATGTTCTGCTTCTGAGTTGGGAACGCCTCGAAGACCTTTAGACTAAAGCAATCGATGCAATGACGCCCCATAAACAATTACAAATACCTTATACGTTTCCACTGAACTGATTTTTGTACATAAACATCTTCGCCGTCACTATAAAGCTCCGTCTATGACCCACTGAAGCCAGCCGTGAGCATTTTTGGTTTTGTTTCATATCATAAATGAATTTTAAGGCCTAATACATGCCTTCTGAAAAAGTTCTCTCCAATAGGTATATGTATTTTTACAGTAACATAACATGTTAATAAAAATGTATTATCAACTTGAAATAGCAGTTGTGTATATTAAATTTAAAATGTCTTCCATGCTCGTTGAAAAGTAGCTTAGGGAAAAATAAAGGAGTATTCTTTAAATTATATAATGTTAAATGCAATTCCTTGAAAGGTTGAAAGTATTCTATTGCAACACTACGATTTTTGTTATTGATGTGAATGTTTAGATAAAAGTAAGTAAGTGCAAATAATGACTTATAGTAGTATAATATAGAATGATATACTAAAATCCTGAGATCAGGTAATATACCTGCGTCATTAGTTGGTAATATATTCTACAAACGTTACAAGTACCGTTTTAGGATTCCGGTTGAGAACATATGTACTTCAAGACTAGTAACCTTGCCCTTGAGAGCTGTTGATATTTCCCATTTCCCAGTTTGCCGGGAAAACAATATTCAAACCTTACTCTCATCTAGTACACACCTGGCCACTTGCCAATCCGCCAGACAAGCGTAGCTTTTTAATTGTAATCTACCTTCATAAAATAATGTACTACGAAAATTCTTTAAATCGCCGAGGTCTATACCAACCAAGGCAGAAGCTAGCGTGCACACTATGGGTGCTACGAATACCGGAGATGAATATTGTGCAATGCTACGTGCAAACTTCGATACAAATTAAATGGGAAATGGAGGACTTTTAGAAACTGAAGACATTAATACCAAATTGAACAGACAACAGAGAAATCAAAAATATGTACATCTCTTTAGTTAAGATGAAAGAAAAGAAAGAGGCTACGTGTTATTAAAATTCATCATAAGTAGAGCTCGGATTCTAGGGCAATTGCCTAGATATCATTTTTAAGGCCCATGTGTGGGACTTCGACAGAAACTTGTTTCATACAAAAACACGTTTATTAAGGCATGTGTTAAAGCCTAAATCCCTAAAATATGAAATAAACGCCTAAACAACTTTAGTTACTGCCTAAAATATGCTTTGGTTGATTTTTCGAATTTTAGTGCTTCAGAAACCTTGGCCACTTTCGTGAGAGTGCTTTTTGTTCGTACGATGTGATTTTTTTATTTCAATACCCTGCCTGAACATCAAGAATTTTTGAAAGTTCATGAATGTGTTTTGTTCGAATGCGTTTATGAACGTTTTTGAGTGAATCTTTACAAGAGTCTCGAAATGACCACAACACCCCAGCGAAGTTTCTGAATGCACCCTGCTGCTCATTGTCAACTGAACCGACATTACATCTTGATCGCCATGCCTAAACAAAAAACCGCATTGATGAAAAAAAGCGTATTCGACGGAGCCGGAGCGATAATTAAACAGTCATATTAATATTGCTAAATAATGTATCAATCCCATTTTAGTTTGCATGTACAAAAAATGTCATATTGAACAGCATGTAAGAGGCTCCATTCATAAACAAGAAGTTCAATAATCATACCGACAAACATTGCTACACACAAAAAACACGGAGAGGCAATGATCTGCTATCCCAGAGTGTATCTGTTTATATAGGTCGTTTGTGCAAGGCGAAAGGATTATCTATTATTTGAAGTTTTGTGTAGTCAGGCACAGGCTGAGGGTTGAAATCTTCACTTTCGCTTAAGAGAAGAGAATTCCCTATGGGCTTGGTGTTCAGCAGGATTGATTCTAACTTTCCTTTGGCCTATTGTTATTCGATTCGGACTTCCTTTCGTTTATTACTGCCTACAATTGCGTCTATTTCATGGCGCAAAAGGGGTTGATTGAGATCATGCTGTGATAATCCAGAATGCCTGCTGTTTACAGACTGTAGCACGACGCGACGTTTGGAAAGTTCGTAACATTCTTTGCGTAACGACACAAATCAAACTTGACGTTAAAATGACTTCTAAAATGCACGCGCACAATTTTTGCATCCCTAAATTTCACCTTTACTAGCGCCTTTCGTAAAGCGCATAATTGACTTTGGAACTGGCTGGTTTATCGGCTTCGCTACACCCTCAAGAACCAGATAATGCCAAATTTTATTCAGAGATGCGCTTTGCTTTTCTTGCTACCAACATACCGTTGTATAAGTTAAACGATAACTTGAGAAACTTCCTGGATAAACATACCAATAAGAAAGTGCCATGCAGCCTAAATGGCCTACTTTAGGTTTTCAGTGCCTAAACCTGACATTTTTGTGGCCTGAATAAGGAGCCTAGTTTAACTTTTTTAACGGCCTAAAATCCGCGCTCTAATCATAAGTCATCGACTATATTACCTTATACAAATTTCTTATTAAAAATAAAAAAAGCTGTAGCTCCGAAAAGATACGTTGGAGACTGATGGAAAGCTGGCCCACGCGAATTTTAACCTGAGGGTTGATAAAATATGGCCCATGAGAAATGCAACCTGACACCTGATAGAATTTAATCAGCATTTAGACGAAACCAAGCCAAAGGTAAAATTCGGGGCGATACGTGAATCAAGTGGAACAAAAATTGAATTTGGAGTCGGAGGCTAACTCAATTAATCAAAACAAAAAAAACAGAATTGCCGGGGTTTGAGCACTGTAAAAGTTTTAATTATCTGGTAATAACCGAGGCGTCTGCAAACTTACTTCTACCAGCAATATGACATGGTGAAATTGAAAAGGCGTAAGCTATACAGGTCACAAGTCACAAACGGTACCTGCGCTCGCGACTCACACCAACTGCGCGAGTCGACCAAAATACGCCCGCTCTATCCTGATCGAGGTTTACCACAAAATAAAGCTTCAGAAGTCGGTTGCGTGCTTCGTGTTCTGTGCAACATCATCCCCTCCAACGGTCCAAGATCAGGTGTGTACGAGAGAGAAGATGAACGTAACAGACTAGAAGAGTCAGATAACGATTAGAAAATGTATAAGACAAGTCGATATCTTGGGCCCTAACCGTTGTAATCTCGCTTTCAAATATGTCCTCGGGGAACTACAATGGCACAACTAAGGTACAATAATTAATTGGAAAAGATATAACCACCATATTAATGTAGATGACAGCGTTCTTATTTAACAAAGACCTGGAGAATTAGACACCATGCTGGCAGAATTAAATGTTGAATCTGCTAAAATTGCCTTCGATATAAACCTACCTAAAACCAAAGCAATGTGCAACACCTGAAATAAGAATAATCGACAGAGATATCGACAATGGTAATAATAATAACCAGCTCTAGACAGAAAAAACCAACAACTCGAAGTTAAAAGTACGAAAAAAAAGCCTTTAGCAAATTGATGAGCACACTCAAAAACAAAAATATCCATATTCAGCTTCATTAGTAAGTACTACCTGTAATCACATATGGTGGACTAACAGTAACACGAAGCAAGCTATGGAGAAATTAAAATCAAACCAGAGACTAATGAAGGGGCAAATGTTCGCATGTAATTAGGGGATCGAAAGCAAATACCGGGATCAATAAAAAATGAAAATGAACGACACTGCAGGAGCTGTGACAGAACTGAAATAGACTTTTAGGGGCACATGGCAAGGTTCAAATATAAGAGATGGTCGAAATGAAAGATATGTGTAGGCATGAGAGACAGCAGCAATTCTACCACCAACGCTATAAATGGACGCGATTATAGATTGGATAATGGATATACTGAAGATCTATTACTTGATGGCATATGAGAGAGGCTTATATTCAAAAATGGACTAAATATGGCTAAGTGAGATTATTAGTTGTGTTGATATATTGTTGTATAATGTTGATTTCTCGTTGTTTGACGTGTATATGTTACAAGCAGCTTGTATAAATCATTTTTCCCGCTGCTGATCATGTAAGTCAGTAATACAGCCTTAGTAACAAAACGTGTAAGTCGGTGATTATACTAGTTTGCTGCTTTTTTTACAACGGAACTAAATATTATTATTAAGTTCCTAGGATAATAAAATTAACAAAGCAAGATGCAGATTATACGTTTTGTTTATAAATTTTTAAAAAACTGTTTATGCGACATTCACACTCACAGGTAACACGACTCACGAAATCTAATCCTGGTGACAGGTGACAAACCAAACGATTTTTTCAAAAGTTTAGGAAAATTTCGATAAGCAGCGGGAAAAATATAATAAGATAACTCGGAATGTAACGCCTATTAACATTTTCGGCAGGCAACAAGCCGCGACTTCGTCTTGGCTTGTACTTGCCTACCTCAAATGTTAATAGGTCCTTACATTCCTTGTTACTTAAATAGCTATTATATAATGGCTAGGCAGTTTATATAATACCTAGCAAATTTAGGTAGTTTATGATATCGACCTCTTAAGACCATTGTTCATATGTTGCCTAGGTATTATATATATTGCAATGGTCTTTAGCCCTCAAAGCAGCTCTGGTAGCAGTGCGAACAAATTAAATCAAAATAGAAAAGCACAGAGTTGATAGAACTCACACGTCTGTATAATTTTCACATAAGTTGTTAATATGAAATTACATAGACAAATTAAGTCATTATTATTGGAAATAAATTAAATAAGCTAGGAGGAAATGAAGCTTGATTGTCACAAGGGTGTGCAGTTCTTAAAGTAATTTAGTTAAACTTATGGCATTATTTAAAATATACAGGGAAAAAATCAAGTTCTTACAGAGAGCAATAATTAACTGTGTGTCGCAAATGAATTTGAACTAGAGTCAATAAAATAATAATTTCTTTGAGCAAATTAAACAAAAGTTAGAGAGGCAGAAGGCTTATGAAAGAATGGGGTAAAAGAACCCAAAGGCAGATTTAGAAAGCGAATCATGAATTAAAAATGGATCAACAAGAATTCGAAAATAGCTGGATTTAAAATGTGTATTGGTTTGGGAGTACCTAAGTGAAAGCGGAACTTAGATTGAACTCTAAAGTAGCTAAAGGGGAAATGAACGAAAGGAGGCAAAGATCAGTGAAATGAGTGAACAAAAGGGCCTGTTAATTAGCGAAACGCAAGTGAAAATCAAAGGACAATAACCATAAACTTACAAAGACAATTTTATAGAATTAAGTTTAATTGTAAAATTGTATTAAATTTAAGATTGAATTTTTAAAGATGCGGCTTTGACTCAGTTCGAATTTCCTGTTTAATTTTGGTAGATTGTTTTTTGTTTATAACGAACACGAGGATATTAACAAATGAATAAAAATTGCTGGTCGACAGCTTAAATTGTGGTTGGTGTTTAATTTCAATTTTCATACCCTTTACATTAATTTACTGCCACAAAAATGCACCAAAGTGTTTATAACTTGTCAGTGTTCGTACACAAATAAAGGCAATAAAATCCTTCACCTAAAGTTAAATTCATCTTCGGCCATCGTTCCGTTCCTGACGACCGAGCTTCGACAAGTCATTTCGGGCCATTCGAGGACACCCAGGGGCAATATTGGAGTTCCTGCACTAGCACCCGAGACCTACGAGGACCATACCAGCATCGCACATCTGGCAACCGACCGCAAGAGAAGGTATGAGCAATTTTCACCTGCGGAACCTCAACGGAGACCATCTGGGGAAAATTCAGAAGGTCAGTGGTGAAGCCAATTCTATTATTGTAAGCGTACAACGTACTGAGCGACCCAAAATCTGCGCTGCGGAGCCGATATAAGCAGAATACAGGACTTCGGAACGTTTTAAAACGAAAGTTGGGTTAGAAAATTTGAGATTCTTCCTAATTTACCGAAACAAAAGCCTAATTTTCGATCTGCAAAACAATTGCTAGAGCGACGCGTAGATTGAGCGCGATAATTCAAACCTTACCGAGTTCGTTTGCTCATTCGAATTGCAGTAAACAAACAATTAAACTTTCAGGCGACTTGCGCTTAGTTAAATGTCTCTGTAGAACGTCAATTTAGACTGAGTTAGTTACAAGGTTATGGTAGAGCATTTGAACTACGCATTTCAGTGGCGTACAATTTTATTAACAAGAAGGAACCTCAGACCCGTAAAGATATTTGAGTTTTCAAGCTTAATTCCGGTGCTAGCCAAATTACTAATTACGGATTGGTGAATTTGAACTAAAAGGGCAAAAGACGATTAACACTTGAATAGAACGAACCACGTAAATATTATTAGTCAGTCAAATATTGATTTTAAATAAGAACCAACGTAAACAAAAAGGTTTGTAGTGATCTTTTGTATTTGAATTATTTGTTTACATATTATTAAACATCAAAGACAAGGATCATTGCAATATATTCCCTAATGAGCTGAAGGCATTTTATGCAATATATGTTTTTAAGGTAAAGTTAGCACTGTTATCCAATGGGTTTAAAACGGTTGTACGCCAACTCATTGCCCTAACAAATTTTGTCGGTATTTATGATAGGCGAACTCATCACTGGCATCAGCCATAAACTATCAGTGAACTCATCACCAGCAACAGGCTGATAACAATCAATAATTCACTAACCTAACTAATAGCGAAAAATTACAACATGAATATGTAAGGATATTTACAACACAACGATCAAAAGCTGCAACTAACCTAAACAAGCTACAATGATACACAGTCTGGTAATGAGAATCATAATTTAACATAACATGCAACTTCAAGCGTAACATTACATATTTCCTGCAACCGTCCAGTCATTGTATGAACGCCTAGACATTCCATATAATGACAACAATTTCGCCGGTCTTATGTTTAATATCGACAATCATTAAACAAACGAACTGGTATTTTAGAAATTTTATGAAATTACATAAAACGTCTAGTTATTACATAAAATTACTGATTTATACAAGTTGCCTGTAACATGACGTGTATTAGCTGGCGCTAGCAAACTATTAAAAATTTGTTGTTTTTCTAATGTTGCTCAAACAAACGCCCAATAAAGTTGAAAGTGTAAACTGTCAGTATATTCAGCAAGTTAAACAGCTCTAATGCGATTTGAGATAATGAGCTATTATTATGTGGGGTAGTACTCCTACAAGGACCTCGCTTAGGAATCATTACGCCGATAATTATTGACACAGAATATATCCCAGTGGCAAGCACGACACGGTCCTAATCCCTCCTTGTGCGGATTAAGCACGTTCCCCCAGTAAATCTTGGTGCAATGTTTGGGAACAATTTCCGCTTTTATTTATTAATAAAACCAAGAATTACGAGGAACGTGCCCACAAACACGACGCGGCATATCGCAGCTTATTAAGACATACGTTTCGAGGCAACGCTGCGAGACAGATTCTCTCGAAGGGCGCAGTGCAGACTCCGGGATCCTCTTTTTCCTGCAAGTTCCGGATCTTAGTTGTAGTTCTGGTCACGTAAAATTCGGAGCTGGCTCGAAGATTTTACAAACTCCAGATCTTGCGTAATTTTGAAAGTTCAGCGAGGTTTTTGCGACGTGCTTAATTTAGAACTTCGCGAGGCCCACCTTCCAACTTTTAAGTCTTATTATTTTAGAGGAATTTTCCGAACGCGGATCGGATTACGGCAATTTGCCGGGAAGTATTTAAGGGAAAACAAGTTTTATTGAAAGCGGACTTCCGCCGCGGATTTCCGCCTGCAGCGGTCCGAAAACGTAAAATCTGACTGATAAACTAGGTCGATCCATATTTATGACTGATTTATATTTTTGTTTATTCGCGGAACGCTTCCTTTATGTAGTCGGTGCATCGGAAGAGGAGCCTCTAAGAGTGAACGAGGCTGCAATAAAAGCCGCTCGTTATCCTTTCCTCAACTAGCAGATGATACCATGTAAATTTCCAATGCAGAAGCTCTCGCGAACTGCTGTAATCTTTACGAGCTTGCATATTTTTATGGCGACGTCTACTACAACTTTTGCTTTGTGCTTGGAGACGTTAAACCTAGGAGTAAAGATTAAAGAGATCTATTTCCTGCTTTGTTCTAAGTTTTCCTTAATAATTAACCTAACTTGAAGCTTTAGTTAAAATTTTATAACCAAATTAAGCTGCTACTCAGTAGATTTACATACTTCAACTTGGATAGCTGCCAAATTGACATAAATATAAAGAAAAGTTATGTTCATTTTTAGCACAGCTAGAATTTATTTTTAATTCCAATTACTGTCTTATTAATGTTATAGAATTACGTGCCCTGTTGGACATGATGGAAACGATTTCTGCATTCTCTAGCAACTTCTTCATGTAGCTCAACACTGACTTTTGTTTATGTTTCTGACTACGATGAAAAGATCAATCAACCATAGCTTTTAAGAATTCTAACCTGATGTCAACTCACAACATTGCTATATAGGGTATACCGCAGTTAATTTCGAGAGATTTAGGGATATACTCTAGTATTCAAAATAAAGCAAAGACACCCGTACACTTTATTATAGAACCATCTCAGAATGACCTAATTGTGCACTCATTCCGGCCGGTCCCCTAATATGGTAAAATTAATGTGCTCTTTTAAAATATGGGATTCATATGAAATTTTGTATCACCTCTAACCTCTATTATTGACTGTTGTATCGCAAACCATTGCATGAAGGTACCAGCTAGATGGAAAAGGTTCTTGGCTTTGAAATTTTACCCTATTTTGACCTCCTTAAGGTATTTCAAAATTTTCAGAAACTCATTCCGTGTGTTGAGCACACATTTCTCATGATTTCCAGTGTTGTATAACTACGTATAAATAGTAATTTATTATACAAGACGATAAAGTTAAATTTTATCCATGAGTGAATCGTTTAACGTCGAGACGAAGTCGAGACGTTAATGATTCAAGAGTGAATAGAAATAACTTTATCGTCGTGCATAATACAATATTTTTTTTCTGTAGCAAGAACTTTAACAATTTCAAAAGAAAATAAGGACAGTCAATCACATTTCAAAATGTCAGTAGCTAGATAGGGTTGCTACGATAATACGAAGTTGTCATATTTAATTTAAACAAAAGTTAGAAAATTAAATTACTTTATCTATCCTTGATGTTAAAGTGCTACTTTATCTACCCTTGCTGTTAAAGTAAAACTTGACCTTTTGTTTTGAGTTGATAAAAGCACACTTTAACATGTGCTATAGCAAAAAAAGAAATTGCTTCACACTTATAGCACTGTTTACCTCTAAAATAGCTATAACCAGTATGAACAGAATGATTTCCAAATTGCAAACTGTTATAGAAAGTAAGCTAAGTGTCACCTACCTTAAAACTCCCAGAAGAGTCCACAGTTTATCAACGGAGATATCTTTCACAAACCGGTGGTTCTGTAAAATATGGTGTTGTTAATTGCTTATAACTGCTGTGTGGTGGTAGATTACAACTTCAAAAGAGACAACAGCAATGTAGAAAGTTTCATGGCTAAGATCAAAAAAAGGTCCAACGCAAGAAGTTTCTGTTGTCTATCTTGAAAGCATGGTTCTTGATAAAATTGCCTGTAATTAGTGGAAAATTACGCAGAACGACTTTACACTTAGAAGAGAAACAACAGATTTGTATAAACATCATGGCTAAAATCAATCGAAGAGTCCACGCAATAAGTTGTAGTCTTTCTTGAAAGCAGAAGGTTGATTAAATTGCTTATAACTGAGGTATGAGGATACATAACAATTTCACCGTTTCAAGAGAGCTAAAGCAGTGTATAAAGTTTTATGGCTCAGTGTAGTCGAAGGGTTCAACGCCAGAAAATGCTGTTGTCCCTTTTAAAGGCCTGAAGCTATTGATGAAGTTGCTTATAACTGAGATACGATAGTACATAACATTATTTCAAGAGAGACAGCAGCAATATATCATGTCTAATATCAATTAAATTCGTCCAACGAAGGCATGATTTTTGTATGAAGTTTTTTGTAACTGAAGTACAATAAAACAGAAGAACTTTACACTTTGAAGAGAGACAAAAGCAATGTATCAAGTATTAAGGACATGGTCGAAGAGTTTAACGTAAATATTTTCGCGCTAACGCACTCGTCCTAATCGAACCTAAGCGCAATGGACATTCGTGATACGACAGCAAAAATATTCGACATAACTTTGACTACTCATGGTATTATAAGTGAAAGTGCTGCCGCGGCTGTCGGGGAGCGTTGTTCCGTTTAATTAAGTGTGTAGTTTGATTAACTGTGTGCTTTCCGTAGATTTGTGTGCCCTTCGAATGAGTTGAGCTGTTTCGTTTCGCTTCGTGGCAAACCCCGGTGATTCATCGTGATGTGTGCAATAGCTGACGGAGGTTGAAGTGAAGCAAAAAAGTGAGTTGTCGTCGAAGGATCCTTATCGGGAAGCCGCGAGTCTTCCATCACGTATGAAGCGGATTTAATTGGATTCTTAAAGGTACCAGCTTTAGCTTAACTAAGACGTTATGTTGTTTCTCGTAAGTTTCGTTTGTAAGGAATACGGGGAAGTGAACAAAAGGTAAGTTCACTGATCTTACCGCTGGTGGAAGTCGAGCACTGTAGACAGCTTTTTAGCCCCATCTATATTTTACACTTTTACGTAGACGGGTTGTGTACCAAGAAAAATCGTAACGAACAATATTTAACATCTTTTAGTTCGTATGACGGATCACGTCCCTGATTCTAAGATAGTAAAGAACCAGCCCTTCTCCCTGAGCGTTTTAAAACCGGAACAACCTCCTGTTACCGTCCATCGTAACGGGGTTGGGGCTACGTATTCGGTTAAAGTTCCCGATTGTGGCTTAAAGTCGCGTTTTGTGGTTAACAGATATGGCTCCCAAGCGTGTGGCCTTGTTTTTCCCTTTTTGGGGGTCTGTTTTGTGTCGTTAATAGCATTTTTGACATTAACAAGTTAAAGGATCGAACGCAAGAAGTTAATGTGGTCTTTCATAAAAGCAAAAGTAATTGATGGCATTGCTTATAATTGAACCAAAACAATAGAGAACGGCTTTGTACTTTCAAAATGGATAACTGCAATATATAAAACATCGTGGCTAAGGCCAGGCAAATGGTCCAACGCAATAAGTTGCTCTTGCCTGTCTTGAAAGTTGGTAGTTGTTCATAAAATTGCTTGTAGCTGAAATACGAGGATATATAAAAATTTTATTATTTCAAGAAAGATAACAGGAATGCATAAAGAATCATGCCTACCCGGTAAATAAATTTTTGTGCGTAAGATGGTTTAAACTGGAATGTCTTTTAGTCAATATAAAAAGAGCATTCGATTGACGTAATTTTAATATCAGTGTATATTTGCTTAAAATACGGTACATTATTTACATTTTTGAAACAACAGTTGCTACCAATTCATCATTTAAACGTTTTATGTATGAAAATTGTTTTACGTATTTTTAGCGTTGTACAGCGTATGTAAATAAGACGTAGCCCTTACGATCGCTAAACTACATTTACGTATAGACGTTGAGGAAGTATATCTGCTATATTTGTAAATAGACGGTTTATTATGTAACTCATAAAAGATGAATGTTAAATAACGGATGCTATCAATTCATCATTTAAACGTTTTGTGTATGAAAATTCATTTACGTATTTTAAGCGTTGTATGGTTATGTAAATAAGACGTTTCCTTTACGACTGCGAAATATATTTTGCGTATAGATGTTGTGGAAGCATATATACTATATTTTCAAATAAACGGTTGATTATGTAACTCATAGAAGATGAATGTTAAATAACGGATGCGAGCTATTGATCATTTAAACGTTTTGTGTATGAAAATTCATTTACGTATTTTAAGCGTTGTATGGTTAGATAAATAAAACGTTGCTCTTACGATTGCGAAATACATTTTGCGTATCGACATTGTGTTAATATATATACTACTAGTGAGTCACCCGAACTACGTTTCGGTTCGCAAAATTAAGAGAGATTCATCAATATAAATTTAAAAAAAAGGGATGCATCGGCGGGATCGAACCCGGGGCCACCCGCGTGATAGGCCAGCACCCTACCGCAGGACCACCTCTCTTGTTTGAATAATGCGCGCACCCGAGTTAATAGTGCACGGCGTAAGGCGCTCCGCCCTGCTGCCTAGAGGTGTTAATTAAATTAAAACTTTTTCGCACTCTTTTTGAAAATAAAAACCGGCCTACGATCTAAATCTAAAAATTAGCAAACTTTTAAGCCATCGTACAACTTAATCGGTCCAGTATCTTCGGAGGAGATAGCGAACAAACATAGACGCAAACACGCAAACACGCAAACATACAAAGAGAGCACCGATTTTATGTTATAGATATTTTAAAATAAACGGTTTATTATGTAGCTCATAAAAGATAAATGTTAAACGACGGATGTTACCAATTCATCATCTAAACGTTGTCTGTTTGCAATTTTTTTACGTATTTTAAGCATTGTATGGTATTGATAAATAAAACGTAGCCTTTACGATTGTGAAACTACGTTTACGTATAGACGTTGTGGAAATATATATACTATATTTTCAAATAAACGGTTTATTATGTTAACCAAATATGATGCAACTTCATCAAGAATGCACCGTCAAAAATCTTTGGTTTATTATGTAACTCATAAAAGATAAACTACCAACTACCTATTTTGCTTATTATACCTACAGTAACAGTCCAATTATAACAGGCAGTAACTTATGTTTTCACATTACCTACTTAGGTTTTAGTCTAATTTACATTATTACATAGGTAAAAATTTGGTATTATACCGGGTGTCGACAAAGAATGGCAACGCCCCTTATTTTGTTAACGCTTTAAAATATGGATTTGAAATTCTGGAATCGTAAATTATGTATAAAAGTTCATGTTTCAGATACTTATATATATTAAACCATGGCATTCTTTGTTTTTGCAACAGTGCTACCAACTTATTTTTTTTATGGAACATATTTTAAAACGGATTTTGAAAGAGGGTAAACATTTTTAAGCAAACACTTTCTAAATTTCAAAAATCGGTTAATAATTACGGACACATACCTACTCGTTGTTTTATTCAATACAAATACAGCACACAGTCAGTTGTTACAAACGTTTATTAGTAAAGAAAGGAAAAGATTGTTTTTGTAAATAAAAGTAATAATTGTGGTTATTTAATATGTAGATCCAATTGAAATTCGCATATCACACATCGGTCGGACGGTGCGCGCGCGAGTATATACAAAGCAGTAGATGGGGAAATTAGCATGTGGCTCAAAACATTCAAGGATTTCGTTTACAAAAAAATTCTATTGTAGATTAATAGGTTGATGTATTTTGTATTTTTCGACGATAAAATTAATAGAGGTATAATAGTGATGAAAAACGTAAAAAGTTAAATACCTAATATTATTAATACAGTAAACAGCTAAAATGGCTTTAAAAACCAATAAATAAATAGAAAAAAGAAAAATTAAGCATGTACGGAAAAAAGAATAACAATAATAATAATAAATCTCTAATTGCTCAGTTCCGAGGAAACTGAGGACCTATCAGTGGCGGTAACAAACAATGCAAATAAAAATCGTTCAATTTTTGAAACATTTTGATTTGCCACATCTCATCGTCCCGGTAAACCTACAAAAACAGATTTTTCATGTTTATTGTTCAAAAAATGATGGAAGGTTTATTGTATTTATTGTTTCAAATTCTATTCTTAATGGTGTCCATACAATGAAAATGCAATATTCTCTCTTTGCAATGTGCATTTGTCCTTGTATATTTAGTTTCAGCTGTCCATTTTCTTCAGTTTACAGGATTACAAGAACTAAGGTTCTAAGAATTGCAAATGCGCTATCCTGTTTGGGACTACCTGACAGGAACAATGAAACGGGTATATTTGTGCATTTCGAAGCAGTAATTTTTGTAAGGATTGCCGTTAGTTTTGCTTCACCGTTCGAATTGTTAAGACGTGCAGTGCGGGTTATTTGTTAGTGACTGATTGTAGTTATTTATTAATTAATTAAAATACGAACTAATCGAAATCGTGGCATTCATAAAGTGCAAGTGCATCGCGCATCCCCTTTGAACGTGCAACAGATATATCTGGTAAGTTTTTCATTGAGTACCCTTGTTAGCTTTTTCTTAGAGTAGCCTTTTGTCTTATTACAATAGATTTACCTGTTGCCCGTTCAGGTTACTGAATAGTATGTGTTATTACTAAAAAACTTGAAGCAACCATGTATATTACAGAAGTTTTCGACAAACGAAATTGTAAAACACAAAAATTTCATAATCAACAATAAAGTATGTTCTTAAAACATGTGCAGTTGTTTTGATAGTTTCAGAGTAGCAATAGAAATATATCTCAGATTCTCTCTTATATAAGCTCTTGCAGAACATTCTTTATACCTTCGTAATATTAGAAATATTATGTAGGTACATATATAATTACGATATTCAATCCTTTTCAGGAGCACCCAACAACAAATAAATTGCAACGGTTAACTGAACAACAGTATGCAGATTTGGGGAAAACGCTCAGCATGGACACAACAGAGGCGGACGAAGCACTTCAGATTTTAGATGTACTTATTTAATAAATAAATACCTTTGAAATAAAAATTTTTCCATTTTTATTTATTCACCAAACAGACCTAGTATAAGCGTTACAAAAATATCTACGAAATTGTGACTGTTCGAAATAGTCATCGTTGCATCGGATACGCGACTTATTTTGAAAGCTGTCATAACGATGTAAAAACTACGTAGCGTTTACGACGGTTTGCTAGACAACGTTGATTGTTTGAAATTCTGAATTTTAGAAATAGTCATTATTGCATCGGATGTGCGACTCATTTTAAAAGCTGAAATAGCGATTTAAAAATTACGTACCGTTTACGACGGTTTGCTAGACAACGTTAAATATTTGACACTTTGACTGTTAGAAATAGTCATCGTAGCATGGGATGCGCGGCTCACTTTGAAAGCTGTAATGACGATGTAGAAACTACGTACCGTTTACGACGGTTTGCTAGACAACGTTGATTGTTTGAAATTCTGAATTTTAGAAATAGTCATTATTGCATCGGATGTGCGACTCATTTTAAAAGTTGAAATAGCGATTTAAAAACTACGTAGCGTTTACGACGGTTTCCCAGACAACGTTGATTGTTTGACATTCTGACTTATAGAAATAGTCATTATTGCATCGGATGTGCGACTCATTTTAAAAGCTGAAATAGCGATTTAAAAATTACGTACCGTTTACGACGGTTTGCTAGACAACGTTAAATATTTGACACTTTGACTGTTAGAAATAGTCATCGTAGCATGGGATGCGCGACTCACTTTGAAAGCTGTAATGACGATGTAGAAACTACGTACCCTTTACGATGGTTTGCTAGGCAACGTTAATTATTTGAAATTCTGAATTTTAGAAATCGTCATTATTGCATCGGATGTGCGACTCAGTTTAAAAGCTGACATAAAGTTGTAAAAATTACGTACCATTCGCGACGGTTTGATAGACAATGGTAATTGTTTCAAATTCTGAATTTTAGAAATAGTCGTTATTGCATCGGAAGCGGGACTCATTTTAAAAGCTGAAATAACGATGAAAAAACTACGTACCGCTCACGACGGTTTGCAAAACAACGTTAATTATGACCGTTGGAAATAGTTATTATTACATCTTTATGTTGTAGTACAAAATACGTCGATTACTGTTACTCATACTAACGTTTCAAAAATATCGCTTAGCGACGTATTTCGAAGGGACTTATATGTCTATCTGCCGATCGTCGTATATTCATCGTAAAAGCAAGAAAAAGATGTACAATCTACGTTGTTATGACCAAATTTATAGAAAATTATTTACCGGGTAAGATCAATCGATGAGTCCTATGTAAGAAGTTGTTATTATTTCCTTTGAAAGTAAGAGGTTGTTGAAGAAATTGCTTGTGAGTGGGGTACAATGACACATAACAAATTCATACTTTCAACAGACACAACATCAGCGCATAACATATCGTGGCTAAGATCAGTCGAAGGGTCCAACGCAAGTAGCTTGTGCTTGTACCTCTTGAAAACATGAAGTTGTTAATGAAATTGTTTCTAAGTGCGGTAAGATAATACACAACAGCTTCCTGGTTTCAAGATAAACAACAGTAATGTATAAAATATGGCTAAAAGCAGCTGAAGGTTCCAACGCAAAAGATTGCCACGTCCATTTTTAACAATTTTGTACTAAAACGTGTCTCAGTAAGTTCAACTGATAAGCGTCAATAACTTTCAACTCTATGGTGTAAATTTAACACAAATATATGTGTTTTGACATATGAATATCGTCACTGTTTTATTATTATTAACATTGTTATTATTATTATTATTATTATTATTACTAATATAGCTCCTAAAGAGGAGTGAGATAACTTGATGGATATTTTGTTCCAGTATAGAAAAGTCGACTGAAATATAAAGCTATTGATAATATTGAAGTAATAAATGCTGCTTCACCCATAATGCACAAGACCTTTTATATTATGGATGTTATTGACTAAGTGAAAAATGGCAGTTCCCCTTAAACTAAAATTACCTCTAAGAGCTTCTTAATCCCAGTTTGTTGTTAAATACAGTAGATTAAAACTTAATATAGAAGAGTTTCGTTTAGAATCATGAAAGGTTCGGAGAATGCGACTGTAAGAATACCGGAAAATGGTAATGCAAAAGAGTGTTGTAAAAATAAATTGAATGACGATTCAGCTCAGTAACACACTAAAATTTTATATCTAACATTGAACAGTGCTATAAAGTTAATTCTTCTTTTTATAGATCACAGTTCACTGCTTGTTATTGTTTGCGGATAGCGATGCTTTCTTTCAGTAACGACAATATCGAATGTGTTTCCCTTTCATACGTCAACCTAACAAAACACCGAACGCAAAAATTTCCACTGCCAATTTTAAAAGTATTTTCTTGAATAAAATTTATATAAATCATGTGACATTTCTTTGTTTCACTAAAATCATTACCACTGAGGTGCTTGCGAAATTACTGTATGGATTGTACATTTCCATGGAGTGGAATCGCCGCACTGAAACTAAGCTAACGAATTTGCATTACACAAGCCAACCCTACGGCATACAGCAATTCTGCTTAAGCCAAAGATTGAAATTTTCCCAATAGACAGTGAATGTATTGGGGACAGTAATCGACAAACTTCAGCAACCCCAACTTGAAGCTCGCTTAGTTAGGTCTCCAAACTTGGCATAATTAGTGCAAACTAAGGACAACTGAGGACTAAGGACAAGTTTACGACGCTACATGGGTGTATTGTTAGCTCAAAATTCTATTAGATAGGATCGGATATTTACAAGATGACATGGTCAACAGAGGTCCTGTTCTGAATGAAATTTACGACTCTTCTGTTCTAGAAGCGTTTTCTGAGACCTATAAATTAGAAATCGGTTTTTATATCCACATGCGTACAATAGATGGTTTTCTTATGTGGATTACGTACATCTTGATATGCGTTTCTAAATATTATAAGACCTTCAAATATCATTTTTTTTATTATTTATGCTAACCTTACTATACGTCACTATAATTTAGCACTTTCTGCTACAATAAAATTCAGAAGGCTGGACATTATCCGAATGAATAAGAAGTAGAGTGATTTTATAGCTTCGTAAGCCAGCCGTAACTTGCGAGTAGCAATAAGAATTTGAGTCTGTGAGGCCAGACTACCGTTCATTAAGAGCAAAATTTCTTTTGTATAGCTTGAGTTTATTTCTGGGGTTGAAATCAAATGCTGAAGCTAAGTGTCCACAAGCTCCCCGGATGAGAAAGGGCATTTAGTAGAACAAGCTTAGTTTCTTAATTTTTAATTAGCGCTTTCGATTCACAGATGCTTTTCAAGAGAATTCGAATTAAACAAATTTATAATTAGCCCCAGATCAAATATATTAAAATTATATATGTACATTGTTATGGTCTTAAATAACAAAGCAGTTTAAAATGAAATAATAATCAATCAGCTTAATGATAATGTTCATAAAAGGATATTGAGGAGAACAACTTCATTTTATCATTAGAATTTCTATTTCCTGCAATGGTATTAGCTCATTAATAAATGGTCCATTTGTGGTTGCAATTGTAATTCAAATTAATTGAAGGTTATTCTGTTAGGCACACTTTATCTGAAAGAAGTAAATATTTTTATAAAAGATAAAACAAAATTCAACTCTTACATATTTGGTGTATAAAAGGGTTAATATCATCATATAATTGGAGACAGACACAACAGAGAACTGTTAACCTAAAAAGTATGATTAATGCCAAATACAAAAGTCATAAAGATGAAAAATAGAAATCTGTATTACCGATTAGTATAACTAAGGCTTTGGCGGATATTTTAAAAATAACAAGAACAAATGGGTTGTAAAATTTATTAACTTGATTGACACGAGTTCAATTTCAAACTGAATTAAATATTCAATTTTACATAATAAAATACTGGTATGTACAATTATATAATGTCATACTAATAAGTAGTACCATATAGAACAGATAAGTGTAAAATCGAGAAAGACTGAGTGCATAAAACCTATGGTCAAAAATGATTGCTGACTACGAGGATAGCTGATGCAGATATTAATTGTATAGGAGTACATGGAAGATAAATAGAGGTCGAAGAAAGCAGATTACCAAGTAAGTGTATAAAACTTCAATTAGAAATAAAACAGATCTGAAAAGGAAATCAATAATCACAGGCATTTATCTGCTACTTAAAAATATGAAATTGAATTCAAATAAACTGAATAAAATAAACAGTAATTAAATAAAAGAAATAATAATAATTAAATAATTAACTTATGTAAACATACAGTATAGCTAGTATAAAATTGAATCGAATGCAAATAATTAGTTTACAAAAAAAATGGTTAGTAAATATGACAAATGCAGATAAAGAGAAAGGTAAGAGTTAGAACCCAATTTTGATAAAACCCTAAAATAAAATAATCAAAGACCACAACAATATATTTCCGCATATTTACTAGAAGCAGTGTGTATTATTGTATTGCAACCGACAAGCAGTACGCAGGCAAAGATGACTACATAATGGACAGGAAAGACGAAACAGATCAACGTATTACAATGCCATGCTATAACTTGAACGTCGCAGGTGAACTGTAAATACGAACAGAACATCAAGGGCAAGTGCGTAAATGTGCTACGATGCTAAAAAACATAAAAACAGGATTTATGGAAGTGTTCTTTATAGATCTTAAACGCAACTGCCAGATTATTTCACAATAGACTACCGGAGAGGCCCGTCAGAAGTTGATGTCTCCTCCTGGCGGTTATTAATGGCGAATTTTTTTTCGGAGCCCCCGAGGTGATGTATAACCTGGGGCGAAAGGCGATTGCGAGGGAAATCCCGCAACTTTTTAAACGTGCCTTAATTTTTCATCTTCTGCGATTCCGGCAACTATGAATATGAAGTGCTCGCGGGGCGGCTAATTGCAAATTTGAGCCGTTAAATATTGCAAAGCCAATTTGAAATTTTAATTGCCGGCAGTTTTAATTTCGCAACTGTTTTATTAACGAAGCGGAATTAAAAAGAAATGTAAATGCGGCGAAATGAAACGCTGCAGTAATTCTATCAGCCTCCTCAGGGCCAAAGAAACAGATTTCCAATGGAAATAAGCGCGAGGTGCGAGCCAAATTAAAAACGGGCTTAAACTCACAATTCGCTATTTACACTTAGACGCTTATCTTAATAGTTATCCGTTTTCAATTTAGGTAATGCCGCTGAACTGCTGGAAGTCGTTAGCGAAACGACCCGAAACAAGTCTTTCAGGCAATGCCTTAATGAGAAAGTATTAATGCAATTGTTCCAGTAAACTTTACTGCATCCCCTTGTAGATTCCCGTTTCGAGACAAGCCCGTAACTCAAAGCTCCCGAAAATAGGGTTGAAAATGGGACAGGACGTAGGAAAATCCTAAATTTGCAGTGCTGCCAGTTTCGGTAAAATGTTGCAAAGCTGTCCACTTTAATTACAATTTGATGTATTAGAAAAAAATTGGAAATATACAAATATATGGGAACTTTTCGGAACGGTTGATTACCAAAAAACGTTCGAAATGTAACGTTTACTATCTAGTAATGACAATAACCTAATATTCTTGTTCATGTTGTAATTGTTAGAAATACTTTTCTAAAGTTTCCGTATATCGTGACTGTGAAAAATTAAATCCGCTTGATGGTTAACGAATTTTAGCGAATAGCCGGCCAACAAAGCGTTTGCGTTTCCAATCGGCTGGTAGTGAGCTCGAATCTCACACCCCGACACATGTTACATCGTACGCTATCCAGCCACCATATCAACATTTTTGGTGGTTGTGAGCCCTGTAGAACGACTAACAACCTTAATCCAAGAGGTTAAGCTAGCTACTTTTCCCAGTAGCGGCCGAAGATGGCTTATGAAACTACACTTTATGTGGTTAATAACAAGCTTTCAGCTTATATTCTCGCAGAATCACCACATCGTTTATGAAGTACATTTTAAATTTACCAGTCTATAACATGTACTAATAGTTGCTAATAAACCAAATCAGATTTTACATTCTCGGTCTAATTAAGCAGACAAAGTCGAATCCTGACTGCTGAGCTACATACGGCGTATGGAATCAGGAATCGGAAAAAATAAATTTAAAAGCTTCATTACGTTGCAACGCCAGATACATTAAGTACGTGGGCTTTTTGGCATTGACTGTGGTGATATTCTCTGTACACTTCTCTATTCTCCTTACAACGTCTTTCCTGAGAACACGCTCTATCCAATTGAATAGCAGCACGTTGTAGTGGCATCACATCTCCAACGCTTCAATCTTTTCCAAAATTGACTTCTATAAGGCTCCATGTGTATGAGCTGTGCAGGAGGATTGTAACGATGTAAGAACGGAGAATGCGCACTCTTTCTGGAGCTCGAGTAATGCTGACCTTGCTTTATTAATGTGACATCTAATTTCTAGCAAGTGTCCCTAGTCCTTTCCAACGGTAAATCCGAGGTACCTATGTTATCTTGACCAGCATCTGGACTTGCTCCGTTCCCACTGCTACGCATTTATCTGCTAATGAACTCTTGGCTATCGGATATTAACCAGCAGTGCGTTGATGATGATGCCTTTGAAATGTGACATGGAAAGCTTCCCTGAAGATCAGAGCAGCAGTTGACGATTAGAAATAATTCCGATCTGAGAATTCAGATCCTGGTGTTGGATTCCTACTGCCAGCAGCGATGACTAAAATTAGATGATACGGAGGAGAAATATTAAAACGTGGCTCAAGATACTTGATGGTTTGATAGTCTTTTGTACTCCGTTTCTTAGGAAGAGTAAGGGCGGCTTATAGCTTCGTTCTGTGTACTCAAAAAGCTGTGATAAGTATCGCGTCCGTAGTTCCAGTTACTGATTCTGGTCGATGGTGTGGTTCCATGTATGATAAACACGTTGTAGGGGTTGCTCCAGTGCCGGTTTTACATGGGTGCTATTGGGTGCTGTAGAACCGGGCGGTAAATTCGTCTAGGGCGGCGCGCGGAGCCCGCTAGTATAACTCTAGCGGTCACATACGATATTTGTATTACTCACACTCACACTTTAATAAAGTTGGCAAGACGACGAAGTAAGCATATTAGTAAGCATATTATCATGTCCGGCTATTTCCTGACGTCTGACAGACCTAAGCAGGCCGGATATAATAGTATATTATGTTAATTACGAGTAAAAGTGATAGTTTGTGTGGCGAGACCGGACGCGTTTGACTGACGAGCCTAAGCGAGTTAGACAAGTCCAAGCGAGGCACACAAAGTCACACAGGTTTGATAAAAACGAAAAAAGGTAAAGGTTCCAGGTAATTTCAATTCCCCCAACTGGGGGCGGGGCTACTATAAAGACCTTGCTTCCGTCTTCAGCCAAGAATAGAAATTATAGGATGGGTACGAGAAAGGAGGGTCTCTAGACTCATCGAGGAGACTCCTGCCAGCTGTCCAGCATCTGGTTACTAGGAGGGTCATTCCAGACTCGTCGGTAACGCTTCCCAGCACCTAGTCACCCAGAAGGATCACCTAGGCCGTACGACGATTCCCAGTACCTAGTTAATAGGAGAGCTAAAACGAGCTCGCAGACGACGATTCCCAGTAGCTGGCTACCAGGAAGATTAAACCGAGCTCGCCGGCGACGATCCCGTCCGTGAGCCAATTTCCCCGCACCAGGACAACGAAACCGACGTAATTAAACGCATTAATTGCGCTCAGAACGGCTCAACACCATCGAAGCTGAGAACGCACACTAGGAGGTCCAGCACCTAGCATCAGAGGCCGGCGTCCATAATTACGATCACTTGCTAAGGGCGCAACTTGAAGGGGATCATCGCCAGCAAAGGCCAGCTGGTATTCAATCGTAATCCACTCACCTGGAGGTGCGAAGTTTCTAACTAAGGTAAAACCAGATGAGCCCGCCGAACGCCAGTAATCCCGCCACAGTATAACTGCAGGCCGCGATAAACACTAGTTGTACCAGGTATGCATGTAATTTAATATGATATTGCCCGCAAGTTCGTCTACGCAAAAGTTTAAAATCTAATTTGATGTTTATATGCCGCCATTAGGTAGATTCTGCTAACGTCTTCCAAGTTTTTGCCTCCAGACCCGAAAAATTGCTTACAGAACATTAGACCTGTTCCATACCTAGACTGGTCCAAAAGAGACTGAGACGGCACGATTCCCATCTAGCTAAACATATTATACGCTTATAAAATTTGGTACTTTGGTTTTTCTGAGCTGCCCGGGGCCGATGTCATTCCGGCAATTGTAGCCAGCATTTTAATCATTGTAAATTAATTTAAAATAGCCCGTTCCGGCTACATATAAAAGATTCGGAGAATGAGTCTCCTTTACTTAAGAGAGTTGATACCACTGAAGCCTTAAAACACGCTTTAATAAAAGGATGTTTCAACAAATATCTCAAGATAGAGAAGAAAAAGGTGTTGTGTGGGTTGAAGCGGCTTCTTTTGCCGAGAAATTAAATCTTCTTGAAAATGGCATTCCTTCAACATTTTGATTGAACACTTTGCACAGAACTAATGATGTAAATAAGGTCCTTCAACAAGAGAATATAGATATGAGTACCACATCCAACCTTTTATCTCCATTGGCCCAGTACTTTCAATATCGCCGAAATGAGTTTGGTCAATAGCATTAACAGGCAACAAAAGCTGCATGGAAGGACGAAGCACTAAAAGAAATAGCCACACAGGGGAACCAAATACAGAAGTTATTTTAAGAGTAAAACCTAGAGGGAAAATAAGAACACATGGTTACCTTCCAATTCTTGATAATCTTCAGTCTGAAATTAATCGTAGATCAGAAGTATACAAAACATGTTCAGATTTGTTTAAATTTTTGTTTAAATTAAAAAAATAAATGATAAAGATGTAGTGCAGCTGTGTCGAACGGCATGAAAACGTCTTTCGTGCAGTTGCCATGAACCAAGAAATGTAAAATCTAAGTGTATAGTACGTTACTAAATGAGCTCATAAAAGTGAATTTTGGGATGTGACAGTTCTAGAGAAAGGGTTAATTGTGCGCGTGCGGTTAAGAACGATCTGTAATGTTTGAATTGTGTCGTCGAGTAAGAATGCAAACTAGCTTTCCCAACGTCACGATGCAATTTCTAGCACAGCATCATTCATACCGCCGGCGAAGGAATATTGGCCAACAAAAGATAGAGTTGCGTAAGTACTCTTTTGCATCACGGAACAGGGGCAATAATCGGACAAGCATTTGTCTCGACTAACAATAGACCAGGTGAAAGGAAAAGTCAACCCTGCTGGACAATGCAACCATAAACGGCCGACTCGACTATCAATGAGTTAGACGAAAGAGAAGAGTAAACCCATTGCTAGGACAACGAACAATAGGATTGCGTTATTAGTTTTAAACTTAAAATATTCCTAGTATATTAGTGATATTAGGATATTATAAAAAACAGGAATGGCAACCTAATGTTTAAGAATGTTATTTTTTTTCTCTTACTTTATTCTTGTAATTAAAAACCAAATATTAGCTTTTTGGTTTGAGTGTGCACATTAATAGTTTTGATTATTTTATTTTTTATTGATGTATGTATTCTGTAAAGTTATCTATAATAAATAGTTTTGGATTTCGGAATTATTTTTTTAACATAATATACAAATTCTAGTTCAGATTGTTTAAATTACTAATTTGCAAAAACATAGGTATGGGCGGCGGGCAGAAGTAGCACCGGGCGCTAAAGTACCTTAAACCGGCACTGGGTTGCTCCCCCTCCGTACATTTTCAAACTTCTTCACCTTCTTGAGGAAGTGGAAGGCAAACCGGTATTTGGTGTTAGCCGGAATGTATTATTTTCACATTTACACATGCAGCCAATTTATGCATTTATGTATTGTAATACTAAATTTTAAGTTGATTTAACTGGGCACCAATGAGTATCAGCGTAAACCCGCGCCTTGTTGTGTGTAGTCTTTTTAACACGTTGTCAGAAGAGGGGTTATAAGAGCGAAACGAAACATTAATGGTCAGAACGGCCAGCAAATTGTGTGAGCAGGGCGCTCGCTTGAATGAGTGACGTTACTATGACGTTACTATGGTAGTGTACATCACTTGCAAGCCCACCCAGAACCATAACATCTGATTGGTGCCTACGACCGAGGTGTTAAGCCTCTTGGTATCCTTCACTGTGTTCTGCATCTTTTCTCTATTCACGTACTGGATGTTTCAAGTTTCTATCTTGAATGCTCGCGATTTGAGCACGTATTAGCTAGGTATGTATTAAACTAGGGCCACGAAGATGTAATTGGTAGCGGTTCAAGTCACAATCAACAGAACAGTATAAGATTTACCAAACGGTATACATAATAGGAACCTTAATAAAGTTAATAAAGGCGCGAAAATTCAAATAATGGCGAAAAACTTTTAACTTTTTTGCTTCGATCTGGCGAAGTTTATGTCTTCACCTGGCAACACTGCTCCAGGCAGGAGGGTTCGGGCGCGACAAATTAGGATTACAAAGAAGTGAAGACGCGAGATATTCAGCAGTTTAATTAAAAACATGTAGCTCATCCCGCCCGTAAAGTACACCTGTTATGAAAGTAAATAAAACGCCGCTATAAAAACGTAATTATTCCATTACGCCCTAAGTAGGGCAATAAAGGGAGCCGCGACGCTTAAATAAACTCCGTGTGTCCAGATAATTTCGTTCTTCTGGCACGTTTTGTTGACTTAGTTTGATGGCGGCGCGAAATAATTGGCCGAAATTAATCACAGTTCGGTTTTTATAAAGAGCCGGTTGTACATTTGCTCCTGTCTTTTAAACTTCCGCCGGCTTAACTCGATTCCCGAGTTCGGAAGTGGATTACGGTAACTCCATATCCCCATTATTACATTACACAACCAGTATTATTGCGTCTCGGGCTATGCGAGCCCAATTCCCGATAATTTTTAACATAAACAACGTCTAAGTAAATGAGGAAGGAAACGCGGATGAGATTATAATTGGCTGCGCCTGCCGAAGCACAGCCGCCACGAATTTGATCCTTTGTGTTTGTTTTGCGGATCCATAACTTTAAGTAATTGTCTCGCCTTTGTTCTATGCAATGAAACTTAATGAAAATAAACTCGCAAACTTTTAATAACCGGGCAGAGACTATTTAGAATAATTATTCCGAGTTTAACTGTGAAATATTACTCGGGAACTTCTCCATGCGTCCCGCTACAATGACGACGACGCCGACGTGAAAGAAGAGCGGCTAATCTTGGCCTCTCATCTAAACGACGTCCCGAGATTTTCAAAATGCTTGCAGATAACAATGCAGACCTTTTAACTAACTCCGGTTACTAACTTCGGCGGAATTTCCTCGGCACCATCAAGCGATTATTCGAATAATGGAAGCAAAAATCACGCACGTGGGGCTGTTTCTGTCGCACTGGCACTATGAGAGAGATGGGGCGATTTGTTTGCACTTTTAAAGTGCAGCTAATCGTGTTGTATTGTATTTTGTCGTTTATTTCTGTAATACCGCGTTGGAAACGAACTCCCACGTTTCACAGAAAATCCTAGATTTGTGCATTAACAGTCAGTTTTATAAGCATTTTTGTTCGAATTTTAATCAATCGACACATATTTCAACTCTTAAAGCTTATGCAAACATATTTACATACAAAACAAATAAATTATTGCCTATTCCTAAGAGAATGTGTACATAAGAACCATCCGAAATTTTAGATATGAGGTTTTTAAATAAAGTTGTATGAATTTACAACGGCTTTTTTAGTAGATTTTTACTTTTCAATTTTTGATCACGAAATTCTAGGATCAGCAAAAGATATAAAGTGTACACATTTTTCCTGCATTATTAATGATGTTTACTGTTGTAGTATTTACTTTAGAAGATCTTATTTTATGTTTGCAAATCTTGTAGTCTGGCATTTATTAGTATTTTCATGATTCTGAGCTTTCGAATAAATCAACAGTTTAAAGTTGAGGTTTGGCTTATGTTGAAATAATAGGGACAGCCTGATACATATGAATCACTTATTATCGATTTACACGCGTCTTAGGAATTTAAACAAGACTTCATTTCAAAGACAAATGTTGGCTGATTATCGTAAGCTATTTTATATTTTATAAATGGTAAAAGATTCGCTTGCGCTGTAAAATTGTATTTAAAATATCGATGCTTTTGTAAGCATTTTTCATTTGTATTTCTGCCATTCAACAGGAAAATTTACTTGTGCAAAATAGAAAACCGAAACTGTAAAATAGCTTACAAGAAGATACGATTATTGATCTTTCATTTAAGACCTCATTGAACTTTTTCTGACGTTTTCTTTTTCATAAGAAGTGATTCCTAAACAAATTCAAGCTGTTCTCATTTAGGGCGAATATTACAAGGCCAAATGTTGTTTATCGGTGCTGTTTTTGCAGACACCTGATAAATTTCAATACAAATAGCGTATAAATAGTTTAGGCACTGTAAAACAGATAACGTGTTGTCGTTGCAAAACCTACAGTGACTTTATAAGGACAGTGCGGTCAATTTGAGGTGACGGCCATTTTGAGGAGTTTGTGATACAGGCTGCATAGACAAATCTAACAATATTTCACTTGATTTCAATAATATAGGCAGCGGTTGTAAATAAACAGGCATATTAAATGTAGAGAATAGTATTTTATGCAATTACTCTCTTCAAATGATAACAGATCTCCTTTAGATGGTTAAGATCAATTAAAACTTGCACGGGTGTTTATCTACATATAACTCCGATTTTATCAAAAAACTGTTTTAAAACGGTGATACTGATCTAACAATAATGGTTTTCAGTTGAAAATGTCTGAAATATTACTGAGATATGACTACAAATACCTGTGTAAACGGCAGGAGTCGTATGTATCCTGTTCACTCCATTTGTTACACTGTGACAGGCTTTGTATTTACATTTTTTAACGGTGTCAGTGACATTTAGTAACAAAATATTACGAAAGTCAAAATTATTGTTTGGTTAAAATTTAGTTTGCATTCGTACTTACTTTATTTTTGTGTTAATAAAATAACACACGTGTACATCAATACTGATACAATATTTATTTTGAGGGTCTAGAACATCTCGGCGCCGCCACCTTGGGGGCACCAGCTCGGCGCCGGGACAACTCGGCGCGGAGACATTCGGCGCCAGCCAACTCGGCGCAAGGCCATTTCGGCGCCCAATTCAAATTCGCAAACTACAGTGTGCACTACGTAAGAAAATTATTATAAACAAATAATAAATAAAGTGATCGCCAAAAAGCTGATATCAAATGAATAAAAAATTATTTAAAATTTCTTGGAAAATCAAACACTGACGACCAGAGGTGGTTGCAAAGTGATTACAAATGGATCAAATAAAAGTTGTCACGTGACTTCCGTTATCAGTATAATTTTACATTTTTTAAAAATAATTACTAGTCAATATTGCGACACATTTTACGAAAAAAGTTTTCTGGCCTTGAGATTGTTCAGTCAGCTAAAACTAACACACAATAAATAATCTCATTGAAATCTCGCTTAATTTCCTTTTGGATTTACACAATTTCGAAAAAAGCTATTTCCTAACTAGGCAAAGTACCTTTTATGTGACAAATATTTCTTTAATGTTTATTTCCCAAATCAAAGAATTTTATTTTTACCAAAGCTTTTTTTATTATGTATGAAATGAAAAACTTTGTTAAAAATATTTGTTTTTCCATAGCAGTCTTTGTTAAAAGTAAAATTCTTTGATATGGAACCTAAAAAAAAGAAAATGTGAGAGATCAAAGTTGGCCGAAGATTTTGAAATTTGGTATAGGAGCCTAGATGTTGATTCTAAACAACTTTTCTTCATAACTTTTGTCGTAGTTGCTACATAAAAGGCACGCTACTCTACAGTAAAATAGGTTTTTATAAAACTTCCAAGGCATACTTGATTTTCAAAACTGAAATGCTGTTACAAATTCGCCTTTAACCAAGCCGGGCTGAACCCCAAAACATGAAAATTGAAATCGAGAATTTTTTACCTTTTACAAGAGTTGTGTCACCTATCCGGGGACACACTGTATACAGGGTGTCCAAAAAATAGGTGTACAACGAAAGACCACAAGTTTCTTGGCCCAAAATATGATGATTTAACTCAACTTACCTATATATAAAGTTGTTTAGTTTAGACGCTAGAGGTCTTCAAAAATGATTAGCTTTTTTAAATTTTTTCAAGTAAGTCGAAAAATCTGTGATAGATTTTATTCATTTTTTGCCCATGCGTGTGTACTAGTAAACTACAGCTTTTTGTAGAATAAACCTTAATTTCGAAAATTACAGGGTGTTTAAAAACGTTGTCACAATAAATTATCCATCCATATTCTTTAACCCCCTGTATAATCACTACCAATGTGAATTAAATTTTCTAAATTTCTACAAGCCTGAATCAGTTATTAGTAGCTTCAGTGTACTTATGCGAACGTTTTGTCCGTCCGTCCGTCCATCTGTCTGTCTGTCTGTCTGGATCGCCTGTAACTTTCGAACGGCTACAGATATCGAAATTTTGAAAGGGGGCAAAGTTGTTGCTAAGGTCCCGAGCACCTTCATGCGCTATTTGGTTTTGGCGAAAGGTGGCGATTTTCCACTTTGCAAAATTTCCAAGCATTGTAGCACAGTGGCGGCTTGTCCACTTGGCGCCATCTACAGAAGTTCGGTGGTCACGTTTTGAACTACACATTCTGGGTGCACTATAATACTTAATGTTTTCGCAGTGCTGAAGCTACTCTTTAGACCTGTACTTGAGCAGTTTATTGTAACTTAACACTGCGCTTGTAGGGATTTATAAAATATTTTTTGTGGCTAAACCGTTTACCCAATTAAAATATTGTGAGAGAGGAAATAGCTTCTAAATTACAGTAACTATTTAGAAAAAAAAATTTTGTGATTATACAGGGGGTTAAAACATTTAAAAAAGTTGATGATTTTTAAAGCCCTCTAGCGGCTAAACTAAGCAACTTTGTATATAGGTAAGTTGAGTTCAATCATCATATTTTGGGCAAAGGAACTTGTGGTCTTCTGTTGTACACGTATTTTCCGGACCCCATGTATACAGGGTGATTTTTAAGTTGATTCTTTCCTTTTACCAGGAAATAAGGCTACAAAAATAAGCATTGTTTTTACTTACCACTTTTCCGAAATATCAAAACTAATGGAGGTACAGGGTGTTGTTTGTTGCAATGGACGTCGAGTGCAGTTCGATGGTGCAACTGAGTTGGACACTATTTCATTGTTGATATTGATTACAGAGATTTTTGTTGTTTAGGTCGTTGCTCAGTGTTTTATTATTGGGTTGGTGCTGAGTCAGTACCGCAAACAGCACTATCGTGAATGGGGGCAGAGGACATCGAACGAGATAACTGCCAACCTGGATAGCCATGAGACGCTCACTTCCCACAAATGCCTTTTGATTTTGGTATTCTGCGGGGGCGGCAATCGTAGATTCACATCATACTGGCATGAGTTGTAACTCATTGGTCTAGTTAGTATTCGACTAATAGGTACTAGATGCGGTAAGCATCCGCCTTACGGATATTACATGCATCTTATAGACGGTGCACCTGAAGATAACATTCCTGACCGAGAAATTCTACTGGATGCTATGTGAGAGCGCCACTGGGCCACAAAACCCACTATAAGCAGCATCATCACAAATACGTAGTGTTTGCAATCCCAATTGTGGAATTTGACTCTCTTGTGTCTACGAGCAGGCCTGTGTGGCCATATGTCACATGAAAAGACCCGCTGATCGCCTCGCTTTCCCTGATGTCGTATTTTTGACTGACAACCCTTAGACTGAGGGAACATTACTGAATTTTTGATAAATCGCCATCTTGTAAATTTATGCATGAGGACCGAACTAAATTTTAGAAAGAATACATTTGCCTCGACCGCGAATGTATGCACTTACACTACTGGTAATTTCAGAAATTGAAAGTGCATGGACCACAGCGGGTAGAAACTACAATTTATCATTTTACTCAAACCAATATCAGTACGACTTTATCACGAGTCACTGTACTTCAGTAATGTGGAAAACCTGAAAAGCAAACGATTTCTCCAACCTGGTCATCGTCGTTGAAAGGGGGCTTTAATAACCCTTGGCGGTAGTGCTAATTTTCATTTTTAAATATATAGCTAACTTGTATTTCTGTGTTTTTCTTGTTAATTAGGTTTAACTAATGTATTCTAACAACACGTTTCATAGAGCCGGTCCAGGACGGCGGACATTGTAAGTTTTAATTCGCGTGTGCAGCGATAAACGGAACGTCGAAGCCCGTTTGAGGGACGATGGAATTTTTAACTTCAAATCATCTTTTGCATGCAAATTCAAGTTTAGCCTTAATCGTGTGCCGACCTCAGCTGGGTTGCCAGTTCCTTCTACTCCTAAATGTATTGCGCAAGTTCGGCCTAAGGCGAAGTACATACACACCTGCAGTAAATAATTTGCTGTTCAGAAGATTTGAGTGCTTCAAGACAGCGCTATCAATGACTAAATAAGTACACCAATACACGGTCTAGAGTCGATCTAAGGCAAGCCTTTTTCAAGGGTGGGCAAGCACCAAATTCCAGGTAACCCAAACGTGCTCGCAATCGCGAAGGAATTTTTTTTATGAATATATATATAAAATACACTCGTGTGAATAGACATTTCTTGAGACCTAAAGTTGACAAGAAAAATCCCAAATTCAAAAAATTCAATATGGCAGATCCAATATGGCAGCCTTAAGAAAAGTCAGGTTTTTACGTTTCGACGAAATGCTTATAGCAGATAGTCCATACCATAGGAACAGCCCTTGGAGTCAAAAATTACCAAAGTAATACGTGTGGATTGAAGTATAGGGGATGAAATGAATCTGTTGCAAAAAAAGGTGACCGACTTATTTTTTCACTTCGCAATCGCCTACAAACTTGAAATTCGGAACAGACATACCTTGGAACCTAAAGTCAGAATCAGCGTTTCACGTTTCGACCCTTTCCAAAAGATGTACAACTTAAAATTTTTATAGGAGTTACTCCATACCATAGAAACAACCCTTAGAGTCAAAAATTATTAAACTCATACATGGGGGTTGAACTATAAAGGATGACATGGAATAGGGGTTGCTGTTGTTTGTTCACTCAGTGATATCATTTGCTTCATCGGCGTGACCTATAGTTTTTAATGACTCAATGATTTTCATAAGGTCCAAACTGTTAAAATCAAACCTGGAGAAAATTTAGGGGAAACGTCTTAGAGAAATGGCTTGCACAAGTCGACGTCAGAAAAACGATATTTTTGGCCAAGCTATTGGGCGCAATTCAGTAGGTACGCCTGGCGGAGAAAGGCTTTTATACCAGTCAATTTATATAAAATCTAGTGGTGTCTGTCGTAAAAAAAGGTTACCGATTTCCTGACCACCTACAAACATGAACTTCGGAAGATACATTACCTGGGACCCAAGGCTGATGGGAAAAATCAAATCCCGAAAATCCAATATGATGGATCCAATATAGTGGGCTTAAGAAAAGTCAGCTTTTCACGTTTCGACCCCTTCTAAAAGGCGTAAGTATAAGTTTGAAATGTTTAAAATGTTTAAAGTAGCTAGGGCCCTTAGAGTCAAAAGTTACCGAAGTAATACATGTTGGTTGAACTATAGGGCATGAAATGAGTCTGTTCCAAAAAAAGGTGACCGACTTATTTTTGCATATCCCGATCACTTACAAACCTAAAATTCGGAGCAGCCATTCTTTAAGACATTTTTGACGTTTTTAAAGACAAATATTTCATCTTAATTTTTATGCTGTTTAATGTATTTGTTTACACGTTTACTGAGCAGCACAACCTATGTCACACGTACGGTTATCTAGGAGCTAATCCTATTTTCTTTTGCTTTCCTTTATGCTTATATGTGTTCTTGTATATGTCAGCCAGAGAAAACCGCAGGGGCTTCCTGTTTTATCAAATTCTGACACTTTGCAGTCACAAATTAAGGTATTATGAGTGTTTCATGTTTACTAAGCTAGCAAATCGAACAAACAGGGCAATTAATTATTAATGTATTAAGGCGTGTGAGACGTCTTATTATTCTTATCCAAGTGACGACGGATGTTCTACCTCACGTCGTGTTACAACGTCGTCGTAATTTTTATTATTAGTACTAGCTATGTTTCGTATGCCGTCAGAAACACAGTATCATAATCACTCAAAAACATTAAAATCCACTTCTGTTACGTGGAAAATGCAAAATGAAAAGTTTTTTAGCATTGTCGTTGCTATTATTATTTTTGCTATTAAATGAATTCCTGCATATTCATTACTTACCATCATATAAACATTTTAATAAAGTTAAATAGATAAAAGTTCTTAAATTTGACTCACCTCAACATACAAAAGCTCTTTGCGGATGGAAACTAATGCTTGCATGAGTATTTTTAAATTGATGTTGAAATATTAGTTTTCACACTTGATATTGAAGTGCGTCTAAATAATTTGTCTTAGAAATAAAATACAACAAATAAAATTCAGAGAGCCCTGTTTTATCACTGTATAATCGTTGTTTTCTTCTTATTATAAATGAAACGCTTGCATTCATCTTCTTCCAGGTCCTTCCACGTTCTTTCCCATTGTTCGGTATTTCTTTCCACATCCGCATCCATTCTGTCGAAATGTTCATATATTAGTTGTTCGTCGTTTCTAATAACATTTCTCAAATGATGCGGATATCCCTGTTCTCACACCCTCACACAGTCCAGGTACTTTTACCTCATTTAAAGCTTTCACGTAGGTCAGCAATGCCATTCAATGTTTTTCTTTTCTCTTGCTCGGTTTATTTTTGCTTTTTGAGTGATTCTCTCCATATGCATCCCACCAGGATGTTGGTCTAATTATTTTTCGCTTCCAATAACATTTAGCAAATAATGTGAATATCCCTGTTCTGCCATTATCTTTTAGATTGTTTCGGCAAATCTTAAGCTTTTGTAGTTTCTCCTGACGATGGATTTCTCTTTCTAAATGGATGCCTTCGTCTTCAGCCATTCCTGTAGTATTTGGGTATACTCCAACCGCAATCACCATGTTTGTTAATATACGAGTAATCACATTATATATTCTTATATATTTGTCACTCATGTCCATGCAAGAAATGTATGAAAAATATGTCAAGGTCTTATATTTTAAAACAGAGTACAAACAGGGAAGGCACTACCTGAGTAATTAACCAATGAATTTTTGTTATTAATGGAGATCAAAATTTTAATTTAAATTAGGGACTATTTGTTTATAAATGGTTTCGCGTCACTGTCAACAATAAACTAACTTAGAAATAACTTTTTCACTGGCAATTTAGAAAGGAAGGAATCGTTTGCAACTCTTTCTAGAAGTATATGCTTTTTTATTAGATATTATACAAACTCTGTCAACAGTTTAAAAATATGTAATATAGTAGGTATAAGTAAGAATAATATTAAACAATGTGTAGTGAGCAACGTATCGTTTATTGCTGAGAACTTCTTGCGTATGCATACACACATTGTAGATTGCCGCGTAATTGAAGGAAGAGCTAGTATATAATTCCTACTTAATTAGGAAATCGAATACTCTTAAGTTTGTTAAATGTTTAGGTACATCGACAACTTCCTTCTTAAATATACTTTCCAAAGCTGCTTACTAATTGCACCTCCACATTCGACGAAAAAGTTTTGATAGGTCCTTACTGCCACCCCATCTCTGCTACGGCAACAAATTTAGCACTCGAAAACTTCGGGAAAAGGAAAGAGCCGTGACTGTTGCACACAAGCTACAATCGACCAGCAAGAAGGATGGCTGCGGTTTTGCCAAAGCCTCCATTAAATGTTTCCTAATTTTCAACTACTCTCGAGGGCTCACCGACAATTTTAACAGTTTACAACTGTACAAACCGTCTCAGTTTAGATGGGGTTAAATGAGAACCTCGGTTATAATTAAAGCTAGAAGTAGTACAAAACACATTTTAGAGATTTCTAACTATGGCATAAAGTCGATTTTTTAATGGAAACTATAGTTGGCGGAGCCACTTTGGGATGGTTTTTTTCCTATTTACAGTGATATAAAGTTGGTGGACAAGTTCTGAAAGTTAAGGATTTAGTAGGGCTTTCTTATTTGAGAAATTATGTATGAAAAGCAATTAAAGTGGGACAAATTAATTGGTAATCGCCAATTCTGACATGTTCTCTTGTCAGAAATCTCTACCATTAACTTGATACGGTTTGATCCTGATCAAAGCAGTAAAGAACGCATGTGGATGGTGGTACTATTACAAAAGCCCTTTGGTATTGTGAGCATGTAAAGTGAAATCTAACAGCTACAAACACTAAAAACATGAAAAACTCTTCCCGCTTTATAGTTCATTCAAATGCAAGATAGAGCAAAATCTGCAACCCAAGTTACAAATATCAACAGCCAGTTGATTACTAATTTGATTATATTAAAATATAGATCATGGGATGTACGTAGCATAATATAGAGGTTATAATTTTTGTCAAATTTGCAAAGCTTGAAATTGGAAAATTGTGCAATGAATTCCTAAACGAAATCTGCTGAATGTGATTTGAGAATAAATTTACCCACTAAAAAACGTTGCAAATGGCCTCCTCAAGCAAAGATTCATATTAAAAACATGACACATTGATTTTGACACTCATCAAGACAGGCTCATAGGAAATATAATCAGATAGAATGGAAACTTCTCAATAAAAGTTGTCATCGTTTTGCGCCGTCTGCCGAGATGTGCGGCAACTAAATGGGAACGCGGGAAATTTAAACCCAGAAAATAAATTAGTATTTTATTTACGGTATTGCTAATATGATTGAAATTATTTATATACTTCTTGACGACTATTATAGTATATTATGTATCAAGTTTTATAAACGTCATTTTAGTCACGAGTTTTATTAATCACGAGCGAAGCGCAGCGGAGCGAGTGTTTAATAAAAGAGTGACTAATAAGTTTATAAAACGAGTTGCATACTATACTTTTTCTACGATCACCAATTTAGAGAATATAACATCATATTATTTCATTAAAATTTTGACATTTATTATATTAGGTTAAATTATGCTTGACAAACGTCAAAGTGACGGTTGAAAACTAACTTGATTTTAGTTTTGGCTGTGGCTAATAAAGCAAATACTATTTGAACCTAACTTCACCCCATGACTAAAACGTCGTTGCCAACTTCAGCTCATGACTAAGAGGCTCTTTAGTCATAGGTTATGAAGGCATGATTAAAAGGTCACTTAGCGACGTGTATGTTAGTATGTTAAATGGAATTTTAGTTACAGGAGTAGAAAAAATAATTTATTACCAACCATATAAACAATTTCAATCATATTAACATAGCCTAAATAATTAATAAATTAAAATAAAAAGCATTTTTAACAATAATTGTTACAATAAAATAAGAGTATAAGTTGCTGAAGGTTTTTATTAACTTTTATCTCTTTAGTTTTTTAGAAATAATTATCACAAATATAAAGCTTCAGCAAATATTTTGTAGCGCTCGCTGCATTCCAATAATTCGGCACCTCACGTACACGTAACTGATGCATGTCGTCTAGTGGTCTATTTATTTCTTTCAACCACTCCTGCCGTTTCATGCTATTTCTTGGTCCTTAATTTGCAATAAGTAATTCATTAAAGAGTATTGCTAAATATTGCAGTTTAAATTACCTTCAGGAACTTGAAACAGCGTATACCCTTTTATGCTGTTGTTCAGGCAACCTTTAACGTAGCAAATACAAACCATAATGCTATATACAGTGTGTCCCCGGATTGAGTTCACTATAGGTATAATTGACAAAAAATGTTACAATTTTATTTTAATGTTTTGGGATTCCGCCCTGCTTGGTCTGAAGAGAATTTTAAGAATATTTACAGTTTTTAAAACACAAGTTGGCCTTGACAGTGAAGCAAAAACTATTTTCTTTTCAGGTAAACTACCCTTTCTGTTCATGATACGGCAAAATTTTACCAAGAAAAGTTGTTCAGAATGACAAATTATGACCCTATACAAAATTTCATGAAGATCTACGTACTTAAATTAAACCGTTAAAATTGTACCTATTTATTAAAAATTACGGTTTGATTTAAGTAGGTAGAACTTCCTGAAATTTTGTATGGGGCCATAATTTCCCATTCTGAACAACTCTTCTTTGTAAAATTTTGCCGTATTATAAACAAAAAGGGTAGTTTACCAGAAAAGAAAATACAATAGTGTGTTCCAGGATTGATGTTACAAGAGGTGAGATGGACTAAAAATTTTTGAATTTTATTTTAAGGTTCTGAGATTTGGTCCTGCTTGGTTTGAAAAGAATTTTAAGAATGTTTTAAGTTTTTGAAAAACAAGTAGGCCTTGGCAGGGAAGCGAAAACTATTTTATTTTTAGGTAAACTACCCTTTTTGTTCATGATACGGCAAAATTTTATTAAGAAAAGTTGTTTAGAATGATAAATTACGGCCCTATGCAAAATTTCAGAAAGATCTGTTGACTTAGATTAAAACGTTATTTTTTAGATAATTGTATTTTATTTTCAGGTAAACTACTTTTTTTGTCATGATACGGAAAAAGTTGTTCAGAATGAGAAGTTGTGGTCCTATACAAAATTTCAGAAAGATCGACGATGAAACCGTAATTTTTAATAAATGCAATTTGTTTAAATCTAAAAAATAACAGTATAATTTAAGTCGACAGATCTTTTTGAAATTTGGTACAGGGCCATAATTTTTCATTCTGAACAAATTTTCTTAACAAAATTTTGCCGTATCATGAACAAAAACGGTAGTTTATCTAAATAGAAAATAGTTTTTTCACATTTTTCATGGCCGACTTAATTTCTAAAAATTAAAACTCTGCTTAAAATTGTTTTCAGACAAAGCAGGGCGGGATCCCAAAACATTAAAATAAAATTGTAAAAAATTTTGTCGACTATTCAATTCACCTGTCATCTGCCAAAAAGTGACCAATGAAAATCCAGAATTCTGACGTTTCTTGACCAATCAAAAAAATATCTGTGGATATATCTTCCTAGAAGGTATTCAAGTGACTATTTTTAACAAATGCGATTTTTATTAGAAAAAGTCAATATTACTGTTCTGTTACTATAGAAATTGCGCAGTTTGTTGCTACATTTACTGAAAACTAATTTGAAAAAGTAGTTTGGTTCATTAAATAGTCCCTCGAATACCATTCTTAGTCAAAGTTAAGTAGATTATTTTTGCGGTGGTATCACTACTCATGTCCATTGCGCTTAGGATTAGGACTCGTGCTAGCGCACTCGTCCTAATCATACCAAAGCGCAATGGACATTCGTGACACCACCGCAAAAATAGTCGACATAACTTTGACTACTCATGGTATTATAAGTGATTATACCTATAGTGAACTCAATCCGGGGACACACTGTATATATATATACGTTTTGACAAATTTCGTCGGGAGAACTAGGGAATCCGAGATCACAATCATCTCTTCAGGGCATAATTTAGGCAAATAACCTGTAATCGTAAAAAAATACCTTTGATATTTCTTCAGATCTTCAAGTTTCAGGGTCAGTCGACGAAAAACATTTTAAATTGCGGTTAAAAACGATCATCTGCATAACTTACAACCTAGAGAAAGGATTGTGGCATCGCATTCGAAGGATATATTACTAATAAGAAAAATTATTTATGACCTTACTAGTAGCGCCTATGGTAAATTTGACACTGACAAACTCGTTTTTTAAACTTGTCAAATGGTGTTTCCCTACCTGTGTTAGCGTAGCTAACGTGACTTAGTGACCTTAATCGAATTTTCTTAGAAGCGTCATCTGCTGAGATGTGCGGCAACTAAACTAAATAAAACATTTAGTTGTATAGCAGTGCGCATAGCATGGACAGGCTCAAGGCCATGTCTTTCTGATCTAAATTTTAATAAAATCATATTAGTAATCAACTTACTGCTGATATTTGTAACTTGGGTTGCAGATTTTGCTCTATCTTGAATCTGAATGAACTATAGTGCAGAGTGCTTCAGTTGAGGAAGAAATAGTAACAAAAAAGTACAAAGTCAAGGAATCTTTCACTGATAAAGCTGGAACGAACAATAACTGCAAATGGTTACAAAGTAATGTGAATTGCCGCTATACTGTCTAAAAACTCTTGCTACAAATTGACTTGCCTATTAGTAAGTAACTAGCAGTCCAGTGAGACAACTGTCTCATTTAATAAAACAAAAAAGACCGTTTTGCAAATAGAACGCGTATTCACCACACGTACGTATATGACGTCATTGTTGGTAGCAAACTACCAGTCGCATTCGCCTTGATAAAATTTGTCTAGAATCTAACCTAAAAAGTTCGGATTATGATAATTAAGATAATAATTAGTGTTAGAGACTGAAATTCGGTTCCTAACCTGACATGACCATTCCAAACATATAACTTTCATAACTTTTTTCTCTATCTCTTACGGTTTGGCTGCTGAAACAGCGTCCCGGACACACAAAACAGCGTCCCAGACAAGCCTATTATATATATGGATTCATTATTATGTAACAAACAATCTCAGCACCTCTTATACGTCAGTTAGTCATTACTAGAATACATTACACACCAAGGAAGAAAAAAACATGCTGCAAGTTTGAATGCCAAGGACGAAGCTTGTGGGCTACAATACATCGAAGGGGAGATGACGTTTTCTCCTGCCGTGTATATCCTATTTTTTGTAAGACCTGGAGAAGAAACACAAGAAACAAATATTTTCGTAAAATATAACAGATAATCGGAATTATATTGCAATATTTAGTAGATTTGAATTGTGTTTATGTTATGAATACCATGGCAGCATACATTTCTTATATTGTAAGGGTCCGGCAATGAAACGGGAAGATTTCGTAAATAATTTTATTGTTGAAAAAAAAATTTTTTTAATTATTATTGCATTAATGGGAAATAAAAAAGTAGCCATTTGATTTACAATGTTAAAAAAAAATGAATACTACATCTGCCAAATGTCCTCCGTTGACATTTATGCATTCTTGGAGTCGAGCCTGAAAGTTTTGCATCACTCTTCGTGGGGTTACCTAAAAACAAAAGTGTTTGCAACTGATCCACCCAGAACAATCCCGGCCCTCAAACAACGAATTCGTGACGAGATTGCAGCAATACCTGTTGATATGCTGCGAAGAGTGATGCAAAACGTTCAGACTCAACTCCAAGAATGCATAAATTTAATGTCAACGGAGGACATTTGGCAGATTTAGTATTCAAAAAATAATTGTTTTTAACGTTGTAAATCAAATGGCTACTCTTTTATTTCCCATTAATGTATTAATAATTATAAAAAATAAATTCTCAACAATAAAATTATTTACGAAATCTTCCCGTTTCATTGCCGGACCCTGTATATGTATATAATAAAAACTCTCTAAAGGGAAAACGTTCATATTTGCTCTTTAGGGAGAAAATGTGTTATTTCTGCAACAATTTTTGTAACCGAGCAACTGATTCCTACTCCAGGTAGTGGAGAAAATGCATTCTACTCTTTACGAGAGATGGCTGTACGAATATCTAAAACTATAGCCCTATCAATCTCTTAGCCATTTTGTATAAGGTACTCTCTAAAATCATTTCCAACCGCCTCAGCCAGCTGGCATTCGTCGACTTCCGGAAAGCATTTGGATAAAAGAAGACCTCGTCACCGGGAAAATCCGTATTGAAAGAAGTATCCTACAAGACGACACATTATTGAAGAAACTGTTTACTTTAACATTAGCTGTCGTTTCTAAAACCCTGGCATAGATACAGAAAGGTGTTGATATCAACAGAAGGAATCTGCGCCACTTAAGACTTGATGATGATATTCTGCTCGTGGGTTCTAGCGAGTGAATTCACCATGTATAAGGTCTGAAAAACTTTGAAGCAAGGTATCTACATCTCTCGCCGGTAATGATTATTTTATACTTAAAGCCCAAGTCAACTTTATATTATTTAATAATGTAGTTTAGAATTATAAATGTTCTGAAGACGGTTTTGAATAATAAACGCATTGTGTAGGGTGCAGCAAGAAACACACGCTATTCGCGGAAGGAATGGATTTTCAAATTAAGCAGATTTAACAATGGCGGTAGTTGCACGTAGACTTTACTGAGGGCTGCGCGTGCTGGCGACTCGAAAGTGTAATATGCGAATTTTCCTAAGGCGATATGAGTTACATAGAAGTGACCTAAATGAATCTGGATGTATTTATGTTGCTGCTACAGTTTTAAAGTGCAGTTAACAAGCACATACAAATTATGTGAACGCATATTTACCGTTACGAGGTGAGCATACAAATTATGCAACATCGATAGGGTGTCCTTTGAAATGCTACGAAGCCGTGACGTCAACCAGCCTTCGTTGAGGAACTTCTAATGCTAAATCCGCATGCAATACAGAAGGCCTAATTTCTAGTATTTTCAGCTTACCAGCGATAAAAAATCGCTTCCTTTAACGTGATTGAGGCGGAGTAAACAGAAGCCGTATTTCAGTTTGGTACTACAACGAAGGAGCGGAACAGGTACCATTATAGTTTGGAGCACAATGAAAGGGCTCAACAAACGTACCATTTCAAAGAAGTCACACGCAATGGCCATATCATTAAAGAAAGGAAGAATCCGTGTATAACTTGGGTATATCTAAAAACGACCGAAAATTTGATATGTTTATGACATTCATTCTACCAGCCATGAAGTAGGTGTTTGATACTATGATTACGACACAAATCAGAGTATTCTCCTTCTTAGAAGGACAATGTTGAGCATCAGTTTGATGGAAAGGACGATAAGCAAAAAGGACTGAAGCTGAACTAAAGTTGCTGACGTCGCCGAACACATAGCAAAAAAGTAGCGATATAGACAAAGTTGGAGATGTGGTGGAGACTTCGATAAGCGAAACGTAGTGTCGAATGTCCACATACTACATGGCTAAGCGACATTCAACAGAAGAGACAGACATCTGAGTGAAGATGGCTGACGGAAGAGGTATACACATATTCAGTAGTGGACGTTTAAAGGCTAGAGGAGAAAATGTATTTCTTAAAACCTGCTCATTCTGGTGTATTTCTAGTTAATGTGTTTCAATAGAAGCCGGTTGGCAAATCAAACAGTTGTCTAGGATGGTAAGAATCGTTACTATGGTTTGGTGTTTAAATAATCCCCCGTTTGATACATACTTTCTCTTAGCGAAAACACGCAGTGACACGACATCTCGGAATAAGAATTAGCTGCCAAGCAGTCCGCATTCGCCCGTGTGAAAAATGCGAAATTGATGCAGTCGGTCTGAAAAGGTGGAGAGTATTTGCGAGTTTGCTGAACCTTTCGCAGCACAACTGCGGTCGTGTCAGCCGCGCGTAATCCGGGAAGTTGAGCGCCAAGGTAAATTCTTTCGACTCTACGGGGACGGAATCGAATTTCCGCGCCGCCGACGTGTAAACATACGAAACCATTTAACTAGCGCCAAGTGGGATAAAAGCAAAACATCAACAGAATTACGCGAGCTGCGCAACTTGTTAAAACACGTCAAAACGCCGCGGCCCCATCTAATCCCGTTCTAATCTCGGCTAAGTATGCGAGTTTGAAACTGGACACAAGTTGCACCGAGATAATTGGTTTATAAAGGAAAGGCCGCGCCAATATCGCGTTACGGGGGTGTTAAGAGTTTAGCTACCCAATCTAATGACGGGGCTGATTGCAAGTGATGCCCTGTTTACATAACGAGGCTGCGGTTTCTGATCAACAGCTGCCAGTGGCGTGCTTCTAATTGGGGGATTAGAAGTTACGCGCTCTTCGCGGGCCTGAATGGGGGTTGCAGCTGCTTCGGCAATTTGTTACTGTGTTTAGATCGAATTGTCTGCTGCCCTCAACGCCTTCAAGTTGTTAGCTTATGGCGAAACTTCACGTAAGTAAACCGCTAGCACCGGTTTAGTCTGATATGACGGATGGGCAGTGTGGTATCAACTTTCCTGACATTTTCGTTCAAAATAAATTACGTACATCTCACAAGGAACACATTAACACTATTCCAGTTGAACAAATATATGTTAAATGTTCGTAAATAACGATTCGCACAGAAACAAACGAGTTAACTGGATGAGGCCTCGAAAAAGCAAACTTGAACAGTACTTGACATCATACGGGGAACATTGACGAAGAAAGATCTCTATAAAGGGCTTTACACGGGGCTCAATTCAGTGGAAGTTCTGAAACTAAATATTCTGAAAATATCAAAGTGTTTACTTTTGCACACTTTCAGTTTGTGTTTTTAAGTATTGCAATCTCTCATTTTTCGATATTGTCACGTTTATAAGCCTTTGAATAAGTCAACAGTTTACAAATATTACGTTCTAAATATTCCTACAGAAAGTTATTTTAAGGAGTTGGAGGTCGTTTTTAAAATGTTGAGGATTGGTGGTTGGTGCCGGTGCATGTGTGCGTTTGGATGTGAAATTTCATACAACAGAGAGTGGTGTTCCACTGCGAAAGCTCTGCTTTAATTTTTGAAGTATTAATATTACTTGCGGTAACTATCTCAAACAATGGTCAAAGAATACGGAGAATGGAAGTTGCATGTACCCAAGAAATACATGCTCATCTATATACCATTTAACTCATTTAAATCTTATCTGCGTTTATTATTATATTTAACTATGTAGTTTAGACATAATCATCTACAACGGAACATCTTTTACGCATGTAGTAGGCATCTAAAATTGGTCTAACTTATGTAATATTTATTACAGAATTAAAATAAATTAATATGTAAATAAAGGACTGCCAAATTTCGATGCTTTTTATGTTTTGTGCTATCGCGAAGTGATGTGCGCTACATAGATGATCAACGGGTAAAATGAAATAATCTGAAAACACATTTTTCTAACGAAAATAAGCAAGCTGGAAATAATAGCTACAAAACATTTTGAAATAACCAGGTATTTGTACGTACTCCACAAGGACTGTTGTATGTAAGAGCCAATGGTTTCACACAAAAAAGCATTTCATTTTTTTTTATATTTACATAGAAAAGTTGTTGGAATGAAAGGTAAGAGACAAATAGGAACTTTGCAAGCAGCAGAAAGGGGGTTATTTATTACGGTGGTAACGTGCATGAATCCGGCAGGTCATTTAATTCCTCCTTTACTAATTTTTCCCCAAAAAAATATAAAGCAGGAGCTTATGGATGAAACGTCTATTTATGCGTGGCGCCCATCCGGATGGATCTAGTCAGACATATTTACTTCATAAAACATGTTGAACCTACAGCAGATAATTCGACAGTCCTTGTGTTGGAAGGACATTTCACCCTCACAGTTCGCATAAAATGCAACCCCTGGATCTTTCCTTTATGCCACTTGTTAAAATGTACTATGCGCAGGAAATTGAAACATGGCTGATAGAGGAGTAGTGAAGTAGTGACTATCTACAAAATTGTAGAACTGTTTTAAAATGCTCATAAAAGTTCAGCAACTGGTGAGATAACGCCTAAGGATTTTCATAAGGCTGGATTGTTGCCTTGCAAACGTCATAAATTCAGCCCTCACGACTTTCTTAACATGGCTGAGCCTGAACCACCTGAAAATCACATAGTTGAGCGAGAGGATGCAGTAGAGCTTCCACTGTGGCGTGACACATCTCCGGCAGATCAATCTGAACTTGTACAGCATCCAGTAGAGCGTCAAACTAGTTCATCGTCTTGTCCAGCGAACGGCATCACCATCTAAAGCTCAATCTGAACCATCATCAACAACCTTTTTCTCGAAAAAAAGACAGAAAATTTAAAGGCCCATCTCAAATCAGCCCTGTTCTAAGATTGAAGCACCCGTTCTGGAGCAGCAACAGTAATCATCGGGTCACCGTACAAAATCCAGTTAGAAGATTCAGAAGAGAAAAAGAGAAAACCTAAAGCAGTATTTGGAAAGAACGTAACTACAAATTCTGCTAGCCAAATAAACTAACCAAACATCCAAAAAAGGATAATTTAGATTAATAATTTGTAGAATATGAGAACATAAATTATGGTGATTCGGACTATGATCCAATATCCGATGACCAGCAGAACGCAGAATGCGTTTTCTGTGCAGGTTTATTCTCGGACGATCATGAAGGTGAGGAGTGGATTCGATGCTCAAAGTGTTATTTGTGGGCCTATACACTATGTGCAGGTATGGGGCAAAAACCAAATAAAAGTTACAAGTGCAGAAAGTGCTGCGCTAAAGAATTTTGCGCAATTGAATAGCTTGTGAGGTAAAAATTCACACAGACATGTCGGAGGTGATTGTTCAAGTTAGCATTCGGATATGAGCACTAGATGCGGTCAGCATCCGTTATCATAGGTAGATTACAGGTAGATCATCGGCTTTGCACCTGAAGATCATTACTGATCCAGATATTATACAAGATGCTACTTAGGAGCGCCGCGGGGACCACAATACCCCCTGTAAGTAATGCCATCCCGAACACGTGCTGCTAAATGTATTAATGCTCGACTATTCTTGTTTACATGCTCGCCGTTGTGTTTCTGATATGTACTTGCTAGCAAGGATATATGTGATAACATGCTACATGAAACAGGCCGCTCATCGCCTCACCTCCCTGGTGTCGTATTTCTGACACAGCCCTTAGACCGAAAGTGCTCGGGCGGTACGGAATTTAATGCAAGTCGCCAGCCTCTAAATTTAAGCATGGGGACCGATTTAAATACAGAAAAAAATAAATTATCCGCGAACCTATATCAACGTGACTATATAAGAAATAAATAACACTGCATCTTTTTGCACTCTCTACTTACTGGATAAAGTAGTCAAACTTGAGCTATATGCAAACCCTCATTTAACTCTAATAAATTTAAGATAAATCCATAATAGGCAGAATTGAATTTTGTAAGGTAAATTTACCCTGCATCTATTGGGTTCATGGGATAAAAATCTAAGCTGTATGTAAAATGTGATTTTTCTGTAATCAATAGTTCTAGAGTTGCTGATTAGATCGCTGGACATTTCTGTCCCTTTGAGGTGTTCACCTTATATCTGCTGGGTCTAAAAATACCTATTTTCGCCAAAGGTAAACACATAAGACGTGCAAAGTATTACTTCTATTTTATGTAACTAATAGTTCTTGAGTTAAAGCAAAGATAGGCATTTTCAAGGTGCTCACCTTGTATATATTTGACAGAACGTATATTCAATTTCAAGCAAGGTAGACATAGAATCTGTATGTAAAATATCGTTTTCTTACGCCAAATAGTTTTTCAGCTATACAGCCAATAGACGAACACAAACAGACATGCGGACAGACAGAGAGGCGAAATTGAGATAACATGTTTTTTTTTCCATCTAGGGACTCTGAAACGTGAAGGTTTGAACAAATTTCGGAAAGTGATTTTTTTATACTACAATACTTCCTTTGTCTTTTAGACGAGGGAGGTAGAAAGAAAAGCAACTAAATAAACGGAGGACTCTTCGATAAGATAATATTATAGGCAAATTATAAATAAGCTCTCAAAGTTAGGTTAGTGCTACCTACAACTACATTCAGCTGTACGTTTTGAATAGCATGCTAGCCTAAGCAATTCAAGTTAGCGCCCAGCATATAGGTATATTTGCCGTAACTGATCTTTGTGGTCTAGTGCTTTTTTTACAATTAATTTCCATTCCTCTGTTGACCAGTTTGGTACACCTATTGTCTGTAAAGCTTTTTTGGCTCTGCCCAACCACCTATACTTTGATCTTCCTCGTCTTTTATCTTATACATATTAGCCTTCTTCTTTGCACTATTTTCGTGTTTCTTTCTTCTGTTAACCTTCTGTGTGCTCTAACCATCTTAGTCTTTGCGCCTTGGCCTAATATGTTATACTCGTTTATCCATACAGTGATAACACTTCCTCGTTGCTTCTTCTTTCTTATCCTTCCTCCGTTCTCTTTCTGTCAAAATTCCTAAGTAGTATTTTCCGTTCCTATATCTCTACTTGGTTTTGATCTGCGTTATTTAGAACCCAGGTTTCGTTAGCACATGTTGTGTTGGACATATTACTGTCTCGTTAATTCTGAACTTTGTATTTCTCGATACTCGCACTTAATGCATCCCATTTTGTTATGCGCATCTTTATCTCCGCACTGTCGTTTTTCTCCGTTTAAGATCCCATTGAAATATTCTGTCTATCTGCTTGTCTTTCCATCGTCGTCTCGAATTAGATTTCTTTCTTTATTTTTGCAAAATAGTGGCCTTGGTTGGTCTCCATTCTTACATTTGTTTTTGCCTTGGTAAGATTTTATGATTTTTTTATTATTCTTCCATCCTTTGTATTTTGTTTTCTTTAAAGTGCCTATTTACTTATCTGCATATTTTTTGCCATTTTGCGCTTTTCTGCTAATCCATTTACTTCTCTGTTGTTGTTTGAAGGCCTTTTTCCCGTGCTTTAGAGCTTTTTTTATATTGTTCCTTGTACCATTCGTTTTCCTTCTTTTCATACTGTTTTAGTAACACTATTTTCGCTGCTACTTATGTTGCGTTTTCCAACTGTATCCATTTTCATTCTAGTATTCACCGGAATTGATACGTAAAAGATTTCTCTATTGATTGCTGAAAATCTACTTGTGTTTCTTAATTCTCTATATTTTCAACTTTAATTTTTATACTTTTCTTCTGAATTTTTTACTTGTTTGGTTTTTGCTGCATACTGTATCTTACCAGAAATGTTCCGAATCTGTGTCCGCACCCATGTAACTTCCAACGTCTGTTACTTTTTTACTAAAATTAGTATGTATTTGTACGTGCTGGAGTTGAATGATCGTTGTGCCATTTGGATGTTTCAACATGTCTTAATGTAAATCCTTGCGTTCGAAATGTGTACTACTTTTTTGTAGATTATTCTCGATGGCAAGACCTATCAATCTTTTTACATTATCGTTGCTCTCCAGATGTTTGCCGTATCCACTGATCGCAGTCTCCAAATACCATACTGATATAAAAGTTTTTGTACTCCCATAGTAATCATCTTTGCTTTCGTCATCTGTTTCCTATGCTGAATACACTGTTATGTCGATATAGTATTTTTTACTTTTGTCACTAGATTCTTTATCGCTCCCATTTGGTATCTTAACTGTACTATATTTACTGTAGCTATATTTAAAGAACTTTTCTACTTTGATTACCATTTGCTTTGTTTTCCTCGCTTCCTTCTCTTCTCTCTGTCTTTCTGCTAACTTCTATCAGATTTTTGCCGAAATTCGTATACCTTTGAGGTTGTTGTCTCAGAAAGATTCTTCTTTCCTAATTTAACCATTTTATAGTCTATTATAACTTTGACTCCTTCATCTCTATTTCTAATAGCAATTTCTGTTAATTAAAATTATACTGAGGACATCGCTGCACTTGCAAGTATTTCCGGATTTAGAGGAAAAGATCTAAAGATTGCGGATGGAGCACGATTGAAAATAAATAAACTGGAGGAGGGGGATTAATTATTGTAATTAAGAACGCGAAGTGTGAAGTATGACTAAAATTCGAATTTTTCGATTTAAAAGTAAGTAACTTAAGGTTGAAATATTAACATCATTTTTAATTAATCGACTTTGTTGACAATGAAGGACAACGTATTCATATTACTCTAATTGAAACACTTTGCACAGAGCTCTGATAAAATGGCGTCTGATGAAAGCACAAGCCCGCAGCCAACTAAAGCTTCAGATTCAGAAGATTGAAACTTATCGGGCATTGGATACGATATTCGAAACTGCGCCCGAAATTAAATCAATCAATAAAAGAACAACGAAGGCGGCACTTCATAAATCGCGTATAAAAACAGTAGGCAGCAGCCTCCGCTAATAAGGCATAAAGAATACGTCAAAGGTAATTTGATCCCCTCCACGGAGCTTTTCGATCACGCCGTCCCCAGAAATATTGATTAGCGTTCGGGATATGGGTGCGTTCCTAATGGTCAAAATATGACTCGAACGCAGATTTTTATCTCTGGAACAGCGAACTAGCTTCCGCTTCACGGGTTTTACGATAACGTTTGATGCCTAAGACAAATGGAACAGAAGCCACGAATATAAAAAATGAGCGACATTAAAACTGGCGTAACCGATCCGCACGACTATATATCCACTGTGAGGCCAAGGTTTGCAGAATAATTTTGCTACGTTTTCTAGATTGACGGAGAGGTAATGCTGAAAAGATCTCATGCCACTGAGTATAAGATTCCGAAACAACTAAAACCTCTGAGTGTCTTAATAATGCATAGGGTTCATTACATATGCCCTTGATGCAAATAGTGAATAATATCTAACTACTTAGAACATAAGGTACACAATTTATGGCATGTAGTTCGTTTATGTTTGTATGTTAATTTGTAATCAAAAATATTTTTAATTTCCAGTAAAATCGAGTCTCTCTATATGCTTCCTCTTCCGCAAGCTTTTTAACCATAAGGCTGTGGCTGTACTACAAAACTTTAGATCTGATTTATGAGATAGACCAGTCTTATTTCTGTTGCAAAATAAATTTTACAATTTCTTTCCATTTCTTCCTATTTTTACATAACTCTTTCAATTTATCACTTCCATTCTTGTTGGGTCATTTCTCACTTTCTCATACCATCTGCTTCTTAGTCTCCCTCTTTTGGTGGACATTTTTGTGATTGCATTGTTTTGAATCGTGTATCATCTATCAAACTTTGATTATCGATTCAGTTCGAAGCAAACGTAACAGTAACTCTAAGTATTTGGGTGCAAGTGCATCACATTATTCCTTATTTCGCAATTCCAAAATTGTCCTTTTGGTAAGTTACCTTTTATACAGTCCATACAGGTATTTATTTTACATTTTACCATTCGAAATCGATTCCCTCACCAAAATAGTGAATATCACAAAATTTAGACTTTAGTTAACAATGCTGATTCTGAGAATATTGATTTTGTTCGTAAGAAAGTCGATGATACATTCTTTGAGATTAACTCTATTGTACAATGGTTATTCTGACCAGTTCCGTTGCACTCTTTTCTAATTAATATCAGCTCATCAAATAACGTTCAACAAAACATAAAATTTCTGAAATTGAACATCTCGCACTTCGTCGATGCTTTCAAACAATGGGGAGCATCTAAAGATATATTTTACATATTAATCCGTAACTATCCTTCTTTGTCTAATGTCGAAAAGTTTTAGTATTTCAACTTGTTTCTTTCCAAAACTCCAATGTCTGTTAGCAATTTATCGCTTATCCTGATGCATTACACCATCTATTAGATCGCTTCTTTGAGTAGGCTTTTCTGCAGATGAGTGGAATTTCATATTATTTTTTAAATTAATTTATTTACTATTTGCGATCTGTATAATAAGAAAATGTGATGTATAGGTAATAATGACATGGATTAACATGATAGTTAAGGCCCAGTGACCTAATCCCTTTTACTTAACACTACTTACTGCTTAAACTATAATTAAATCAATACATATTTGTTACTTTATTATATATGAGGCAAGTGCAAGGGTTTATATCTGTTTAGTCGTTGAGTGTTTTAACTATTGTTCAAGAGGTTGAAAGTTAAAGACTTATTATGATGTTCCAAGTTGTTTATATTAATTTACGATACAAGTGTGTAAAGCTAATATTTAGTCACGAGTGGGGTAAGAGTTAAAACGCGAGTAAGCGAGCGTTTTAAGCCCCACGAGTGCCTAAAGATGCTTTATGCATGTGTATCGTACAATATTTTATCTACGATAGAATCTAGCAAACACGGTAAATATTTAAAAAAAATAAATGTAAATTAGGATTACCAGCAACCGGTCGTAATTTTGCGTGTTTTAAAAATTTTAAAACACGTTTCTACTGACAACGTGCCTAATGAAATCCCTTAAACACGTTACTACTGACGACGTAAACTAATGAAAACATGTTATTAAACAGTCGTTTCAAAAAACTTAAAACTGCCAACTTAAAAGCAATTTTACACACTGTAGTAGATAAAATAATTTTCACTACTCTTACTTATTGTTTGTCCCACGTTTGTGTGAGTTTTAAGATCACTTAAAATGTCAACATTTCTTATTAAGTAAAGAGCGTTGCACATAGCACGTAACACTTTTGCTTGGAATCTTTCTATGATTTCAATGTTTGTTGTGTTGGCTGCCGTGCCCCATACTTGTATGCCGTAGGTCCAGATTGGTTTACACACAGCATTGTAAACTAATAGTTTATTGCTTAGGGATAGTTTGGATTTTCTCCCAAGCAGCCAGTTATGTTTGCTGAATATTACGCCAAGCTGTTTCCTATTACTTAATCTGTGCTTTCTCTATGTCAGACCCTCATATAGATGTATACCTAGGCATTTGACTTCTGTATACTGTGGTAGTGGTGTGTGATTCATATATACTAAATACTATCGGTGTTGTTCCTCTGCATTTTGTAAAGGTAATGTGGGGAGATTTTGTTTCATTTAGTTTTATTGTCCACTTCCTACTCCATTTCCCTATATGATTTAGTTGTGTTTGCAGCATGCTAGCAACTATTACTGGATCTTTGTGTCTCAACATGATTGCTTTGTCGTCAGCAAAGATGGCTGTTAGCGATTGTTCGTTGATGGGCATGTCGGCCATGTAAAGACTATATAGAAGAGGTCCTAGTACACTACCCTGTGGAACCCCAGATCTAATTGGATGTAGTTCCGTGAGATATTGATTATAGTTCTTTTTTAAAACCAAATTGATGCTCTGGTATTAGATTGGAATCTTCAATGACTGACATAAGCCTCTTAGATATAAGCTTTTCAAGAGGTTTTCCTGGTATATTAGGACATCTACTATGACAAATCTACTATAGACAAATTAGACATAGCGTCGCCCAAACATTCGAAAACGTGTATATATCGTTGTGAAATTACCCTCATTTCAAGATTTGAAAGGGTCTCATTCTTGTGATATATGATAAATAACTAATAATTTTTTTTATAATAATTGGAGCATTTTGTATTTCAATATTATGCGAGACATTTAATAAAAGTTCATTGAACCTTAACACTAGGTAAACGAAAATGCTTCACTTTCCATCCAAGCTACTTCGTAATGTTTGAAAACGTATAATAAGTATAGAAGAGCACTTTTCTTGACAGGTGGAGGATACAAACCTCTGTAAGCGCCTTCTTTCCAAATATTCTTAGTGAGACTGTAATAGTTTTAAAGCTTCCTTCGTATTAAGATTTATTAATTTGGAATGTTTTTTTCTACACGCAACTCTCGCTAGAGGATCCAAAAATTTGACAAACAACGATATATAGTTTAATTCTACCAGGTGATGTAACGCTTTTTGTAATTCTATTTTAATTGGAAATGCCTTTATACATGTAATTCTAAAAATTTGCTTTAAAAAGGCAACGATATATGCCAGTAAAGTGTTGGAAAGGGCACACACATTGGCAACGTGTAGCTGAACATCCCCTGAAACCGTCACTAAACGCGGCTTATAAATTCGGCCATGTTAAGTCGGGGAGTTAGCCGAGTAATTCAGTCACTGAATTACAACTATAGAGTAATTATAGCTAATTCCAGGAGACCGCAGTGCATTTAATGGTCAAAATTCCAGACCGTAACCGAGAATTAGGCAGCCTGCCTGGAAATCTGTAGAAGCTATCAGAAGCCAACCGACCCGCATCAATCCTTAGCTCCGTACTAAACTAGTTCACTAATGTTTCATTATGGGGCCGCATTCGCTTATTAACAGAACACTGCGGTTTTGGACGTCATATTGTGCCTGTTTTACATGCAATGCCCGTTCAGGTATTGTTCACTGAGTCCTCTTAATGCCCTTAGAGTTTTTGCGGCCGCCTACATTGAATTGGTAATGACGTGTGAAGAGAAATTGGCGCGAACCGTTCGCTATATGGAAAACTATACTGTTAGCAGACCTATTTTTTGATGCAGATTTAGATAAGCTATTTCTGTGGTTTCAAGCTAAAAGGGTCAATGTGACTTTATCGTTTGTCATTTTGGACTATAAGTACTTGTCATATATTCATTACATACACCTTTTTTTTAACTTTGTTGTTAATATTCATTGATTTTCCGCTGGTCACTAAACACTAGAAAGCGTAAATAAACGAAATAAGAGGGTGAAACAAATTGTTAGGAAATTTTGACATTCTTGGCAAATTTTTAGGGAGTTTCTTTTGATGAATTATTATTTTCTTGTTGCAGAAAAACAAATGGGACTGAGTTGCTGAAAAGGCAAGTGTAACGAGGTAGTATAGACATTTTCTTGGTCAAGTGCTAGCCCTAAAATCGGTACTCGGTACCTTTCATTTCTGCGCTGAGTTTTTAGCGATGTGTTCGTGATTGATGTTCTGAGAAGCATCGCGCCTATACTAGAATTTGAATTCTAATCATTAACGCCAGCTAAGGAGTAAGCTTAGTTAAAGTTAAAGTTAAGGTACTTAACGAATATTTCCCTACGCCGAAAGAGATTTTCCTTCATGATACTCGTAGTTTTAAATTCACGATGGGTTGCGTTCTAATAGATACTTCCGTCTTCGCATCTGCTTGCCTGCGCCCGGCCTGGTGAGTTGCGTGCTGGAGACAACGTTCATCTTGTAGCCTAATGTTGTGTAACTTGTACTACATTAATGCCGTGGATGCGAGCTGCAAATCACAGGCGATGCGATGCTATACCGCTGGTTCGAAGTTCGATTACGGCATAGCAGGGGCGTCATACGTGGTCTCCGACCGTTGATACGAGCTGCAAATTGTGAGCCGCGAGGCAGGCAGATTAGAGCTCCATCTTCCAGTGCCAGTTGTTTGCTTTGCAGATTTGTGCTGATACCAAGGAAGGCCCGACCCGAGCTCGCAATAGTTTCGGTGCTCTCAGACAGCAGGTGCCCAGGTGAGGGAGATGCGCAATCCGACTGAGCTCTAGACGGCGCGGCGGTATAGCAAAAGGCCATGGAGCTCCAGCAACGAGTTTAGGGCAAAGACGCATTCCAACATCGACGGGCAAACGAACTGACGAAGGAGATAGCTAAGTGTGACGGCGACATCAGGTTTGAGATGGTTCCAAAGAGCCTGGCGAAGAGGACGATGGCGCTATGAATGCGCGATGGAACACGTTTGTGGTGAGCTAATTGACTAAGAGATTAATCCGCGAGTCTCGAGTTGGAGCAAGTTTGCGGAGCGACTATACCGACACAGTGCCGATTACGACGCTTGTGACAGCGGAAGGCACCCGGCAGGGACGTCAACACGTTCGATTGTCTGCTGTAGGCGTAGCACAGAGATCTGCCCGAGAGGCGGCTGGTGGCGACGGGGATGAGGTGGCTGGCGGGATATCGAGAAGGTCGTTCCTTTCGTCGGAGACGGCGGCGGCGTAGTGTAGCGTGGTTTGAGAGATCGCTTGGAAGGTAACCCGATTGCGTCTCGCGAGTGACGGGTGGGTGCAAATGTAATGTAGCAACGAGAGGCGCCCGTTTAATTAAGGACTCGAGCAAAGACGCACACAGAAACGATAGAAACATAATATAGGTTAGAATGAAGGCAGAGGTATTATCAAAATTTCGATATTCTATTAAATACTTCGGGATATATCACTCTAGTTTGGGTTAATTGTAAATTAGTTCTTAAGGATTTTGCTCGTAAATAAATAAGTATTTGGTTCATTGAATTAAGCTGGTGTAGTACAATAGGGTAAAGTATTGGCGAAAACGTAATTCTGTTGGGTCAATAAATAATTAATAATTGATAATTACGTTTGGTTTAATACCCTATTTAAAAGTTAGTTCGTAATAACGCCCTAAATCATCCTAAAAGGGATGCTCATTGCTGATTGTATTTGAAGTGGTTATTTGAGAAGTGTAACACGCCTCGGTTTATAGCTCAGCGGTAGGGTTACTTCAATGGCGTCGGTTTCGGAAGAGGAGGGTGGGCGTTACCCTCAGCTAGACACTGGATTTGATTGGAACAAAGTTTATTATATTTACACTACTAACTAACATACAGATAAGCTTATAACTAGGTAACATATATGTACAGAAAAAGAAAAATGGCGGATTGGCATCCACAGTTGGAAGCTGGTATGGTCCTTCGGAGGCGGTGCCGGCGGCTAAAGTGGCTCCGTGTCCAAATCCCACGAAGACGGCAGACTCTCTGTCCAGCGAAGGCGATTGGCTCCAAGTCCAACGAAGGTGATTGGCTTTAAGTCCAACGAATGCGATTGGCTCTAAGTTCAACGAATGCGGTTGGCTCTGAGTCCAGTAGATGCGGCAGACAGCTAAGTCCAGTGGATGCGGCAGGCTCTATGTCCAGTAGATGCGGTAGACAGCTAAGTCCAGTGGATGCGGCAGGCTCTATGTCCAGTAGATGCGGTAGACAGCTAAGTCCAGTGGATGCGGCAGGCAGCTAAGTCCAGTGGATGCGGCAGGCTCTATGTCCAGTAGATGCGGTAGACAGCTAAGTCCAGTGGATGCGGCAGGCTCTATGTCCAGTAGATGCGGTAGACAGCTAAGTCCAGTGGATGCGGCAGGCTCTATGTCCAGTAGATGCGGTAGACAGCTAAGTCCAGTGTATACGGCAGGCTCTATGTCCAGTAGATGCGGTAGACAACTAAGTCCAGTGGATGCGGCAGACAGCTAAGTCCAACGAAGGTGATAGGCTCTGGAGAGGGCTGGGGCTGGTAGATCCTTGGAAGGCTGGAGCTGCTAGCTGGTCCTGGAAGGCTGGATGCTGTTGGCTGACTCTCCTGGGTTGAGTTGCTGCTGGATTGACCCGCCGAGGCAGAGTGTTTTCCTACTGCCAGCGTCCGACTATTTAAAGGTGCCAGTCCTTTGTCAGACGCGATCTCGCAGCTCATTGGTCGAAGTAGAAGGGATGTTTTGGCCCGTTTTTGATGTATTTCGAATTATCGCGTTTCATTGAGCGGCGTGATCAATTATCGACTTGATTTGGGTCGCAATCAATAGTCGTTGAAATGTTGATTCTAACGACACCCAATTTGCTAGGTTTTGGTAAAGATTAATTGAAATTGGAATTTTTTAATTCCGTGTTCGGCGTAAAACTTACTTAAGCATTACTCTTATTGCGTATGTTAAGAAGTTATTTTTGCTTCGATTGGTTGTGCGCTAATTTTTTATGAATTTTGATACTATTCACGCCTTCCTGGGATGCTTCCTTCCGCTAATTATAATTTAATTTGTAATTTTGCACCCTTGCCCGCTGTACTCGGTCGTGGCCCTGATTTCTTCGTTACAAAATGCGTTTCCGCTGGACCGCTGTGTACGCTGAATTTCGGCCGCTTTCTAGATCGAGCCCTGCCCGCATGCATTCGCTGGATGGTTTTCTCGACCTGCCTGGGTGGTAGAGACTTGGGGTGGCGGTTAATTTTTCCTATCGGCAGGTATCCTTATGTGGGGGTTTTGATTGGGCGCACTCTGATTTAAGAGCGTTTTAGTAATTGAACTTGGATTATTAATTTGGTAGCGCGTTCGGATTTGTTCTCAGCGGCGCCGTTTTTTGTCGGCTTCCGGATTTATTGGGATGTTTTATGTGCTTGCAATTTTTTTGTTTTGGGGTCTGGCGAGCCGTTGGCCCTTTATTGTCTTTGTTGTGCAGAGGTTTGCACTTGAGAATTTGTGCTCCTTTGAGCTGGCATGCCGCGATTTATTGTTTTATTTTTGTAACGGTTTTCTTTTAAATTCTTGTAGGATCGGGGCGATTTGCTGGTGAACAGATGTTTTTGTAATTTGTTCGCTGCCTGCTTGGCGATGAAAAATTACTTCGTTGTCTGTTAACCGGTTCATATTAAGTGGTTTTTTAAAAATATTCACATTCTGTGTAAATTTTCTGTAATTGCTACCGTTAGTATCAACTGCAACACACCCTAATGATAGTTATTTTTTTTTATTACAAACTCGCTTTATATTTTCAATTTGTCAGATTGCGACCTAACCATTAGATATTAAATTTTGATAGAAATGTATGCACTTAACTTCTTTTATCCGTACTTTACATATTAAATATTGCAGTTATTTTTGAATACATGATTGTGTTTTCTTTGTACTTTTCGTGTTACTAAAGTACGGCATATGTGCTTTTTGCCAACGACAAACAATGATCCTATTGCAACATAACTGCCTCGAGTGGCTCTATTGAGATATACCACTTCACGTTAAAGAGCCTGGCGCCCATGTACTAATACTGTACTTGTAACGATTTGTCAGTTACTTTGTACTTGGCTCACGACTACTTTACCCCTCCACAGTCATGCGTTAAGTGTTATCTTACCAATTGCATAAAATATTATTTTACATTATAACATTTTTTTTGTTCTACTGCATCGAAAAGCTGTACATTTCGACACTGTTTGGCGACTGAAAACACCCACTTTTTGGTACTAGTAACTTATACTTTTCAGCAGTAATAACCATAGCAACAAAAGCTAACGTCGTGTCTCCATTGGTCATTTTGTAGTATGATGATGACCCCTTTGACTTTTTCCGACCTCCTCGATTAAGAATAAGAATAAGAAAAAAAGCTTACAAAGCAGTAGAACAAAAAATATGTACGAAAGCGGACTCTTAGTCTCTCCTTATTTATTTGCCCCGTTCGCTGAGCTCGCTTGGACATAAACTGCGGATCGTCACAGAAAAGTCCTTAATTTCGTACTTGTAACATAAATAGCTGTTTTGAAACGCCTATCGGTTATTGTGTATAACATGTTGATTGTTTTCTACTGATTTCTTTTAAGACTACTTCTCGAAGTGAGTCATTACAACTAAACCGTTTTCCGAATAACTTTCTATTTGTCTAAGTTCGAAGTTGGTACTCATGATGTCTTCCAACATCCCTTATTTAATTTTAAAATATTATGTCTGTTTGATAGCCTCCTTTTCAGACTATACCAAGTTATGAGGGATGTCAGATGAATAACAAAACTGGCTAGCAACATAAATTGCGAGTGAAATGCAGAGACCCCCTTAACTGTTTGAATGCATACTTTTCCCCAATTACACTTTAATGGCCAAGTCGACTTTACCCAAGGGAGCATAATTTCGCTTAATCTAATTGCTGGGGCATAACATGATATGGAGAGCATGCAACGGCGAACTGCTGACTGGCTCAGACGAGCATGGAAACAAAAGGTAATTTACGTACAGCGGCCAGAAACTACGAAATTACGAAGGCCATTAAATTTGGGCGCAGTCGAGCGGCTTGAATTTCATGTCCAACTAAATCGCTATAAATACCAATTTCGGTATGTTTCCGCCTGTGTAATGTCATAGAATAATAAACGAGCCCTTTCAGACGTCAGCCTCCAGGAAGACGTCCAGGATTGCAGGCCGAATCTAATTTTCCTAGTTCATCCCCAATTAGACAATACAGCCAGCACACTTTGCCGCGGGCTTTTTGAGCTACCTGCGGGAACTTGTGCGTGCCCAACTATAAGTTCTAATAGCTAATGCGATTCAAAGTCTAACTTATCTCGGTTCGAGGCTTAGTGCGCGCGTGTCGCTCAGGGATATTATAACTAAATCGAGTTTAGTTACTTTGCCACAGGAAGCTCTGCCTGGATGCGGGGTTCCGGGACCAAGGTGCGTCCCGATCAAACAGATGGGATGCTACGAGGGTTGTATCGGAAACTCCTGCAGTGTCATACTTCGACATTTCAAGAATATGTTATTAAGCTAATTAAGGCTAATCAATCAACTTCGAGAGCGTCTAAAAGTTTAAAAGTTGCCAAGTAGCTCTGCCACAAATTTAAAAAAAAACAAAGTTTATGTGCCAGAACAGAGGCAGAGAACGCTTTTGTAACATACCTGTCACTGCAGGGCCGTAACTAGGTATAGGCCCACAGGCGCAAGCGGCAAGGGGCGTCAAAATTGCACTGAAAAAAATTCCTTCTCTCGTACTAATAGAAAAACAAACAAACAAGTGTGCAATTTTACAAATTTATAATGTTAACGATTTTAGTGTAAATAATGGGAATTGAGCCCAATCTGGTCGATACATTACATTGCCGTGTACAATTTGCAAAGGGAATGTTATATGTCTACCAGATTGTAAGGGTTTGTTTTTATAATTTCTGCCTATATCAATCAAAGCATTAGATTGTTAGCTTTTTAGCCCACCGCATAGGTGGCCTTATTCTAATTATTATTTTTATTTTTAAAATTGAATGTAATACATCAGTGGCGACAAACTACCTTAAACTTTAGACAACTGTTGGAGCAGTTTCACATATACATTCACTATATTGGGCTCATCGCTGATACAGTGGCCAATTGCAACAATCAGCAGAACACCACAGACCGATTTCGAGACCTTACTTGTTCCACTACTATAGAATTTTTCTCTACAATCACTTACTCCCTAGAATTGGTTCAATTTAAGGCACTTGTGCGACCTACACGGTGGCAGCTTTTATTAAAAATAAAATATCGAAATCAGCCTGATGCAAAATAAAAACATTTCAGCCAGTGGGATTGGAACTCGCGTTCACTGATAAATGCACATCATTATCGTTGCGTTATAAATGACGCAGTGGCGTTCCAATTTTGGGCGAAATGCGCCCGATAGGTGCCGATGAAGTGGGTGAGGCAGAGACGCAGGTACACCACGTGTTCATATATAGGGATTTGTAAAATGTTCTTCTGACTACATAATAAATGTACTTTTTTTAAATTAGAATTGCGTTTTATAATTTTGTTTTCTGTTCTTACTTTATTTGTGTATTTTAACATTTAGTTGTTTATTTTTTAAACTTTGGATTTATTTTTGAATATCTAGCTCTTTGTTTTGAAAATATTACATCCTATAGCCGGAGATAAATGTAAAAGTCATATAGTAATATCAGTATTTTTGTCAAATATATCGTTAGTGTACTGAGAGGCGCAAAAATGTTGGCTTGCCTACAATAAAAGTTTGCCTAGTTACGGTCCTGCCTGTCAGTTTTTTTTTAATATCAACTAATGATAACATCGAAACAAAAAAAATATCTTGGGACACCATGTAAAATATCTCAGCATTTAAAAGCAGTTGCACAAAATTAAATCAGAACGAAGCTCTACGACACGATCTGCTAACTGGAAAAATGGTAGCGATTTTACAAAGAAAAAAAAGAATTATTGTACTAATGACGGCCATACAGTATATAACCGCATTTTAAGCCTCACTTTGCAATGCTTTGAAAATATGCTCAAACCAATGATACATATATAGGGAAAATCGGCAGAAAAAGATCATCATATAGATCGATCGGTCTGCTTTCTCACCAAAGCGACATCTTTGAAAAGTGCCTACTGTATAGACTTCATAAGGTAGAATTTCGCATGTTAATGATGACTCATCCAACATCTACCTCCTCCAATCCGGCATCCCAAAGAGCAGTGTTGGTTGCGCTTCTTAATTATGCCTAATGAGCTGTAAGCAATTTAGGAAATTTATGTTTTAAAATAATGTTAGCACTCGTTATCCAAATTAGCCAATGGGTTTAATGCAGGTGTAGGCTAATTCATCGCTCTAGCAAATTTTATAGGTATCTATGGCACACGAGATTATCACCGGCATTAGAAAACGACCAGTGAACATCATCGGAGACATGCGAAATCATGTAAGAATGCATATAACACACACAGTCAAAGGCTGCTACTAACCTAAACAAGCTAGAATTACACACAGGCTGGAAATGAGAATCAGCGATGCCGGTTTATTAAACTTAACCTCCAATTATACATATTTCCTGCAACCGTGCAGTTATTATGGTATAATGACTAGGCATTTTATATAATTTTAAACATATTTCCTGTAACACATTGGTTGATTGTAAATGAAGGGTCAGTTGAATTTCTTCATTGTTATGAGACATGCAAACAACTTTTATATAAAAAAGTTATACTATTTTATGTGACAAATATTCTAATGGTACGAACAAAAATATCCGACTTTCGGTTAAAATGGAAGCTTGATTATTTCTGGTGTTTCTTGTGAAACACCCTTTAGTTTGTTATATTAATTTGATAGATTAGGATATTACATTTAAAAATTATTAACCAATTATACGCTTGTAGTTAATAATAATTAACGAGATATTAATATTAAAATTATTTTATGTACACAGAAACAGCATTACTAATTAAGTAAAACAATTACAAACAGCCATAAAAAATGGTAGGCAAACAAATAAATAAACCAATGCTCAATATCAGTCAAAATACGGTTGTATTGAACAGATCTGCTACAAACAAATTAGTTTTCATCAAGAACGCGTTATTGATATTATTACCCAAATAACCGACGGTCGCATCTTCGTACATTTCATCAGCATCTCAACGAGCAGGTAAATGACGTATGGTCTGTTTGAAAACAAAATCTAAGTAGCTCAAGAAAGATATGAAAAGAGGAAAGACGCAATTAAAAATAACAGATATCCATTTTAGAGAAAGATAAGTTAGAAAAATATTTATTTATGTAATCATGAACCAGACAAAGCTCAAGCCTATAGTGCAAAACACGACAAACGTTGTAGAATGTGGATCGTAGAAAAATTCTGAAATTATATGGAAGTCCTCAGTGACAGAAATAAGAAATTCTTGCATAACCTTTGTAACGAGCTTGACCTGGTTCGCCTGAGTGTGGTTACAATGGCATTTCATTATACAGCTGATTTGTAGATTACTGTTCATTGTTGTTAGCTGTTGTATGTTTATAAGTTGTTAAGTGCCCCGTTATTATAATTTTTAATGGCGCGGTAATATGTTTGTAGAAACGTGCATGTGTGCCTGCTGCGTAAAAGTGTCATAAATGGTCGACTTTATCATAAAGAGCGTCAGACTCGCTTAACGCTCGTGTGCTTTAATTCGCGGGCTAATATGTTTTGAAGTAGGACACAGTTCCAGAATAAAGCGGAGTCCGGAATCCGAAAGCGAAGAGAATCATTGAAATAGCAGCCAGTTAGCTGTACAGAAGTATCAAAATCCTGTAGATACTGTAGTTTAAAGAATTGGTGGTTAGAACGTCAAAAAAGGAAGCGGTCGCGTCATCGTGTGACGTAGTACAAATTTATCGCCTTGTACAGTTGCTGGGGCGCAATTCCAAGTAGTTTGCAATTGACATTCATTAGCGCTAGCGCTAGTAATATTTAGGTATATTTTTTAACAGAATATATATCTGCCTGTTCATTGGCGTGTAAACAAATTAGCTTTTTATATGAGTAGAATCTTGAAGCTGATATTTCCAGCTCAGCACGAGTTCAGGTTAATTGCTGGGTTTATTTCGCTAGGGGCTTTCCTTAACGTATGACTGAGGAAAGTAAAGTAAGAGTGATCTTATTGCTGTTGAGGTAGCTGGTAGTAAGGAAAAACAAACGTGATTAATGAAAGAGGAACGGTGTAAGTAACGCGCTGTTAATACAGGTAAAAGGAAAACACCATTGTTAGATGAAGAGAATATGCCCTGAAATTACATAAAAGGGGATACAATAAAGGAACTGCTTTCAAAAAATTTAAAATGGATAAACCAGCAAGACGGGACCAAAAAGAATGACCAAACTAGAAAATACCTTTGGTTCTACTTTTACAAAAAAGAAGTGACCTTCACAGCTGCAATAATTACAGGGTTTTGTAATCTAGAGTAGCAACTCAATTTAAGCAACGCAACATGTAATAATGGAGAAAATAAAAGAACATAGCTAAGGTATGCTTCTCTGCTTTCTGGCTTTACAAACAAAATAGCTATATGAGCTGTTCTTGAAAAAAGAACGCGACAAAAGCCTGAGTAGCAGTAACCCAGATTTTCTATTAGTATACTAAAGACCATGTCAGAAAATATATTTTTATATGAATGGAGCACCTACATCACAAGATAAAAATTACGTAAACTGTAGGGCAATCGCAAAATTTTTCAGAAATACATTGAAAGTAAGTGAAGCATGATGATTCAGTAAATAGTTAATTAATCAAGAAGGAACAAAATACTAGCGGAGACGTTGATAAAATGCGTAACACAGGTGGGCATGTAGAAATATTTGGAAGACAACAAACTAATACACATCTTGGTTCTGTTATGCTGAAAAGTAGAGTAGAAGGCGATTAAGGGCCGATTCTACAATGCAAGTATATACTTAGAATAAGCTATCCGAGGTATAATTGTCATAGTTTTCTTTGTTACAACAATCGTTTCTAGGGTATTTATTCCTGGGATAACTTTATCCTTGGATTGTAGAACCGGCCCTAAGCAAAATAAAATAATTAATTGTAACGTGAACTCGATCTTATTCTCTCTAGTGTGTTTGGAGTAATATTTTAGTATAGGTATTTTTTTATACACCGATTTGTACATTTATGCTCTCTATTATTCGTTAGTAGATTTTAAGGGTAAGATCAAATAAAATGTGTAAAAGTGAAGCACTGGTAGTTTAAGTACAAGCTAATGTGTTAGCGCATACCTGGCTATGCCGGAAATGAACGCGAGATGTCTGCTAAGTGGGAATCTGTCATAAACACAGGTGTACTTCGGGCGTGCTTAGATTTCAGAGTGTGACCTAGTGCCAGTTAAAAGTGGGCGTTCTTTCATTTTTTGGGGACCAACAAGTATAGTTAACTTGATGAAACCCTTTTGGGCTATACATTTGTTTAATATTAAGCCGGCTGTTGCTCTTGTAGTCATGCATTTTAAGTTAAATTGTATATAGTGACGTTGCTTAGGGTTATGATAAATTGAATCTTATACGGTATGAAACTGCCATTTCCCATGTATCTTGTGTATTTATTATATCGACTTGAATAATTTTATCGGTATGTTTTCTGTATGATGTACATTAGGTAATTCAGAAGAAAGCAAAGACCAGTATTAACATGTATTTCAGTTGATGCTTACCGGTAATTCCCGGTAATTGTAAGGATCTGCCTACGCACTACCCATTGTAAAGGATCTGTGGATCTTTGTTTCGTAATCTGAGGAGATTTACAGCTGAATATTATTTAAATCCATATCATGCGGTGCCCTTGTATTTAATTAACACTCTCGATGAGCCCCTATTTTCACATAATTCAGAAACACGTGTCATTTTTATTTTAGTTAAATCGATATTTATTTCGACTGTCAGTATATGGGGTAGTTCATAGTTAAGGGGCTGATTTCCTTTGTTACCAATTATTATTTTCATCTGTAATGAGCTGACGTTTTATTGTTTAATTAGCGTTTGCCTGATAATAATTAATAGTTGTTTTGAATAAAACTACTCTGTAACACATTCAGTGTGGACAATCATCTGTCTTTGTTGTGGTAGTGTTTCACAGAGTAAGAAAGTAACACATGTGAACACGAAGAAAAACAATTAACTTAATCATTTTCAAATTAGCTTTATACAGAGCACTCTATAAACTAGTTCAATTACAGCAGCTAATTGTGTGAGAATTTCAATCGTAGATGATGTTGTTGCAAGTTCTCTAAGCCTCGCTTCAGAAGTGGCTTAAGTAGAGAAAAAATTGTTTTTGTAATTGGTTGTTCGAATGTGTTACTCATTTGTGATTAATGCTGAATATCTTGAAAACAAAAACTTTATTAAGAGCAGACATTTTTGGTGCAGCCCTCGTAGTTCGTCCGTGAGGTAGATACGTAGCTATTCTAATCTCCTGCTTAGGCACTAACGCGGCCCGCGCTAATGGCAGGTTTTGCGAGGGTGGGCACTCTATTATTTAAATTGTCATCAGTGCCGTCTTTTTGCCCGCCTGCGGGGGCGCTCGCGCCCCGTCGCGAGCACAAGCGACTAAAAACCGTTTCCATGTATGCTCTGCAATTTTAATGCAATTATTTGTGCTGCAGCGCGAAGTTGGCCGTATTAGCGGGACTGCTAATTGTGATTTAATCGGTTTAAGGCTCTTAGGGGTCATATGTATCAGTTAGCAGCCTGCCCGACTTACGCGTACTAATTCGATTAGGGGTTCCGGACATCCAGTTTGGTTTTCAAAAATTAGTGCAGCAGTTGAAAAATTGCGCACATTTGTTGTTCTGACTAGTTGGACGGAGGATACTAGAGCTTATATTTTAAATTTAATAGAGCGATTAAGTTTTGGTATTGCAGTGATTACTCCTTTATATTTGGAGTTGCGATGCTTTTCTCCTTTGAAATCTGCCATAGTATTCTGTAAAGTAAGTTCACAACTATGTAAGATATACAGTTACATTTTCTAATTGTGATTTAATCAGTTTAAGTCTCTTAGGGTTAGATCTATCAGATGGAAATCTGCCCGGATTATGAGCAGTAATTTGATTAGAAATTTCAGGCATCTCCATGGAATTTGGTTTCTAAAAATGAAGTCAAGTAGTTGGAAAATTCCGATTTAAGAGAATATTCAGTGTGTTAATATTGATTGATTGATTGATTGATTTATTTATTAATCGTTTCCAATTTTACAGTACATAACGAAAAAACGCTGCGCGCTCAGTATCTAATATGCGCTCAGGTTATAATACTGCGCTTCGCTACCTTGATGTATAATATACTATTTTGCACTACTAGTCTCAGAACGCACCGTTATTGGCCTATCTTTAGGTCGTGAAGTTCTTTTCTCTACCACGGGAGAGAAAGTAAAATAAACAATTTTCACCATGGTAACTAATAAATTGCTAAGTTACCAAATATGACTATTTTAATTTTGACGTTTTAAAGAGCTGTATTGTCAGGTTGACAGTTACAATATTTTCGAAATTTGTTGGGAATTTAGGTATTAAGCCGTTTGGTAGTGCAAAAAATAGTATATACACCACGGTAGCGAATTGTTTTATAACCTTCGCGCTTTAGATACTTTGCGCTGCGCGCTCAGTATCTAATATGCGCTCAGGTTATAATACTGCTCTTCGCTACCTTGATGTATAATATACTATTATTTTTTATCTAATAGACTTGTCTGTCCGGGACGCTGTTTCAGCAGCCAAACCGTAAGAGATAGAGAAAAAAGTTATGAAAGTTATATGTTTGGAATGGTCATGTCAGGTCAGGAACCGAATTTCAGTCACGTGACACTTCCGGTTTTCGAGAAATCACGTAATTTCCGTCCGTCCGGGACGCTGGTCCGTCCGGGACGCTGTTTCAGCAACCAAACCGTAAGAGATAGAGAAAAAAATTATGAAAGTTATATGTTTGGAATGGTCATGTCAGGTCAGGAACCGAATTTCAGTCACGTGACACTTCCGGTTTTCGAGAAATCACGATAAAAACGCTCTTTTTTGTTTTATTAAATGAGACATTTGTCTCACTGGTTGCTAGTTTTATCCTATTATGTTACTATGATAATAACTCCTTAACAACGAGTTGCGTTAAGATGCATTTAACAGCACTAGTGTTGTTAAGAAAAATAACATACCGATACTTTATTAGCATTTAATCACATGTTGGTAGTACTGACGTGTATTGTTAGTGACGATGTCGGTCTATGTCAAATTCGATGTTAGTAGGTTAGGTTTTGTTTGTCATTTGACACAGACTGACACAAAACTTAACCTGGTAATCTCGAAATTAACATAACCTGACAGTGCTACCAACAATACAGTATTGAGTGATACCACCACAGACGTACCAGATATATGTTTCGCTGTCATTAATAACAATGTTTCCTATTTTTTCAAAAATATCAGTAATTTAGGATAAAATAAACCATATTACGATATACGTAACGTTATCTGCTTTCTACATTACTCTAGAATTTTAAAGAACTCGCTCCTAACGTTGCTCGTTCATTCAAGCTATTCTCTCGTAATGTAAAAAGCTTGATAACATTACTTGCATCGTAAATTGCTATTATCTACGACAGTGTGTAACATTGACTTTTAGTTGGCTGTTTTAAGTTTGTAAAACTACTGTTTAATAACATGTTTTCATGAGTTCACGTCATCAGTAGCAACGTGTTTAAAATGGTTTCATTAGTCACGTCGTCAGTGGCAACATGTTTTAAAATTTTTAACCAAGCAAAATTACGACCGTTTGCTAGTAATCCTAATTCACATTTGATTTTTTTTTATAATTACGGTGTTTTCTAGATTCTATCGTAAATAAAATATCGTGCGATACACATGCGTAAAGCATCTTTAGTCACTCGCGGGGCTTAAAACGCTGGCCCACTCGCGTTTTAACTCTGCCCCACTCGTAACTAAAAACCAGCTTTACGCTCTTGTATCGTAAATTACAATTATGCTAGTGTGCTCCCAACGTGTGTATCGTATATATTACTCCTACATATAATTTTTAATGAAAATATAAGTTCTGCTTTCTCATACAGTGAAATATTGTGGCAGAGGATGAAAGATACAATAAACATACTTATGCTCACATTTTTTTAATCCATAAAATGAACTGGGCCGATAAATAACATTTTTAAATTGAATCGGACCTGTTTCGATTTACAGTAAGCATTGTATTGTTTTACCTAGCACAATAAACCCTCTTCAGACCAAAACATACAGATCTGTGATAGAAGTGTTCCAACGCCTTGTTATGTTTTTATGCCCACATTAGCTCGAGATTGAGCTGACCAACGAAAGTTCGGCACAGTAGCTTCGACCAAGTAATGCTGGAAGAAGCTAGTTCAACTCAAGTGTTACATCTTTTTTAGTTTGAAAGTGATGACAATGTACTCAGTTCATTCTATGCTTTAAGATTAGATATAGGATTGAGTCAGTTGTCATCCTCCGTTAAGTTAACTACGATTGCATTCTGTGCGTCAAAATTAAATTATTTGGCATTTCATATATAATTTCCACGTAAATATGCTGAGTTCTCCAGTACCCCTCACATATTTATAAATCAGCAATTCTAGCGTTATATTGTACTAACACTAGTCTCTTTTCTCAAGAATCACTATGAACTAGACCCTTTTCTCCTTCTAGATGTCTTTCCCACTAGCTGAACATATTTTTATAATCTACACTTTAGTTTTCAGGCCAGATTCGTAAGCTGTGAACCCAAAAACCTTATGTTATCAAATATCAGGCAATGGTTTAAATAAATAGAGAAGTTATAATTTTCTTTAATAAAGAATATATTAAAAAACACATTTGTTAATAACAATTGAAAAAATAAAAAGCACACCTTTTCACATATCGGGAACTTTTCTATAAACTTTTTCCGAAAAAAAATTTTCAAAAAGGTTTTGAGTCAACGAAGTTAGAACTTTTTTCCTTTAGTAAATGGACTTAAATAGTAATAACGAATTTTACTTAGCATTACTACGTTTATAAAACAGAACGTAAATTTATGTGGAAACATTATAATTTTTTATACATTATAGTTTCTTCCACCATATCAAAATGTTCTTATCCGCTGCTCCTATACGGTACCTAGCAGTGTGATTTGTGTACATTTTGCAAGTGAAAATACCTAGATCCTGAACAAAACCAATGCTAAAAAGTTGGAAATCTGAAAAATAAAATTCTGAGTAATTTCTAGAGGAATTACAGAGGCAAAAGCTATCTTCTTTCAGGAAAGAAATATTCGAACCCCAAGGAAATACGTACGATGGCTTATTATTACAAACTGTAGTAAAGGATTAAAGCATAATCTAACTCCAAATGTGTTTGCATTGCCCATAAAAAACAAATCCAATCATTTTGAAGTAATAAAAATAAATTTTCCACAATAGAATGAAATTAACATGGACAATCGCATTAATAAATATTGTGAATAATATTGGTACAGAAATGAAAATAACTTTGGTGAAATTCATAGAGTCAAAACATAGAGTTGAATGAGTATTTTTCAGGCTTTTTACGAGACATTGGTGTAAGGAACCAAAATCTTTTCATTATAATGGTATTCTTTAATTTTGCCGTATGCGGCTTAGATTTTCAGTTTGAATGTCTGATTAGTCCGTTCTCCCTCGATTTTTAAGAGTAGAAACAACTTCAATTCGTAGTTTTCAAAAGCGACGCAGACAAAAGTTTGGATCGGCGTGTACTTTTTCTTTGCCTTTCGGTGAGCTAAGTCGATTAAGTGCTAGCTGTAGGTACTTTTTAAGATTTAACCCTCAATGCTTATTTCAAAGCCATCAAGTGCTAGGAAGTCTTCCTAGCTTTTTGAAGCCGGTGGCGTCGTAATTCAACCAAGATGCAAACGGTGCAAATTTTATTTTTACTACACAAATGTTATTGGGCCGATAGACACCTTTAAGATAGGCTTGTTTCACTTTCTGCTAGATTTGCTAACTAAACGATTTGCGTTTTAGGCTGGATATAATTGCGCTGAGGTCGCTTTGCTACAGTTTACTAATGATTGACTCTGGCATGCTGACATTTGCCAGAACATTTTATATGTAACATGGACCGGTTCCGTTATAGTTGGAAAGTGGCTTTCTTGCATCTGAAATGATCCACAGTCCAAACTTATTGCGAGCGTTTTGTTTCATTTCCTCCGATGTATTCCGGTGAAGGTGTCCCACAACTCCAGAAGGCTAAGGCTGCGTTTGGTCATCAGCACAATTTTACAATACCTTATATTTAATTGTAAATTGTGGGTAAGAATAGTACGAAAGAAACTGTCCTAGTACTTATGACGGTCAGCGGAAAGAGCGATTTTTGTTTGAAGCGGCATTGCATTATATGTATTTATCCTTGTTGAGGTTGTATTATCGTATATTTCATGAGTTGGAAAAGGTTCAAATACTATTTTTCATAAGAGTAACCGAAATGGAAGATACAATAACTGATTTGGTAGCTAGGCAACGATTAGTTATTGTACTTATTTGTTGCCTAGCTACCACCGTAATTATTGCATTTACTATTTCTGTTACTCTTATGGCAAATAGTATTTGAACCTTTTCCAATTCATGGAATTGCCATGTTCCATACAATTTTAGGTAACCTCTATAATAATGTGCAACTTTTTGGGTTGTTTTGAATGTAGCTATTCAGTTTAGCATCTATGTGCCCGTTTTAAACGGATTGTACTATTTAACCCCAGCTTTTTTTTAATTGCCGAGCCTGGTTTAATATACCGGGTGACAATGAGACCAGGGGCATGCTTATATACACTTTATTTATGCATCGATTTGGATGAAATTTGATACAGGCATAGTAGATATAATTTTTGATTGACGGATAGGTATATATAGTTAGAATGGTCGACTTTCGGTTTTACCGGAAGTGGCAATAATTACGATTTTTAAAAGAATGACCTTATATATTTTGTTTTTGGAGTGCCAAATTTTTATTTTTCTAAGCAACAATTTTTTTCTTCAAATTTGATTTTTTGTCATAGAAGGCGGTGATTAGAGAAAATCTGGTCCAAGTAACTTTAGTAATCCATAGTAATAGATATTTCGCAAATTAGAGCAATAACAAGTTCTTCATAAACGAATAAAGTGTGCTATACGTGTTTTTTAAGAAAAAGTAATTTTTTAAATGGCACTTACCAAATGCCATCGTGTCCTTACATAGAACATTTAATAACCAATCTAACGATATGCATCATGCACTATTTTCTCTTTATCAAAAACTGAAAAATGTTCAATCAATGCATTTTAAAAATATTTTTAGTGTACTACCTAAGCAAATTTGGCAACACGGTCGTATGTAGTTTGAGTTAAAGAAAAACATAAAATATATAGAATGATCCACTTAAATATCAAAGTTAATGACATTTCTGGTGAAACCAGAAGTCGGCCATTTTTATCATATCTCTCCCTCAATCTGAAAATATGTTTAATATCCCCAAAACAGGTTTTATCCAAATCGGGTGATAAGTAAAGGAGATATAAACATAGTCCAGGTTAGGGATGGGGGCGTGACGTGAAAACAGTAGTGTCACGTCGGGTCACGGCGTGTCACCTGGGCTTTTCTTTCAGAATATTTATGCTACTGAACTTTACGAATTCTATGTGATACCTGGATACACTTGTGTTAGTTAAAAGATTGGTTGGTGCTCATTTTGGCTTTCTTTTATTTAACTATTAGTATTTAAAGAACTGCACGCCGTCTCCCTGAATTAGCCGGCCGGCAATTGTATACACGTAGTCGTTGATTTTGTGATTTTGAGAGACTTAGCCGACGAATCATTTAATGCTAATAAACTTAGTCTCATTAATTTCTGATGAAGCAGCTGTCATTTGTTGATCAAGCGGTGGAATTTTCAAGTTTTTCAAAGATATTGCAGTAATTACGCTGAGTTATAAATAATAGTTGTCTGTTCATGATGGCACCAAGGAAATGAATATATCTAAGAACTTTATTGCAAACCCCGAAGAATGCAAGGAAACTACAGCCATGTCTAACTTACTGGAGGCCAAATTATTGGATATAAGCAGGTACAATGTTGTTTACAAGGGTTAGCTGAGAGAGCTGTAACACTACCTTAGTAGTATTGCGGCAGAACGAAGGATCTCTATGTTTGTATGGTAAACTAAGATCAGTAGTGTAGTAGAATTTATCCCGGATTTGGGTTTGATAATTGACACACTTCAAAAGTTATCTGGTGCAACTTCAAAATTCTTTTTAGATTTTTCGCAGGTTAGATTTCTAAGTTGGATATACACCATGATACCTAGGAGCATTGAACATAAGCCTGCTGTGATATTTTGAAATCCCATGTAGCTTGCTTATACTGCACTTCCTTCGGACGGCGTCATTTAAATAGCTTATCAATTTCTTTTGCAAAACGAGGTACACGTGCTGGACACATAATTCATATCTTTCCGTTAGACATTACGCTGCATATCAAGTCACGTTTTCATTCGAACTCCCACTGACACCCCGCACAGCTGTAATACGAAGTTTCACTTTGATTTGGTGTCTTTGCCTAATTTTAACGCGGGGCGATTTAAGATAGTGCATGTGTTGGTCCTTCGCTGAACTTCGCTACACATATATTAATAAAGTATTAGCGTAACAGGAATAGCGATCTATATTGATGTACAATGCACATGTTGTATTCACCTATAGATTCTCCTTATTATATTGCCGAGGCATTGAGCTTGTTCGATACTAAAAACGCCATATCCCTAGTGCTAGTATATTGGCTTTCAAAAAATTATCGAACTTGTAGTGTCCATTTCCATATGACAGCGTATTTCTATTATTCCAGAGTGAAGCCGTCAATTCTCTATGATAGCTAGCTTATCGGCTCTGTCTAGTATTTAGACCACGAACATTCCACGTAATAAGTCTATTGTTTCTTTTTTCTAAATATATCTCGTTGTATTGAATCTATGAGTATGCTTCCACGCTCTATTTTTTTTTAGAAAACAAGTTCTGGTATACACAATTTCGTTAGCGTAAACTGAATGATAAAATGGAAAAGACAGTTTGGTCATAAATTCAATATTGAATGTGAACTGCATTGGGGAAACTCTCTTTCGTACTGAATTCTTGCAGTTTGTGTCGAGCGGAATATGCACTTGTATGTACAAGCTCGGTGCAGCACGTGGACGGGCAATTTCAGAAGCTTACCTGAAATCGTCGGCTTCAGGCGCGTCCAGTCGTCCGCGGAACGCAATAAAGCCGAAACACACTCGAAGCTCGTAAACAACCAGACGGGGTAATTTCAATTTATGTCCGAACTACTGCGCGGAGGCGGGTCTAGATTTAATCATGCGAGAGCTTTTAATAAAAACAAGTTGCCTAATGCGGATAGAGCGGCTTTGATTCACGACACCTGATATTGACGGGGCGCGTTCATGGCTGTTTTCGCGGCATCGTTCACTTTTATGATCTCGGCTTTATTAAATTTCATGCTCTCGTATATTATTAAAAAACACACTTCTCGCGTGCTCGCGGACGGCCCGTTCCCATTCTGCTGCGAGCCGACCAGGGGCTTAATTGCTTATCTTGGATGCTCGTTTCAATACGGCCCCGTTTTATTATATGTACATACGTGGGCCATAACGCTAAATTAATGCCGGCCACAAATTACTGTGCTACATTCGGCGTTGTTTAATATTCATATTCGCTGCAATTTTTTGCCCCAAGGGCTGCAAACAACGCTAAGTATAAATAATGGCTGCTCCTATTAAGTGCCCGCTGTTAAACGGCCAAATGTGCATCGATGGCTGGCCGAAGCCCAATAGGAGCGTAGCTCAAAATGTGTGTGCCAATAGAGGGCAAAAATATGATTTTTAATGATGAAATTACTGTAATATCGAAAGGAATTCTTTTATGATGTTATTCATGAAGCATCTCGTTATCTGGGCGGTTTGGTGATTGCAAGAATATAAAGTTACTAAAGGTGGTGTAGTAAAAATCTGGTGTGATACACGCACACAACTTCCTTTTACAGAAATTTGATTTTAAATTTTTAAGCATTTGTCAAAAATTTTCAAAAATAACAAATTCTACAAAAACGGTACAAAATAGAGCGTTAGTTGAAGAGACAAATTTTCTCTAGAATTTTAAGCTGAATTCAAAAATGTAATAATATACCGGGTGTTCTATTTAAAATAGGAGTTCATAAAAAAGATAGAAAAAAAAACAAAAGAAACCTATTTTAGAAGTATTCAACTGGAAAAATCACCTATCTCACATGAATACACAATAAAAATGTAATAAAAATTTGGAGTTTGAAAAAAATCGTTCGAGCCCTTTCTGAAAAAATTGAAAAAACTGAAAAATCACAAGAGTAAACACCTACTTTCGGTTATGCAATTTTCTTCAAAAGCTTGCTGTCGCATCTGCATAGTAGACAAAACTTATATATGAAGTTTCAACGCCATACCTCTTTTCGTTTTTGAGATATTTTGTTCACAGACACACACACAGCAGACACACAGCCAGACACACACACAGACAGACACACACTCAGACCAATGAAAAAAAAATGTTTTGTGGGTTTACGGGACTCTAAAACGTGTAGATTTGTTGAAAACTCAATTTCGAATTTTTGGGGTAATTCCAATACTTCCTTTATTGTATTCATTGTTATGGTTGGCCTGGAATCAACTCGCCGTAGAGAGCGCTATCGTGCCTGGATCAGCGGCAATTCGGCGAGATGGCCCACGATCGCTGACCTGTTAAGCACGTCGCTTATGACTCTTATCAGTGACTCCAGATAGGGCGTCTGGATGGCTCGAGGAGCCCGTTTCCCAATGATGCCTTGTGCCTGTGCCTTTTGTGGTCCACGCGGCCACCGCAATTGCGGTTTACATTGACATGGGTTGGACCCATTGATGCAGTTAACGTTCGGTTAAGGCATACTAGATGCGGTAATCATCCGTGTTTTCGGTATTATTACAGGCACATCATCGGAGGTGCACTGAAGAATATCCCTGACAATGTCTTCTTCGAGATGCTACGTGGGAACGCTGTTGATGCCATAAAACCCCCTGTAAGTATTATGTAATGAGCACATTACTGCTAAAAGCTAAATGCTTGTTGTTTGGCTGAGTTTCTGTTCGGGGTCAGGTGTGTGTAACCACCTACTACATGAAAGGACTCGCCGTTCGCCTTGTAACCCCAGCACTATGTTTCTGATTTACAACCCCCAGACTGTAGGGGCGTTATGGAATTTTTAGTAAGTCGCCAGTTCTTGTAAAATTGATGCATGTGAACCGATCTGAATCCAGGAAAAAATAAATTAGCCCGGGGCACCGAAAATATATGCCTACAAGAGTATTGATATTTATTTCTAATAAATGCAGACAAATAACATACGAAGGCAGTTTTCCATAACGAAATGACGTCTAAAGACCGAGTGCGTATGACAGTAAAGGTCACGTATGCATTTTAATTTTAAAAGTATGCTTAATGTAGAAATAAATAAAGCGCAAGGTATGTAGGAAATACATACATATAAATCAGTAATACATATCACTACATTGATAAATGGCAAACATCCGGCATAAACAGTAAAATTTAAGTATTTTAAGCTCATAAACATATTCGCGCTAATACATTTTCAATCGCAGCTAAATATTTAGTTAAATTAAAGCAAGCTTGTGACATATGGAAATGAAGTCAAAAAAAGGGCCAACATAGCAACTAGAAACTCAAATCTAGAAATCCATACTCAACCACCATAAATACATAAACACACAGAAAATTTATAAATATGAACTGAAGCCCTAAGCACACAGAAGCCTTGAAACAATAACGCGCAATTAGTAGAGTAACGAAACATAGCACAATATTACTTCAGATCTAAATCGGCTTAGGGACCAATCCTTGGTAGTGTAATAAGGAGGAACTCATCTATAAAAAAAAACATTTAAAATGTGATAAAAATGCACAACAACATATTTCCTGCATATGCTCCTTGGTGGGACTCACTTCGAAAACGGCTATCTCTGTTAAGTCCATCAAATGGTGTTCTAGTTTCAATTTAACCTTGAATTTCTTGTAACGGCGAGACGCTATGTTTTCCAAGATTTCAATTATTTATTTTTACGAGTTTATCCGGCTGTTCTGTACTTCAGAAGCAGAAGATAACCAATAATCTGGTTTATCAGGACAGTGGGAGGAAATAACCCTAGAAAACCTGACCGTCATAGAAAATTCTTAAGTGACCGAGCTAGGACTCACGGCGGATATACGATAAATTCGCGAAATAGCGTAGACCAAATATTCAATACAAAACGCCTGAAAAGCTAAAGCAGTACGAGATATCACTCGCAGATGTGAGCAAATACACCAAATAATGTATTAACGGGAATTATCTTGTAAATCAAGTGGAGCAATAGACACTGCTTGTTGCGGGCATCTACTCTTAAACACCTAAACCAAAAATCACTAACAAAGTATTAGCACTTTGCAGGTAGCTCTGTTGAAGATGACACCTGATGGGCCGCATAAAATACGCTCTCAGGGTCAGATAGTATAAATGGCATTAGACTGTGCGGGAGCGATGACTTTTACTAGTGATTTGGTGAAAAGCACATCATTCTCCTTAGCATAGAATTTCGGCTTAGACCGCGTAGTATTTGTATATGAACACCCAGCATTTTCTGGCTTAATGTGCCTTGCACCTTGTGAAGTCGAGCAAAAACCCGCGCGATGGCCATGCTCTCTGGTGGCTCGTGTTGTTTGAGTATCTTGAGAACGAGGATACTTAGGCAGATTTGGCCGTTTTGCTGTTTGTGCATCCATATTCACTAACGTTTCGCAAGACCTTGCAGCTTGCATCATCAGAGTGAAAGTCGCACTAAGTATCCTCGTTCTCAAGATACTCAAACAACACGAGCCACCAAAGAGCATGGCCATCGCGCGGGTTTTTGCTCGACTTCACAAGGTGCAAGGCACATTAAGCCAGAAAATGCTGGGTGTTCATATACAAATACTACGCGGTCTAAGCCGAAATTCTATGCTAAGGAGAATAATTCGAGTAACCGCGAAAGCCTCAAACAATACATGAAAAGCACATCTTTGGCCAAATTTGTCCGGTTGGCCTTTCTCCTCAAGGCTACCGAAAATGACAGCTTAGCTGTCGAAATACGTATTTAGCGGTCGTTAAATATTTGAGTCGTTAGAAGTTTTTAATGAATTGTCTAACTTCCTAAAAAGTGACAAGGAAAAAATGATAAACAGAAACAAGCGAACTTTCTGTAAATAGTGAGGTTATAGTATTGCATGCATCTAATTATTTATAATTCTAGCTTATTTCTCTTATAAAAGAGAACACTATGTCGAATGCCTTTTCAATACACATTTTACGATAATATCCTTTATCTAATAGACTTGTCTGTCTGGGACGCTGATCCGTCCGGGACGCTGTTTCAGCAGCCAAACCGTATGAGATAGAGAAAAAAGTTATGAAAGTTATATGTTTGGAATGGTCATGTCAGCTCAGGAACCGAATTTCAGTCACGTGACACTTCCGGTTTTCGAGAAATCACAAAAGAGACCGTTTTTCAAATAGAACGCGTATTAAATAAAAATGTTTCAGTGGCCAAACGGAGCTGCGACCCTCTGCGCCTTAAAACGTCGATCGGGTTAGGCAACCACTTTGACACCTTCCAGGTCTGGGTGGTTGCCTAACCGATCGAGGTTTGAAGGCGCGTTAAATGAGACATTTGTCTCACTGGACTGCTAGTTATCCCTATTACGTTATTATTTGATATGATTAAACCAATCTACTCTAAAGCACACGTGCAGCAGCGCCGATGATCCTAGTTGGTACTGTGGAAATCATTTGTAAATCCTGATAAACCCTAAGAAATCCTTATCAATCCTAGTAAATTCTGGGACATCCAGAGACCTGTACGTATGTACACTATAAACGTTTCGCGGTTTACCTCCTAATAAAATCTACAATAAAGCTACGTTTATCACATACCGTCAAATTACTAATTGCCAATAATTCGAAATATTTGTTCAAATACCCGTTTAAAGTATTGCTTTTCCTGCTTCTCTTTGTTCAAGATCTGTTTGTCCTCTGTGGAGTAAATGTTTTCGGCCAAATTGTCTATACTACGTTTAATAAACATTCAGTTGAAGCCCCTTTCTCAACAGAGCGCTAAATTTGAATAAAATATTTCTATTGGTCGGCCGGTTGCACGCAACACAATTTTGTTTGAAATGAAACAGTTATGCACTTTCAGGAATTTTTAGATGTATGGCATATCAAACTGCTTTTTGAGCAATGAAGGTAGACTCGTAATTTCATTGCTGAACCTTTTCGTTAAACGTAGTACGGATACTTTTAGTACGATACTAAAGCTGTACAGTTTTAGCAATTGTATGGTATATCAACTACACGCTCGGTTGAAGTAATTAATTGTCAATTCAATAATAATTTTTTTAGATTAATTTAAATTTAATTAAATTTTCACTATCACTTTGAAGTACACAACTGACTTCAACATCAAACTAACCACGTAAATAATAGTGACCGAAATCATATTTAGTTGGTTTTACAGTTTGTTATAGTATGTATAGTACAGTATAGTATAAATAATTGTAATAGATAAAAAATTCAATTTTATATTTCTAGCTTTATTGTACTAGTAGAGTGGAGTTTCTGTACAAACAAAATTATAAATGCAGTCTTGTTTTGGCACTGAAACTGTAGAGTTTAAATAACCTAATGCTTCAGTACTCAATTATTGAAGCAATTGTCAAAAACTGTATTTTTTCAAATTTATATATGCAGTATTCAAGTAGCGTAAAATCACAAGTCATTAATTCAGTCTGTAGGAAGTGTCAAATTGTTTCTCGTTTCAATTTGGTTATATTTATTTTCTTTGAAAGTAACTGTATGATGTCTAGCATTATCGCGAAGAAGCCGAACATTTTTCATCGACTGAATAGGCCGCTTAGCTCGCTGCGTAGGTTTTACCCTCTCCCTTAGTTGCGATAATAATACAATATCTACTGTTCCTCGTTGTTTCATTTCTAAACCGTATTCCAAGTCTAATGAACCATTTCAACCGGGTTCACGTTATCATCTATGAGAAACATTGTACTCACTCTTTGTGATACAGAAAGATAAAGAAGTTGTTTTGAGTTTAGAGGTGAATTTCGGCTGATATCCGAACTATTTTTGTGTATGGTTTCTAGTCTCTAGTGTCTGTAGAAGTGTCCCGTTTAAAGTCCTTAAGGTTATTTGACGGAAATACATTATTTAGTTTTCATCTTGTATCACAGAACAGTAAATTAGAAGTGTGTTTCTTTCGACAAAAATTTATTCTGGTTTTGAAATTTTACCGTTCCCAGCTTTTTCAAGCCCGTTGAAATACAAAATGTTTTCGGAAACAACCTAAACCGCAGAAAAATTGAGGCGAAATTAATTAAATCCTTGTGTGTTCCCTGCTCGCCAGACATACAGGCTTTAATCTTTTTCTATCCGGTTTAAATCTCGGCCTTGCTTTGATGATCCCGAGCTTTTAGGATAATCGGTATTAGATAGGTGGCCCGAAGTCCTTAAAGCCCCTCCTGCTGTGATTAATTCTCATTAAAATCTCCGCAGACCCTTGTACCGAATATTAAATGTAGGCCCGCTGGTTCCACTTGCGTCACTCTGAGAAGGATCTTCTTGGAGCGGTGCAGTTCGAGGGGTTAATATAGTAAAAATGCGAAATGAGCTCAACTCCCGATGCATAAATTTCCCAGCGTTAATTTGTGTGACAGACGTGTTTTATGCCGGCCATAAGTTATAGAGTTGCGAATTTATATCTAAATCCATAATTGATCGCTGTTAATGGAAACGGATAATTTATACAAAGTCGGTTTATTTGCGCTTATAGGCAGTGGTCGCCGTAATTTATTAAAGCACACAAACGTGCCGCGCTGATCTTTAATAGATTACCTCTAATCAAACTAATTAAAAATATTTATTGGTAATGAATCACCCGATAATGCTGCTCTGGTCGTTTAATTCGTTTTGTCCACTGTTTCGAAATTATTAGCGATAGCAACCCTCTCTGACTGCATTTAAATAGTTTTATTGGTATTGCTATTGTTGTTACCGCGCTGCACGAAGAATTTTTATAAATTAAAAATTAATGCTCAATAGTTCCTTCATGAAAACAAGACACAGTGTCGACGAATTGTCGTGCGGCGTAGTTCTACTAGCTAGTTTTTGGGCAAGATAGGATGGATTGTCCGAAGACGCTACTGGTTCGAGACGGTTCAAACCAGAAGCCTTACAGCCGTTGGTGTAAATCCTTAAAGCACGTAATTGTTTCCATAGAGCAACAAATACGAACCAGAAATATGTTGTAGCTCAATGTTTATTTACACTAACTACAATCAGCTCCAAACGGAGATGATCAAAGGAGCCAAAGGAAATGACGAATGTCCACAATTATGTAAATTTCAACAACATTATCAAAGGTATAAATCGTTAATGTCATATATTTTAATATATTTGTAGAGGTTTCCCTTTTATCTGAAGGTTTTATTTTGTTGTGAATGTAGTATTCGTGACGTCGATTTTATTCGAAACTTTATCGGACTTTTTTACTCGTTAACGTAAAATGTAAGATGTAAAATTTTATGCGTATACACAGTTCTATTGGCAAATAAACTCAGAGTACATTGGAGTACAATTTTTTTTACTATTGCTTAATTTTGTACACCAGCACACGTTTTCCAACATACATGAAAATCGGGCGAAAACGGAGTGCGGATACTATCAACCGCATGTGAAGCAAATTTTCTTTAGAAACTGAGTTTTCAATGCATAAGACCTTGTAGATCCCAGTATTTGTACAACACTTTAATACACGTATTTACTGTCCACGAGCACCAGATCAAAACGGCTGTAATTTTTCGTAAATATCATTTTCTCCATGAAATGATAGTTATTGAATTAGCCCCACGCCTAGGCAACTAAACGCAGCTAAACAGTTGAACCATTACACAAACACTGACTATAACAAAGCAATAGCCGATTTATCCTGCAATTATCTGCTTGGCATCGTACTGCAATTGGTATGTAACACGCTACAATCCATGTTTGGCATATACTTCTCTACGCCTCCGCGTGCTAAAGATGGTTCGACACGCTTGGGGAGTGCGAAAAGGTATTTAAAACGAAAGGGTGGTAAAATTGCCTCGACAAAGCTGGAGGATTGGGGTGGCAAGTTTTCCCCAGTATAATGATGTAGAATCGTAAGAGCGTAAGGCCTTTCGAGGTGGATTTTTTAAGGTAGCTAACGGCACTTACAAACTGATAAATCTCTAGGTGTACCTTATGAGATGGCATCAGAGCTCCAAGACCAAAATGCATATACTAAGCTGGTGGCAAAAGGAGAAGGACCTGAAATATGTCAACACTGTGATTTGACTATAAAAACGAACCTAGGATAACCTACCAGAGGATGAAAGGCGGCGTGGGGTGAGTTTATTTCTAAAATAATTTTGAATTCTAGCACCACTAGATACATTTCAGTGGCTGAATGTACTGTACCTGTAGCACAGCAAGCCGCTAGTTCCTATATATAGGTAATATTTTAGGACATTCGTCAACATATCCATACTTTTGAAATGTGCACAGAAACAAACCAGTGGGTTACGCAAATAGACGTTGTTAGAACAATTTCCCGAAGCTTGTATTTTCCGTATTCTGAACCGAAATATTATCATTTTTGAATTCAAATTCATAAGTTTAATGATGTTATCAAACCTTGATTTCGTACTAACCTTATTTCCGCGTATCAAGTATATTAACACTCTGCAGTTCATTTATATTCCCCGAAATTCAATTATAAATTCACGCTTTGTTACCATATGCGAAACGATGCAGTTTCCGCTTTATCAATTTCTCAGAATTTTTGTTGTTCTAACATGCCCAAAACTTTTCCGTAGCTTTAGGCAGAAGTGTTGAGTCAGGTTTCGTCATTCTAGAATTTTTGAGCGTTTTGCTTAAGCGAGACAAGGAACGAAGTTAAGCCGCGCTTGCGTAGGCTCATTACGTACCCGCATCTTAGCGTGGAGCTTTAATCACCTTTCGGTTTTCGAGACGTTGTTGGTTCTGGTGGGGCTTTGGCCCTGTCGTAAGTCGAAATTATGTAAATGTGAAATTGTGTGTTAGCCGTCGTCAAACCAGTCAAGTAGTGTCGTAAAACGTTTAGCCAAGGGTCCTTTATCGGTTCCGTGGAGCTGGTAACTCCGAATGTACGCCAAGGGCAGATTATTAAGTGAAAAACACCGTGGACGCTCTAAACCATTATCGTAGTTTAGAAAAACGTATAAGATATTGAGCGACGTCGAATGATGGAAGAGTATCTCTAACAAGCACAACTACGAAACGGCAATGAGACAAGAGCCTGAGCCACATTTGCTATTGCCGGTAATTTTAAAGGGCATGTTTTCCAAGGCATCGATTAAACTGTTATTGTTTATAGAATAACAATATACGATACGATATATTTCGCGAGAAGCCGGTCTGGGGCTGTGTGCTCAGATCATTTCGAAAGCTGGAGCGAACAAACTTATCGAGATTTCGGCAGGTTTCGAGAGAGTTTCGCTGGACAAATATTTTGCCAAAATGCCCGATAATTAGGGCGTTATGAGCACAGCCCGATGAACCGCAATTTAGTCTGTGTGCTTTACCCTGCACACAAAGCATAATAAGGGCGTCATTGGGTGCGTAATTAAGCTCCGGGGCTTCCAAAAAAGCACAGCCTCAGGTTGACCTGTACCTTTATTACGATAGAAGATTGCTTGTGATTTCTTTCTACCGCAGTGTAGCTTTTCTCACTAAGTTTGCGCGGAAGGAGTAGCGTTAGTGTAGGAAAACCATTTAATGATCCCCCGTCAGATAGCAAATAAGACTTGGCTAACAATTACAACAATGTGTGTTGTAAGCTTTTTTAAACTTGTGCAATTGGTGAAACTTCACTACCATTTGCATAACTTGTTGTTTGAATTGGCTTCGATTCACAGTAGTTCAGCGAACGTAATCAAGACGTATTTATAGTATTGATTACTCAAAAAATGCTACGTTGTTTTTCAATAACATTCTCTACGTAGTTTTATACTACTGTACTTGACTTGAAACGCTACATAAATTTCTCTTATTTAAAGTTAAACTGTGTAAGCTGACAACAATTTAAGAAAGGCAAAATGGAAATACGCTTTGATTCACTCAGTTTTGGGGTCGTGAATACGTAAAAAGAGGGGAAGGTTGATAACATAATTTCGTTTAGAGGTAAAGTAAATGAGCGATTAGATACACTTATGTTTACTTTATTCGTAAAAACCAAAGTGAAAAATTTCTGAAGTTCTTTGAACCTCACAACCGGACACTGGTTATATATTACGCTCTCCGACCGTAACACCAACACCTTTGGTGGTCGTCAAACGGAATTCTTTCCATCAGTGAGCTGGAATAGCCAACCCGCAGGCGAAGATGGCGTATAAAGCCGCACTTAGTGTGGAAATAACAGGCTCTCAGTCTAGACTAAGGTAAAAAATAAGAAGAAGAAAACAAAGTTTAGGGTAAACTAACAGAATCAATAAGCGGATCATCTTAAGTCACCTGGTTCAGGAAAGTAAATTACGGAAAACCACCACATCGAATTGGTACCGGGTAAGTATCACATCAATTAGCGGTGTTTATTATTATTTTAAAACAAACTTGCATGGAATTGAGTGAGTGTTATGATATCTACCTTTTAAACCTGAAATGCATACGATCAGATGACGGTTTGGTAAATATCGCTTGTTAGTGTGACATGAACATAGTTGCAAATTAGTAGTAAATGTTCCTTACTGTGTGAAAGGCTACCCTACATAGGTCTTTATTTATTTAATTATTTAGACATTGTTTGGAATACACATATAAAAATTTCGAATATTTTTTGGTGCAATTAATGTTCTTATTCATAATTTGTAACTCATGACATTAATAATTTGTATTTACAGCAATAGACACCTTATTACCGGCAAAAAGCGACGTATTTCAACCTAGTAATTTGGCGTATTTTTTTAATGATTCACGCCGTCGTTATGATTTTGTCCGCTTTTGTCGCAACGAGCGCGTTCTGTACTACGTTAAAATCGCTAACGATATCCTGCCATGTGGTCCCAATTCTTGCAGAGCTTAAAAGCTGTATGTTGCATATTGAGTTGTGCTAATATATCCGCTGAGGGCCCCCGAGTTCTCATTGTAGTTTAACCTGCTTTAGCAATGCTTTTGACTTTTACATAGTTTCTTTGTTTAACGTGATTATTATTGTATTTTGTCTACGATCGTGTCAAAATATACAGTTTCTAGTGTCAAAAGTGACGTTTGCAGCACTCTTAATATTACCGCCCGAATTACATCTTTTTCGCACGTTACCATTGGTGGCGTCTTTTAATACTATATTAAAACACGATTTGCCGTAAAATTGAACGTCAACATAACCTAGAATATCTAACACAATGTGACGGAAAAAGTGTCACCGAACTAAATTTTTATACTTTTGTTACGATCGTGGAAAAAATAGCGTATTATACACTTGTATAACTGCCATTTAAGCACTAGCCACGTTAAACTCGTCGCATGTGTTTTAAAGGCATACTTATACACTACTTTCACAATATACTACGTACGAGTATTTTTGGAGATTTTTCAGTCAAAATGTTATTAATTAAGCATGAATTTTCATTATTAATAAGAATTATTTTGTCGTAAACATACTTTAATATTAAATTGAAATGTGTTAATTATACGTTTCGGTAGCTTTGCTAGCTTCTTCAGTAATTTAATAACATTATAAATATAGCAATTGTTAGACATCTGAAAAAAGAAAATTAAATTAGCTAACAATTTGGTTTTCCTTTAACTTGCACACTTACAATAATGAGTAGTTTTGCAATACGTTAGCGACATTTTTTAAAATTTCATATTAATCATTAATATTAAATTTTAAAAAAACTAATTATTATTGTAAGCATGTAAGTTAAAGGAAAACTATTATTAGCTATCCTAATTTTCTTTTTTCAGATTTGTAATGTTATTAAATTACTGAAGAAGCTAGCGAAACGTGTAATTAACAAATTTTTAATTTAATATTAAAGTATGTTTACGACAAAATGGTCTTTATTTATAATAAAAATGCTTGCTTAATTAATGACATTTTGACTGAATAATCTTCAAAAATATTCATCAAGAATTAAAATGCCAAATAATTTTATATTTTTAATTGTATTTTTACACTTGACTGCTATATTTTTAATACGAATTTTTATTGGGTGCACCCGACGTACTTAACGTTTGTGTCCATCTGCCATTTGTTATGATTAGACATTTCAATAATGATAATGTGTCTTTTCGTTACTACAAACTGAGTTGACCTGGTTACAGTTTTTATTCCATTAAGGGTGATTTTGTTTAAGCTTTGAGTATAGTGTTTTTTTCTTTATGATTCAGAGCAGGCTTTGCATTTCTACTAAGAACAAAAAAACAAAATATACCGCAACCGTAAAAATCAAGGTCGCTGGAATTGTCAAGTTGACACCTCGGTAAAGCCTAATAAAATGTCACCGAAAAGCAGGGTTAATAGTAAAACGTTTTACTAATAAGAAAGATATCAACGGTAAATTAAGTAAAAAAGCCATCATTTGAAGGGTTGGTAAAATATTTGATTTAAGTATTAAGAATTAAACAGATATTAATTTTCTAACATTTTTTTATAATTCTAGATTTCGAATATAACGCCGTTTAATATTCTAAAAGAAGCAAAATCACAACTCCAGCAACAACCCAATTAAGATATTAACAAAGAAAAGAAATTTCTAACTTGGGTGGAATATAGTTTCAGGAAGAAGAAAATTTGGGGTTTAATAAAATGAATTGTTACAGTGAATAATTTATTATGATGTGCAACTAAATGATACTAGGTGCTGTTTAAAATTATACTACACGTTTATAAAACGTGGGATATAAGTACAACATTGTGAATGGATGCAAACTGTAGTGAGAAAAATCAAGTCATTTCTTTCAAAGTATTTTGCATTATCTCTTTATTTTGAAACGCCTATTATATGTTTAGCATAGATAATAACTTCTACAACACACATATGTAAACAGAAATTATCAACAGGTAGTTATTAATAATATATTTTTCGACTACCATTTCCTAATGGAAGTTATTATTTGACACTTTCCATATGTCAAAAGCAGACTATGAAATAAAAATATGATGTGATACACTCACACAACTTTCTTTCACAGTGATCGTATAATTAGCCACAAATCTGATTTTTAATTTTTAAGCATTTGTCAAAATTCTACAAAAACGGTACAATAGAGCGTTAGACGAAGAGACAAATTTTCTCTAAAATTTTAAGCTGAATTCAAAAATGGAATAATATACCGGGTGTTCTATTTAAAATAGGAGTTAATTAAAAAAAATAGAAACAAAAAGAAACCCATTTTAGAAGTATTCAACTATCTATCTATCTCACATCAATACATATTAAAAATGTAATAAAAATATAAAGTTTGAAAAAAATCGTTAGAGCCGTTTTTGAAAAAATCGAAAAAAACTATGTAAACACCTACTTCGGGTTATGCGATTTTCTTCAAAAGCTTGCTGTAGCATCTACATAGTACACAAAACTTATATATGAAGATTCAACGCCATACAGACACACACACAGACAGACCAATGAACAAAAGCATGTTTTTTGGGTTCAGGAGACTCTGAAGCTTGAAGATCTGTTGAAAACTCAATTTAGAATTTTTGGCGTAAATTCAATGCTTTCTTCATTGTAAAAGGAAGTGAAAATATTATTGCACACATCTGTCACTTTATTGCACACTTCTGTCAAAACTGCGTATTAAATGTGGTGAGTTTTCAATTTAAAACAATGAAAGCACACCTAACACGATTTAAAATTTTTAAGCATTTGTCAAAAATTACAAATTCTACAAAGATGGTACAAACTAGAGCGTTGGTTCAAGAGACAAATTTTCTCTAGAATTTTAGGCTAAATTCAAAAATTTAAAAATATACTGGGTGTTCTATTTAAAATAGAAGTTAATAAAAAAATAAAAGAAAAACAAAAGAAATCCATTTTAGAAGTGTCCAACTGGAAAATCACCTGTCTCACATCAATACACATTAAAAATGTAATAAAAATGTAAAGTTAAAAAAAATCGATAGGGCCGTTTTTGAAAAATTGAAAAAAGGTATTTTCTTCAAAAGCTTGCTGTCTCATCTATATGGTACACAAAACTTATATATGAAGTTTCAACGCCATACCTCCTTCGTTTTTGAGATATTCTGTTCACAGCCAGTCACACAGATACACAGACACACACACAGACCAATGAAAAAAATATGTTTTTTGGGTTCAGGGGACTCTAAAACGTGAAAATCTGTAGAAAACTCAATTTCGAATTTTTGGGGTGAATCCAATCCTTCCTTTATTGTAAAAGGAAGTAAAAATGAGCCGACCGCTCTCACGCGTGCAAAAAAGTGACACTTTAACTACTCGTTGTATAAATAAGTATTTTCTACAATCGTGCCAAAATGAGAACTTTTTATACAGTTTCTAGTGTCAAAAGTGAGGTTTATGTACCCTTAATATTGTCGCCCGAATAACGTCTTTTTCGCACGTTGCCGTTGGTGACGTGTTTTAATGGTATATTAAAACACGCTTTGCCGCTTAACCTAGAATACATAACACAATGTAACGGAAAAAGTGCCACCGAACTAAGTTTTTATATTTCTGTTACGATCGTAGAAAAAGTAGTTAAGCACTAGCTACGTTAAAAGCACTCCGCTTCGCGTCGTGCTCTTAAACTCGGTTCACGTGCTTTAAAGGCATACTTATACACTAATATCACGATATACTATTTACATTAGTAAGTATCTATAAGATAAATTGTAGTTTAGAAATTGTATGATGTTTCCGTACAGTTTGATAACAATCATGTTTAAGTAAACGTTCTTACAATAAAACAATATCTTATTTAATGTCAATGATTCGGCCATTGTATCTCTTATTAAGTATAATACTGCTTATAAGTTAACCCGTTGACAGGTGTAACAGGTTTTTGACTTAGCAAGTGTTTTTATCTGCAACCAACTATCTATACTGTTACAAAAATGCAAATGCAGATCCTGATCTGAATCATAAAGCAAAAAAACAGACTACATATAAGTTCTCGTTTCTGAGCATATTTGTTGTAATATAAAGACTCGCCGGTGTTCCTTTTGTATTGATAAATAAATTTAACCTTTCATTTGGCTATTTGTAATTTTATGTAATAAAGTGCCAATTCTTCAACTAAAAACTAGAACATCAAGTGTGTCAACACTACTGACAGGACAATTCTGTTAGATTGTAAGTGAAATAAATTAACTTATATATTTTATTATTAACTAGCAAATGGTAATATAGCAAACTATAGTTTCTTAATCGAGAGGCATTATAAATTTCAATCGAATCATACCCATTCAATCCCTGAAAAAAGACTCTAAATTACATAGTTGGCTCATTAGCTAGTCGGCATTATTGATTTGTCTACACTTAAATTAATAACGTGGATTAGCTAGGGAAACAATTACGCAGTCCCGTTGCAGACTTCTATAAAAGAAGCAACTATTGACAAATTATTTGATACAGGATGACAATTAAATTGCTACTGTGAACATAGAAAAGGAGTTTGAAATAGTTAACTGAAAATACTGGCAATAATAAAACTTTCCTTAAATTGATTTAATATCAGAATTATCAAGAAGTTACATGCGAAACAGCATGCATTGTTGAGGAAGGAACGGCAGATGAGATAAAAAAGACGAGCCGGCCAGGGATGCTCACTATCTACATATATGTAGAACACGCTATTCCGAATATATAACAAGGGGATAACAACAAATGTAAAGCTGTTCCATGGATAAGATTTGCAGTTGATATTGTTATAAGCACTAATTCACGAACAGATCTGCAAGATATATATTAAAAAAGATGGACACAATATTCTAGCACACATAAATATAATTTAAGTACTATAAAACAACTAAGAGGAAAAGTTATAAAGCAAGTTTGGTGCTAGATATTGGAAACAGAAAACAAGAATGAAACTTGGATAATAACAAAACAAGATAGAGAAAGACTGTAAGCCTTTGAACTATGGTGCTAGAAAATAGAATAAACGGATATGATTCAGAAACAGATTGCAGAGACCACCGAAAACAAAAGGGGGAGATGCATGGACTACACATTAAGAGACCATAGATTTGTAAGATCATACAGACGGGAAGACAAATACATATGTGCTTTATTGACATGGATAAGGCTTTCGACCGAATCAGAAAACATGGAAGATGTTAAAAAACTAAGAAATTTGGAAAAACATTAATTAACTGTATCAAGAGCGTTCACTAACATTCAGACAACTATGTTAAGAGCTCAGCGAGATTTACGTTAAAATAGGTATGAAACAAAAGCTGTATGTCAAGCCCACCATCATTTCATTTATTACTCGACAAAGTGGTGTAACAATGTAAATCGTATCTAAAGCACCTTGATATCGGATACTGCAATATGAGAATGGCGACTTTATTATTGGAAGATTTTAGGAAGATACAGTAAAAACAATGAAGATAAGCACGTGGAGGAGAAAATGCAGTAGTGAATAAAAGGATAAAAACAAAAGAACAGCATGAGGTGGAAGATCATTCGAACTTTTTCAGTAAAAACTGGTACTCCAGAAGCAGAAATAGTAAGGCAAATAATACTAACTTGCGTATGTCAATATTACCTTACAACTCAAAGGCGACAAGATAGTATGGCATCAATGGAAATGAGAATAGAAAAGAATATCAAGTAAATTATTTTCTAGTAGAGCAGACGATAAAACAGGAAAATCTGAGATAACTTGGACATATTATGAAGAGGGAAGAGAATAGACCGGTAAGGTGAGTATTTGAAGCAATAAAATTAGAAAAAAAGAAGAAGAACCCTGAGAAACACTTGAAAAGAAGATACGAGTGTTGCTGCAGTAGGGGAAGTAAAGTACCCGACAGGAGACACAAGCTTGTGGAGGAAACAATGGAAGCAGCACAACTATTTCTCTTTAAATTTACATCGAAAGGTGGAAATGTTTATAATTGGGTAAACAAGTAAGATTGTTAATATGAATAACAATGAGAAAATTACAAGGCAAGCGTTTCTAAGGTAGACTCCTATTAAGATGTATAGATCATTGACTCAGCTACTACAATTTAAAACAACGGGGAAGACTACAAAGATAAGGAATACATCCTGTAATACACATATGCACACGTAGCCGCATACACGTATGTAGAGTTGGCCACGTAACTATAGATGTACATTTCTTCTCGAAGGCTTAACCCAATCTGCATATATTGTGGCAACACAAATACTTAATATTTATCTAGAAGATGTATTAATCATAGTTGTTGCTATTGCAACTTTCGTAATCATTTAATAAAACTGGCAAAATGTGTTTTCAAATGATGCTCTTTGCTGTGGATAACGCTGCATTTTCATTTCGACGTCATTTATCATAATATTAAGATGACGTCGGTTTTTTAACTGTTTGTTAATATCATATAAATTTCATGATTAAAGACATATTGTTAGAATTAACTGACAATTGCGTTAATGTTATGAAGACGCAACTACTTTGATCAATACGTTTTTTTTATATAAATAATGGGTATCTGTGCTGCCATGATACGTGTACATTGGGTTGCAGTCTCAAACAGTAAATGGCCCACTCTAGATCTCCAAAAAAATACAATCTTAGACTAATCTGTAACCTGTTAATTCTCAGTTATACTGTTATGAAACCTAACACTGCTACAGCTGGAAGCTTCCGAATTTCCCCCGACCAGCTCGTGGGCGCAAGGACTCTAAAGTACTCACCCCAAAATCTGCTTCTTGGCAGCTGGAAGGCCAGGGCACAAGCAAAGGTAACGTCTTTTTTAACGTCGGTGATAGCAATCGGTGTCAAGGAGCAAACGCGCGCGAGAAGCGATCAGCCCCGAGCGTCGCCAGCAACTACGGATCTGAGCGTCGCGACGCTGGACCACGGCGGCGCTTTCTGCGGGTGCGCAAGCTTTCGAAGTTTCGTGCTGAAACTAGCACAAAGGTGAAGGGGATAAGAGAGACGAGCGTTTACGCAATTTATGTGTTTGTGGAAGCGATAGGTTTTTAGGATGATTTGGCCATCGCCGAGCAGAGGACGACGGGGGACGTCGGCAACAGGATACACCTTCAAATTTAATTTGGGGCAGGTAAAAGTTCTGCTCAGCCTTTGGGGACCGTCTTTTTAAATTAATCGCCGAGGGTCGTGCAAATACATTTTTAAAAGTCCAATGTATTGCAAGCTTTGGAGCTTTTTTGCATCAGAAAGCCCACAATCTGTACTTTGTGGTTTTAAAATATTAAATAATATTAGTAGAGCAAAATTTTAGTTAGGTTTCGCCGTTGTTATTAAAGCAATGGCAGTGATCGGAAAACCTGCCTCACGGCAAATCTTTATGCATAAAATAAATACTCTATAATACTCAATGATTAAGTAACAAACGACTTTCGGGATTAGACCGTGTCATGATTGAGATCGAAGAACTCAGCGTTTCGCCCACTTTCGTAAGAGGCTTCATCAGGAGGTCCAATCCTGAAAGTCGTTTGTTACTTAATGACAATGGCCGCAAAAGCCTCAGAAATCATCTAAATACTCAATGATGCTTTACCAAAAACCGAACACTGTGAGTCAGGAATTGCCTTGGGCTGTGGCAAAGCTTTCCCAGCTAGTTCCTGAGAAGGATGCGGTGGGTTGTCCAGATGCGCCACTGGTTCGAGAGGGTCTAAGCCAGAAGACCTACAGTTGGTGGCGTAAATCCCTAAACCACATAACATTTCTCATAGAGCAATAAATAAAATTCAGAAACTGCTGTAACCCAACATTTATTTACACTATATTTATATTCAGCCTCAAGAGAACATTCTTCAGCATCTTAAAAAGCCAAACTTCCTTTTACAGTGATTTTACAATTAACCAAAAATTTTATTTAAAATTTTTAAGCATTTGTCAAATATTTCAAAAAATTACAAATTTTACAGTAACCGTACAAAACAGTTAGTTAAACAGACAAATTTTCTCTGATATTTTAAGCCGAATTTAAAAATGTAATGATATACCTGGTGTTTTATTCAAAATATAAGTTGATTAAAAAACCATTTTTGAGGTATTCAACTGGAAAATTACTTATCTCACATCAATAAACATTAGAAATTTAATAGAAATTTAAAAAATTGAGTGAGCCGTATTTGAAAAAATTTGAAAAAACTGAAAAATCACTAGAGTAAACACCATATTTCCGGTTATGCGATTTTTTTTCAAAAGCTTGCTGTTGCATCTAGATAGTAAACGTCATACCTCTTGTTACGATTTTATGGGGCATGTATTCGATTTGAAGGTCTACGCTACTCAGTTCGTATTTCGCGAGCTGTAGCCACGCCTACTTCCTTGACCTTGCAGCGCAAAGTTTTATATTTGTTTCCGGAGCTTTCTTTTTCGATCTAGCTCGGCGAAACGACATGAAGCTGTATTAGCGTTATATAAAGTTTCGGATAATTCATGGGTTGCCGTTGGTTTGTTTGAGTGATGTTTGCCTACGCTTTTTGGAGCGGATTCGATAGCCAAATTGTATCTAATGAATAGGAAGATGCACACATTCGACTTTATTAACAAATTCTAATTTTATGTCTGCTTGCAATCCATTCTTTGAATAACATCTTCATACCATTTCAAAGTATTGCATTGAGCTGGCATTTTCTTAAATTTTGTTCTTCCACTCTATTATCTAAAAGCAGAATGACAGAAAATTAGATGATATGTATCTCATTCAATACTTTGAGAACTTATTGTAATGAATTACTGACAATTTATTTGACCTTTCAGTCTTCAAAAACATGACAGTGGCAACCATTTTATCCATTACCAGATTACATATATAAAGCTTTCCGCTGCTTCTAAATTAAAATTGAGCTTGGATCACCTAGAGATCATGTATGTACTAAAAGATGAGCCATTGGATTCACAACTCAAGGATGTGATTTAGCAAAAAGATATTTGTTTTGTCTGAAAGAAGTGCGCATAAAGTTTAAAATTAGTAAAAATGAGTTATTCTATGATTTGTGAATCCAAAACAAATCGCCTACAGGGACTGGAAGATCACCAGTTGATGACTTATCCTCAGTGTGAAATTAATGACTCCATGTGAGGAATAAATAAAACTACATAGAATTTTTGCAATTTAGTTTAGTTTAGTGTACTAATTTTGTAATAACGTAAGTATAATTATTCAGAAAATAAAACAAACAGGATATTTTCGACTTGCGTGAGTCGTGCTTAACCATCGATACATTTTTGTTGAGAATCATGTTGAATTTCGTAATAGCGGTAATAACCAAACCAACAGTGACCTTTATTTTTAACTGTATACGTTTGCCGATTCAGCGCAGTCCTATTTTCCTCTAAAATAACAAAAGGGTGCTCCGCACCACCTCAACAAATTCAAATTTCCGACCGGATAGTGCACACGTGAGCGAGTCAAGTGTAACCGTCGAAGCCGCAGCTAGAGCGAGCGTCCCCGTTAAGCGGAGTAAGCACCCCTGGCAAAGAAAATCCCATTAGCAAGTGCAGGCATATAGTGTTGTCAACCGCACGTGTAAATATCCACTTGGGTAAAATTTTAAACAGTGCTTCCGAGAGCTACAAGAGGAAATAAAAAAGAAAATTCACTCAAACAAATCAAATTACTTTCAATTAAAAATCATATTCATTTGGCGCATCTTTCTGTGCTAAAAGTAATAAGGCCCAGTTGATTACAAAATAACAAGTTCAATTCTATTACTGAATAGTATTTCATCCAAACTAACCTCAATTGAAGGTATTCCAAAAATATTATGAACTGAGTAAAATCGGATTACTCGTGAAAAAGATTCTAAAACATCTAAGCATCGTACTAGAGAAGATTTAATTTCAATAATTGGTCAGGGAGAATTTAAAATAGAAGCCCTAGTGCAAAGAATTAGGAATCACGTGACCTACTATGAACAAAACGAGACGAAGCCTTGGGGAACCCCAGTTAAAACAGAATGATTGAGAATGAATGCTCCCATTATTCCAGATTTTTCTATTTTCATTCCATGCATTTGCACATAATTAATGTGTAATTGGTCAGAAGGTAGCTAGCAGGTTCAAGTGTATTGCCACTTTTGTAAATTGGAACAATAAAAACACGTTTCCATTTAATAAGCAGGCAAGGTGAATCTACAAATAGATTAAATCAGTTCCAACAGCAACGTCTCAGCAACGGTGATAATCCTTCCAAGAATTTCAACATTCAGTGTTGCTCTATTCAAATTGCAGATATGAAAGAGTCTGTTAGGGTACCCCTGTGGAGTAGCGGGAGGAACTCCATCACGATCTTGGTGAAAGGACATACCTCTTCAGAAAATGGCGACCCTGCTCTTGCAAGCACTAAATTTTTCCAACACCCTCTCCCCGGTAAAATTATTACCCTTACCCACAATCCCATCAAATTACCAAAGCATCCTTTCCTATTCCATTACCCAGTTTCAAACCCGTCTAGCCAGCGTGGAAAATTTTGGCTATTAAACCCCCAAAATGGCGAATTGGTGGAATATTATCCCAGGTGGGTAGGAACCAAAATTCCAAATACCACACCTTTCTAAGTTCTGCCTCACGGAATCTGGAAGAGGCTAAAGTTCGCAACAAACCCCTCCCCTCCCCCCAATCAAAACGGCATTGTTTATAGCAACATTTAATATAAAAACTATGCAATCCAACGATCGACTTGAAGAACTATCACACATTAAATAGGATGCAGTAGGCCTAAGCGAAACAGGATGACCAGAAAAGCAAACAAGCGTCACACTTAAATCAGGACCACTCTTATATTTAAATAATAAAGAACCAAACACACACCTGGGAGGCGTAGGCTTACTAGTAAATAAAAGAATCGTAAAAATGAATTCCATATCACCTAAAGTCATTTATATAGTTTTGAAGATATCTAAAAGATATAATCTCCAGGTAATCTAAGTGTATGTCCCCACTAGTAATTCAAAAGACATCAAAATCGAACAACTATATGAAGACATAACAGCAGCACGAAAGCCATCGAAAAGTACATTATTGGCGATTTCAACGCCAAAGTGGGAAGTACCAATATCGACAACATCCCAAGCAGGGGAAACGTTGGTCTCGGCACAACAAATGAAAAAGGAGAAGCTCTGATAAATTATCTCCAACGAGAATACTTATTTTGCATAAACAGCTTCTATAAGAAACTAAGAAGTCAAAGATGGATCTAGAGAAGCCCCGACTCCAAGATAAAAATGAAATTGACTACATTTTAAGTAATAAAAATACATAATCTCAGATGTTAAAATCTTAAATCAATTTGATTTAGGAAACGATTATAAAATTATGTACTGTTTGAGGCTTTCGCGGTTACTCGAATTATTCTCCTTGCATAGAATTTCGGCTTAGACCGAGTAGTATTTGTATATGACCACCCAGCATTTTCTGGCTTAATGTGCCTTGCACCTTGTGAAGTCGAGCAAAGACCCGCGCGATGGCCATGCTCTTTGGTGGCTCGTGTTGTTTGAGTATCTTGAGAACGAGGATACTTAGACAGATTTGGCCGTTTTGCTGTTTGTGCATCCATATTCACTAACGTTTCGCAAGACCTTGCAGCTTGCATCATAAGAATGAAAGTCGCACTAAGAACCGAAGAACCAAGACTTGTCAAAATAGCATACCGTTAGATGTTCTGCTCCAAATCGCCCAAAGTATTACATGTGCTTGTCAGATGAATTCCGGACAAAAGTCCGTGCTTGAAATGTACTACAACAAAAACGTCGGGGACGTCTCACCAACCAAATTCATACCAAAATGTACACTTTCATGCTAGGATGAGCGTGACAAAACCGAATTACAAATTCGTGCATCGATTAACCAAAGATGCTTCTCACTACATCCGTATTCTAACAAGACAAGATGGCTAATAAATGACAGCTAGATCCAGGATTCCAAATTTGCGGAAAAGTCGTATCTGCAACCAACATAGCACGCGTACGACGTGAGGCCTAACCTGCAGTAACTTTACTTGAGGAATGGGTGCATGAAACTAGTCTATTTAAAGTAAGTTAGATCTAGGATTTGTCAGATATAGGGTAAATAGACCAAAATGTACAAAGTGCCTTGAATTAGGCAGGGATAAGGCAAATCGCTAAATTAATACGAAAAGTAACTTTTGGCCCATAACAAGACACTTTCGCGGGTGGTAAGTTTACCCCAGATTCACATAAAGTTGCATAATAAACTTAACCATTTACTGTAAAATATCGAGAGATCCAAAAAAACTGATCCTCAGCGGGCTGTGGAAATTCAAACGTGTGAATAATAAGTTGGTGGCACTGTATGTCTGTCAAATTCGAGGTTACCAGGTTAGGTGTTCCGTCAGTTTTGACACAGATTGACACAAAATCTAACCTGTTAACCTCGAATTTGACATAGACTTACAGTGTTATTAACATATTATTCCTAGGTTTTGTGTCAGTTTTGACACATTATTTTTTTCCGCCCTTCAAAGACGCAAGAGAGCTAAAACCACCACCGCAGGCTTGCCAGACTACGGGTTCCCTTCTCAAAATACTCAAAGGGACCTTCCATAAAAGTTACAGACTTGTTAAAAATACTGTAAGAAATCCGTTGCTGCCTCTTGGACTATGCGAAATGAGGAAATTAGACGACGAACGAAAGTGGAAGACTTGATAAAACGTGTCGCCACCTCAAAATGGTTTTGGGCAGGGCACATTGCCAGACAAGACACCACACGATGGGTAAGACATCTTATGTAGTGGAAACTGCAATCCGCGAGCTTTGGGCGACTCTTCCCCCTCCCCCCCCCCCCAAGAGATGTGTAGATGATATCAGAGAGGTGGCAGGTGGAAACTGATGTCAAAATGCCATAGACAGAGAGGAATGAAAAAGAAAAGGGGAGACCTATATCCAGAAGTGGATGTCAAGAGTTGTTAAAGAAGAAGAGGAAAAAGAAGAAGAGCCTATTAAAGTTTAAAGAAATAAAACAATGTTCAGCACTATATTAAAACGTCTTAAACCGCTTCTACTTAATCGACAGTCGCGTCCTCATTTAATCTGGGTTTTTGTATATGCATACCTTCGAATACTATTAATATAGTTTATTAAATTATTTCACTTATTTACTGTAACTGATTGCATCAATAAGTGAAAGAAGGAACTTTGAGCAGAGCTTTTTAGAAATAACTTCAAAAGTAATTTTTTTGTAAAAGTACGCATTTATTTTGGATTCACATCTAAATTTGTTTTTTCGTGGATTCAAAGGCTCGTCATGCATAAATGACAGGCCAGCAACTTACCAAAAATTACGAACCGCCTCGCCTCTTCGGTCTAGAAGCTGTAGATTAGAAATGCTGTGCCGGAAAAACAAGGCTGTTAATCGGTCGTTCAATGCGAAACATATTCACACACTCGCTCGCAAGGGCAAAACCAGAAATTTAGCAGTACGTGTTTGGGGTGATAGTACTTACAGAGAGTTTTGCTGCTCCCTCGACGCTCCCACTTAGCATCGAGTAGAATATCTTGAGCAGGAATTATCTTCAAGTGCACCGCCGAGGATCTACCTGCAAAATGCCTGTAATACGAGTACTTTCCGCATCTAGTCCCCATTAGCCGAATACTAACTAAATCAGCTCATATCAGTGTGAATTGGAACTGCGGTTTCCGCACAAGACAAATGCGGGAAATAAACATCCGTATCTATCCAGGTGCGCTTCCTAAATTACTGATAATTGCTTATCAGGTCAAGGAATAATAAACAGTATCAAATTTGGCTACAGCATAGAACTACGCACAACATCCATTGCAAAGCTACTGAAGCAATAATATCTATTACAGACCTTATTATTTCATTCTTTCTCTTAATCCACATAATTACCACAAGTAACGCTTCAAAAATCACTGCAGAGCTTTCGCATTGGAATGGAACCTTCGGTGGTCTCAAGTTTCACATCCCTATACACACGTTTTCAATCGCCAACTGATCGCCAAACCCGAGATTTAAAAGCAACATCCGGCCCCTAAAGTAAACCCTAAACCCGGTTCAATTCTTAGAAATTTGAGAATGTGATATATTTGTGCGGTTGATTTATTGAAAGGCTTATAATCATAAAAATACTAATAAATGGTAGAATTAATAGTTACAAACGAATAGGGTACATAAATAAATACTAAAACAACAAAATTTATCATCAGTAGTATCAAGCAGGGATGGACAATTATTACCACGGCATCTACTGGGAAATCTGACGGGTTGCGTCAGTTCATTCAAAGCACATATCGCAGAGCATGGACGTGCCCGATCAAAGTTGAGAAGTTGCTCCGCACCAGTCAATTTTAAGCTAATTAGAGTCTCCAAACAAGATTAAGTGATGATTACTTACTGCTGCTGCAGAAATTGTATTGAGTAACATATTATCACTTTCAGAATCAGTGTCATAAATGAAAGCAACAAGTTGTTATGACAACAAGTCATAACAAAGATTGCCTCTTTTCAAAAAGTATAACACTTTAAAGAGAAGAATACAATCGGTGTGGTTGAACAAAGTGTGCAGTGTTGTATTCCGATACAGATAGTGGTCTTTGGATCTTAACTAGTATTAGCTGGAAAAGAGACGAAAACTGCAAACTCATTTTTATGACATGGCCACGTTTCAGAATTGTGTTTAAAAAAGATGTTGGACATAAAAATCCTTTTAGAATAACCCTGAAAGTGTCGGTTAAAAGCTGTTGCTGTTATGGCAGTCTTTGTTTCTCATTCTACTTCGCTACATTGTTACAAAAGAAACTTGGTTTACTATAGGTAGCAAGCCCGAATGTTATTTGAAGTAGCTCTAGTGGGAAGGGCGTTTTATTACAATATTTGCAATGTTACTGCAATTAAATCTAGTGTATTGTCTGCGTTTTCAAGTTTTCAATCGAATTAAATTGAATAAACTTATTGGTTATGCAAAAATTAGTTATTTTCGCATTAATATTTGTCAAATTTCGATTAGTTAGTGTTACATTGAAATCTTCAAATATTATTATTTTTTGTCAAAAATTCCCAAGTGAGAGTATTCCGACTGTTTAATGCTGTAGAGGTAATCATTTAAATTACTTATGGGCTTAAAGTACGTTACATCAACCAATAAAATAGTATGGCAACTTATATAAAGTTTTATTAACATGGCTTCAGTTTGCAATGCAATTGCTTGATATTTGTTATCTACATCTCCTAGTTTTGATTTCTTCCTGAACTTAACATTTATGTCTTTACGAAATACAGAATAATTAGATGCAAAAATTTCAGCTGCTAAGGCCCGTTTCAGTCATTACAATCAAATCATAATGACAATCACAAACATTTAAATATAAATCATTCTGTTTGGTTGGCAATCCCCTTACATTTTGATAAAAAATTTGCAGGTTGTTTATCTTCATATACATTTAGATAATTATCTGCGACCAAATTTTTTTCTTTAAAATAATGGGTAATTCTTATGTATTTTGGTGCGCTGAGTTCGGAAATGCCCTCAGTTTTTTCCCAGCACGTAAGCATTTTCCTCAAAATGCATTTTCTGCGGGATTGCCTACCTTAAGGCGTATATTTATGAATATGCCGAAAAAAGTTGTTTTTCCTATTCGGCTTCATAGTTTTATATTAGAAACTATGAAATATGATAAAAATTAGTATATTTAACAGTATTAGTCAGCGTATGAATCATGGAAACCCATTACCTTAATAGTATGCAATTAAGGTTTATCGCTTTTCTTCGGTGTTTTCAGATTCCAATGTTACTATAATAAATTCTTTCTGGTAATTAGCGTAATTGTGGTGAACATCATTGACAAATGAAACCTGGATTTTCCCATTGCCCTATATATACCCCTCGTAGTCCTTCGATTTGTTCATTTCAATTTAAATATTCTTAAAGTGTCTTTCAAAATGTCTTCAAGAGCTTGTGTTAATAATCCTGATAGTTTCTGTTACATTTGTGGCGAACTTGTATTAAAAAACAATCTCGAAGTATTACGGAGTTTATTAAAAAAGTGTACTTTGCCTATTTTGGTGTGAAGATCGGAGATCAAGAAAAATCTTGGGCCCCTCATGGAGTGTGTTCAGGCTGTGTTGAAGGACTTCGCATGTGGTCTAAAGGAAAGGTGAAATCTTTTCGTTTTGGGGTGCCTATGATTTGGAGAGAGCCGAGAAACCACGGCGATGACTGCTACTTTTGTTCTTGAAACATACAAGGGTACAATGCCAAAAATAAAAAAGATATATGTAACCCAAACATGCAATCTGCACTTCGGCCTGTGCCTCATGGACCCGGTATTCCAGTACCAGTGCCCCCACACAATTTTGACGATTTGCCAGAGTCATCAGAGAGCGAGTCAGAGCAGTTGGATGATGAGTTTCAAGTCGAAGACTGTGGACCCCAACAGTTTTCACAAGAAGAATTAAACGACCTCGTTCGTGATTTAGGGCTTTCTAAAGAGTCTGCTGAATTACTGAGCTCGAGACTTCAAGAAAAGAACTTGTTGAGATCTGGAACTTCATTCTCTTGGTACAGAAGCAGAGAAAAACAATTTGAGTCAAATTTTTCTCAAGATGGCGAACTTGTATATTGTTCTGATGTTCCCAAGTTGATGTCAATGTTTAACATTCAACATGTGTCAGATGAATGGAGGCTTTTTATTGACTCGTCAAAAAGAAGTTTAAAAGCAGTTTTGCTACACAACGGCAATAAATACGCTTCTGTACCCGTGGGGCACTCTGTGCATCTAAAAGAAAAGTATGACAACATGGCTTTTATCCTTGATAAATTGAAATATAAGGAGTTTGGATGGCCTATCTGTGGTGATCTCAAAGTCATCTCTATGGTGCTTGGACAACAAGGTGGCTATACGAAATTCCCCTGTTTCCTATGTGAGTGGGATAGCCGGGCAAAAGCACAGCACTGGAGCCAAAAAGTGTGGCCAACGAGAACTTTGAAGGTTGGAGAAAAAAATGTTCACTTTGAGTCTTTGGTTGATCCCAAAAAAGTGCTTTTACCCCCACTTCACATCAAGCTTGGACTGATGAAGCAGTTTGTCAAGGCATTGCCAAAAGATGGCGAAACGTTCAAATACCTTGAAAAGAAATTCCCGGGACTGTCTGAGGCAAAGTTAAAGGAGGGTGTTTTTGTTGGCCCGGACATTCGGAAACTAATGAAAGACAATCAGTTTATTTATTTATTTATTTATTTAATTCGCACTCAGCCAACAGCCGTTAGGCCAATTATAGGCGTCGCTGTGCAGTTATGAGGACTTCCAACCCCACTAACGACTGTCATGATGTTGTATGACCGCCGGGACCAACTTTTTTCCGTGATAGCCGTACCACGAGGCGCCGAGAGATGCAGCCGTGGAACTCCCATCCAAGTTCTGACCAGAGACAGCGTTGCTTAACTCTGCTGATCGAACGTGGACGCTTGTTCAAGCTACACCACTCGGGACCCGTTTGAAAAGGTGATGAAAAAAGCTGAGAAAGAGGCGTGGATATCATTTAAAGAAGTTGTGACTAAGGGCCGATTTCATAATCAATTTTAAAGCTTCATTTAACTAAAGTAATGCTAGAATGTGCATGATCCCATATGTAACATATTGGACTATGCACATTCTAATGTCACTTTAGTTAAGTGAAGCTTTAAAAGTGATTATGAAACCGGCCCTAAGTTTTTGGGGAACAATAAGGACCCGGATTATGAAGAAATTGTAAATAAAATGTTGAAATGTTTTAAAACCTTGGGGTGCTCCATGAGCTTAAAACTTCACTTTTTGAACTCCCATTTGAGTTATTTCCCAGAAAACCTTGGTGCCGTAAGTGAAGAGCAGGGCGAGAAGTTCCACCAAGACATCAAAGAAATGGAACGGAGGTACCAAGGACGATGGGATGTGAATATGGTGGGAGACTACTGTTGGATGCTTCATAGAGAACTTCCAGACATCCCACACAAACGGAAAAGCTCAAAACGGAGTTTTGGGGAAAAAAGATGTAGATATTATAAAGAATTATAAATCCTTATTGTATATACTACATATTATTTTTATCAAATTGTATTTAAAAATGTAAATAAACCACTAGTAATATATTTTTTTTTATTTCAAAATGCATTTTTACCTATATGTACTGCGGGTTTTGCGGAAAATCCCTACGTGCTGGAGAAAAACTGAGGTCATATTTGGACTCAGCGCACCAAAATACATACGATTCACCCATTACGGTGAAAAAAAAATCAAAAAATTTCAATTTGCAGGCCTGTGTAATTAGAAGCTGATAACAAAGCGAATATATGACTTCAGGTTTTCAAGTTGAGAATTTTACAGATTAAAATAAATGATTGGAATAATTCGTAATTATTACAAATAAAAATTGTGCAATCTCGTATGCAACAAAATTTATATTGATTTTTTTATACCAACCGCATACTTTATTATGTAATAATTTCTTTTTGAGGAAGAGGTGCTCCGTGATGTAAAAGGGGGTGGCAGGTCCAGGAAATTGCAAATCAATTGAAGTTACAGAGCGGAGTTTGCAAAATGCATCCAAAAATTCCATAGTTTTCAAAGATTAAAATGAATTTTATAAATCTAGCTTTTGGTTTTGGTGGGAAGTATCACGCGAGCGGTCATGCAGTGAGGTCGCTTAAAACAGTAAACCGTTACCCTCGATATTATTCTTATCGTCTTATTGGACGATTCAATTGTATTAAAACGTGTAAGTGAACGTAAATTTTTCGGGAAGTGCACAAATAATATACAGAATGTCCGCCCCACCGGGGCTGATCATACGAACAAGCGACCAGCTAACGCTACCGGAAAATCAATTTCTAAAACGCTATGCATGAAACCCAGACGATTTAATTAAAAATAATTTATTTCATCCCTTCTTAAGACAAAATCCGATAGATAATGATATCTACTTTGGAAGTCAAAACCACGACGATAAATCAAAACGACACAAAATACCGCCAATATAAAGTTAAGGTGATTAGTTCCACTTTGTGTGCCCAACTTATGTTATGTTATAATTGACTTACACCTTTTACTTTAGTTTATTCTCAATCAAATTTTTATATTAAATTGAATTATATTTAATTTGATTGCCCTATTTTTTTATTATTATCACAATTATTTACTGCTAGCCTCAGTAGAAACACTTGACTGAAAATCAGGTCTGATTCTTTATTATCTAGATTGCTTATATTCTGAAATTGGATGTTCCTATTTTATATGACAACGCAATACATTTGTCAACTGACACTTCAAACTAGTTTTGAAACATGAACTACGTTACATCTGTCATTCGACAATCTCAAATAGTAAGTACTCCCTTAATTAAAATTAACCTACTTTACTCTTTATTTTCTTTCAGGTCTTATTTTAAATACCTGTATTCTGTTACATTTTATTACACTTAACACTCTGCTCTACCAAACCCAATAAATTCAGCTTTGCAACTCGCCACGCTACAAAAGTGCTCCACTCAAGGCCACGGCGAAGGCCTCAACTGACAACCTACTGCCAAGATGTCCAGAATTTGGATCGAAATCAACACAGGAACCCAGGAAAACGGTTCGCCACAGGAACACACGAAAAACAGCTAGCCTTTTTAAACGATCATCTACACCTCCACCACAGTATGCATCCAGATCGACCTTAGCTGTAGATGTGTTTACTCTAATGCTCAACCAGATCACACGTATGAAGCCTGCTACAACTCAGCACCACGAACCTTTACAAGATGCAAGCCACAAGATGTCACTTGACAAGCCCCACAAATATGCTCACTCTGCTAATGATGTCGATGTAATCTACTTCCTTTGTAAACCATTCCTTGTTATCCAATTCAGTCGATGCAATGTAATTCCACAATAAACTCAATTCACATTCCCTTACTTTTATTTGCCTTTGTAGATCATAACAGTATTAGATTGGTTTTCTCATCACATTCTAATCTTCTTCCATCTAGTCTGCTAATCTTTTTCTTTTAACATTTTAGTTTTTATTCTTCTTCACCACGCCAATTTAATTCAATTTTAACCCTGTTATTTTACCAAATATGCATTTCGAAACTTTTATAAACGGGTTTATTTTAAACGTTACAAATTGTATTACATCATTTTCGTTATCAACATTTTTATTCTAATCAATAAACTGTCTCCTTGCCCATCTAGCTTATTTTTTACAGTCCAACACACTATTAAAGCTTTTTTATATGACTAATAACTACTATGTTAAATAGTATATTTCGAATAAGTATTTGTCATTAACTTCCAATTTCATTTCAGATATTAAATTAAGTTAAAATCCTATTGTTTTTCAATTAGCTTCATTTAATGAAATTATAAATTCTATTTCCTTTCTTTTCTAAATACATCTTAATAATTTTGGTATTCCTTTCACATCTAAATTCATCTTTGTAATTTTTAATACTGTATTTTTTAATTTTATTAATCTAATTTTTAAATCCCTGTACCAATATCATAACAATACATTCGCAACACAAATAATCACAAAGAAGTAGTAGCAGATATCACAAAAATCACAGAAAACAGAGAATTTTCAACATCCCATGATGATTACCGGAAGTTAAAGAAATACGATATGAATAACGAAGTCCAATTCCGCACTTTCCAAAATCCCAATAACAAACCACTGTAGATAGTAATAAAAAATGTCCCCATTTTATTAACTGAGAGCGAAGTCAAAGAAGTCAAACGTACCGATGAAAAGTGTAACCCAGCTTATTCAACAAAGATAAACCGTCAGTCCCAATGTGTGTGTTGTAAAAGGATTTTCAATGTAAAAACAATATTTTATTCAATCGTAACAGTGGAATTAAGGAAAAAGGCAGCTAACATCCTTCAATGCCACAAGTGTTAGAGATACTGACACTCAGAAAACTATTTTGCAGCCCTGTGTAAAAAGAAGAAAACATAATCTACCTACTGAATTCAGAAAATCTCCAATGATTCTACAAAATGCGTAAACTGTGGTGGCGACCACCCAGCCAGCTACAGAAGGTGCCCCCATCATACAGAGCTGCAAAAACAGGGCATGGCAACCTAATTCCAATCAAAATAATTGAAAAAATGAATCCGCTCCACAACATTCCCCCTTCAACAACGAAGGAATCCTACAGTTACTCGAAGAATTAAATACACCTTTAACTCCCCTTTAACTATTAACACACACTTTCCCAAACATTTTCAATGGATAATTTAAATCAAGCAATTCAGAAGCTCAGAATCCTAAATTGGAGCGCTAATGATATAAAATCATCAGAAAGAGAAGTATTTAGAATCAACGGCTATCAAATATGTCGCCAAGACAGATCAGCTAGATCAACATGGGCAGGAATTGCCATCGTTATCAAAAACTACAAATAAAACACGCCACCCCAATTGAGGTACCCGTCAGCAACTTTGAAGTAATATTCATCATCATTAGCACTGCTAATATAAACACTATTAAAATTACAACCCAATAAAAGACTAATAGAAAACGATGTACAGAACCTCTTCAACACAGTGGAACGAACTCTAATCATAGGTGACTTAAATAGCAAGGATACTGTGTGGGGATGCCGAGCAAACAACTCAAATAGTAAAAAACTCAACGCTATAGCAGCAGAACATCAAATGCAGGTATTTTCTCCAGCATACATACTATCCGTACAGAGACGACCAACAACCCAACATATTAGATATTATGTTAACCAAAAATTTCCACATTAATCCTCGAATTAAACTCTGACCATCTACCTGTGTTAATCACATTTTCCTTCACCCCATCCTACAGGTCATCAGTTCCTAGAATCATAAAAGAATAAGTCAATTAGAGCCAATTCAATGCTCCCAAAAGCAATCGACAACTCTAACCAAGCTGCAACCAATCCTTACAAAGCTAAGAAAATAAACAATCCAAATATCCCGCCCTTATACATAATCGAATTAATTAAGCAAAATAGCAGAACCAGAAGGCAATGGCGGAGAAATAAAAAGATCCGATCCTAAAAATCAATTGAAAGACCTAAGTCACCAAATTCGTCGATGAATCGACAAATCTGGAATTCACATATACAGAAAAAGCCTCGCAAATATTGAGCCAAGCAGCTCTAATCTATGGATAGCTAAAAAGATTATAAGATGAAAAAACAAAAGTACTCTCTACCTTAACAACGTCAAATGCTACTTACAGCACCGATGAAGAAAATTGCAGCCTATTTACTAACTATCTTGAACAGACTTTTACGCCGACCCTTTCAGATAAAAACAAAACTCACACATACAGAGCAAGCGCATATGTGGAAAGCATCAGCCAAAAGCAGAAAATTTCGACCAACCCACAACGCCGCAAGTGTTGAAAGGATATATCCAATCGCTACCAAAAAAAGTGCTCCGGTCCGGATTTAATATCCAACGTTGCTCTCAGAAATTTAAGTAAAAAAGCAGTAGTCTTTCTGGTCATAGGTTTTAATGCATGCCTAAGATCGAGCCAATTCCCTAACAAATGGAAACATGCCCCATACTGATGTTTTCCAAGCCAGGAAAAAAGAAATAGGACTGCAGTTACTATGGACCTATAAGTTTACTCCCGACCTTATCTAAGCTACTTGGAAGAGCCATCCTTATGCGTCTTAACCAAACAGTAAATGCACATCACTTACTACCCCATTCAGCTTGATTTCCGAACTTGTCACTTGCAGTACAACTTCAAAAATGTTGTGGAAATAATTGAGAGGTGGTACGAAGCTAAATGTTACATGACAGCAGCTTTCTTGTACATCACCCAGGCCTTTGATAAGATTTGGTTAGACAGACTAAAATTTAAGCTACTTCAGCTACCACTTTCTCAGTACTTGGCCAGTATCATCTTCTCGTTTCTGGGGAATAGATCATTTGCTGTCCGAATCAACAAGGCTGTCTCTCCTATAAAGAACATACATGCGGGAGTGCCTCGAGGTAGTGTGCTTGATCCCTTACTATTTAACATTTACATGATATGCCTAACCCACGGAAAAGTAGTCTAACATTATTTGCCGATGATACCGCCGTATTCACCCAGGATGAAGACAGGACACAGCAATCGGTCGTCTCCAAGTAGCCATTAATTCACTAAATAAGTCGTACACCAAAAGTTTCTAGCAAGTCTCTTCTATAGCTAGACAAGAATATACGATTAGGAACAAACGCTTCGTCACATTAAATGCTGGATGTAGGGAGTGCGATTTTTTTAATCAAAAAACAATACCCGATATTACCATGCCACAATGTTTTCAAAATTGGATGGTCAATGAACTTATTCATGCCTTAGCTAAGCTTCCAGGAAAAAGTGTGGTTGTTTTGGATAATGCTGCATGCCATTCTGTGCAATTGGATAAAATTCCTCCATTTGTGCAAGAAGTGCGAAATTCAGGACTGGTTGGTTAAGCACAATGTGAAATTCGATTCAAAATTAGCAAAGGGTACTATGAGATTCAATTTAACCTTTTCTATCAGACAAAAATAGTATATTATATAACAAGTTTTATAAACGTCTCTTTAGTCACGAGTTTTTTTTTTGCACAAGCGGAGAGTAAGGAAGCGGTGTTTAATAAAGGAGTGTTTAGACGAGTTTATATACATACTATACTTTTCTACGACCATAAATTTAGACAATATAATATCATATTATGTCATTACGGTTTCGAGTATTATGTTAAATTATGCTTGAAAAACGTTAAAGTTGACTGTTGATTTCAGTCTTAGCTATGGCTAATAAAACAAATACTGTCTAAACCTAACTCACCGGATCACTGAAACGTCGTTGCCAATTTCAGCTCCTGACTAAGAGACTCTTTAGTTACAGGTTATGATGGCGTGCTAGTGTTGTTTCAAATTTAATATATACCTACCTTTAAACAGCTTTTTTTCGCGCGCGTAACATTTTATACAATTTTTATTTATAGAGCAAAGGCACAAGAGGAATTCTCGGAACATCGATCTTCTTATTAAAGACGAAGCAAAAGAAACCGAAAACTCCAATAATCCAATTTAATTGTTGTTGTGAGTCCTTGCTGTAAATGCATTTGTGTTTGCTTCGATCTGCTATGTGTGGCTTTTAAGCTAGACACAAAAATGAGAAAACCAATTTTGCTGAATTGGCTTTATTGGAATATAAATTTATTCCCGAAGTACTTTTTCGAATTACAGTTCAATCATATTTTCGTGAATATAGCTTGGTTATTATATCAACTGCAAATTTAATCAGGGTGAAGGTATACCGCTGGCTTAAATAATAATTCAAATTTTTGAATTGGCAAAAGCTTCCTTCATACATATATTCTCTGCTAGGTGAAGTTTGAATTTACAGCTACTAGCTCAGTTCCTTTTTTTTTAAATTAACTTATTAGTATGAGGTTGCGTCTTCTATTTATTTTACTGTGATTTCTAAAATTGGTTGTTGTAGATTCAAAATATATATTTGTGGAAATAGGAGTCTTGATGAATAAATAAATTAATATTAATTTAGTATTGTTTAATCGTGTAAGCTAGTTTACACGCTAACGACAACAAGCAACTATTAAAATACAAAAGCACCGTCAATTCCGTTAGAGTAATGGTACTCCAATAGTATTGCCTTATATGAGGGATAACTAGGATTTAACGAATACAACTGACACTTATTTCAGTAGCACTGATTAAGAAACACGGCTGAACTTCCGGGTTAGCAAGTAACATGTGACGTTAAACTAGACACAAGATGTCGTCTTACAATTTGATGCACACAAAACCATTTACAAAGATTGAAATTTCAAAAGTATACATAAAAGTGCAACACTTCCGCCCACTTTGATACGACAATGCTTTCTGCTGGATTGGCTTGGAACTGCCCTGGGACAGGATCTTTTATGTTGGCACTGCCATTTACCCGTGACATGGATAATCACCGTCAATTATTGCTGCCTGAGCACTTAAATACAGCCTGCTTGGCTAGTACGTATTTACTAACTAGCAAGATGCCCGTTCACCGTATATACACAACGTGTCCCAAAAAGAATGGAACACCGATTAGTCATAAATTTCTTACGTCATAATAAATCGGTTAAACCTAATATACCTTAGTACAAAGTCCCTTCAGTAAGAAGTTATAGGGCCTTGAAGTTCAATTTTTTATTCTTTATTTTTTTGTTAATTTTCGCAAATGTAGAGATATAGATTTGAATTTTTGTATTCATGCTTAGTATTATATACTGCACTAACGTAATTTTTTTCATAAATTTGACTTGACTGTAAGAGGCACTTTACCCATCTTTGAAAACTTTGTTTAACTCTAGCTTCGTTACCTGTAACATTTTTTGAAATTTCAGGTTATTATCTAAAAGAGAATTAAAAAGTACAAAAATAATGTACTCCTAGTTCTTAAGCGTAAGAGCAACCGTTTACCTTAAAATGCCCATCAAAGATTTTTGGTTGTCATTAAGACGTGCAATTATCAAGCAGCCATGATCACATAAACAATGGTCATCTAGTAAAAAACAATACTAAATCAATTAATGGCATTAGTGACATAAGAATTTGTTCTTTTGTGTTTAAGAAAATGCTGCTGCATAACGAATTCTTTAATGCTGAAAGGTTCATTATGTCGCAGCATTTTCGTAGACACAAAAGACAAAACACTGATGTCACCAACGTCATTAATTGATTTCTTGTTGTTATTCACTAGATTACAATCATTACCCATTGTTTTTGTGATCATGGCTACTTGATAATTGCATGTCTTAATGACAACCAAAAACCTTTGATGGGCATTTGAAGGTAAACGGTTGCTCATACGCGTATGAACTAAGAGCACATTATTTTTGTGTATTTTAATTGTCTTTTAGATAATATCCTAAAATTGTAAAAAATGTTACAGATAACGAAGTTAGAGCTAAAAAAAGTTTTGCAATATAGCTAAAGTGCCCCTTACAGTCAAGTCTAGTTTATGAAATTTGTCTTGTTAGTGCTGTATATAATAGTAAGTATGCATACCAAAATTCAAATCCCTGTATATATGCGAAGGTTGTGCTGAAAATTGTTAGTTATTAAAAGACCTTTGCATTTTTAAACAAAAAATCTCTATTGTTTTTCAAAATATTCTCCATTTAGACTATTACACTTGTGCATTCTTTGAAACCACTTTTTAAAGCATTCGGAAAATTCATTTTCTGAAAGGGCCTCAAAAATTCTTTGAAATTCTGCAACTGCTGCATCTGCGCTCGACAATCTTTTACCTCACATCATTTTTTTAATAGTTGGAAACAAAAAAAAAAGTCGCACGGCGCTAGATCTGGGCTCTACGGAGGATGAGTTACCAATTGAACTCCCGAATCTTTCAAAAAATCCAATGTTCAGCAGCAGTGTGGGATGATGCGTTGTCATGATGGACTAAAATGTTACGCAAACCGGTCCTTTGGCGACCTGTCTGTAGTTTTCCAAACATCTGTGGTAAAGCCACTTTGCAGTACTATTCAGAATGAACAGTTCTGCGATCTTCAAGTGCAATAACAGCAACAGGACCACTTCGGCGGAAAAAAAAAACAGCAATCATTTTCTTATTGACGCTTCTGCCACGAATTACTTTTGTGATCAAGTCTTCATCTTCGAATACCTAAACACTAGACTGCTGTTTAGTTTCAGGGTCGTAACTGTATACCCTAGATTTGTCACCGGTTACAATGTATACCACTTGCTTGGAATCTCCCCTTTCAATTTTTTGCAACATAAATCTACACCAGTCTACTCGATCCTGTTTTTGACTTTCTGAGAGCAAATGCGGTATCCAACGCCTTGCTTACCCCTAGATGTTTATGCAAAATGGTATTCAAAACCGACGATCCAATCTTCCACTTTCTCCTAAATCTTCCTATAAGTAATATTTCGATTGGACTGAATCAAGCTTGCCACACGATCAACATTTTCTGAACAGGCAGCTTCTGCAGGTCTTCCAGGTCTTGCTTCGTCTTCTAGCAGCTCTCGCCCTCGTCGAAATTCGCGAAACCAATGACTAACAGCGGCTAATGAAGGAGCAGCATCGCAAAAACTGCTGTCATATTTTCATGGCTTTGCCGGTATCCTAACTGTATTTTATAGTCATAGAAAATCATAGCTCTAAAGGCAGTTCGCGGAATGCTCATTTTAACTGTATTAAAAATGCACAACTACTTAACTTACAAAATTAACTACGTTTCACAAGGAAATCGGAACGTTTGACAATTGTGGGTAACGAATGTCAACTAACGCGACATTCAATTGTTGCAATGGTTTCTAGCCAATTGAGTTTCCATGGCCTGCTACTAACTATTAACAGAGCATCCCTCGTATAAGGATTTTTTACAGCTGACTTGACTCAACAACATTTTTCATTCCTGTCTATTTTCCCAGTCTCCATCTTCCAGTTGTTTATTGTCCACCGCGTTGTCGACTTCATTCCTACAAGAACTTCTGGGTCTTTCTCGCTTTCTTTTTCCTTTCGGGTTCTATTCTGTGATCTTTGTTATCTATCGGTTGGGTTCTGATCTTCTTACATGTCAGTACCAAATCAATCTTGTCTGTTCGATGTATTTTAGCGTATCTTTTTCTACCTTCATTAGTCTTTTAATTTCCTCCTTGGTAACTCTGTCAGTTCTTTTAATTCCACAGCTTCTTCTCCAGAAGTCCATTTCCGTTGAATGAATCTTATTTTTTCCTTTTTATTTAATATCTACCCAGATTTCTGCTCCGTATGTTAGTATACTGCGTACTAGGGTGTTGTAAATTCTAGTCTTTGTCGTTTTGGTGAGCTGTCTATCCCAAAGCACTGGGTTAAGCTGTTTTATTGTATTTCTGGTTTGTCGCAATCCACTTTTAATTTCTACTTAAGTTGTACCCTTTTTGAGATAATAAATCCCAAGTATCTGAATTCGTCTGTTCCCCTTATTTGGCTTCCTTCTTCTATTTCTAAGTTGGTAACCGGTTCTTATGCTGTTGTTAGATACTCTGTTTTGTCCAAGCTTATCTCTAAACCATTTTCGGTGTATATGTTACCGGAAATGTATGTAATCCGTCATTATGTAGAATTCCTAGGAAATGTATATAATGCCTAAAATCGTCAGGAAATGTGTGAAATAAATTTTATTATACACATTTCCTAGGAATTGTGTACATTTCCTAAACTAGAATCGGAAATGTGTTAAATTCGGGATGTTATGTCAGTAGGTTAGGTTAAGTTAGGTTAGGTTAGGTTACTAGCACTGAAAAATCGTCTCACTGCTAAGGAAAACTTCAGTTCATCTGTATTTTATTTTTCATTCATTCACAAATTCTACAGTATAATGTTGATTTTCATACATTTCCTAGTACCATTTAAGAATTCCATACAATGCCTAGGAAATACATACATTTCCTAGGAAATGTATGTATTAAAAAACCTTTGACTAATTATTTTACAAATTTCCTAAATTGGCTCCGCATTATATGCATTTCCTAGGAATTGTATGCAATCCTAGGTTTCATACATTTCCTGTAACATATACGTCATCTAATTTTCTTAGCATAAAACTGAGACCTTCATCGTCTTGGACGATTACTGCCTGATCGTCAGCGAAACTAAGAGTGTATAGATGGTCGTCTCCGATTGGGACAACCATTCCTTCACATCTTTTTTTCCATGGTTCCAGTGTTTGTTGTAGCAATATTTTGAATAGGGTTGGTGACGTAGGGCAGCCCTGTAAGAGGCCTTTTGTTGTTCTAAACTTGTTTTCTATTTTATTTCCTATTTTAATTCTGACCCAGTTGTTTTGAAATAGGTTTTTTACAGCTCTTATTAGTTTTTGGGGATATCTATTTCTTGCAGGGCCTTTCACAATTTCTTTCGTCGGACAGAATCATATGCCTTTTTAAGGTCTATAAAGGCAATGCGGACATCTCTGTTTTTCGCTAGCTTCTTTTCTATTAATCGTTGGAGGGTATATATTGCAATGGAATGCTAGTTCTTTACCTAATTGTTTGTTATTATTTAATTAAATATTAAATTGTTAGAGCCTCCACACAATATTTTGATTAGAATAAAATTAATTTTCAGGCTGATTAAAATGTAACTCGTATTTACTTTACTTGTCAAAATAAATGGTTATATGCCCGTTTTTTGTATTTTATCTACCTGCAAATAATGATAAATAACCGCTAGCTCTCAAGTAAAGCAATCACTCTAACTCAGTTGGGTTTCTGGTTGTTTGTGTAATTTTACAAGTTATTTGAGTACGGTTCTGTTTACCGCTTTAGTTCCACTACGCAGAAGCAAAATATTTGAAAGTAGGTCAAATGTTAAACAAAATTGATTCTGTATGCAAGATTGCGTTATATGACGTTTAAAACAAAGTGAAATTATCAAAGTTCGTACAGGTATTTATTTGAATTTTCGCGCTTTGGCGGCATTAATTATCTTTTGTTTTTAGGCACTTGATTGTAGATGACGTCAAAGGGACGCTGCTGGCGGAAATTAGCAATTGTTTCAGACGCGTCCGGTTTCACCCTCGCATAACGTCAAATAATGGAATCCGTTTGTTGTGCGAGCTCCACCTCTTCTATAGCCGCGGAAATTCTTGGCTCTTCTTAAGTAATGTCTCTTTTATCATGCACGTAATTTTCACGGGCCTAACGTTGATAATTTTAGCCAATTTTGGTACCTGATACTTCGCCGAACTCCTCGGGTTGCTGTAGTGACGCCGTTGTAATGCTGGAGCTGCTACGGGCCCGCTTGATGTGAAACCTCTTGGAAACGTTGTTACAGGGCTGCTCTACGTCCTGGAATCTTTCCCTCTAGGCTGCGATGATTTGCTTGGCTACACGCAGTGATCGAAAATTTTAGCTGAACGGCTGTTAACTTCTGGGAAAGGCCCCTTTATGAAATTTTTGTGACGGAAACTCTTGCAAACGATATCACACCAACTAGGATATGCACTTATTAAAATGGTACACTTTTATGTTGAAAATTGTTCATTTATTATATAAAAATATGATTTAAAGTGAAGCACAATTTACATTGTTATTTCTTCTATTTTTTTTTTGTTCTCACTCTATCCGTTATAAACAAATGCTAATCTAATATTAATACAAACGGAAATTAACCAAGTTCAAATCAACAACATTTTGAAATAAATCGGCTTGTAAATTATTATATTTACAAATTTCTTATATCTAAAATATTGTCTACATTTTTAATTATTAAAATGTCTCTTTGCGCCACCACACGTTTTATTATTTGCTTTGCTCTGTTCACTCGCGTAATTGCACTAATTAAATTCACTTCCTGCACAATTGTGTTTTCACTCGTTTTTTCTCCTATCTGCCTGTTTGCTTTTCCCCTTGCTTTATAATGTATTGTCTGCTTCTCACAATTGCTATTTTATGCTTTTTTGCCTGCCTTCTTAATTGCTCGTTGCAACATTATTATTTTTCTGGCTTCTTATACTTTTTTTTAGAACCCTCACAAAATTTCACTGTTTCGTTTAATTGAATTCTACGCTTCATTTTCTTGCAAACCTTTTTGTAATTAATAATTTCTTTTGGTTCGGCTATTGCTTTTGCACAAACCTATTATTTATATCCGACAGTCAACTTAGACTCCTGTGAGAAATGAGCTTTGCCTTATGCGTTTCTTATTCAATTACTACTCTGTTGCTGGCATCTCTTTACCAATGCATTTATTCTGTGAAATTCAAGTTTCAGCCTTGCAGTTTTATAAAACACCCCAACTCTGTGCTTATTGAAATTTCCATTAAATTGGCAATTGCTACCAGAGTTGAGTCTAGGGCATAATACCATTCCAATATATGGTCGATACAACATCTTCCGGCAGTGAAACCTGCTTGGTCCTCGTCGATTTTGTTCTGTAGTATTTGCTACAATTGTTTCTTTATTATTTTGCCATACAGTCTGCCCATTTATGATATAACAGTAATGCCTCTATAGTTATCACATATTCTTCTGTCCCCTTTTTTTAAAATGGATGTAATATAAGCTTCTGTCCATTCTTTAGGTATTTATTCTTGGTTTAAAGCTTCTTGAATCATACGGGGAATTATTCTAAATAGTTTTTCGGTTCCATACCTTATTAATCCATTAGGAATTCTTCCCGGTCCAGGGGATTTGTTACTTTTAAGTATTTTTATGTTATTCCGAACTTCCTCTAGTGTCACCATTATTTCGTCGTTCACTTCTTTTGTGTTTTCGTCTTCTTCTATAAATTGAGGTCGTTTCCCTACTAATAGGTCCTTATATTATTCTTGTATGTAAGTGACACCTGTATTTATCTTAGAGTTTTCCCGTAGTCCTTTTAGTACCTTCCATGATTTTGAATTTGTTGTTCCCTGTTCGATGTTTCTGCAAGTTTCTTCCCATTTATCGTTTTTCTCCTTTACTACCATCCGTTTTACCTCTTTATTTATTTGTCGGTATTTTTGGAGATCATCCGGATTTTTGGTACTTGGCCACGTATTGTATACAATTTTGTTCTCCCTATCGTAGGTAAAAAGGTAACCATATTCTTCCGAAAAAAGTCCTCCACAACTCCTTTAGCTTCACTAGGGTGGTTCTAATTTTGCAACCACGGAATTTTGTTAGTCGCACCCCCTACATTCGTTCCAATGCCAAAAAAACTAACTCATATAATTTTTTAGCCCAATCGAACAATATTAACACGTGCCACCGAGCGTTGGAAGTTTCCGAATTGCAGATTTTAATTGAATTCACTTGTTATCAATTAATATCTGACGAACCGGAAGTGCTATCGAAATTTTGATAATAACATAAATAAAAGGAAATTTTATTTTCTACAATTGTAGTTATATGCAATTTGTCCGCAAACCTACCAGATGTTAAAAAATGCGTCAAGAGTTAGAAAAACGTAATAATTCGATTTTTTTTTCTTTCTATTTTTAATTTGAAAACGTAGAAGTATTACAATTTTGAAGTAAATTGCAATCCATTATTCAATTTTAGGCGATTTTTGATAATACAAGTAAATAGATCTTATGATATATAAATGTTTGAAATTCAATAATAATTTTTTTTTACCAATTTTAAGTATATTGAAATATTTTTAGAATCAGTTATTTAAAAAAAAACGGGTCAAAGTGTGGAACACAGTTTCTTTGTTTGTCAATTCAAACCAGATGTTTAGAGGGAGGATATACCATTTTAAAATTTTAAAGCATAAAATGGCCTCAACGTCAAAGGTTCTTCGTGAAAAAGACTAAGCACTTTTAATAGGAAATGATGCACATTAAATTATTGGTAGTAAATTGCTCTCAAACGAACAAGTTTTACAAGTACTTTTTTTAATAAGCGTATAGTTAAATTGAATTTACATAAAAGTGCAAAATTAATTATTCAAGGAATAGTGTTTTGGTAAAAAGTACGGATTCCAGCTAAGGAAAAACATCATTCTGTACAAAAGCTGGAATTATTATACTCTGAATGAAGGAGTCTGTTAAAACAAGGAAATAAAAGAACGGATTCATAAAAGGAAGGAATAACAATTTTATGAAAAATTTGACGACCTGTTCGATATCGCACATGCGAACGCTCTAGAATTAATAGATGTAGAAGATAAACAGTTTTTGCCTCTTCAAAGGCAAAAAGGGTAGTATGCTTGGTATTGATATCAGGTTACATCAACAAGAGAAGAGAACTGAATAACGACTGGAAAGTGAAGATGCAAGAAGAAAATGAACTTACGAAGAAATGGAAAATTTAAGTAAGTATATGTAATTGTTTACTTCACGTCACAAATGATATTGCGGAAAGAAGTATTAAACTGGTCGAAAAATATAATAGCTTAATTACCAAAAAAGAGGACCAAAAACAGTACTTGCTACAAGTTGTTAGTGATTATCGGCGTCATATCCGGATTCCAGTAAAGTTTCCTTAGAAAAAAGTAATTATTGTGATATGCATTTAATTATTTTACATATAGGTAACTTGTATATTTGTTTTATTCTTAAGTTTGTAAATATAATTCTTTCAATTTATGTAACTTCAATAATTAATTAATATTGTTCGTTTTATTTAATTTGTAAATAAATATATTTGCTTAATTATATTATATTTTTAGTTATTAATATAAAAAGCAATTTTTCAAGAATTTTTACCTTTTTTTAATACTTAACGCATATTTTTTAAATTCCAACAAGTTTACAAAAAAATTGCATATAACTAAATTGTAGCAAATTAAATTTCCTTTTATTTATGTCATTATCGAAATTTCGATACGACTTAATGTTCTCGAGATATTAATTGATAATAAGTGAATTAAGTTAAAATCTGCAATTTGGAAACTTCCGGGGCTCGGTGGCACGTGTTAATATTATTCGATTGGGTTCAAGTTTTGTATACGTTGTTTTTTCGGCATTAGAACGACTTTAGGGGGTGCGACCAAAAAATTCGAAAAAGTTTTTTCCACTAAGTATAACGTAGAACCACCCTAAGCTTCACGTACCCCTAGAAATGTGTAGGTAATTGTCATTCCCTTTGCATATATTGATAAAACTATAGTTTTAGTATAACAATGAGATAAATAAAAATATAAATGTACACTGCAAGGTAAATGAGGTTACAGATAATACATACATACATGTATAAACTACATGTTGTATTCATAAATTATAGCAAGATACCGGTTCCACCACTTGAGGGTGGACTTTCGGATATCCTCCTAATTATTCCAAGAGATATTAAGTAATTCATCAAAACACAATTTACTTAGGGGTGGAAATTTGAAAATTATTTCAGTCTATATTATCCTGAAATAAACCCACAGCGAAAATAATTAATAAATTTAACACCTTACCCCTTTTCAGTTTTCCCAATTACCGCTTTAGGGGTAATTTTAAAATCCATTAAACCACTTTTTAAATATTTTAAGAATACATTTATATGCCAAGAAACAATGATCCAACTCAATAAACATAGGAGATACAAAGGGTTCTTTATTCACACCTAATCCAGATTTGCACCTTTAGGGGTTGATTAGGAAAAAATCATGAAATGTGTTATTAGTCACTTGTATGGGATACCTATGCAAGCAAACACGAAGTCGATATCTTATCGGGTTTAAGAGATATTGAAGAATTCGTGAAAACACAGTTTACCCTTTTTCACTCCCTTAGGGGTAAAATTATGAAATCCCTTAAACTGATTTTTAAATATTTTAAGAATACATCTATATGCCGCAAAAGAATGCTCTAGTTCAATAAGCATATGATATACGAAGGGTTCTTTAATTCAACCCGAATCTAGATTTGCAATTTTAGGGGTTGATTAAGGCAAAATCCTGAAATGTGTTTTTAGACACTTCTATTGGATACCTATGCAAGCAAACACCAAGTCGATATCTCATCGGGTCTAAGAGATACTGCGGAATTTTCGAAAACACAGTTTACCCTTTTTAACCCCTTAGGAGTAAAATTTAAAATCCTTTAACCGCTTTCCAAATATTTTAAGAGTACATCTATATGCCAAAAAAGATGTGTTCGAATGTTCTAATTCAATAAACCTAGAAGATACAAAGGTTCTTTAATCACCCTAAATCCAGATTTGCACCTTTAGGGGTTGATTAGGGCAAAATCCTGAAATTAGTTTTTAGACACTTCTATTGGATACCGATGCAAGCAAACACCAAGTCGATATCTTATCGGGTGTTGTGGAGCCTTCTCAGTTTTCCGTTATTTGGAAAATTCCTGATTGCCAGCTCGCCTTGGAATTTAATGGACTGTATGGATTTATTTCTTCACTGAATTATACACACGTTTAAAGCAAAGGAAGTAATTTATTGCATAAATTAACACACAAACATTTGAACATTTACAAAGAATTAGCTTTCGCGGTGCGGACTCCTTCGCATGCAGTCTCGTCGACAGATGGAAGTTAAGTGAACGGCGAGGCAAAGCCCGCTCGAGTTCTGGAAATGCGCATAGTAAATACGCCACTGCAAGTTTATAAAGTCCTTAACATACCGCCCGCTTTGAAAGGGTAACCTTTCAAATAAAACAGTACAGAGTTGACATGTAACAGCTAGAGTAAAACATGTAACATGAACACACATATATACAAAGCATAATAGTACATGGATCTTAATCGAGTACAAGAAAACCCGAACAATGGGGAGCCAAAAGGCCTTACGAACACTGCGCTGAACGCTAACGCACTAGTTCACAACACTAGGTAGCGGGCACAATTTGGCGAAGGATCGTTTCACGATTCCTGACACAGTGTTCACTGACGCCACACGCGTAACGCCGTCAAGGCCAGGGTGCAGCTCGGTGACCCGGCCTAACCTCCACTTCAGAGGGGGTAGATTGTCATCCTTGATGAGGACCATGGAACCAGGCTGGAGGTCCGAAGTGTGTGTGCGCCATTTGGTGCGCTGTTGGAGTTCCGAGATGTACTCTTTACTCCATCTTTTCCATACATTCTGGTGGAGCTGTTGTATTCTTTGGTATCTAGACAGCCGAGACTCGACTATCTCAGTAACGTTGGGATCAGGCAGTGACACCAACGGACGACCAATCAGGAAATGAGCAGGAGTCAAAGGCTGAAGGTCGTTTGGATCAGCGGACAAAGGGGACAGGGGTCGGGAGTTTAAGGTCGCTTCCACCTGTGCTAGCAAAGTCCAAAATTCATCGTAATTTAGACTAGCGTTACCTATAACGCGCCGTATGTGATGTTTGGAGGACTTAATTCCGGCCTCCCACAATCCGCCAAAGTGGGGACTGTGCGCGGGTATAAAATGCCAAGCTACTCCGTCGTTCGCGACTGATTCGGAAATAGAAAGGCCTTGTTCCGCAAGAAAATTGCCTAATTCCATTAATTCGGAATTAGCGCCGACAAAATTAGTGCCATTGTCTGAATAGACATGGAGCGGTTTGCCTCGACGAGCTACAAACCTGCGAAAGGCCATTAAGAAGGCTTCAGTAGAAAGATCAGCGACCAATTCAAGGTGCACTGCCTTTGTGACAAAACAATAAGCTGTAACTCGTTGTAAGCGAGCGAAGCTTGAATACTGATTGAACGGAAATGGTTGAACAGAGGTTACAGGAAGACTCTGAGCTTCTTTTTTGAATTCTGGAAGCTCAGCACGAACATGTTTGGAAGCAGGCCAAGATGCCTCGCCTTCGCTTAGCCAGGTGGGACCATGCCACCAAAGGCTTAACAGACCCAGCGGGTCAAATATCTGCGATCTTTCAGACAAGATGCTACGCTTGGTAGCCTTACCACTTGTAGAATTTGAAATATGGGATATTTTAGACAAGCTGCTACGATTGGTAGCCTTACCACTTGTAGAATCTGAAATATTGAACATGGAAGTAGGCCAAGATGCCTCACTTTCGCTTAGCCAGGTGGGACCGTGCCACCAAAGGCTTGACAGACCCAGCGGGTCAACTATCTGGGAAATTTCAGACAAGCTACTACGATTGGTAGCCTTACTACTTGTAGAATCTGAAATCTGGGATATTTCAGGCAAGATGCTACGCGTGGTAGCCTTACTACTTGCAGAATCTGAAATATTCTCTACTGATAAGAATCTTTTCTGAGCGATTTGCAATGAATCACCCAATACCTCTACAGGTTCCTTGAGAGGGATAGAGACAACGAATCGACCATTCGCTTCTCGTTGCGTATTTTGCACGAAATGTGCCTCACAGGCGTTCTCTTCATTTGTGCGGACCTTTTCCTCTGGGTAATGTTCGAGTTGCCTAAACCTAGCAATGGGGTCAGAAGCATCCTCGATCGTGCCAAGATTGCACTGTACAGGGTACGCAGAAGGAGGGCCTGTAGGGCCAGAAACAATCCAACCAAAACGAGTCTTTTGGAGGATGGGAAGATTTGGGCCTAGACCAATTTGTCCAATACAAAGGAGCTGCCAGAAAATGGGCGAACCAATCAGAATGTCGATGGTGCCCGGTTGGTCGTAGGACAGATCTGATAACTTGATGTTATCAGGAACCTTCAAACTGTTTCGCTGGACGCGAAAACTTGGGGTTGTACCTGTAATCTCATCGAGAACAAGACAGGATAGACCAATACTGTACGAGGTGTGAGGGGCTTGCAGCTTGATATCACACCTAGCTTTGATTTGAGAAGTGGCTTTACTTAAGCCAGAAACAGTAACGTTGACTTCGCGAGTTGGAAGCTTCAACCTTTTACACAAATCTGAACGTATGAAGTTCGATTGGGAACCGGAATCCAGCAGGATTCGCACAACATGAGGCGTACCATCATCAGCGATGAGTTTAGCGGTAGCCGTAGGTAAAAGTACCTGCAAAGCATTCGAACAGAATGCGGAAATCGATTGGTTTAGTTCAACAGGGGTTTCTGCCGACATCGCAGATCCTGGTTGACTAGAAGAAGCATTTTGAGGTTTATCCTCATGCAGAAGGGTGTTGTGCCTTGATTTGCACTTTCTACACGTATATTTGGAGCTACATAGGCTCGCAAGGTGACCCTGAGTTAGGCAATTAAAGCATACACGGAGCTCTTTTGCCTCTGAATTTCTGTCAAGTGAAGACAGCTTGACAAACTTATCGCATTTGTACAAGGAATGAGATCCTTTACAAAGTGGACACAAAGGGGTACCTGACACAAATGATTTCGAATGTACCTTGGAAGACTTTTCGGGTACAAGCTTAATATTTTTTACTTCCAGAGTTTCTAGAAGATTTGCTGTGTTTTGTAAAAATTCCTTGAACTCGTCAAGATTAGGCAGATCAGAACTTGACCGGTTTGTAAGGACCTCCCATTCACGGAATGTCGTGGGGTCCAGTTTTTTAGAAACGACATAAATGATAACAACATTTAGAAGCTCGCTTTCGGTAGCTAATGATTTGATTGCTGTAGAATGTTTGAATAACATATCGCTAATCGTACGTAATTTAGTTGCAGATTCCTTACTGCACGATTCAAGTTCGAATATAGCATTGAGGTGGTTATGAATCAGAATTTTTGGATCATTGTAACGATTACACAATGCATCCCAGGCTAGAATATAATTACTCGCAGTAAACTCTAAACTTTTTATAATTTGGCTTGCATCACCCTGTAAACTAGCCTTTAAGTAATGCAGCTTTTGAATATTAGTTAGCGCTTGATTCTCATGAATTAAACTAATAAAAATCTCACGAAACTCCAACCACTCTGACACGTTCCCTGAATATTTGGGAATCGAAATGGCAGGAAGGCGTACAGCTCGATTATTGCAATGCGAACTGCAATTTGAATGCGTTGATCTCACGCTACCATTAGGAGATCCAGAACGATCTGGTGCAACATCAGACTGCTTGTTGTATTCATTAATCAAATATTTAGCTTGTGAGATTGCAAAATAATAAGAATCTTCAAATTCAACTTGATGTTGCATTTCAAATTCTGTATCCTTACTGTTTTCTAAAATTTGCTTATGAACTGCATAATATTCTGATAACAAGGTGGCTGTATCATTCAATCTTTCTTGCAATTGAATAATCTGAGCGCTAGATAAGAATTGATCTTCATCATGAATTTTTTGCAAAGATTGCACGTGATTTGCGAAACGCGTAAGCTTGCCTTTGATAGAGCCTCGTACTCTTACAAGCGAATCCATAATTGTTGAGATTAAAACAGTTTAACGGATAGAACTAACTTTTCGTACGCCACTGGCACGGAATTTTGTTTACAACGCAGACAGCGCTGATAACTACTCGAGATTAACTTGGCGCTAACGACGCAAAAAACGGCCCTGTTACAACTCGAGATTAACTTGTGAATGATTCGACTGCAATATGACACATGCAGGGGATATCGCGAACAAACGTAATCTCTTGGCATTTCACGCAATTAAAAATGTTTATATGACTCATAAACCATTTGTTTACGCAATAATACGCAGCTGAAATTATGCACATGCATAACACAGATGATAGAAAACCAAATTCATGCATAGGAATTGCAAAAATAGGAAATTAGGCTTACATTGATATTGGTGTGCTTGCCGCCTTTTCCTTGTTGTGGCTTGAACTGCCGTCTCGTCTGCAGCTGCAATGCACACGTGCACGAACTTGGCGCGAGACTTGGCGTTTGGCTATCTCGCTCTCACGTTGCTAGCACCGTATGCTGTCTTCCTTCCTCTCGTTATGGACGAAAACTGCTTGTTGTACTTACTTGCCTTGTACAACTGCGAATTTAGGCTGCTTTTCCGGGCCGATGGACCATGCGGCTCGAAGGAACAATGTGGCTTTTCCGGGTTCTTACTAATCCGGATCGATTGGACCAATGTTGTGGAGCCTTCTCAGTTTTCCGTTATTTGGAAAATTCCTGATTGCCAGCTCGCCTTGGAATTTAATGGACTGTATGGATTTATTTCTTCACTAAATTATACACTCGTTGAAAGCAAAGTAGGTAATTTATTTGCTATAAATTTACACGAACAGTTTAACATTTAAACATGTGAACAATAATTACTTTCGCAGAGCTGACCTGTTCGCATGCTGCCACGTTGACAGATGGAACGTAAGTGAGTTTTTAGAATCGAAAGCCCGCCCGGCAGTCTACTGCGCACAGTATGAATTCAGAATGCAAGAGAGGCGGCAAAAGTTTATAAAGTCCTTAACATCGGGTCTAAGAGATATTGAGGAATTCGTGAAAACAGTTTACCACTTTTCACCCCCATAGGGGTAAAATTTTAAAATTCCATAACCACTTTCTAAATATTTTAAGAGTACATCTATATGCCAACAAATAATGTTCGATTTCAATAGACATAGGAGATGCGAATGATTCTATAATTCACCCCGAATGCACATTCGCACCTTTAGGGGTTGATTAGGGTAAAATCCTGAAATACATTTCTAGGCATTTTCATTGAAAATCTTTGCAAGTAAACATCAAGTCGATATCTCATCAGGCCTAAGAGATATTTTGGAATTTGTGAAAACACATTTTACCCTTTTTCAGCCCCTTAGGGGCCTAATTTCAAAAAATCTCTGCTTAGCACTACCTTACCTAACAAATTGAACCTTTCTTCTACATTTGAAGTTTCTAGTACCAGTGGTTAGGGCTCTGCGTTGATTAGTCGGGGTTGTAACTTTACTTTATAGACAGGGTGTCCCAAAAAGAATGGGATACCGATTAGTCATAGATTCCTTACGTCATAATAAATCCAGTAAACCTAATATACCTTAGTACAAAGTCCCTTCAGTAAGAAGTTATAGGGCCTTGACGTTCAATTTTGTATTTTTAATTTTTTTGTAAATTTCCACAAATGCAGAGATGTCGTTTGGAATTTTGGTATACATACTTACTATTATATAGTGCACTTATAGGAAAAATTTCATAAACTAGACTTAACTAAGCGGCACTTTACCTATCTTTCAAAACTTTTTTAAGTTCTAACTTCGTTATCTGTAACTTAGGTTATTATCTGACAGAGAATTAAAATTCAGAAAAATAATGTACTCTTAGGTCAAAAGCGATGTCCATCAAAAGTTTTTGGTTGTCATTAAGACGTGCAATTATCAAGTAGCCATGATCACAAAAACAATGGGTAATGCTTGTAATCTAGTAAACAACAAGAAATCAATTAATGACGTTGGTTTTTTTGTCTTTTGTGCTACCGAAAATGCTGGGACATAACGAACCTTTCAGCATTGGAGAATTCGTTATGTAGCGGCATTTTCTTAACATGAAAGAAAACAAATTCTTATGTCTCTAATGTCATTAATTGATTTATCATTGCTGTTTACTAGATGACCATTGTTTTTGTGATCATGGCTACTTAATAAATGCACGTTTTAATGACGACCAAAACCCTTTGATGGACATTTGAAGGTAACTGGTTGTTTTGAGGCTTAAGAACCACAACTACATTATTGTTGTTCTTTTTAATTCTCTTTCAGATAATAACCTAAAATTTCAAAAATTTTACAGATAACGAAATTGTAGTTTAAAAAAATTTTAAAGGTAGGTAAAGTGCCTGTTACAGTCAAGTCTAATTTATTTTTTTTTTTCATTAATGCAGTACATAATAGTAAGTATGCATACCAAAATTCAAATCGATATCTCTACATTTGTGGAAATTAACAAAAAAATAAGAAATTAAAAATTGAACTTCAATACCTTATAACTTCTTACTGAAAGGACTTTGTACTAAGGTATATTAGGTTTAATCGATTTATTATAACGTAAGGAATTTACGAATAATCGGTGTCCCATTCTTTTTGGGACACCCTGTATATAATTAGAGATTAACTTCAGTACTGCATTGATATCGACAATAAGAAAATAAAAACGAGCGAAGTAAAAAACCACTTGCTTTTACAGATTTTTATTGTTTTTCAATCTTCTTGTAGTTCTTATCCGTTTAAGATGTTGGCTATCATTATGGCAACAGGTACTTTATCAGCAGCAGCTCTAAATAAACTCCCTGTTTTATTAAATCAAGTTCTTAGGTTTTTTAGAGACGATATTCTCTTTTTTCCGGGACCCATGCTTTTTTCCACCTTTCCCTGTAATACCAATTGCAATAGTTTGTATATTTTGTTGTATTTTATAATATGACCTAAGTACTCCATCTTTCTTGTTTTTATTGTTAGCAAAAGTTTTTTTGTCTTTTCCGATTCTTTCAAGGACCGTTTGGTTGATGACATCGTCTGCCCATGAAATTTTTAGAATGCGTCGGTATAGCAACGTTTCATAAGCTTTGATCTTTTTGCTAGAAGACTTCGGCAAGGTCCAGGGCACAACTCCATACATCAACAACCTCTTAGTAATCTGATCTTCATGTGCAATAAGTCGTGGCATCTAAACAGCTTTGACATCCTCAGGAATGCAGTTCGGCACTTTTCTATTCGACACGTTATTTCTACTGAATGATCCCATCTGTCATTAATTGTGGTTCCTAAGTAATTATATCTTTGTACTCTCTTTATTCGTTGATTGTTCGCTATGAGTTGTTCAGAGCGTTGATTGTTCCATGTAAATATTATCATATACTTTGTTTTCCTTATATTCAGTGATAAAGCGTAGTTTTGACTGATTTCTGTTACCTGACGAACACCTCGCTGTATATCCATCTCCTCTGACTCTTCTTCTTGTATGAGTATGGAAGCTGTTTGGTTTCGAATTAGATCGCTAATAATTCTTAAGTTCTTATCTTTTAGCTCGATTACGTTCAATATTACCAAGTTTTTCGTATCGTGCATTTTCAAATAATTTTTTCGCCAATCGTACTAGAACTGACACATTATTGACAAAATTTTGTGGAGCAAGGTCAAACATTCCATTACACCAGCCGTTGCTAGGTAATTTGCAATAAAACTGTACGGGAATAATATTCACGGCCTAGGCAGGGAATATTTTTCGAATGTAATAATTATTGATGACTATGAGCCACCCGAACTACGCTTCGGTTCGCTAACTGAAGAGACATTTCATTAATATGAAATAAAAAAAAAGGATGAGAGAGATTCCTTCTCCAAGGGGCCCTTGGGCTCCCACCCTCTCCAAGGGAACCATCGCGGCTCCGTCCCTCTCCTAGGAAGCCCCCGGACCTCGGTCCCTCTTCAAGGGGGCTCTCGGGGCTCCAACCCTCTCCAAGGGGGCCCTCGGAGCCACAACCCTCTCCAAGGGGGCCCTCGGGGCTCCGCCCCTCTCCAAGGAAACCCTCGAAGTTCTGACCCTATCGAAGGGGGACCTCGGGGCTCCGACCCTCTCCAAGGAGGCCCGCGGGGCTCCGCCCCTTTGCAAGGGAGCCCTCGGGGCCCAGCCCCTCTCCAAAGAAGCCCTCGAGGCTTCGCCTCTCTCCAAGGGGGCTAGGGGCTCCGACTCTCCTAGGGCGCCCTCAGGGCTCCGCCCCTCTTCAAGGGGGCCCTCGGGGCACTGCCCCTTTCCAAGGAAGCCCTTGGGGCTCCGACCCTCTCCAAGGGGGCCCTCGGGGCTCCGCCCCTTTCCAAGGAAGCCCTAGGGGCTCCACCCCTCTCCAAGGGGGCTCTCGGGGCTCCGCCACTCTCCAAGGAAGCCCTAGGGGCTCCGACTCTCTCCAAGAGGGCCCTCAGGGCTCCGCCCCTCTTCAAGGGGCCATCGGGGCTCCGCCCCTTTCCAAGGAAGCCTTCGGGGCTCCGACCCTCTTTAAGAGGGACCGTGGGGCACCGCCCCTTTCCAAGGGGGCCTTCGGGGCTCCGCCCCTCTCCAAGAAAGCCCTCGGAGCTCCGACCCTCTCCAAGGGGGCCCGCGGAGCTTCGCCCCTCTCCAAAGGGGCCCTCGGTGCTCCGCCCCTCGAGCCGCATTCACTCAATCAGGGACATGGCGTCTGTAATCGTCGTGACGAACACACACGTTTGGATCGTTCTCCTTTATTATATAGAGGATTTAAAAAGACACGATTTCTTAATTTTTTAATTACTCGTATCGATTGGCGGAAAAAAATATTCACAGTCGTCTGGGAATGTTACGCTTTTCGTCCTAGCTACACAATATACTATTTCCGCCAATCGTACTAGAACTGACACATTATTGACAAAATTTTGTTGAGCAAAGTCAAACATTCCATTACATCAGACGTTGCTAAGTAATTTACAATAAAACTGCACCGGAATAATTTAAATATCCTATTACATCAGTCGTTGCTAGGTAATTTACAATAAAACTGTACAGGAATAATATTCCCGGCCTAGGCAGGGAATATTCGAGTACTGTTTTCTAATTTTTTTAATTACTCGTATCGATCGGCGGAAAAATAGTATGTGTATCTTGGACAAAAACCAACATTCCCAGACTCCTGTGTTGTTGGGCTCGGCATTCGCCTCGCCCAACAATATTCACAGTCGTCTGGGAATGTTACGCTTTTCGTCCTAGATACACAATGTACTATTTTGTAATCGATAAAATAGCCAAAAACATCGCAGTCGTCCTCTCTGCATTTTCGACGAATTGGACACTGAAAAGCGCTTCTCTTGTGCTCACCCCATTGCGAAACCCGAATTGTGTACGGCCACTATGTTGTTCACATAATCTCTACATTCTCTGATATATTACTTTCAGAAAAAGTTTAAGGAAATGACTCATAAGGCTGCTGGTACGAAAAGCACAGTAGTGGTTAGCGTTTGATTTCTTAGGTAGTACTATAAGTGCAGATTTTAACCATATATTTGGTATGTCTCCAGTGTTGTAAGTATATTTTATTAAATGTTCTTTTAACCAGAATATAATTATCTTCTTCAAATAGTTTAATAAATCCAGTGTGCACGTTATGTGGTCCGGGCATTTGATCTTCCGTTATTGGGAGTACATTGTTATAATGTGTGTATGATTTCGATATTATTATTATTAGATGTTTATTTACATAAATGACTCTATCATCTCAAAGGGTTGGGTCTTCTACATCCTAGCAAATATGATTGGATGTATAACTATAGGCAATACATTTGCTATTAAGATAATTATCATGGTTTTTAAGATATTTAAAAGTAATCGCTTTAGCCACCGCTTGTTTATCCAATTGGGCCGCTACAAAATTAGATATTTCAACGTTACAAACATGGCGCTCCAAACTCACCAATTATCAAAACAAGTTGGCTTGGTGTTAATAATTACATCACCGATAACGTAAGAGTGCGGTGCCTAAGTAATTTATCAAACGCAAGTAAATTGACGCCATTACAAAACACTCACGATGCTCTTTTTCCGAAAATGTTCAAAAACCGACGCCACTTTAAAAATTTTACCAAATTGTATGTTTAGGATAACTTTCTAACCTTATTTGGCTTTCCTGGTGCAAAATAGGACACCTGGCGTCCCCACAGCAAATACTACGACGGGCAAGAGTTTCTCTTTGTTTTCCTTGGCCTGCTGTAACAAGCCAGATACCTCTTCGAACGCCGCCTGCAACTTGCACCACTCCCAAAGCATTGGCGTAACTAGCGGGGGGGCCAGGGGGGCCAGGCCCTCCCCAGACTGCCGTTTGGCCCACCCCAGAAAAATAGAAGTTAAATGCATTTAAAAATTTGCTTTTTTATTAACCTATTTAAACTAAGGGGGTTGTTATTGACCCTCACACATTTTTAAATTCTTTGGTTTTATTACCTTTTTTGGCTTAAAAAACATAGTATGAATACCATATATTGGACGGATAGCACTAGTCAATAATAATATGAAAGAGAAAACATTATTAGTGCACAAATGCAGTTTAGTTTTGCTAATAATTAACGTTGCAAGGACTGTTTTCGTCTGAATATTTTTTTTTTAGTTTCTCTTATGTTTTCTATAAATAAAGAGTCAATTTATGTGCATAGAAAAAGACAATTGCAGTTATTTCATTTGCGGGTAAGTACAATGAGCTGAAAACTTGAGTGCATCACCAACTATTCCCTGTGCACATATAGCTACCTATTATAGGCTCATCCTGTTCAGACTTACGGTGACTTGCTACTTGGATATTTGCCTTGCCTAAAGAGTTCAGTTTATCGCTTTGAAGAGTACGATTCAGAATTTTATGTTTAATAGTGTTTCATGTAGTAAAAATAATTTTGGGTGCTTGAATATTCACAGTTTCCAGCCCAAGATAGAACAAAGAGAAATGGCAATAACAATTAAGAGGATATTGATGTTTTCAAGAAAGTATTTGCCTTGACCATACTGATAATAAAATGAAAATTATGTAAATGGAAACCAAGTGATATTTTCCAATAAAATCTGTTTCTCATGGATTAGTATTTTTACCGTCAACCTCATTGATTTGCAAGAGGTAATCTATACGTTTTTATGTTGTTGATGAACCGAGAAATAATTTATTGATATGCTACTTAAAAATATAGTATTACGAGGGTAGTACCCATAATTTCTGCAAAACAATAGATCAAGTACACCATGGAAATCAAAATTGTCATGAAACAAATGTTTGTTGTTTTTTAGATTAAACAGTTCAAATTTAGTTTTGATAATTGCACCAGTTATTATACAGTTAATTTTGAAATAAGTGTTGTGCAGCAAAAATGAATTTAACGAGAGAAAATTTTTGAGCCATTATTTACCATACCTTTATAAATCCCATCTCCGAACAAACGCTTTACATGACTTCGTGTTACTTTTGGTGACCAAGCGCCTTCGCATTGCTGGTTTAATGAATTTAAATTTTAACGATTTTCAGTTAGTGATGATTTTCGCGAAGGAGGACCAATTTCAGTTCGTTAAATTAACATAGACGCTGTGCGAAAAATGATTCAGAAGGACAATCGAGTCACATATAGGATTATTAAAAACATCTTGGACATTGGCATGACTGCAATAAACAAGATTTTACATAATCATTTGGGTGTAATAAAAGTATGTTGTGGGTGGATACCACACAGTTTAACAGAAACACAACAACGGCATGTGGAATGGTATAAGAAACATGATAAAGGTAGATTTAAAGCAGTTTACATTATAACTGGTGACAAAAGCTGGATATATGCATTTGAACCCGAATCTAAGCGGCAGTCTACACAATGAATGTTTCCAACAGATCCTAACCTAGTTTTAGTGAAACTATCTCGAAGAGTTGGTAAAAAAATTATTACTTGCTTCCTTTCATAGGACCTATCACAACTGTTGTGCTTGAAAATAAATGTACGGTTACCCCAGAATTGCACACAACAGTATGACTGCCAGACGTTGTTCAAAAAGCTGGGTTAGGGTACTAAGAAATGAGATCTTTCTGCACCATGACAATGCTTCTAGTCATACCGCACATCAAACAAAATAATGTTTATTAGACACTTCCGGGTTAATATTGCTATGTTATCCTCATACAGTTTCGACCTAGCACCTTCTTCCATTTCAGGATAAAATGCGTGGTGTGCGATTTGGAACTCTCAAAAATGCCGTGGAAAGCTTCAAAAACTTTATTTCTCAAGTGACTTAAGAAGAGTGGAATTTGTTTTGAAAATTGGTGTCATCGAATGCGTATACGTTTCGAGTTTAAGGGCAAACATTTTGTGAAACAATAATAAAAACAAATGTTGACTACACATCTTTGTTTTATTAGATTGCAGAAATTTATGGGGTTATCTTCGTAAAACAGCGTCAAAAAATAAGCAAATAAATTTATCCGAAAAAGTTATATATGTACGTAAATTCATGTCTTCATAGGTATAGACGATGGTTGATTGGGGGGCCTGGCACTCCCCAGCCAAAAGTCCTAGTTACGCCAATGTCCCAAAGTGCTTACAACTTGTTAGCTTTTTACTTACCTTTAGGTCGGCGTTCTATATTTTTAACTCAACAATTGATCACCATAAAAGTGTACTTGAGGCCTGTATCTATCAACAGTGAAGACGTCGCGAATTCTTTGATTAAGATGTTAAAGGGAGCGCCAATAAGTTATACTCAGATACACTGATATAGGTCAAGAAACTTGTAACTTCACTTTATATCTAATGAAACAATTATCGAACTCAATGATTGAAATTAAAATGAAAGAGAGTAATACCTTTAACTTTAATTTGGCTCTACTATTTGAAAGGGGTACCCCACTCAACTTAAACCACTAATATGTTTAATGTTTACACAGCGTTTTTATATGCAAACATATCATCAGAAATCACTTATCTGTTCGTGGTTACACTTGTAGACGTTTAATGCCTCCAATGACTCCTATTAAATGTCAGCTTGTCAGCCCCAAATCGTCAGCTGTCACATGCGGTAAGTAGGTCCCAAAACTGCCTGATGACTCTCAGCAGACTAAACGTTCTGTAGGTTTTCCCACCCAATACTAGTTGCTATAATTCGAATTTCAAGATAAAATGGCCAGTAATATTCCCTACTATAACCAAACCATTTGAAATGGCGAGATTATCACCAAATAACCCACGAAACTTCTTGCATGTTCAAATGCTGTCACACGTTTTTTTTTTCAAAACAAAATCCGTTGTTTATTCCCCCCCCCCCCCCTAGTAACGATCATCGCCAATCTGATATTAATTTTTTATGAGCTTTTATCGCATTAATCCCACTGGATATTTTATTCTCCAATTATACAACGTACACTACTAGTATAGTGCCAAAATGCTTTTAGCACGTAACAAACTCTGTCTTTTTTCTAGTCCTACGGCTCCGCCCTGCTCTTCACGAATGTAGCTGCTTTCTTCCCGCTTCCAGGACCATGCTAACCTAGCAACAGCTTCAAAAACTGACACAGGAACGCCGGCTACTATTCGACGTATGATTCAATACGTTTTAAATCTCCTGTAGGGGTGCAACAAATCAAAGCAACTCTTCTACAGCCTACCCAAAAGACACTGCACGAATTTTAAGACACTGAATTCGGAAAAATGAGTATTTATTCGCTATTAAATGGATTTCTTTATTTTTCATTCATTCTACATTGTTATTCATTATTTCTAAGCCTGCTTTGATTACAACTAATGTTTCAATCAAGGCTAATACTATTTTCAATGCCGTTTTTGCAAAATTATTAACTCAAAGCAATGCTATTCATACAATTTGCAAAAATTAAACTAGCATACTTAAATAATAGTTTGTAAAATAATATTTCAAATTCTTGAAACGTTATCAATCTTAATTTTAGGGGCTTCAGAAGTGTTCATCGCAATATGTTGTCCAGATGTTAATTTTTTTCTTTGTCTATAATGATGTTACCGTCTTTGCTTTGTTTTTTTTTTAATTGTTTCTTTAGCCAGTTCAGCTTTTTTTGAGCTTTTTCATGGCTTGGATCATAAGTAGAATGTTCGCTGATTTTAGTCACTATTAGTTTAAGCACTATTAGTTTAAGAACTATTAGTTTAAGCACTATTAGTTTACGGCACTATTACTTTTTACGTATTAGTTATTAGGTATCGCTGTCCTCTTCAGAAGAAAGGTAAATGTCTTGGGGTAATTTCCGCTTTAGTCGAGAATGAACGTTTCTTGTTCCTAGATCGTAATGGTCGTGGGCAGGACTTTTGCGCAATTGAGTGATGTATTGTTTACAGAAGGTTTTGATAAGATCATTGATATACGGAACCCCTGTTTCCCGATGAATTTGCTTATTTCTTATAAACCAAGGTGCACTTAAAACAGTTCTGAGCACTTTGTTTTGGAAAGTTTGTATTTGTTAAGGTGCGTTGCACTGGCGTTGCCCCATATTTGGCACCCATAGGTGAGTACGGGTCGAATAACTGACTTGTAAATTAGAATACCGCACTCAATCTTTAATGGCGATTTTTTTTTTATCACTGGATATAACTGTATTAGTCGAGTATACGCCTCGTTCAGTTTTTTATTAAGGTGATATCCCCATTTAAGTGTCCTGTCGAGATAGATACCCAGGTATTTTACTGCACTATTGCCGCTGTTCCACTCTATTATCTGATTATTTAGTGTAATGTTTGACGGATTAGCTATTCTTCTTAGCGTAAAAATTTTTGCTTCTGTCTTAGTTGGGTTTAACTGTAGCCGCCATTTGGTAAACCATTTGCTAATGATATCAATGTTGTTTTGAAGTTGCGCAATTGCCGTATCTAAGTTGCTATTTTGAGAAGCTATGACGGTGTCATCAGCAAACATAGCGAGCACACTATTTTCGGTTTCAGGGATGTCGTGGACAAAGACATTAAACAAAATTGGCCCGAGTATCGACCCTTGTGGGACACCTGCTGAAATTGGTTTAATTGTTGAAACTTCTGAGTTGATCACTGTAGAAAAGGTGCGATTAGTTAAGAAAGATCTAATCGTGTGAAGTAGGTAGCACGGTGTGTTAATTTTCATCAGCTTATGAAGCAGTCCTTCTGTCCACACTCGATCAAAAGCTTGTTGTACGTCGAGGAAGACAGCGACAGTATATTTCTTTTGTTCATACCCTTTTTCTATAAATTCTGTGATGCGGCTTAGCTGTTGAACTGTTGAGTACTTTTTGCGAAAACCAAATTGAAATTTGGGTATAATGTTGTTCTCAGACACATGTTCAAGTAGGCGACTATATATTGTTTTCTCGAATATTTTTGAAAGAGTTGGTAATAGGCTAATTGGTCGGTACCCGTTGATGTCAGTGGCCTTTTTTCCAGGTTTATGAAACAACGATACATGGGCATACTTCCACGTATCAGGAAAATAGCCCGTTCTTAGACACGCATTAAAAATTGACGTTAGGTACACTATTAATTTCATTGGTAAATTTTTAAGTAGAACATTTGGTATCCTATCATGTCCTGGAGCTTTTCTATTAGGGAGCTTATCAATTATTGCTTTGATTTCTTTCGGTTCTACTGGTACTATCTGGTCTGGAAAGAGTGGGAAGTTTTCCTTGATATCGTCATCAATTTCTTTGTTTGTGTCAGCTGTAGATATATTTGTGGGAGTTGTAAAAACATTGGCTAGGTGTTGCCCAAACAATTCACATTTTTCTTCGTCAGAGGAATATGAGACGCTGTTTACCTTTATAGAAGGAATAATGGTTTGCTGTTTTAGAATACGTTTGGTAGCGCGCCACATTGTTGGATCTTGAGGGTGTAAGTCTTGAATGTATTGTTTGTAACTGTTGATTCGGTGTTCATCTAGCTCATTTTTGACTTGACGAATTAATTTATTTAATTCTGATTTTACTGTTGGATCTCTTGTAGTATGCCATTGTCTTCTAACTTTGTGTTTCATTTTGATTAGCTGTTGAATATGTAATGGTATAGTGTTAGTTCTCACATGTCTGGAATTTTGAGCGGTAGTTGATATTTTGACGGCGTTCTGTATCGCGTCTATAAAAGAATTTACTGCACAGTTTATGTCATTTTTATTCTGCAGCATCGTAGGACATTTAGTATTATGTTGCAGTGTTAGTCGAAATTCATCCCAGTTAATTTTCCCATTGATAAGTTTAGGAATTTGTTTTACAACTTGTGGTGGTGTTTCAAGGGTTAGGATAACTGGGAGGTGGTCAGAGTCGAGTTCGTGGAGTACCGTTTGAAATGTTGGGCTAGTCAAATTTTTATGAAGGACGACATCCAAGATATCAGGTTTACGGTTATTTTGATATGGAAAGTATGTGGATTCTGTTGGGGGGGAAATTTGGACACCCTGTTCTGACATCATTGTGTATAGTCGCAACCCATCAGGATTGTTAACTCGGCATCCCCAAGCCGTATGTTACAATTCAGATCTCCTATTAATAAAGTGGTGTAATTGTATCAAATACCTTCTTTAGATCTGATGCCGATATTTTTTTACATGGTTGTTTATAAAACGGTAGCTATGTTTAGGTTTTGGTTATTTGAAGTTTTAAGTGTATACCAATTACTTCTATACTATTCAGTGTGGGGTATTCGATAGCATGTGCTTTGAGTGTTTTTTTAATAACTATAGCTACGCCTCCATATCCAGTGTTGTCCGGTCGATCGCATCGAAATATGGTGTATCCCGAATCCTAAATTTTTGTTCAATTAACAGATGTGTTTCTGTAACACACAACACGTCTATATTATGCCGTGCTAAAAATGCGACGACAACGGATAGCTGACGGATAATGCCGTCGGCATTCCAATTACAGATTTTTAAATTAGAATACATTTTTTGATTATTTTCCGCCATTCTCGAATAATGCAGGAATTAAAGACAATAGAAAATCTTTGATTTGACCTAAGTAAGGTGTGATCGCTTGTATAATTAATTGTATTAAATTTTCGCCTACTCCGGTTGATTTTGGCGTCGTTGTATTTCTGAATTCGATCGATGTGTATTCCATTTATTTTCTCTGTTTTGGAATACACGAGGGCCAGGTAATTGAGGGATAATTTTCATTAGTCCTAGTGGTGGGTCGTTGTTACGTATACTCGTTGTGTTCAGTCTTATGTTACTGTTGTAGTTTGATTGCGTTATGTTGTTTTTTGCACGTGACAATTTTTTAAAATATTCACAACCTCTGTAATCTAGCGGTGTGTTCACCCCCGCAGTTGACACACTGGGGTTTGTCCGATCGCTTCGTTGGGCATTGACTAGTATGGTGATCTCCCGAGCATTTGACGCACCGTGGGCTCAAGTGGCCAATAGTTTTTTGTGTGGGAGTATCGCTGACAGCGGGTACACTGAGGTATTTCTCGAGTTTTGCGTCTGGGTTCTACCAGCACTTTGCAATAATATAAAGTATCAAGATCATAGATCGTATTCGATTTTCGTTTTTGGTTAAAATTACTGCGCAGAGTGGAATCGGTTGTTTAGTTTTATTAAATAAGCGTGTTACGCTTTTTACGGGGATAATGTTTAGCTACAAGTTCTTGGTAGATTTCATCATTCGTTATAGATATTGGCAAGTTTCTTATTATGACAGATAAATCATTTGAGTCTGGATTCTGGAAGGTGTGAAATTTTACATTCTTTTCGTTTTCGTAAAATGCTGTTAGAGTTCGATAATCTTCGATATTTTCAAGGTAATTTTTAGTTGAGTGCTCTGGTTTAATAAAATAAATTCACCTTTGACATGGGATTTAATATCTTTCACGATTTCGTGATGGTTCATAGCATCATGAATGAATATTGGTGGAACTTTGACTTTTGTTGCTTTGGGGTCACTGGTTGATAGTTTGTCGGGGTTATCATTTAAGCTCTTTGTACATTGTGGAGGTAAGTAGTTTTTGTTCTGCTTTAGTAATTCGTAGCATCGAGTTTGTATTGTTTATTATTTTTCTGGATCGGGGGAGAATCTAGTAATCGTTTACTAACCTTAGGTGCAGTAGATTGTGTAGATTGAGATAACTCTCCTCTGGGTATGACCTCAACATTGGGTTCGATGTGGTCCACAAACATGATGTCACTAGAATTACTTTGATCACTTTCTGGCATGATTGTTACTTTGTGCTTATTAGTTTTTCTTTTGTTTTCAAATAACTCAGATGAGAGCTCACGGAAATAAGAAATGTTTGTTTATTCCGATGCACTTATCGCGCCGCGTCAGGTGCTGCGGGCCGAGGCCAGGAGCCACGACCGCTAACACCACGTGATGTTTAATGGTAACTTCTTATTGACAAATGTAGATAGAACTATCGAACTAATCTATTAGAATTAGTAGCAATTTGCACTAGTTAATCACACGTAAAACTACACCATGTATTCACGGCGAAGGTTCGTACGCGACACTCTCTTTGCTTTGTAACTGTCCAGTTTTATTAGATTTGAATATCGCAGCTGTTTCGCTAATTTTCTTGTAAATATTTAAATAAATCATTCCTTTTCTCTAAGGACTCTATTTTTTCACATTGCGTTTGATCGAGTTTTCCTGTGCGTTTCTTATTTCTCGTTTTCCGCCTTTGTGCGTTTTTAAACTTCACTTCGTTGTTTTTATTTTTCCCCCTTTCATACATGAGTTCTAGTATTCCATCTGTCATCCAGCTTTTTCGTTTCTCAGGTTGAGCCACTAAATGTTCATCTTCAATCTAATCAAAAGCTTTAGGTAATTCTTATAAGTTGTTTCGAACATTACTTCCTGTAACTAGATCTTTTCGTGTCTCAATTATTTATCTTTCAGCTTTCTAAAGTTTTAACTTCTCCTTTTGTATTCTTCTCTTGACTTTCTTAAGTTTCATCTTGAATCTTCCAACAAGAAGACCGTAGTCAGATGTTATCTCAGCACCAAGGTATCTGTTCACCGATAAGCAGCAGGTTTTAAATAACACACAAAATAACGAGGTCATGTTTTCAATTTAGCTGGCATCAGCTACAATTTAACTTGATGGTAAAATTAGACTTCCGTTCTCGTAAAAACGGTAGCCGCGTTAATACCCAAATTGGACAGTTTCCAACGAACAACTGCAAATTATTGAAAATTGATTTTATATGCTAATAAATGAGTAAGCAAACATCGCTACTCGCTATAACGTCACTAAATTAACCTACTAGTTATTTATTATACGATAAAGTAAATTTTTATCAACGAGAGATTCGTTTAACCTCGCGACGTTAATGCTTAAAGAGTATATAATAATAATTTTATCGTCGCGTATAATACAAAATGTTCTTAAAATTTTTTTTTCCACTACCTTCTTTGTAAGTGATCCTTACACTGTCCAGTTTGAGGGATGTAGGGTACATTTACAAAAATTGTTACAGTTTCCATGACAATGTACAGTCGTGTGCAAATAAATCTGGGACAGTGTTTTTTTCACATGCAGATTCAGTTAAGAATTTGAAGAATATTTCCATGGATTTCCTCTTATCAGAGAGAGTTACGGGTTTCAGTACCTGTTAAAGTTTAATGTAACTCTTTCTGATAGCAGGAAATCCATGGAGATATTCTTGAATTCTTAACTGAATCTGCATGTGAAAAAAATACTGTCCCAGATTTATTTGCACACGACTGTACTTACTTCCCTAGAGAAGTGAATTACTTACATCCCGCATGTATTAAAACTGATAAGATGCAATGTCTGCCACTTGGTTAACACTAAGAAAATCATTGTCGTTCGTACTATTATCCATTTTTAATCAGAATACAAACACAAAGCTCACAAAACAGCATTTGTAATCGTATTCACGCATTTTTTCCAAGAATTTTTCACGTTGCGTTTATAACTGTCAAACAAAACGTCACAGCGCTATAAGGCTACTATAATTTAGCAAATGTCATAATTTTAAGCCAGGTTATTACCTACCATTTACTTTACAAAAAGAAATATTGGTAGTGAAAAAAAGTATGTACTTTACGCAGGATGTAGGAAGATTTACACTACCTCGAACCTTGCTATACCTGCATTTTTGAGCCCGTGCGTGCACGTCATAACATATTGATGACATCATCTCCTAGTATGTTTATATGATCCTTATACAGTCACTAAAAGTACGTTGTTTGACACAGACTGATGCAAAATTTAACCTACAAATTTCGAATTTCACATAGCTTGGCAGACGATAAAATTGCATTTTAACGTGAAATAAAAGGTAGATAAAATACAACTTTAACAGTTAGAATTTAATGAATATATTAAATTAATATTTTAAAGATGAAAGAAAAAACCACAACATGAAAACTGAAGACAACATCATATTAATTTACATAACATTTATATTGTAAGCGTTGACAGCTATCAATTAATGTAAAATTAAGTGACCAAACTACCTCAGAAAATCAGCACTTTGAAAACTTGAACGATGTAGCTTGTGTGAAATGAATTGGCGCACTTCAGGTATACTGATTAGGCGCATTTTCCTGTAACTGATACTTTGCTTGCTCGCTGTATATGTTATTTACCTGTTGAGGCTACTTATAACAGGTACTCTGCAGGTATTTATGTAATTTTTCGGACCCAACTTAAAATCAATTAAAAATACAATTTTGCGATTTATTTTAGTAAAAACATTGTATCGAGTACCACATGAAATAACGAATAAATTGACTATAATAGTAAAATAACTTACATATTTTTACAAAGAATAATAATTGGAATTGCGCAGGATTTTAACAACTAAATCAAATAAATCATTTCAGTATCATTTTAAAATAACCAAAACATTAAATTTTATAGACAACACAAATCCAATAAAGCAGATCATAAATGTAACTTAATACAGACACAAGTTTAGAGAGTGGAAAACAATAAACGCAAGTAGTTAAGAAAAACAATGAGTTAAAAATACAACATTAGTATGGTATTAAACAATAGGATAGATATTTGCAACGTTTCATTCTTTAATATCTAGACACTTCTTCAGGCTAAACATGGATTTACATGTTATGGGCCTGTATGATGTAATTTCTGTTGGTGGTTTACCAGGTTTCATAATTATGATTATTTGCGTTGTTTTCCATTGACTTGGGAAGTGCCGGATTCTGAGAATAGAATTATACAGATGTGTAAGGGCTTGTATAGCTTTAGTTGGTAATTGTTTGATAATTGTCCCAGCTATCAGGTCATATCCTGGAGATTTCTTTGTGTTGATCTGTGGCATCTTCGTTCGGGAGTTGACAACGGAAGGGTGTAAACACTTTAGTGAGATATTCAGCAAAGGCATCGGCCTTTCCTTTGTTGCTGCGAGCCCAGCTACCGTCTTCCTGTTGGATAGGAGCTACGCGTGGGGTTGTTTTTTTATTTTTCGCGTTGCTTTCCAAAGCGAGTAGTCTGTTCGTTTGCACTGAGATTTTCAAGGTAGTTCTGTATTCCTTGATTTTAATGTTGACTAAGAAGTTTTTTTAGATGTTTGCTGGCCCTATTATACTCTCGTTTGTCGAGGTCCGATCTGGTAAGTTGCCATCGTTGCCTGAGGCGGTGTTTTTCGGCTATTTTGTCCTTTATGATGATAGGTGTATCAACTTACTATTTTGAACCATGGTGTATACAGCATACAGATTTGCAGGTCTGTGAAATAGAACAGACTGTTCGTATGCTTAAATTTAAAGCATTGGCAACTCTCTGTAACACCAAACCATTAGAAAGTTGGTCATTATATTACGAATTATTATATTACAGATGTAAATTACTTACTTCTCTCACAGCAGTTAGCGGTATAAGTGCACCATCGTTGTCTCTTTCTCGTTCAAAATAGCTTATCAAAGCGGCAACAAGCTCTTTTGACTTTCTGGGCAAGGCGGTTGACATTTTAGCTTCGAGTTCCCCATACGTTTCCAGCAACTAAACTCTTCCCCAAAGTAAGTAATTTGTAGCAGTGGAAAAACGACAGTATAACTTGTTCGCAATGTTCGTTTTGAAAACAACGGATTTTTAAAATGCAAAACTAAACTATATGTCACTGTCAACACCTGTCAAAACCACTATAACAAATAAGTCGTTTTAAAAAGCGACATGCGTACGTGTTATTTCCCTGAGCAGAACTTGAAAACACAAAGTACCCCGACGTATTATAGTTTTTACTATTGTTCATGGAAATTATGAAATATTAAAACAAAAAATGTACGGCTATAGCAATATATGAAGCTATATTATTAGCAAAAGCAATATTAATCATTATTTTATTGAAAAAAAGAGTAGTTTTATATTTTTCAAATGTTGGTACTGAAAACCTTACTAAAAGGCGGATTGATGACGTGCACGCACGGGCTCAAAAATTCAAGTATACCCTCGTTCGCTTCACTCACTCAGGCATCAAACGGTCCTCGGTAGTGTAACTCTTACCTACATCCCTTGTAAAGTAATATAGTATTTCCCGTTGCTGATCATGTAAGTCAGTGATACAGCCTTAGTAACAAAATGTGTAAGTCGGTGATTATATTTGTTTTCTGCTTTTTCTTGACAACGGAACTTAATATTATTATTAAGTTCCTAGGATAATAAACTTAGCTAAGCAAGATGCAGATTTAGACGTTTTGTTTATAAATTGCAAGTGTTTATGTGACATGTGACACTCACAGGTAACACGACTCACGAAAACTAATCCTGGTGACAGCTGACAAACCAAACGATTTTTTAAAAAATGTAGGAAAATTTCGATAAGCAGCGGGAAAAATATAATAAGATAACTCGGAATCTATCTCCTATTAACATTTTCGGCAGGCAACAAGCCGCGACTTCGTCTTGGCTTGTACTTGCCTACCTCAAATGTTAATAGGTCCTTACATTCCTTGTTACTTAAATAGCTATTAATTTCATCAATAAATAGACGTCTAAAAAACATAAATTTTGGATTGACGGCCGTGAAAATTGTAGTAACAATTTGGAAAAAGTCGCCTGTGATTCGGGTTATACTTTTGGCAGTATGTACTATGTACTATGTCAAATTCGAGTTAGTAGGTTAGGTTTTGTTTGTTATTTGACACAGACTGACGCAAAACTTAACTTGTAAATCCCGAATTTGACGTAGCTTAACAGTGCTGCCAACAATGCAGTAGTGAGTGACATAAATAGATAATAGTAGGTATATTAAAGTACGAAGGTCTTTAAAACACGCGCAAGTGTTTTAAATACCAGTTATCCACGAATACTTTACGCTATTTTTTATTATACCTGCAATACTGGAAATAAATTACGCACTAAAAACTTAGAAATAATTTTTGTCGTGATAAATCGAGAGGGCATAATAATATTGCTATTATAGTTACGAGAATTGTTTACGTTCTTGTCGCGTCCAAGTCCGTTGTTGCATTCAGTCGTTTCCTTGACAACCTTTAAAGCTCGGCAAGCTTTAATCGCCTGTTTTCGTACGCTCAGGCGAGCTTTAAACGTCGATTCTGATGCAGGTATAATAAAAAATCCTATTTTATGCTTCTGGAATGAATAGTTGAACTACAACTTTAACCTCAAAATTGAATAAAAATATGTTTTGAAACATTAATCATGAAGTCAGTTCTGAATACTCTTTAAGAGTAATTTTATATCTAAATCCTGGTCAGTTAAATCTTCCTCCTTTGCTAATTACAGGCGATTTGGTGACGAGCAGTTGACTCTAATATTTTCGAAGTTTTTTCAACCGTATTGGAGATTCCAGCATCTTGGGCTTACATTCAATTCACTGGCCACTCTGGAAGTCGCAAACATGGATGCAAACAAATCTGTTCCGACAAATTAACAAATTTTTTAACTTCCAGCAATGACAGTTGCCGTAGCATTTCAACTAGAAGTCATCGATGCATTCACCTAGGTCTCTAGTATGCTGTATCCTGAAATTATGGCAATTGTTCTAGAATCCTTTAGAATCTTATTGTAAACGTACTCTGAATTTTGCGGAATTAGTTTTGCCTCCTCTTAACCATTTTGGTACTGCAAGGACCCCTACTTGCACTTGTACACCATTAGAAGTACACATACACTGTATTTTTACTAGCGCAATACATTGTAACTCTGTAGCATCCTTGTCTCTATCGTTGCAGATATGTCTTATATATATGTGTCGTTTTACGTTAATCGTTTTGCGCTATTATTCAGCAGACGTGCATAATATTAGGAAGTAAATTTTAAGTTGAATTTCTGTGTTATTAATAATTTAATTTATTGCACTCTGCATGTCGTGCCGATGTTAAAATTAAACCATGAGTTGCCTGCTATACATGACAATATATATGAGTAGAAGTGAATGTTACCATTCATCCTAATATAAAAATTACAAACACTGCACCACGGCCACCTACCCGGTTTACGAGCAAAAAGAGCTCATAGGACCACAATTTTGTTTATCTAGACCAGGCCACTGGTCTAGTATGACCGGAAAAGGGTGGAAACATTGTAAACTTCTTATCTTTGGTAGCACAAATAAATACAGGGAATGTATTTTAATAGTTAACATAAGTGTTTCGTTTCTATGCCACCGTTTAATCATACAGGTCATTTCCATAGTTACAAATGAGACCAATAGATTAAAGCGTTTATTTTACGAGTTAACATAGGACTTATTACTTCTCAAAAAAACAATTAATAGTTATCCTAATGTATACAACTGAAGAAAAGATACAACCCACAAGTTGTTCCTACCTATCTACTTTTTTGTTGGATACCTACATTCCGGTAACAAAATTAAAGTTTCTTATTAGCAATTACCTAATTCAAATTTGTATGTTAACTCGTAAAATAAACGCTCTAATCTATTGATTTTATTGGTAACTATGGAAGTGGCCTGTATGATTAAATGCTGGTTAACCATTAAAATAAATTCACTGTATAGCATTTAACAGAATAGTTGTCAAACAAAATCAAGTTCAGCTAGAACTCAGCTAGATTACGCAAAAACACGTTTGCTTCACGTTGTTACGGTCAACAAACGACGTATTTCAAGCTAAGTAGTTTGGCGTATTACTTGAATTTCCAGCGCTGTCGTTCTGAATTCATCTTCCTTGTCAGCACTGAGATGCCCAGAAGAAGATATAACGTTTCACGCTTGCTTTAAACCCTCACGCTCACGTTCACTCACGACGTGACCAGCAGCCTTTATTTAAAAATTTTAATTCAGATAGAACCGAATGTTCGAATTTAAAACCATCAAAGGACCGGCAACAGAATTAGAACCTCTAAAACAAAATGTTGTGCACGTGAAACAATTTACGTAATATGTTGCAATCAGAATAGTAGACACAAAAAGAAATAAATGAAAATTGACAACAATAGTTTCCAACATGGTGTAAATGCTGATTTCTTGCAAAAACGTTACTTGCAACCGTCTTCCAAGACATTACTTTTAATACCAAAAGCTGTCGTTGGAGTTCACGTTTCCCTTACTAATACGAGTACAAGAAGGCTTATGTTGCTAGGCAACACTTTTAATTCCTAGGTTGAAAACTACTTTGCTTCCGAGGAACTAAAAGTAAGTTCTACTGGGTCGCCTATAGACGCAGACACTCGATTGACTGTAGACACAACATAACACGAGTGCGAAGCTCCGTCGCCGCAGGCTTCTACACAGAAGTACAATGACCTCCCGCTCCAGCACCAGATCTTCTACATGTCGGGCAGCGGGGGAGCGGGGCACCCTGCAGTCTTGTATTCGTTACTAAAAATTTTATGTGAAATTAACGTGAAACGTGAATCACGCTTTAGAAATTTTCACGCAATACATTCACGTTTACGGAACAATTTTTAAATATTACTCACGTTCACGACGGGAGGTGTTTGAGGATCTGGAAATCCTTTCGCATACACACGTCTTGCACGTGCAGCGATTTCTTCAGCAGCTCCATACATAATAATCAAACCTACATATTCCTCTTTACTGTAGTTAGCAATTTAAGTCGAATTAAACACTTAATAGCTGGTGCATCTTAATTTTGACGTTAAATTAAATTAACATTCAAACAAATTTCTACTGTTTTGTAGTTCTCTGGTTGAACTTAAACGTAAACTACTACCTCATTTTCTAAAGATCACTGATTAATTTATTTAATTTTTAATTGCTGTAATCTTCTTAATGTTGGATTTTGGTCAGAAGTTTGTTCAGAAAATAACTTTATTTTGGTCCCTTCTAGCTATCCTTTCAGTCTCCTCCGTACGTTATGAAATACCCTGTATATAGATGACATTTTATAATATTGGCGTGCAGCCGCTTGAACAACTGAACTATGGCCGTGCTCAAATTGTACGAGTTTCTGCTGCTTAATAAAGACAGTATACTATTCTGTCCCACTTGCTAAGTTTGCCCTATATCTCATTATCGCCAACGATAAAGTCTAAGCTATGTCCAAATGATTACTTTTAGCAATTTTTTAGTTAAAGCAAAAATAAACAATATTTAAATTTTAAGGTGTTTTCCCTCTATAATTTTTTTCTTTTCTCGATTTTATGCCAGGTAGATACATAATATATATGCAAAATATCGTCTTCTTCCAACACATAATTTTTGAGTTATACCGCCAACCGACAGACGCAAAGGCGGAATTAAGAAAACCTGTTTATTGTCATCTAAGGATCCTGATACGTGAAGATCTGAGGAAGTTTCAGAAAGCGATTTTTTCGCGGTTAGAGTACTTCCTTCACCTTTTAGGCGAGGGAAGTGAAAATTGCTAAAGAACTATATCCCGCAAGGCATAAATGGGAACGGAAAAATGTGTTAATCGAAAGTAGTTGAGATATACTTTGAGAACAATGGTAAGAGCACATATACCATAAAAAAACTATACAGAACCAGAACCATATAGAAGAGGTTAGGAGAATGGCAAAAGATAGAAGCAACCGCAATCACTGAACAAAGGGCCCATAATTCAAACATTTGAAACTGAAAAAGAGCTGACAAATTTTAAAGAGGATGATAAAAATTTGCTTAAGGGGTGTGCGTGTTATATGTTAGAATAAAGGGTAGTGCAATGTAGGTCAAATGCTTCATTGCATCAAAAATGTGTTAGCCGAAAGGTCCTAAGTTGACTTTGAGTCCTAACACCAAGCAAATAACTGAACTGGCAAGAAAAATAATGAAGACGTTGAGAGAATTCGTTTATCAAATAGAAGTAGAAGGAAGTAAAACATTAAATCGACTCTGGGTTTAATACAAGAAGTTACTAGGATGAGAGAAAAGTATCAATGCGGTTAAGAGACATACAATTGCGAAAAATTGATAGAAGAACTAACGCTGTAAGGCATTAATGGGGAAAGAGAAAAGCCAGAAGAGGAAGTTAACATAGCTTTAAGTTTACTTCAAGGGTTAAACGTGTGGCTAGTGGGGCCTTTGCGAAATGTTTTGTATGTTAGAAAATTTCTTTGTGGACAACGAATTATCAAAATCGGCCTGTGGGAAGTCTCAAAATACGTGTCGAAAGAAAACGCTTCACGTTTTAAATATATATGTGCGAAATGTTCTTGAATATAGAAGGGCGTAAGTTAAATATGCCAATGTACCAACAAAGTTTTACTTAGGAACTACTGTGGTAGCCCGAGTCCATTGAAAACAAGAACTAGGCAACCAAAAAAAAAAAGAAGTCAAAGTATAGATAGCTAAAGTTTTTGTTAAGAGGTTTATGTGTTATGTGCCGGAATGCAGGGTAGGGTCATTGCATCAAAAATATGTTAGTCAAAAGGTGCTGAGGTAGACCTTAAGTGCAATGGAGGAAGAATATCAAGTAAGTAACTTGGAGGACAGCAGTAAGTATGAAAGAGTTAAGGGAACTAGTTTATGAGATAAAAGTAGAAGGAAGGAAAACATGAGATAGGCTCTGGATCCAATAAGAAGAGGATGTTAAAAGTAGTTAGGATAAGAGAAAGAAATCAATACGATTAAGAAAGAAGACATTGCCGGAAATGGATAGTAGAATCAAGTCCGTAACGCATTAATGGAAAAGCGAGAAGAATAAGCTAACTTGTCCTTATGCTTAGTTAAAGGGTTGAATATGTTCTATGCCTGAATTCAGAGGGGCATAATGCAGTAGTGGTCCGAGATGAAATACTAACAGGGAGGCTCTTAATTTTTAACAATTACTAAAAAAATTATAATTAATGACTCACCTACATTCCGGCGATGTTTTAATCCAAAAATTGCAATGCTTTTTAAATTTAATAATGCAAAAGAAAACATCACATTCACGGAACAAAAAGTAATCAAACACAACAGAAAATTTACTATTACTACCAAAAAAATTTAAGACAAGATTTTTTAGTATTGTGAATCTCAGGTTTAGTTGGCAAATGAGATGCAAATAAATATAAGATTGCGCGAGTATTAAAACGTGACTGTCAATCATAGCTAGAGTAAGCTAGTCTCTAGATGGGTAATGATAGAAAATGATATAACTATTCGGCAAATTGCACATTTATCTGGTTTTATACTAGAATTGCAGCTTTTGATATTAACATTTTATATAACATATGACAGGTTTGGAATTAATTAAATGGCAGTGAATGTGATTTCTTAACTAACATGTTAAGAATGCATGAATAAGACATCGAAAAGTTGTCCTAGTTGCCTTTTAGCAATAATATTACATAAGTCCTAAAAGACGAAATATGATCATTGATTTAATAATGGAAAAATCAGAGCATGATTGTATTACATTTACAAATCCATTTTTTTTTCTAAATTTTTATAGAAAAATATCTTGTAAAATGTGCGAGTTCCAAATTAATGTTTTAGGCTGAAATTTAATCCACGTTTTTTATTATAATATTTTCAGCTAACGGCAGGCTTTTAAAACTAATGTTGGGATTACTTATTTATGCGAGTTATACGAGTACCTAACCCGTGGAAAGTATCAAATCTGCAAAAGCCCGACTTCACTTCTCATTGTTGTGCAAGTAGTTATACCGATATGAACTAATTTACTACCAAAATAGTGCTTGAATCCCGAATGCATTCATTTTCAATGTCTAATAATAAAATTGGACCACATTAGCTTATAGACTTGAGCTGCGTTTCGGGAGCACCGTTTCTAAATAAGCAGTTTACTGCCTTCTCAGCTAAGCGCAGTTGTCCTTCGTATCACATTGAAACTGCTCAACTCAATTCTACTGCTTGTTGACACTTATATCATGTTATGTTGACATACTTCGAAGATGTAGTTTTAAGATGTATCGATAGCTACCTCCGGATCTCATTACTTGTTATATTATCTGGTTATATTGTAACGGTAGGTTAGATAGTTATAGAATAGTAACCCTTGTATATGTTATAGGCTCTAAGAAGCAGCCGCCTCCACTGGTGTAATGTAAGTCAACAATTGTGCCATTGTATCAATTAGAAGGCACTAAAGTAGCTCTAGTCAAGTGGAGGATAAGAACATTAAGCAAGTACATAGAATAAAATAAAAACGTATTGAATGGGAAAAATAAAGACGAAGTTGAGATAGGTAAAGTTTACGTTAAGTGTGGTTTAGAAGGTTTTCACGGCCATTTTCACTATGTAGCGAACGACTTCCGAGATTTGACCTAGTCATTATTAAAATTGAAAGACTCGACGTTTCGTCTACTTTCATACAGTGCTTCATCTGGAGGTATGCCAGAGAACACGGTAACGCAACGTGTGAACCACGCCAGAGTCAAAACTCTTCTTCCCTTATGAAAGTTGAGTTCTTCAATCTAAATAATAACACATTCCAATTTCGGAAGTCGTTCGATACGTAAGTGGGTCAGCCGATAGGTGTTGATTTAGACTATGAGTACAATGGAATGAGAACATCATTAAAATTGCTAGCATGTGCTACTTGTAAATTTTCCATTATTTAAAATTAAGTTATTTGTTTAAGCATTTTCTTGAGTTCAGCTGCATACATTCGATTAGTATGATGTGTGTTAGGTCGCCACTGTTTCGTGGGGATTTATTCAGCTGCTTAACCTTCTGTTTTATTTCTGTGTACATTTTGAAAATTATGGGGGCTACAGTAATATTGGTTATTTTCAAAATATTGCCGACACTTAGAGAGAGAAAGAGAGAGAGAGAGAGAGCGAGAGAGAGAGAGAAAGCGATTTCTTATAGCTATCTTGCGACTAGTAATTCACTGCTGCTGGTGCTGTGTAGGTAAATTTTCCAGTGGTTCATGACATGTGGATTTGAATCCTCGGATATATTGAAAAGTTTTCCTCGGAATTAATGGGGTTTGTATGAAAATGATAAAATTCATCTGGTTATGCCAATATTAGATTGTATCTCAGAAGCAAAACTCACCTGTTGTCTCCTTTCAACTTCGGGTTTCCTTTACCCCGCTTGGTATTCTTTCATTTAGGGTTTGTTGGAGCACCGGAAAAACATATCTGTAAGCGGTTTTAAGTGTCTTCTCAAGCTACACTAGTAATGATCTTATTCCCGAAGATGTACGATGGGCCTTTCGCTTGTACGACTCTACGTCTTCACCTGAAGAGAAGTTTACACAACTTGACTGTGTGCACTTTAGGGCAGTTTCTTTAGAGAACCCAGAACCAGAACTCCCTGTGATTTCTTTATGGTCGCCGGCTGTACAGGATTATGCACCACTAACTACCTTGCTATTCCCCTCGTGGATTAGCTGATTTGTTGCACACGAAAACGAAGAACTATAATATATACCTCGTGTGTATGCTATACCTTATTGAAAGTCGTTTTACTTACGGCTTGCGGCAATGATTTCTTGCATATTGTTGAGAAAAATTGGAAACCTAGTTGACGCAGCATTGCTTCTTGGATGTGTGTATAATATGCCTAGGTTATTTTAATTTGGTTGCATTCAGCTCCTTCCTTTGCAAATGCGTTCGGCAATCTTTTGTTCGCAATCATCTTGCGAAGAAACCCTGGAGTTTTATTTTGTGCTTGCCGACGTCTACGGCACGAATTTAAGTGTACAATGATTCGGACGTATAGAAGCTTATAACGAAACAACTTCGGTTTGTAGCTTAACGAACTTGATAGATGCATATTTTAGCTTTCGTGCCCCGCTTTCGCTCAGAATTCACTAGGGTATGGAAAACGCGTGCTATTGAAAGTCATTGCGAGAAAATGCGTCCTTTATTGAGTTTATTCTAATTACTTTTGCCAACAGAACTACGCACAAATAGAAACAAATTTACATTTAGAAATAATAAAATTAATATAATAACTTAGACTAAAAGGACATTACAAGAAATACAATAAGATTTTGAACATTGAAGATTTATTTTGGTTAAAGTAAGCATTCGGCACTAACTTTTCCTTTCAGTTATAAACATTTTCGTTTATCCAAGATTTGTTATTTTTGGAACTGAGCACTTATATACATACAGTGTAAAAAGAAATCTCGAACAACTAGGCGTTTCCGGACACTCCATCCCATCTTGCTCAGGATCTAGCTGGCAAAAATTCACTACACCATCACACAAATGCTGAACCATTGTGTGTTGTCTTTGAAAAACATTATTGCATATTATTTAATTTGTTATAATTTTGATATACAGGGTGTCCGGAAAATACGTGTACAACGGACGACCACAAGTTCCTTTGTCCAAAATATGATGATTACAGTAGCTATTCACAAAAAAGTTTGTAGTGATTATACAGGGGGTTAAAAAAATATGGATGGTGAATTTATTGTGACAAAATTTTCGAGATTACAGTTTAATCCACAAAAAGCTGTAGTTTATTGGTACAAACGCATGGCCAAAAAATTAATAAAAACTATCGAAGATTTATCGACTTACTTGAAAAAATTTAAAAACGCTAATCATTTTTGAAGACCTCTACCGACTAAACTAAGCAACTTTGTATATACGTAAGTAAAGTTAAATCATCATATTTTGGGACAAGGAACTTGTTTGTTTGTTTGTTTGTTAATGGACAAGGTCTAGGCATGCAGAGTACCAGGTACCTTGGACACCGACTGCTCTGGTCATATGGTCACGGTCCTACTTGTGGTCTCCCGTTGTACACATATTTTTCGGACATTTTGTACGTATATAAAGTGTCACTTTTTAAAACAGGCTGAAGTTTCGAAACATCACATTTTTCACAACTAGTTATGAAATGAAAATATTTCACAACTATAGTAATGAAACGTGCATCGAATTAACATGCGAAAAAGCGAAAACGCATTTACTTGATCTTCAATACATTCACATTTATTTGACATATTAATAATGTCATCAGTCTAAGGTTTAAAGCATGGTGCATAGAATACAAGGTGTAACGTTCCGCAGAATGGATCCATTGTTGGCGAAGCCTCAAATTCAACCAATAAGAAATGCACCCACAAAGGGCACGAATGGTAGTACTGAAGTATATTGTTGAAGACGCTGTCTATGTCAAATTCGAGGTTAGGTTTTGCGTCAGTTTGTGTCAGACTGACGAAAAACCTAACCTGCTAACCTCGAATTTGACATCGACTGACAGTGCCAGCAACAATATACGATCGCGGCCATGGTTATACCATGATCGCGGTCATGAACCTAGATCTCCCCAGTTCCCTTTTAAAAACCTCATAAAATCTGTCGAAACCTGAATGTTTTGTATTCATCCTAGGATTAAATTTTTGGGGATTTCCTGACTAGGCACATGGGGGTTTGGTTGACATCCTCCCTCTACTTTCTGAACGACTGAACATCTTCGGGAACGTTTTATCTTGCATTCTTTACACCATGGTCTAAAAACTATTTTTGTCTCAAAATTAGAAAAAATCTTGTATAAAAAAATGTGGTTTTGTGTAACTTGTGTGACTTTGTGGGATTTCGCTATGATCGTCCTGCAGAATCTCAAGCTTTACAAAAAACAAGGCATGGTATAGAAATTCCTCGTGCAGTATATGTCAGGAAAAGACTCCTAACGAAATTAGGAGAATGGGAAGTGGTAGAAACAACTATAGGAAAAGTACCGGAAACGCCACTCCATGACTCATAACTTATAAACAAAAAAAGAAGAGAATACAGTACAAATGAATGGAAGGGGGCGTAAAGTACATGGTTTTCATTAATTTCCATTTCCCACGACTAAATTTAAATTTGCCGCTATAAATGCGTCACATCTAACCTTTAAACTTCATACGTTTTGTTTTGCTGTTACGAAGCAATTTTCGCCAGTTTTCAACGGCCCCGACCGAGCGAGGTTGGCGGCCGACGAGCCTCTGCTCGGGGACCCGCTGCGCGAGGACCGTCCGCCGTTATCACTTAAATTACATTCGCGTCGGCTTTAGCAATTTCGGAAAATTTCAAGCGTTATTTAGTCTGTGTCGTGTCATTCCACTGACTATTCAACTCACTTGTCATCTATCAAAAACTGTCCAATAAAAATACAAGATTTGACGTCTTTGAGCCAATAAAAATGAACTATATTGACAATTTTCACTAGTGAAAATAATCGACAATTTTCACTAGTGGTATAGTAAATATTTTTTGAAAATTTTCACTAGTAAAAATAATCGACAATTTTCACTAGTGGTATAGTGAATATTTTAAACAAATGTGATATTTATTAGAAAAAGTCAATATTAGTGTTCTGTTACTATATAAAATTGCATAGTTTGTTGCTAGGTTTACTGAAAACTAATTTGAAAAAGTAGTTTGGTTCATTGAATAGTCTCTCGAATGCCATTCTTAGTCAAAGTTAAGTAGAATATTTTTGCGGTGGTATCACTCATGTCCATTGCAAAAATATTCGACATAACTTTGACTACTCATGGTATTATAAGTGATAATTTTATGTTACTATATTTAGGGAGTCCTGCCAATCGTATAAGTTTGGTTGCCTAGCATTTAGGGTGAATACATGGTCACGTGGGAAATGGGAATTAATGAAAACTCTGTACGTGCTCTGTCTAGCGAGCATGGGGACGATGTAAGAATTTCAGATACAGAGACTGAAAATGATACAAAAATATTTAAAATGTAATACTCGTATTACATGGAAAGGCATGCATAGTTGTTCAATTATTACCATATTTAAAGTTCCAGTGAGAATCTACAGATGCAAATTTTGTAAGCAAACACGTTTCCTATAATAATGTAATGCCAGTAATCTACAGTCGGTTGGCACAACGGTAAAAACATTCTGGATTGAAGGCATCAGTATATGTAATGAAATTCAGCAGCCTAAAGCTAGATGCTGAGTATGCTGGCCTTTAGCATTGGTATTCAGGTAACAAAGATTTCTGTCGAAAACAGTTGTGTCAGAAAAGAATCGACTGGACTGACACTTTGAGGTCAGGTAGTTAAGTAAGTTTTCCGTTAAATCAGAGATTATTTGTGCGGTAGTTTCTTGGCTATTTAACCTTAAAAAAGCTAGCTCGTGTTTACATTCCTCAGGCTGTTTGCAGAATTGGTTGAACGTACTTACTATCAAGAAACAATATATTCATATCGATCTAACGTTGTTTACGTTACATGCTCTATGCTAGTCTTTTTGGTACTCTAACCGACGTAATTTTCCGTTCGAGAGCTAAGATAGGTAAGCGTTAAATTTATCAGATAACTAAACCGTTATTTTATATTTTAAATTATTTATTATCAATAAAAATAATTATAGATCTAAAACCTATTTTAAAATTATAATAGAAAATATGAAACTGTAATTTTAGAAATTCTTTATGCTAAAGGTACCAATTTTCATTTAGTTCCAGAGATAAACATCAGCAGTTGAAATATAAATAGCTTCTACTATGGTACACTTAAAACCGATCTCCTCTTATTTCACTTACTTTACAAAGAGGGGAATGTACAACTCGGAACGTTAATTAAACATATATTACACTTTTGCTAAATATTCAAACAGCAACGTTCATTAGCAACCCTTTGACGTCCTCAATTTCAATATCAGTAACTTTTCCCATGGCTTTGCAATATTGCTGTATTAATTTACGTTTATTATAATAACACGGTTTGAGTCATTTGCTAGGTATCTCATTAGTAAGAAAATTTATTGTAATTCAGATTTACGCCCACAGCACTCCAGTTCAAGTCGAAAACCAAGTTTTTCTATATAGCAAAATATACCCACAATGAAATATTATATTCATACATCTTTTCTCTTACCTTTCTCATACTTTCTAAATGCTGTATTACATTAACACTTTTTAAAAATTGTACTGTTCTTTGAATTGGCACCAGTTTAACCGTTTTGTTATAAGGTTTTGCAATAATTAGAGATAATAATTAATACTGTTGACGCAGTAAATTACTTCCACAGTTATTTTCAGACATTTTCTTATCTTCTTCTTTATATAATAATAATAATAATAATAATAATAATAATAATAATAATAATAATAATGGACATTTATTGATGGATAGTATCACAAGTAATATACATCAATACAAAAATTTAAAATAAAGAAAACCATCAATAGGGTGAAGTTCAATTCTCCAATTGATAAGGTTATCAATCGGAGCCGGCTTTAACACTTAACCCTTTTAAATTAATATTAACTTAAATATAGACCATGGTGCCACGAGTATAATGTTTTAAATTAATTTTTGATTGTGCATTCTAAAAAAAAGATTATCATATGCTGTGTAGAAAAATACATTTATAAAAAAGAAAAATTATTTTGACCTGTAAGAATCAAGTAGTGAATTATGCAGAATACTAATACTGTAAGAAAATGATCTTTTAAATAATTGCGACTTGTGGACTGGAGGTGTGATAAGGTTTTTCCTTCTAATATTTACATTATTCATGTTATATCTAAATTTAATTTTATTGGAAAGATAAGCCGGTTGCAAAATTGTAATAATTTTATGAAATTAAACTGAGGTGTGTGACTTTCTTCAATTACTCATATTTAACCAATTAGTACCAATAAGTTTATGTTGAATATCTTCAGATTTTCTGATACCGTATATCAATCTCATGCAGGAGTTTTGCATACGCTGGATTCTCATGGTGTTATAACTGTCGAGAGAAGGGCCGTAAACCACATCACAGAAATTAAAGTGAGACAACACCAAAGATTCGCACAACAGTATTTTAAGTTGTTTATTTAGACAGAATCTACTATTAAAAATAAGCTTAAGATTGATATGTGCCTTACGTAAAGCATAAGATAAGGCTCTCATCAATAATTAAATCCAGATTCTTAGCACTTTCCAATAAAGCAGAATTTTGTCTCCAGCTTTAACCGCGAGACTATTTTTAGTTGCATTTCTAGCTTTGTCCTTCCCAAACACCATAATCAAAGATTTGTCAGCATTAAGTTTACTGCACTGTTGTTCAGACATTTTCGCTAACTTAGCAATATCTATGTTAATTAAATGATTAGCTAAAACAACGTCTTCCGGGTCAAAGTCAATATGTAACTAAGTATGATCAGCATACAAATGATACCTACAAAACTGTACATGAGTTTTGAAATTGCAGGTGTACAGTGAATATAAAAGATGCCCAAGAATGAAACCTTGTAGGGCGCCCGCAAATACTGGCAGAGGTGTAGATGTCAGAACCTACAGAATTCGTTTTGATGCTAAATAATATTTTATTTATGTGATATTCTGAAGACAGCTTAAAATTAAAGAATGATTGAAAGTTATTCATTAGGTTATTATTATAAAAGTGTTCCAATTCCGAGTTGCCTATGATGGAATATTTGCCCACAGTCAAGAAGGTTCCATTAATGTTTTTCTACATCACAAAGTTCTAAAGGAATATTGTTTCGTCTAACCTTACTACGTATGTCTAAAGACCTCACCGCTTTCTACATAGTTTGAGCGTTAATACGTACAATATCAACTATAGTTCGCCAATCTATTAACTGTAAGTCATTAGCAAAAGCCAGTTTATCAAAAGTCTGAAGTCTCTAAACGTGTAGTAATGTGGATCAGCACCCAAACCAACACTTATAGGGTAATGACAAAACACTAATGAATGATCAGAAATGTGATCCATATATTCAACTCCAGAATTGATAATATGAACATCTAATCCAACTATAATAAAATCTATTAATGTGGCAGTAGTAGCTGTAACACGTCTAGGCTCCTCTATTAGTTATTAATATTATTATTAGTTATTAGTATTATACTAATATACAGTGTGTCCACAGGCTCATCGTCAACATGGAGATATTTCTTATTACAGGATATAGAGATTTGGTTAAATGCGATGAAGCGCTCCTAGGGAAAAGTTGTACCAAACCATATGAATAAACTATGGATATCCAACGTAGTTCAGGCGCTCTAGCTAAAGAGTAAATTTTGACCTTTAGATTTTTTTAAATATCTCGTCTATTTTAAGAGGAAGTCGAATTTAATTTGTAGATTATTGAGGCACACTTTTAGAGGAATTTACCGATGTATTGAAAATTTTGAAAGCTGTTATCATAATTGAGTTACAATGGCCAACTTAATTTTCCCTTGTGGGAATCGTAGTTGGCTACGACGATTCTGAAAGGAGAATTTTCTTCGCTTTTCAAAAAGTATAATTTATTATACCTGGTACAAAAATTAATCTATTTTTTACTTTGGCAAGTGAGAGCATCAGTTGCGAAGTTTGTCAATTAAAGATCTTTAAAGCAAAAAACCATCTCAGCAATTGCTTGTTTATAGATGAAATTAAGTTTATTTCGTTTGTAATTTTCCTGTTAGATAAGAAAATAAATGATGTAGTGTAGTGCAATCTAAATTACTGTTAAAATCTTAATCGTAATTTATTATTACATGATATTTTTTTGTCTTGGGGCTGCTAGTTGCTAGTAACAGTGATATATTTATATATGGTTTTGTTACATTGTCTATCACAAAAATTCGGACAAAGCTTCTAAAATGTACTTAAACCAGTATACAGAATGAAGACAATCACCTCATTTATCTACTTACAGAAATTTAAGGATACGTTTAATAAATCACATTTACTAAATCGTATACAAATCTGCAACGCATAAATAAGGAAATCAAAACTATCGTTTTACAGGAAATGGGTGGTTTCTACGCCGCCGGTTCATCGCCGCCAGTTCATCGCCGCCGTTTCTATGCCGGCCGGTCCTCCACCGGCCGTTTCTACGCCAGATATATTATTACTATTATTATTATGTAGGCACCATAAACTTGCCATAAAATATTTTTGGTGATTGGGTACCACGTTAATAGAAAATTTGAATCCCTCATTATTACTTAATAATCCTACTGTCTCTCTTAGTAGTCTACTACAACGTTTTACAATACGATGAGCGTATTAGAAGAATTGTGTTTAGATTGTGGCAAGGTTCCCTACCTTTGGACTATTTACGTGCCGAGCACACAATTATGAAATGATTTAATAATTTTTTCTGCTTAATTGTAGGAAATGAAATTTTTACATATTGTAATAGTATTTTAAGTTATTGTGTGGTTTTAATGTAAATATACCAATAAACTTTTAATAGTATTTTTATTTTAAGTTATTATTTCGTTGATATAGATAATGTAATAATAATAAATTGAAATAATGTTTTTCAGTCAATGTGTTGATCATTGGTCAACGCTTGTTTCTTTCTTTAAATTTATGTACCGGCGTAGAAACGCCAAGTGTAGAATCGGCTGGCGTAGAAAGGTACTGGCGTAGAAACGGCGGCGATGAACTGGCAGAGAAGAACCGGCGGCGTAGAAACGTCCTAGACCCCGTGTTACAAGTCTTCTTTACGTTCCCTATCCATTTTGGACGTTGGCTATTAACATGGCGATGCTAACTCCATTGGCAGCTCTTCTGAACAATTGAACAGATGTTAGGTTAAACCACTGGCGTAGATTATGTAGCCAGGAGTGTCTTCTTCTTCCCGGACCTCTCTTGCTATCTACCTTTCCCTGGATTATCAGTTGCAGTAAACGGTATTTGTCCTGCCTCATAATGCGGCCGAGGTATTCTAATTTCTTCTTTTTTATATTGAACGTAATTTCTTTCTCTTTTCCTATTCGGTGAAGTACTTCTATGTTGGTGATGTGGCCAGTCCAAGCTATTCGGAGTATTCTCCGGTACACCCACATTTCAAAAGCCTTCAACTTTTTCAGTAATGCCTGTGTCGTTGTCCAGGCTTCCACACCATAAAGCAATACCGGAAATATGTAGCATTTAACTAATTTTTAACGGAAGTGATACGTCATTATTTGTGAATAAATGTTTCATGCTATTGAAGGATGCTCATGCTTTTTCAATTCTGGACCGTATTTCAGTGGCCTGGTCGCATTTTGCATTAACTGCTGTTCCAAGATATACTATGTGTCCCAAAAGTCTGGAATAAATTCAGTGTTTCCTAACTTGTACGTTTCCAGCTAAAATCCTCGGACCGTCGATTTTTATTTGAGCATTTTTTGAAATAAAATGCATACATACAGGGTGTCCCGTGTATGAGGGTATGGCGTTATCGATGTTCTTTTAAATGGAAACCCCCCTTTTTTATTACGGAATCTGAAAGAACGCATCTTTTTACTTACGCTAAGGTGATTTTTGGGTATAGGTCACATTACCAAAAATTAAGATAAAAAAATAAATTTGCAAAATATTGTATGTATGTATGTATGAATTTTATTTCAAAAAATGCTCAAATAAAAATAAAAATCGACGGGTCCGAGGATTTTAGCCGGAAACGTACATGTTAGGAAATACTGAATTTATTCCAGACACACGGGTATATAGGTTTCTACATCTTCTTTTAATTGATTATTTAATAGTAATGCCTGGCCGGTTGCTGGTTTTTGCTTATCAACATCCATTTGGTCTTTAATATATTAAGGCTTAGTTCATACTCATCACTAGTTCTCTGTACTTTTCTTAGATTTTGTAATTCGTCAATATTACTGGCGAGCAAGACTGTATCGTCAGCGTATCGTATGTTGTTAATAAACTCTCCATTTATTTTGATGCCTTCAGAGGCTTTTTCTAATGCTTTCCTAAATATTTCCTCCGAGTATATATTGAAAAGGAGAGGGGACAAGATACAGCCTTGACGCACGTTTTACAAGTAGTTGAGAATTTTGAAAATGGTATACTAGACAATGCCGTGGTCTACAAATAACCTACATATGCTTATACCTGCGGGACATCAAGTACATTTTGGATTTAATGTCTGTTGTGGCAAACTAGGGCTGCAATTGGTCCTATATACAGTGTGGTCCATTAAGTGTGCAACAAATGGGAAATTTTTTTATTAGTTGTACAATCGAAATTTAAATATTGCCAAAAGTTAGTGCATGTTCGATAACCATATCACATGCCCTTAGAATGGCTTCAAGTCAAACAATATACAGGGCAGGACAAAAAATATGAAATTCGTTCAAGAACAAAGTTACCTTATTTCAAAAAATATAGCAAAATTTTATTGAGAAAAGTTGTTTAGAATTAAAAGTTATGCTCAAATACAAAGTCACGGCCTCCTATTCGAATTTTTATCCTTTTTTGGAAAATTTTGTATTACCCCCGTATGATACATATTTTTATTATTTTGATTTTATATGTATTTAAAGTAGCCACAAACACATCCCTTTTAAATAACTTTTAGCAACTTGAAGCGTATTTGTAAAATTTACTTGGATTTATATTTTTTTAGGTAAGCGTCCACTTCATGTTTGTTGCAACGATATTTAACAGAACTTTAGAATTTCGCAAATATTCTTTTTAACAAGGCAAATGCTTTACTAATAATAATTTACATATGAAAAACTCTTAATAAAATCAAAATAATAAAAATATGTATCATACGGGGATAATACAAAATTTTACAAAACAAGAATCAAAATTTGAATAGGGGGCCGTCACTTTGTATTTGAGCATAACTTTTGATTCTAAACAACTTTTCTCAATAAAATTTTGCTATATTTTTACTTCCTTTTACTACTATAAAGGAAGTATTGGATTCACCCCAAAAATTCGAAATTGAGTTTTCAACAGATCTTCACGTTTTCGAGTCCCCTGATCCCAAAAAACATATTTTTTTTCATTGGTCTGTCTGTCTGTCTGTGTGTCTGTCTGTGTGTCTGTGAACAGAATATCTCAAAAACGAAAAGAGGTATGGCATTGAAACTTCATATATAAGTTTTGTGTACTATGTAGATGAGACAGCAAGCTTTTGAAGAAAATCGCATAACCGGAAGTAGGTGTTTACTCTTGTGATTTTTCAGTTTTTTTCGATTTTTTCAAAAACGGCTCTAACGATTTTTTTTAAACTTCACATTTTTCTTACATTTTTAATGTGTATTGATGTGAGATAGGTGATTTTCCAGTTGAATACTTCTAAAGTGGGTTTCTTTTGTTTTTTTTTCTATTTTTTTTATTAACTCCTATTTTAAATAAAACACCCGGTATATTATTACATTTTTGAATTCACCTTAAAATTCTAGAGAAAATTTGTCTCTTCAACTAACACTCGATTTTGTACCGTTTTTGTAGAATTTGTAATTTTTTTAAATTTTTAACAAATGGTTAAAAATTAAAAATGAAATTTTTGACTAATTATAAGATCACTGTAAAAGGAAGTTGTGTGAGTGTATCACACCAGATTTTTTTAAATAAGGTAACTTTATTCTTGAACGAATTACATATTTTTTGTCCTGCCCTGTATATTGTTTGACTTGAAGCCATTCTAAGGGCATCTGATATGGTTATCGAACAAGCACTAACTTTTAGCGGTATTTAAATTTCGGTTTTACAACTAATAAAAAAATGTCCCATTTGTTGCACACTTAATGGACCACACTGTATATATATATATATATATATATATATATATATATATATATATATATATATAAAAGAATATAAGAAAATTTATGAAAATTACTGTAGAAGTAATTTACTACGTCAGATATATAAATTATTATCTGTCATTATAGTAAACCTTATCACAAAAAGGTTAAACTGGTGAAAATTTAAAAAAGAGGTACGCATTTTAAAGGGTAATAATGCAATACAACAGTTACAAACTATGAGAACAGTAACAGCAAAGATGTATGAATATTGAATATAATATTTCATTGTGGCATTCTTTGGCTATATAAAACAAACTTCTTTTCGACTTGAACCGGAGTGCTGTGGGCGTAAATCTGCATTACAATAACTTATCTTATTAATGAAATGGGTACCTATAACAAGATCCAATCAGTGTTATTCTAATAACAGTAAATCAATACAGCAGTGTTGCAAAGCCATAGGAAGAATTAATGATATTGAAATTCATAATGTGGCGTGGACGTCAAAAGATTGCTAATGAACTTTGCTGCTTGAATATTTAGAAGAAGTGTAATATATGTTTAATTAGGATTCCGAGTTGTACCTTCCCCTCTTTGCGAAGTAAGTGAAATAAGAGGAAAACGGTTTCAGGTGTACCGTAGTAGAAGCTGTTTATAATTTCAACTTCTAATGTTTATTTCAGGAGCGAAATGAAAATTGGTACCTTTAGCATAAAGAATTTCAAAAATTACAGTTTTATAGCTTCTATTATATTTTAAAAATAGGTTTTCGATGAATAAATATGCTTATCGCTAAATAAATAAATGAAAAGATGGGATACCCGCTCAATTACATCTGATAAATTTAATACTAATCTTTACTTTCGAACAAAAATTTACATCGGTTAGAGTATCAAAAGGACTAGAATACAGGATGTGGTGTAAACAAGGTTAGATCGATATGAATATATTGCATCTTGACAGTAAGAACGTCCAACCAATTCTGCAAACAGACTGAGGAATGTGAACACCAGCTGGCTTTTTAAGATTTAATATCCAAGAAACAAGTAATCTGTGATTTAACACAAAAACGTACTTAGCTACCTGACCGCAAAGTGTCAGTCCAGTTGACTCTTGTGGCGCACAACTGTATGCAATGCACCTGAACTGTTTTCGGAAGAAATCGAAGTTACCTGAATCCCAATGCTAACAGCCAGCTAGCATACTCAGCATCTAGCTTTAGGCTCATTACATAATTATGCTGAAGCGTTCAACCTAGAATGCTTTTACCAACAGACTGCAAATTAGTGTTTGTTTACAAAATCTGTTTCCGTAGATTTTTATTTGCACTTTAAGTATGTTAATAATTAGATAACTATTTGTGCTATTCGAAGTGATAGCAGTGTTCAGCCAAAATATTACAACCAAAAGCTAGTAGGCACAATTATTACAAATTATTATGTATGTGTGTGTCATTGTAGTCTAGGAGATAGGTGAAATTAAGAAATAACATACTGCTCATCTTCATGAGTTGTAATTAAAAAGAAAAAATAAAGTCCACAAAAAGCTTACGCACACATGGTCCTTCGAGCCGGATGAAAATAAGTACAACTTTGCGAGAGAAGTAGGAAAATTATTGAAAGCGACAATACTTAGGGATTCCGGTTATTCCAGCTAGAGGTACAGCTGATTGCAAATAAAACTGGGACAGCTAATATGTAATATTGTAATATGAAGTACAATAACATATTAAATACTCGTAATTATGTTCCTTTTCTTATGCTTCTATCTTTAATAGTATTTTATGTATTCACCTACGGAAATATAAGTTAGAGAAAGTTTCACACGTCATTAAAAACGCAAAAAGTAGTCTCAAGACTTGTCCCACTTTTATTTGCAATCAGCGTACATCCACTATAACTATAGAATACAAGAGTTGCTATTGGCGATAGATAATCTAGACCATTATCTATCTCCAATAGCAACTCTTGTAGCAGAATTTAGCCGGAGTGAGATGGTTCCAATGATTTAATATCATTTGGTTTTTGTTCCTCAGTTCAGTATCGCCTTGAATTGCTGGATTAAAAATTCAGTTAGCGCAAATTAAAGGGGTACTAATTCGTGCGAAAAATTTTGCTGACAAGTGAGATATCGATCATGTTGATCAAGAAACGTTAGATGAAGTTCAAGAACGAGTAGAAAAAATAAAGAGTTTTATAACAGGTTCAATGACTTACAAAACGAGATCGAGTTATTATTAACATCAGATGAGTTTAATGAAAACAAGGTAGAGATTGTAATCGAAGGGGCAGAACGTTCTAGTTTTGAAACTTCGTATTACAAGATACTCTCAAAATTAAAAGGGTTTTGTACTCGTAAGTCAGAAAACAATAATAGCGATACTTATTTTGTAGGGAGTAGCAATAATAATCCAACTATCATTAAAAACCATTCTATCATTAACAATAATCCTCAGCAGTTAGTCAAATTACCATCTATATCTTTACCAAAGTTTAGCGGGCAGTAGAACGATTGGAGTTTTGAAATGGGTTTGACGTGTTGGTAAATGAAAGCAATTACCTGTCTCAAATACAGAATTTCTACTATTTACGATCGTTTCTAAAAAAGAATGCCTTGCAATTCATTGAGTCTATACAGGTGTCCTCTAAAAACTATGATGATGCATGGGAAATGCTTAAGGAACGATTTGAGAAAAATCTTTGATTATTATTTACAGCGACGTTAGAGCTATTTTTGAATATTTTTGTTTAACCAAAGCGTCTTATTTCGATTTAAGGAATTTGTCCGATACCGTTATAAAAAGGAATATGCTATTTAAACATAAAATTCAAGGGCATGTTTATTGTACGAATTTGAAAAACAACAATAAGACGGTTACTTGCTACTTTTGTAAGGGCGCTCACACATTTTACAAATGCGAAAAACTTGTAAAGCTGTCTACAAATGACAAAATGAATCAAATAAATAATATCATCACATAATCTTCGTGATTGTACGTTGTCAGGATGTAAAAAATGCAGTAGACAATATAATTCGTTGCTACATTTTGAAAATTACTATAGGCGCATAGAAAATGATAATGCGAAAAACGAGCGATAAATGCAATATTACAGAATCAAACGAGAACAATCAAACTATGAATATGCCATGTACTTCAACCGCGGTGCATTTTGTTTCGGAAAACTATATAGGTAACTAAGTCACAAGTTCTACTATCTAGAGCAGTGGTGTACATAGAGGATTGAAGCCGGAGATTTACACCAGTGCCATGCGTTACTAGATTGCGGCTCTCAAAGCAATTTTAAAATCGAAAATATGGCAGAAATATTAAATTTGAGATCAAGGGATGTTAATTACTCGATAATAGGAGTTGGTGAATCGTTAATTAATGTAAAATACATAGCAAATATAAAAATTATTTCGGGTAATAAATATTTTACCACCTCATTGTGTTGCCTAGTTTTGCATAGGATTACAGACGATTTACCAATTATTTGGTTTAATAACAAGTGTACAATTGGCGGATCTAAACTTTAGCAAATCAAGCACAATAAATTTATTGATAGGTTTTACTCATTTTTGGGAGCTCCTATTGATAAGTCAAATAAAACTTGAAGGTACCAATATAACAATGCAAAAACACGTCTTGGTTGGGTGTTAGCCAGAAATGTTGGTTTTTTAGTAAAAAGCAATCAATCGTTCAGCTGTCATGTAGTTGATCGAACTCCACTCGATATACAATTGGATAGATTTTGGTAAGTCGAAGAACTACAAGCAAAATGTATTTGATCCAAATCTGAAAAATATGCGAAGAACATTTTGACAATGGTCAATTTATACTTAAAATCCCGTTAAAGCAAGAATATAAAAAAAATTAAGATTCTAGACAAGAAGCACTCAAGCATTTTTTTTCACAAGAAAGAAAACTATATCGAGAATATGTTTCTTTTATGCGAAGGTGTCCTTGTTGTGACGGTCTTGCAGCTACACATGTGGTATCCCGTATTCCTTTTCCCGTCATCATTTCTTTCACCTTTTGCAGTGATTCTATCAGGTTAGCTATTTGTCCCTCTGTTGCCGTCCCGATGTCCGTGAGCACAACATATACGTACTTCTTCTGCTCTTTCCTTGTTTCCTCGGTATCTAGAATGAGATCACTGCTTGCTATGCTACAAGCCGGTTTTCCAGAAGTCACTTGGCCCTCTTATTGCTACTTCCATTTGTGGATGTCCGGCCAGTATTGCTTTTATTTCGGGCTTTTCGATATCTTCTTTTGCTTTTATTATTAGCAGGAGGTCTCCTTCCCCTTGCGTCTCTGTTTCCTCTTCTATTTTGCTTCTCTTATATACCTCCTGAGGCCAGTTGAGTCTTAGTATACTCTCCAATTCCCTTATATTTAAAATCTCATCTAGGGCATTCTCGACTTTTTCCTTTGTGAGCAGTTTTTCCTGGTCCTGTCGACTTATAGTTTGAGTGTTTACGTCGGATTTTTCTGGAGTATATCTTTCTGCGCATATAAGATATTCCATCTCCTTCTTCACCTCCTCGAAAAGTTTGCTAGGAGAGACGGAATTTATTTTTCGGGCACTGCTCGCCAGCCTTTGTCCAGCTTCTTTTATTTCAATTTTGGTATTGGTATTCCGCTGTATCAATTTCTCCAGATTGTCCACCTGCTGTACCATCCGTTGCACTGTTTGAACGACGGTCCCAAAGCCTGTGCTGTATTTATACATGAGTTTTTCGAGTTTCTCGAGCCACATCGTATTTATAGACACATCTGCCCTCTCGAAGCCTTTGTGTTCTTGTTTGCTTTTATTTTTATTTAGCCTTTTCCTTTTATACCTCCTTTCTGCTTCCTCAGGTGTACTGTCGCTATGGGCCGTTACTTCCGAGACTTCCATTGGATCCTGCTCCGAAGTTTCCCCGACAGAGATACTTCTGGTGTAAGCTCTTGTAGACTGTACCCTTTTTTTACCAACAAAAAGTTTTGGGTACCCCTTATCAGTAAGTAAACTAAAATATAAAAAAAATCTTAAACCTTTTTATTTAGTAGGTATAGTTTTAACCTGTGTAACTTAATTACGCGTCATGTTTAAATAAAACAAAGAGATATTGCTTACATACATTTTTATTATATTAAAAACAAAAATGGGGGAGGGGTGTACATCACATCAGCTGATGCACTCTGTCCACCCGTCTACCGTCGCGCCACCACTATATATAATTTTTGACTTATACAGGGCTAGTAAAAAATTTCAAAATTTTCAGAATCTTATATTTTCGCTAAAACTTCATTTTTTGGTGGAAAATTATACAGGGTGATATAAAAGGTCATTTTTTATGCAGAATTTTATTATACCCAATGCCATAGAAGTTTACACTTCTTCCGTGTGGTCTTAAGCACACAAATATTTTTCCCCTATTTAAATTTAAAGGTTTGTTTTATTATTTGTTGGCCTGCCACGTACCCCCTAAAAATTTTCGCGTACCCCCTAGGGGTACGCGTACCACACTTTGAGAACCACTGCTCTACGCTATTCGTAGTGAAATAACGTGCTCCGATAAGTGTTTAGCGTTACGGTATTTTCTGCGCCTGCGCATTTGCCTTAAAATAGCGTTAGCGTATAACGTACCAGGTGCTCAAACTCTCTATTGATGTACGTTGAACAACCAGGCTCTGCTAAACCTTCTATCCCAGCAACAGCAATTTCCACATTTGAAAACACAAAGAATCTGTCATATGACGTTAGTCACTGCGCAAACGAAATCCCTCTAGCCACCGTTGCTGTTTACTTGTCATTTAAAATATAACCTAACTATGTATGTTTTTGACAACTTTCCACATATTGCCAATTCATCAAATATGATCACAGCGCCTTTCATGACCTAACTTGACACCCAATCTACTTTCTGTGACCTGTAGGCAACTCACTTTGGATCCACAAATCATGGAGTACCTGATTTTTGTTGAACTTAAATTTTATGCAGATCATGCATACCTATGGGCAACAGTTTGGCAACCATTGCAAATTAGAATCACATTTTGTGACAGTTGTAACAAATACATAACAAATATTTTTAATTTGAAAAATATTGTGCAATGGCTGGTTGTTCAGCGATTAATTGTAAAAATCAAACAGATCTGGTAAATTATTTGCATCTTTTTCTAAGGAATGAGAAAATAAAGCGTATCTGGGTAAATAACAGCAAAATTAAGGATTTTTTCTTCAAACGGCAGTAAAATATGGCATTATACTGCTGGATTGATGATGCTAAACTATCACTTTATTGCCAAGCGGCAGATAATATTATCTGCCGCTGAATATTATCTGCCGCTGACGAGCGGCACATAAAGTTATTATCTGTCGCTGACAACTTTATCTGCCGCTCCTCAGCGGCAGATAATAACTTTATCTGCAGCTGACAACTTTATCTGCCGCTCGTCAGCGGCAGATAATATTATCTGCCACCGACGAGATCAAGTAATTTTCTTCACAAAGTTGTAAATAATTTGTTATAAAACTTTTGAAGAAAAAATACTATATGTTATTCGGAGCAAAAGTATCTTATGTGGCTCGGCTGTACTTATCTGCCTCGCAAGCTCGGCAGATAACCCGTCCAGCCTCGCCACATAAAATATAACTTTTGCTCCTAATAACATAATATACTATTAAGTCAACAAGCCGTTTATGTAATGGACATTTTGCGGATGATCAGTGGTTGATTAAACATGAAAAAACGAGACTGAAATACAATGCTATTCCAACACATTCAATTTTTGGTAACCAGATTTAGATAAATGTGAAAATTTTGAAATAGAAGGAAACGAACTAATCGATGGTGAAAGCATCACACAGCAGATTATTCGGGCCGATGTTAATCAGTACAAAAAGACAATTTTCCTCTGAAGAGGTTGAATTACGTCGCTTCAAATTCTCTAACATTAGTTGCGAGCATTAAATTCGTATTCATACCATTTACAGCTACCACTAAACATCCTACCCCACACTTAAGATTATAAGGAGAGGTTTTCTTATAACACAAGATTTCAATACCTGTTTATTTCTAACCGCAGTTCACCTTTTCAGAAATACTTTTTACCATAACCTGAAAACACACTAGGACTAAAGAAGCAACTAAATTTAGCCAGCAAATTTTTCAAGTTTTAATAATTCCACATAAATATAATTTTTCTTGTACGTTGCCTCAGATTTCTAAATGAATGAATTCTGTGATTTGACATGTCAATTAATGTCATTTTGTTTGTCTTACTTTCAAATAAAAAAAAAAAATATATTATTGCTGAGTCATGTGATTCTCGATTTGTGGATACAATGTCCCAACTCTTCATATATAGGAACTCTAGTCGAAAATGCACAATAACGCTGAATGTGTGCATTTGTTTCACTTCCAATATTTCAGTGTGTATGTGCGCGTTCTGTACTGAAGAAAGAGTTGGAAAACAAACATGATATTTGAAAACTTAAAAAAATATCGAAAGCTTGTTGGATTACCTACTCATTTGAGTAATTCTAACAATCAAGCGGAACTGTGTACAATCCCTGGCAGAATAAAAACTTAGAAAAGAAGAACTGCAAGAGTTAGAACTAGCAGAAGCAAAATAAAATAGGCTTTTTTCGTAATTAAAATATGCTTTGCACATTTCCTTGGTTCAACCGTGTACAACATGCACCATTGAAAGGTCCTTTAGTGCTTAGCGTAGAGTGAAAATCTGGTTGTGGTCAACAATATCAGAAAACCACTTTATTAGACTATATATATTGAGTGTACACAGAAATATAGTACTGGAAAGAAGTGGGGAACTAGAAGATAAAGTCTTAAAAAAGTTGGCGAAAACTACAGTTAATTTAAATTATAATTTTTTGCTAATTGTAAAAAAGTAAACAATAATATGTAATAATAATAGTTAATTGTAAATATAAATTTTTGCCCCCCTTAACTGGAACCCTGGCTACGCCCTTGCTTCTTCTCCTATAATCTTGAACCAATGAACTGCATCTTTTGGGAGTCTTAAATCTCTTGTTAAGTCATTCAGTTCTGACTGGGGAAGTAACTGTGAATCGTCAATCGATCCTTCAAAAAAAGGTTCTTTGTTGTCTTCGTCTTCAACATCAGACCTTGAATGTTCCATATAGGTTGTGTCCATATATAAAGAAGATGGCTAAGCAGTGTCTGAATCGCAGAGCACAGAATGTGTTACTGATTGGACATTTGGATAGAGGATTTTATTTTAGCTTTGGAATTGTAACATTGCAGCAGCAAAAGTAACAGTCTTTTATGTGGTTTCGGGGTTTTCTAAATAAAACATTAATTAGTTCTAATTAGTGAATGAATTGCATATTTGAAAGAAATATCTACTTTGATGGATAGTTTTAAGTAATAACATATTTTACAGATACTAGCAACCAGTGAGACAAATGTCTCATTTAATAAAACAAAACAGACCGTTTTTCAAATAGAACGCGTATTAAATAAAACCAATAATATTTTTTAAAATCACGTGATTGAAATTCGGTTCCTGACCTGACATGACCATTCCAAACATATAACTTTAATAACTTTTTTCTCTATCTCTTACGGTTTGGCTGCTGAAACAGCGTCCCGGACGGACCAGCGTCCCGGACGGACGGAAATCACGTGATTTCTCGAAAACCGGAAGTGTCACGTGACTGAAATTCGGTTCCTGACCTGACATGACCATTCCAAACATATAACTTTCATAACTTTTTTCTCTATCTCTTACGGTTTGGCTGCTGAAACAGCGTCCCGGACGGACCAGCGTCCCGGTCAGACAAGTCTATTAGATAAAGGATAATTTGATTGGTTTTTCACTATTATGAAGTTTTCATTTTGACGTTTAGCACAAATGTCATAATTTATAAATAATTTGGAATATGTACTGATTAACTATCCCAAACAAGGAATTAAATATGCAAGAACTCAACTTGAGGTATAAGTCATTGTTCTCATAAAGCTTTCAAAAGGCCAATAAACAAAAATATATAATTTTACAGTAGGGCAGATGTCTTACAATAGTTTATGTAAACCAAAATAATTTAAATACAATACAAGATTAAATAGTCATTGATATACTTAGAGGTGCATAGCAAAGAAATAGCACAGGCACATGTAGCCATAACAATATATTGTAGACAAATTTACTCATATTAGAAACAATTTGTACACGTAAGGCTGAACATTAGAATTTTCCTCTAAAATTCTTCCTCGTATTCCAACAGGTCTAACGCTTGGCCTATCTCCAGACACTTATAAACTATGAGTCTCGTCCTTAGTTCATTAGATGCGCATAATGACCCGTTAAAACATTTCGGCGTCTGATGAAGCGAAGCCATTGTTTATTACGCAGTTAATCATCGGGGAAGATGTTTAAAGCAATAATGATACAAAAGCAATTCCGTTAATTATATTTCGGAAGAGGAAACGAACTAATTCGCAATTCCATTCGAGCAACGGCTTGCCAGAAGCAGAACAATGCGCGAGTCCAGACTAATAAGCGTTCGTAAAATTCCCGAATTACACCTGAGGGTGCAAGTAGAGCGCAGCCTGCAATAAGTTAGGCGAAAATACAGGGCATATTGTGTAAGGAATGCAGCGCACACACCATATAAATGTCGCCGGGAGTCTTTGGCTGCTTTTTGTAGCTTATAAAAGATACATTCTACAGGTATAACGACGTAGTAACACCAAATTCCGGCAGCGAACGCCGGGAAACGTGAAGCAGAACGATATTGTATGTTATATGATTAGATTCTTTATGGGTCAAGTATTTGCTAAATTGCTGTTAGGGCTGATGCACTGGGACGTTCTCAGACAAAGGAAATGTAATCTTTAACGAAGTAAAGGCCTTTCGGCGATTTATTTACGTTTTATTGTAGCCGTGGATGAGCCCTTATATAGGATTTTACATTTATTAGGTTTTCAATTGTCAGTTTATTATAAAAATGAATGTTTGCTCTTAGAGAATCACCATTGATCCGTATACAGAACAAAGAGAATTGGTTAAGGATTTAGTTACGAAATTGATCAGATAAACTGCCTGGTGGTTCCTATATATTCATTTCTTCTTAATTTTCAGATTTTTTCTGCCCACCACTGGACTCACCCAAGGTTGCCCAGGCTGTTTTGTCGTCAGTCCTCATCTATTGCTTTTCGGCGGATTTTCTAATATCATCAACTCATTTTAGTAGAGGTCGCCCAGTACTTCTCTTAGATATTCTGGGGCGCTATTCTTTCAACTTCACGGCTTTTTTAAGTTTTGGCATTAGAAACCTAATTTTCTTTTTTGAGGAGTATAAGTTTTCTTCCGGTTTCGGATTAAATTCCTAGCTTTGCGTAGTTTTGGTGGGAGTATAGTTAACTTCACGCTGAATTTTAAACGACGCGGAGTCGAATTTGAAGGTCACGGTTTTTCCCATCTCGCCTTCGGCGAAGAAGGTTGTGAGTTAATCACTGGGCGCTTATCGGGATTTGAACCAACGTGCTAACTCCAAATTATACGCGAATCATTTGCCTTCTGCGGCATGTGAACTTTGTGGTGGCCGTCCAGCTTAGGTGAGCACAATTGTATTCCTTTGGATTTTTGGGTGCTAATTTATATGGCATTTCGCTTTCGGCAGGCGCGCTCTGGTAAAATAACAGTAGCGTCAAATTTCTTCCTGGAAACCCGCATAGCTGCCTTCGACGTGGTTCAAGCCAACTGACCCTGTCCACCTCCGAGCACACGGTTCTTTTCTGCTAGAATGCCGAACGTATTCCCATTTGGTACAGGAGGTATAGCATTGAGCGCTAACGGATACTTCAATCTCAGCCGAAATCGCATTTAATTAGCCGAGCTCTGTTAGAGCTAAAGCCTTTTCATGTTCTGCAGTAAAGTGAGTACTAGCACACTCTTATTTTTCTGGTCTTGCACCAGCAAAATATTATTTTTGTTTGTTAGTTGCCTGTCAAATCATATCGCTGCGATATCAGCTATCACGTGTGCCAGAACTGGTACGGTTTAATTATTTATCATTTTTCCACATTTAGCTTGAAGATTTTAAACTTAAGCATCCAACTAGTTTTTTGGGATTTTAAGTAAATCTTGCTAGGCGCTTGCATTGCCATTCAGTTGTATTATAGTTGTTAAGCAAGATGCCGCAAAATATAGTTGGGTGTACGATTGCTAGCTAGGTCTGTGTTTTTGACGAGATGAACTTGCATTTCCAAACTATTATATGCATTTTTTAACCTAAAGAACCGCCGCTTAGTCCTAACTCACGCCAATAATCAGCCGAGGGTTTGAGCCAGCTAGGGCTGTAGTCACCAATCGTTTAAGGGCTGCACAATACTCTATCTTTGTTCTTGCATGTATGCTACATTTCCTGCCGAGGGAAGTTTTTTCTTTAATATCATGGACTTTAGCACTTCGTCTAACATCTCGATTATTTACCACATCTCTTAAATGGTTTGCGGAAAGTTCGTACCCCACATTTTGTTCCCCACATTTCGTACCCCACATTTCGTTCCCGGGATATTTCGTCTCCCCACATCTCGTACCCGGAAACTTCGTTCCCGAGAGAGCTCAATTTGTCTCCTAGATTACAGGGTGTTGAAAAACGAGTGCAGCGATCGGAGTGCAGTTAAAAAAACGAAAAATATTTTAATTAATTTATTTATTATAATAAACTTATAATACCTATATACAGTATGACCCCAGCTTGAGTTTACACGAAGGACTTAAATTTTATTTTTAGTTTTACATACAAATGTTATAGGAATTATAATTCCTGCTCGGTGTGTAGAAAATTTTCAGTTTTTCCAAGTCGGCCTTGACAGTTAAGCAAAAACTATTTTCTTTTCAGGTAAACTACCCTTTTTGTTCATGATATAGCAAAATATTACTGAGAAAAGTTGTCAAGAATTAGAAATTATGTCCCCATACAAAATATCAGGAAGATACTTAGATTAAGCCGTCATTTTTAATAAATACAATTTATTTTGTTCTTATAAGTTTATTATAAATTAAAATATCTTTCATTTTTAACTGTATTCCGATCGCTGCACTCGTTTTTCAACACCCTTTAATCTAGGGGACAAACTGAGCTCGGTCGGGAACGAAGTTTCCGGGTACGAGATGTGAGGAGACGAAATATCTCGGAAACGAAATGTGGGGTACGAAATGTGGGGAACGAACTTTCCGTATCCCTGTCTATATACAGTGTGTCTCACTTTAGACGGCACCATCTCAGTATTCTTTTTATATATTAAGGATTTAAAAAAAATGTATTATCAATTAGACGGGGCGTTTATACATATTGCAGTAGTGGTTAGAGAATGGTTAAATGAGAATTTCACAGCAAGATGGATACGTCGTAACAGTCTCCTAATCACATGGCGACCTAGATTCCCCGATATCATACCATTAGATTTTTATTTATGGGAAACTATTAAAAATAAAGTGTATAAAACTAGACCAATAAATATTCAACAACTTTGTGACAAAATAACTCAAGCCTCCCAAGACATAAGTTGAGTAAAGCTGAGAAAGGTTGTCGGAAACAACAAAAAACAAATAGAAAAATGCATACGTGCTAATGGAGATTTAGTTAAAAATACTGTTATTTAAGTAATTAAGCATCGTTTTTTTATTGTATTGAATTAAAATATTAAAATTAAAAATCATGGTAAACTTGTAAGGTTATTATTCGAATTTTTTGAAAGATTTTTTTTTGTTTTTAATGAAATTTGGCATTTTGCTTATTTGAACTATTTTGAACAACTTTTATTAACAAGTTTTTTGATTAAAAAATCCCTAATACGATTTCTTCAATTTTGCTGTTTATTTTAAATCGTAGTAGGATAGCATTTTACAGCGAAGGGAAAGTAGCATAGCGTTAAAAGTACAATTTCGTGAGGGGTATTATCAGAACAAAAACATTTTTATATCGATAGTACATAAAAATAATCTGGTGTGATACACTCACACAACTTCTTTTTACAGTGATCTTATAATTAGCCAAAGATTTGATTTTTAATTTTTAAGCATTAGTTTGTCAAAAAATTTCAAAAAATACAAATCCTACAATAACGGTACAAAATAGAGCGTTGGTTCAAGAGACAAATTTTCTCTAAAATTTTTAGGTGAATTCAAAAATGTAATAATATACCGGGTGTTCTATTTAAAATAGGAGTTCATAAAAACAAAAGAAATCCATTTTAGAAGTATACAACTGGAAAATCACCTATCTGGCACAAATACAAATTAAAAATGTAATAAAAATGTAAAGTTTGAAAAAATCTTTAGAGCCGTTTTTGAAAAAATTTAAAAAACTGAAAAATCACAAGAGTAAACATCTACTTCCGGTTATGCGATTTTCTTCAAAAGCTTGCTGTCTCATCTACATGTACAAAAAACCTATAAATAAAGTTTCAACGCCATACCTCTTTTCATTTTTGAGATATTCAGTTCACAGACAGACTGACAGACTGGCAGACAGACCAATGAACAAAAACATGTTTTTTTGGGTTCAGGGGACTCTAAAAAGTGAAGATCTGTTGAAAACTCAATTTCGAATTTTTGGAGTAAATCAATACTTTCTTTTTCGTAAAAGGAGGTAATACTGGGATGGTGCCCTCTAAAGTGAGACACACTGTATGAGAGCCGGTAGAATACTTGAGACAAAAACTTGGGTTTTCCAAATGCCTTCCACCTTCTGTTGTATGTAGGTTTATGTCGTGGTTTGATTATTATTCCTTGCTACTTTCACAAGTTAACGTAATTATATATCTATAGCATCAATTACACCTTGTTCAATTCTGAATTGTTTTAGAGAGAGCGATATGAGTTTTTTTGCCCATTCTCATATGAAATCCTACACATTATGCAGCTTACAATAAAATTGAGATACGTTATTCCAGAACGTAAAATCAACAAAGCTACCAAAAAGAATACCATTTTTCCTACTATCAGCAGCCTAAAACCATATTAGAGCTGCTACATTACATACATCTGATGAAGTTTTAACATTTGTCAAGATTTTGTAATTACATAAGTCAAAATCGAATCGGTCTAAGCACTATCCGAATAGTAAACAAGAAATAGTTATTTGTTTACCGTGTAGCCTGTACTGGCTCTTTTAATTTAATTTAGATGATTAATGAGATTGCTACAAATTGCCAGACTGATGCTGGTTCCAGCTAGCTCAGATTGCCAAAGGTATCTATCTTACACTCATGTTTTGTAACACAGTAAAGCACTCAGAATAACTTTATAAACGTATAATGTCAATAGCTATTAATACATAAAATCATATTTAATTCATAGGACAAAATGAAATGTAACAATGTTTCTAACAAAAATAAATCTGTTACTCTTCGGTCAATGTAGCGGTCGGTTGTCCCAGGTAAGTGCTAGTTATTATTGGACCACCCTTGGTTCGGATTTGGCCTCGCGTCCGTCGTACGTTTGGAGTACTCGCATAAAAATTGACACATTAGTGAAGGCCGTGGATGCGGCCACAGTGCGTGAATAAATTCAATTTGTTTATTTCCAAAATTAAGGCAGGATTATAAAATGCGAAACATGTACCTGTTGCTGGTTGTGCTGTCGTGTTCCCCACGTGCATCGAGCAGGCGATAGCTTCAAGCGGTGGCTACAAGGTTATTCTTGTTTATATTTGCGTGCAACTTCGATGGAGTCTTCGAGAGGTTTTCGAAAGGCTGCGGCGTCCAGGTAAGCGAGTGCATTTAATTTAGTGCAAGGCCTCGCGGGCTGCGATTGCCGTGAAGCGGCCTGAGAATTGATATGGCAAATTTTTGAGCGCTGGATTTGCTCCGGGGCGAGCTATCGTTGAGTGATAGATGCAGGGTTATGTCGTTAGAGATGCAATTAGTGGTTTTGGAAAGTTGGTTCAAGTGTTTCGGCTCGGGAAATTCACTGATAAGCACTCGGGGCGCCCTCCAAATGAATGGAGCTAGGGGATTATTTTCAGGAGTTTATTCGGTGAGCACGCGAGGTGCCCTCCAGATGAACTAGTTAGGGGATTATTTTTAGGAGTTCATTCGATGAGTACGTGAGGCGTGCTCCAGATGAACGAATCTAGGGGATTATTTTCAGGAGTTCATTCGATTGTAACGTTTCGACCAGCGCGAACGCGATTCTATAAATTAAAAATTAATTAGCGCGTCCCCCTTGTCGTGCACCACGTTAGAGACCAAAGCTCCGCGCCGAGAGGACGACGTGACGTCACCGCAAGCGATCGCCCTAACACCACTGCGCACCTAGACCATGAATCCCCGCTCCAACGACCTCCGATTACGCTCGCACCAGGTATAAAAGCAGAAATCGAGTCCGCAACAGACAGAATTTCCTAGAATTTCCTAGATCTTCCCACTCCTCTCGTCTCGCCTGTACTCTCAGGAGTGTCCCCCAGGACTCTTCGAGGGTGTCCCGACCAGCTACCTGAACCCCTGAACGTTCGGAGTGTTGCTATACTTTCCAACGTTATTTCCTCGAATTCCTGCACGTTTGGATTGTTATTTTACTTTCCAACGTTATTCTTTTGAACTCCTGCACGTTTGGATTGTTACTTTACTTTCCGAAGTTATTCTCTTAAACCCCTGCACGTTCGGATTGTTGTTATACTTTCCAGCGTCATTTCCCGAGCACCTAGCGACCTAGAGAACCGCCCCAGGTCCGACGGCGACGACATCAGACACCTGGATATAAGCAGAGTTTTTCCAAACTCGCCGACGACGCCTTCCAAAGCTTGGGCACTCGGGAGGCCAAGCCGAGTGCGCCGGTGACAACGCCGTCCGTGAAACAAATTTCCTAGCACCAGGACGGCGACACCGACGCAATCAGGCCTGTTAATTGCGACCGGAGTGGCTTAGCATCTTCGAGGCCGAGGAGCGTGCACCGGGGGTTTCTGCGGAGTAAGCCCGAGGCCGCCGCCCATAGGCACGCACTCCCGGAGCTAGGGTAACTCAGCGGCCGCCTCCGCCAACAAGAAACGGCGTTTAATTAATCAAAACCCACTCACCTAGCGCGACAGTACAGCTGGCAAGTAAAACAAATTAAATACGGCGCCCATCACTCGAACGTCGGGAATTTCACTGTCAGAGCTTCAGACGCCCTAGGTATGCACACAATTTAATTTAACATTGACTACAGTTTTGTTTATTTAACGATTTCAAGACCAAATGTATTGTTGTTGTCCGCCATCACTGGCGGCCCACTAATCTGTCATATTACCTGTTCAGGGCCGGCGCGTTGCCAACGTGACGAGAGGACTGACGTACATACAGGCTGTCCCGTAATAGTGTGCCACTGCTCGATTTCCGACGAACGAACTCCCCGTTAGAAGAGTTATTTTATTTTTATGTCATTACATTCTATTATTTCGTGTTTTTTTAATACAGTTTAATTTAATGTATCTAGTTAAATATTATTATATAATAGTAAGAAGTTATTCTGTGTTTCTATTCCACGTTACTATCCGAGTTTATTATTTGGATCTTGGCTTTTTGAGCTAACCTTGGGCAACCAGTTTTCAGGCTGGTGATTGTAGCATTTAAATTAAATTAAACTAGCCCGTAAGGCTACACGATAAGCACGCGAGGCACTCTCCAGATAAGCTAAGCTAAGTGAGGGAATAGGTTCAGAAGAATTCTGTCTTACAATGGTTCTGCTTCCTCTTTATATAGCTCTAGCTGGTGTAATCAGCGGATTATTCTAGTTTCTTGGAGTGGGAGACTTCTCCATCGAGTGCGCGCCGGTGTAACTGAGTTGGTCCGCGGTGACGTCACGTATCGCAGTTTGCGCGCCCAAGGATGAAGCGCTCAGACTTTTAACGTGCTTTAAGCCATGGAAGAATGCGTTAATTAATTTTTAATTATCCAAAATCGCGTTCGCGCTGGGCGAAACGTTGCAACCCAGTGTGGAAGTAACTGGGTTTCCACACGAAGCAGATACAATATTTTTTATACAGTTAGGAAATATTTACTTCCCAACTATTTTAAAAAAGAGTGTGAAAAATATATTATTTCCTAACTAAATTTTTACACTCAGCTAGGAAATATTCATTTTCTAACTTCTATTTTAAAAAGTGTGGAAAAGTATTTCATTTTCTAACTAAAATTGATATGAAACAGCAAACGTTTCCTTACAAATTAGAAAATAATACCTATATCGTAATACAGGTCTGGAAAGAAAGCCATGTGAAACATTAAACACGAGCGCTAGCGAGTGTTCCATTCATATACGTTTTCGAATGGCCGTTCGACATATATATTATATAATATTTTACCTGCGACGGCTTTGCATTCTGCAACAAATTTGATTTTTCAATTTGAAGTTTGACAAAATATTGACATCAGTCAAAAAATATACATCTGTCAGTTTTACACAATTATATTATTATTACTTGACATTAGAGTGCATATAGTGTTGACATAAGAGTGCAGAAAGTGGTTACTTTATGCCCGAAAATGTACGCGCAAAGTAAGTACTTTCTGCACCAAAGTAGAGGAAATACTGCTTCTGATTACTCTTAGTTTTCACGAAAACTTAAAAAAAAATCGTTGCGATTTAACTATTATTATGGATGCTTCTAACGATGAGATCGTACCGGAAACTGAAGATGCCAGGAATATTGCCACATTAGCGTTGTAATATAATACTCGAATATTCGAGTGTACCTATTGTGTGTTCAAAAATTAGTGAAACGCGAAAAACATAACCAGCATTAACATAAGGGCTCTTCTAGCATATTTTTAATGAGAGGCGAAGTATCAAACATCTCAATTAGAATGCCATGCCAATATGCAATGCTCAACACGGTAATTTTTATTAATGCTAACATATTACATACTTTGACTTTTTCAAAAATACGGAAAAAGTCATGGATCCTTCCTGAATGTTTCTGTGATTATTGTTAGATGGCGCTAAGAAAGTGACGCAGGTATAGTGACTAGATGACTAGATTTAAAATATAGTCATCTAGTCACTATAGACGCAGGTAAGGTCACTAAATACATAATGGTACCGCCATTTAATTCCAAGGTTTTGTTCCCCCAAATTAAAAAGGACAGAACATTGTAAGAAAGTGAGAGTGAGAGTGAGACACTAATGACAGGAACCCCAAATTAAAAGAGTCACAGTTGGATACAGCATACGATAAAACCTAAAAATACATTGAGTCCCTGTTTTTCATGAAATACCATTCAGGAACATGTTTCTATCAAGTACTGAGCAAAAATATTCTAGTAAAAATTCCAGTGAAAATAACAACATCTTATCAATTAGAATAAAGCTGTTATGTACGCTATGCACTATGATAAGCAATGAAGGCAGCTGGAAACCAGAAATCAGAAAACGAATTAAGATGGCCAGAACACTATGACTAAACTACAAAAGCTATGGAGGAACAAGCAAAGTACAATTAACACAAAGAAAACGTTAGTAGAGACGTAGGTTTTCTCAACTATCACGACTTCTTCTTCATGACGATGTCTTGACAGACGTTTTGTGACCCATAAATTTAGAGTTTGTGAGCTTGTTGGAATCAGTTTGATTCCATGTTTCGAATTACTCGTCTGGCTGTGGTATACCATCTATCACGGTTGTTTGCGAAATGTACAGCTTCACCAAAATTGGTTTGTATGCGGTCTTTGGTAGTGTCGATCCAGCTATCACGTACGGCTTTGAAATTTGGACCATTAAAACAGGTGACAAGAGACGGATAAATTCATTTGAAATGTGGTGCTGGAGGTGCCTGCTGCAAATTCCATAGGTAGCACACAGAACCAATATATCTGTACTGAACGAAATCAAAAGCTCCAGTCGTCTTTCCAATAGAATATATGCGCTGATCCCCCACGCTAGCAAAATAATGCTTCATATTATCAATGAAAGACTTAAAACATACCTATCTTGGCAAATCCCAGAAGAACAAACAGGATTCGTGAAAGGAAAAGGGACCCTTGAACAAATATTAAATATAAGACAACTAATAGAAAAAGCTAGAGAATATAACGTGCCCCTATATCTCTGCTTATAGACTACAAGAAAGCTTTTGATAGCATAAAATGGGATAAACTGTGGACAACACTAGCAGAAATGGGGGTACCAAAACACATTATCATCTTGATCAAGAATCTGTATCACAACAGTAAAGCAGTAGTAAAAATTGACAACCACCTGTCAAGACCTTGTGACATCAAAAAAGGGATTAGACAGGGATGCATATTGTCCCCCCTACTGTTCAACATCTACTGTGAATATGTTATGAGAATATCCATGAACAACTGGGAAGGAGGTTTCACAATTGGCCGCACAGAAATTAGAAATTTGCGTTATGTAGATGACACAACTCTCTTAGCGAGTACAGAAACTGAACTAATAGAAATAGTTGAAAAGTTAGACTATGTAAGCCGTCAATATGGATTAGAGATAAATCACGGCAAAACAAATATAATGATCGTAAACCGGAAGAATAGAAACCGTCCGGACCTGAGAGTCATAAGGGACTACAAAGTGGTGAATAACTTTGTGTTCCTAGGCTCAACCATAAGTAACGAAGGAGGATACAGATTGCACGTAACGCTATGACTAAACTACAGAATGTGTGGTGGGACAGATAAATCACAATGAACACAGAAAAGGCAATAGTAGAAGCGCCGATTTTCCCAATAATTTATTTATTTATTTATTTTATTTTGGGTAAATAACAGGTGTACATCAAAGACGGACACCCTATAACAATTTACCACTACATAAACATAATCATTAATATATAACAGTCTGCGTTTATAAGCAGAACAAAAAATAATAAAGAAAATAAAATATGAGTGATAACAAAATGGTAAATGATCTAGAATTAGATAATGACTTAATTCTGCAATCTAAGAATTATACTAGACATCTTATTTTTAAATTCTCTAAAAGAACATACAAACATATCAGGACAGTTTTCATGAGCATTACAAAAATTGAAATTAACAGATAATCTGTACACTGTAGAGTTAATAGCACAGTTGGTGTTGCAAACAGATACAGATAAGAGGTCATTGCTTCGGGTCATTCGCTGTGGAACCCGCAGGTAAAATTCCGACAATAAATCCGCACAGTCTATTTGATAATTCATCAATTTAAATAGTGTACACATGTCGATTAGTTTCCGTCGGGATACTAACGTGTGCAAGTTATCGGAAAAATGCATAAATTTATGTTCAAGATGTTTAATAAATTTATTTTGAATTCGTTCGATTCTTGAAATTTAAATATTATACTGCGGGTTCCACACGGATACAGCAAATTCAAGTATACTTCTGACTAATGAATTGTACAATAAAATTATTGTGGTGGCGCTATTAAAATGTTTACATGTTCTAATTATAAATCCTAATACTCTATAGGCTCTCTGTGTAATTGAGTCAATGTGTTTGTCAAATCTCATTTTGCTATCCAATCTAACACCTAGATCCTTGATGCTGAGCGTATTGTTTATATTTGCGTTGTTAATTTGATAAGTGTAATTTATTCCATTGCAATTTCTTGTAAACTGTATGCAATTACACTTATCAGGATTCAGTACTAAGCGGTTGTTAAAGCAATAGATGACAAATCTATTAATGCCATGTTGCATTTTTTGACAATCGCTTACTGTAGTGATCTTGGCATAAACTTTCAAATCATCAGCGTATAATAAACATTTTGAATATGGAAAACAGAGAGAAATGTCATTTAAAAACAGAATCAAAAACAAAGGTCCTAGATGCGATCCTTGGGGTACTCCAGATGTTATATTGGCAGTTTCCGACACATAACCATTGACTGTTACACACTGGCTTCTATTACTTAAATATGAAATAATCCACCTCAGAAGATCTCCATGTACACCGATATCCAATAATTTTTTAATTAGTAGTGAATGATCAATTTTGTCAAACGCTTTACTGAAATCGGTGTACACAGCGTGGACTTCCGAACGTTCATCCATAGATTTATTAATAAAGTTGGTATAAACAAGCAAGTTTGACACAACTGATCTCTTGGAGTAAAAACCATGTTGCTCCGGAATAATAATTTCTTGGTATGTATGAAATATTACGTTGTATATTAGTTTTTCCAATACTTTATTAAATACACAAAGTTTTGAAATTGGGCGACAGTTATTTATTTCGCTTTTGCTGCCGGATTTATGTACAGGAGTTACAAGAGCCCTTTTCCACGCAGAAGGGCAGCATCCTTCAGCTACAGATTTATTATAGATAATAGTTAACGGCTCAGATAATGATACCGAGCAGTTTTTAACAAATATAGTTGGAATATTATCGGGTCCAGGCCCCTTGCTTACATCCAGGCTATTTAGTAGCTCCTGCACTTCAGCAATAGTGAATACGCAAGTTCCGTAGAGATTTACAGGTTCTCTTTCAGAGTTCGGTGTGTAAACTGAGCTAAAAAATTTAGAGAATAAATTAGATATTTCTATACCGCTATTAGCAACAGTGCCATTTAATTGCATACTAGATGGGATACTATTTGATTTATTTTTTTCTTTTACGTAAGACCAACGCTTTTTGGTATTAGAACAGATTTTTGATTCGGTTGTGTTAATATAGGTTCGAAAGCACTGCTTTACTAAAGTCTTTACGCGTTTTCTAAGTAAACTGAAGCTGTTATAATCAAGAGGAGATTTATATCTTTTATATTTTCAATGGAATCTAGCTTTCTCCTTTATCAGCTTAATTAGATCTCGTGAAAACTAGACAGGAAAACAATTTGATCGCTTATTAAACATTGGTAGATGTTCTGAAATAACAGATTCCAAAATTATATAAAATTTATTTACACAGTTCTCAGTGCTAAGCGATTTCAGTTCAACGTTCCAGTCGTAAGACAGTTATTTACCATTAATAACATTGTAATCAGCTTTGGAGAAATTACGAAAAATTTGAGTTTCTGCAATAAGCGGTTCTGTAGACTTATATTTAAAATATATTTCTAAAGGTGGATGGTTTTGATCTACAACAGTAAGGAAACTTTGGCATTGAATAACCTCTGTGTCTTCGTTGTTAGATAACACAAGGTCTAGAATTCTTGAATTGATATTTTTAACAAAATTAAATTGCATAATTCCACTTGCAGATATACAGTCCACAAATAAATTAGCATTATTGTCGTACGTTGAAGCTGGTTGCAGGCCACGCTCATTGACATTCTTAACCCAATTTATGTTGCGCAAGTTGAAATCACCACAAATAAGCATAACATCACTGTCTTTTAAGCAATTAGCAATACCTAATTGAAAGTTTATCGATAAAACGTGTAAGGCTTACAGTGTGATCTTTCCCTGGAGGTATGTAAACACAACAAATGTAAACAGTTGAATCCATTTTTGAAGATGATGGAATTCCTATCTAGATATCTTCGGATCTGCTACACCAATCATTTTTCACAAAACATTTAATGTATTTTTTTACACCAACTAACACATCACCACCATCAGTTTTACTAGAATCTGCATCACACCGATCCCTTCTAAATATTTCATAACTCGAATGAAGCACCTCCGCACTAAAAACTGAGCTGTTGAGGAACGACTCCGTAAGACAGATTATATCATTATTGCACGTAGTCGAATTAAGGAAAATTTCATTTGTTTTAGTACGTAGACCCTTTACATTCTGGTAATAGATAGAAAGGTCCATAACTGCAAACGATTAATATGACATTGTGTTTTTCTATTGTTTTTTCTAATTTTAATTTAAATTAGAAATATCGCGCTCACTTTGGCTAGGGACAACGTTAGATGCATCCGTTTTACGAGCAAAGATTTTACAGCCAGTAACCCAGACATATTTATAGTTTTTTTCACGTGCTACTTCACGAGCTTTTTTGTACAGAAGTTTATTCTTAGGTGATAAATGTTCATTAATATAAATTTTTCTGGAGGTAGATTCAAAACCTATTTCATTAATGGTTAAACCTATTTTGTTTTTTGCTGCTGCATACTATGCACTTGTCATGCTACGGAAATCTCACCGTAAGGTTTTAGTATTTTTTCTACTCCCGCATGTATATATTCTGTTTTCTTCACAATCTACAGAATGGATATGTAGGCAATTGTAGTTAACTGAACGTATATGATTTCATATCCACACAAGGGTGGATATGAAATACACCAATCACAAACCACGTTAGTCGTGATTACCTAGGCAACTTTCATTAATTGTTTGTTTTGCAATGGGCACGCCCTGCTGTGCCCTGTTTGTGGCAAACGTGATTTTGTTGTAAGATATCTTATTAATTAGCGTTGAATAAATTTTCTTTTAATTTTCCATTCTTTTCCATTGATAGGTCGTAGAAAAAATACACTGTACAACTCGAGTGGAATGTCCATATCCACTCTCGTTGTACAAACTACTATTGTTTTAAATCTATCCCGGATAAATCAGATGCCAAGGTCCGATTCATAACTCAAGGGCATTGGCAGATAATAATACAGTAGCTATTAGTTATTTCCTGTACGTATAAGTGTTTTAGATGGCGTTTTATCCACGCAAGAATGTTTAAACGCGAGAACGCAGTTCGAGCGTTTAATTTTCTTAAGTGAATAAAACGCAACTAAACACGAATTCAATACAACAAATATCTAAAAAAACATACGTTTTGTATTGACAGCCATGAAAAGTCATAGTGACAATTTGGAAAGTACCGAAAGATCAAATGTTATACGTTTGGGAATACTGAAGTGTATTGTCAGTCTATGTCAAATTCAAGAGGTTAATAGGTTAAGTTTTGTTTGTCATTTGACACAGATTGACGCAACACTTAACCTACAAATTTCGAATTTGGCATAGCTTGACAGTGCTACCAACAATGCAGTAGTAAGTGACATGGTTTTATTCCACTAGTGCAGGGGTCGGCAACCTGCGGCCCGCGGGCCGCATGCGGCCCTTTGCAACTTTTTGCGCGGCCCGCCAAAGCACCAATATAACTTTAGGAAAAATCAACAAATTTAGAGCGTAAGCGTGCCGAAATGTGGCCGGTGACAAAAATGCGCGACAAACAGAAGCATAGTGGGAAACCTATTTTACTGCGCAAGTTTAATCCCCACTCCCCAGCGAATACGACGTCTCGCTTAGCAAGTGTAGCATTCTTTCTAGTGATGGGCATAATCGGATGATTTCAATAATCGGAATGTTCCATTTCGGAATGTTTATAAAATCGGAATATCATCCGATTATTTTACATTCCGTAAATGCAAGCAAGGGAAAACGAGCGAAAGGAAGATGAAGTGCGTGCAAATTTACGATGAGAGCACTCGCCGTCGCGCCGTAAGCCCTTATCTGCGTTGGCATCTATTGTTTGGGTTTGGAGGGCGGTCAGTAATAGCTATTTACGTTATTAGACCGGTAGCAACATTTTTATGGCCGCGCCAATACTTTACAGGTCGAACCGTAGGGCGAGACCTGTATGTTTGGCAAGGCCATAAGAATTCTACCGGTCGTGTATCGTATAAGATTTTTTAGGATACTGCATTGGTAACTAGCGTTTACATTGTTACAAACGAGTCCGGTAGATAAAATTTACCGGCCTAGACCAGTAGTAGTTCTATTACTACTGGTCTAGGCCGGTAAATTTTATCTACCGGACTCGTTTGTAACTATGTAGACGCTAGTTAGCAATGCAGTATCCTAAAAAACAATTTATGAGTTTGAGTCGCACAGTGGGATATGAGGAAATAAAATATTTTTTCAAATTATTACAGTAGTTACGTTAATAGACTTTCGGAAAATGGTAGTAATATTTTAAAGTTTAATAGCACATAAAGTACATAATAGATAGTATAAAACAATATTTTAATTTGAAGTCTGTAGGTGTACTATCTAATAATTAATTTACGAAATACCACTGCCATTAGTGCCATTCACGTATCATACACGTGCGCACACGGCGCGACCCGTCGACATTCGCCAACCAGCATATAGCAGTCAAGTGAGTCAATACAACATTCCGTATTCCGTTCAGTTCAAATTGGCATTTCGTTTTCTCATTTTGTGTACCGAATAGTAAAATAATCGAATTCCGAAAGTTCCGAATTTTGTGCACCGAACAGTAAAATAATCGAATTCCGAAAAGTTCCGAAATAATAGGAACCTTCCGATTTTTTGAACAATCGGAAACTTTACGATTATTTATTCCGGATAGGCCCATCACTAATTCTTTCATTTCGCCAGTTTGCTACTGTATGTTCATATGTGCGTTCATGTTGACAGCCGTATGACGTTTCACTACAATATTTTATATTTTTTATATTTATATATTTTATATTTACATATTTATACATATTTAATTGGAATTGTATTTTCTTTTTTTTTCCTTTTAAGAATTGTAAAATTTTTGTTCTCTAACATTATTGTTATTATAGCATGTCAATAAAAAATAAATTTTTTCTATATTTATTTTTAATAATATTTATACTCGTATATGATATAAAAGCACTATTTAAGTTACATTTGAATGTGCGGCCCGCCTAAAAAAATTTATTTTGAAAATGGCCCGCCGTCCGAAAAAGGTTGCCGACCCCTGCACTAGTGGAATAAAGTAATTTCATTATTCCACTAGTGGATAAAGTGGTACTTTAGACGCTTCATAAGTGTGGATAAAACTTCAATTATAAGGTGATTGTGGATAAAAAGTTTATATTGTTCTGTATATTTACAATTTAAGTGTTAAACTGGATTTAATGTAATAACATATGCAGAGTATTGAATCTATAAATAAAAGTCATTATGGACTGTGGACTGGCCCTGGGAGACCTGTAATCCACCATACACGGATCAATTTATGATATAGCTAATAATCGGAATATTTGCTGCATCGCCTAACGTGGTAGTCTAGATGGGTCAAATCTGGAATCAAGCATTGGCATAGGATAGTTGCGGTTTGTTTATCTTTAGTGACAAACTAATATTACTAATTTTGGCAAATACTTGGATTGTAATTTTCGTCGAATGTGAATTAAACAGTACTGGTGTTCGACGGTCCCTGGGAATATACTTGAAGACACCCAGAGTGATGCAAAAGCGAAATCCTACTTCAACAAAAGCCCGGAGTTGGAAGGCAAATTTGGCTGATATCTGCATTTAAATCGCCCCAGGTACCTTGTATTTCATCTTTTGAATATTAATATTTAGTCCCCATAGCCTCTAGTCGTCTATTAATTTATTGTCATATACTCTGTGTCTTTCTGATCTTCAGCGATAATTACTTGGTCATCCTTAAACAGGAAAGTGCGCTGGTGGAAAAAAGTTAGGAAACATGCTAAAGAAATCGTTTTACAAGTTCGAAGAGGTGCGCTCTATTAACACATAATTAAGTTCAACGTATTACGACAACTATACATATTAAAATAAACACAATGGAGAGCATACTTCGTAGGTTACTTTCCAGATTTATTTTAATCACATATTTTTTTAATATCCCTAACTTTTTGCCACCTCTGTATACAAACAATTATCACTTACAGAGATCTATTTGCTTATACTCCTTTGCCCATTAATTGAGCAACGCGTTTCATAAATCAGTGGCGGCTCGTGGTCATTACATTTGGAGGGGTATTAACCTTTAAGAAGAAGTAAGAAAAAAGTAATAATCAATGACTCCCTTATATTTGGTCGATGTTTATCCAAATATAGAGAGGAGTTTTAATTTTAATAATAAAAAAAAAGTCATATGCTCAGAACAAAACGTATTAAAACAAAAAATTAAGCACGTTAATAAGGTGCATAAGAATGGAAAACAAAACAGATCATTTATTGCATCACATCTACAAATCCATTTGTTTTTCTTCTAGATGTCCACAGATAAATGTCTTGTAAAATTACGAGTACCAACTTTATTCTGCTGATTTAAATTTAATACCGGTGTAGACAGTCCCAAATTTTGTATTTTAACCTTTTAAGCTAATAGCGGGTTTTTAAAATAATGCTGAGAATATGAATTATGCTATTCTTCGCCATTTTTGTAAAATAAAACTGTACTAAACAACCGAAATTACCCAAGATAAATAAACACGCTCCAACTGCAACAGATATTATGTAAGATCATCCAAACGCAACTCGAAAGGATACAAGAATGTCCTTGCTACATTTACGTTTATTTTCAATGTCAAAGATAGCACAATATTTTCAAGAAGTTACGCAATCGCGCGGTGGCCGATCGAATAGTTATTTCCTAATCTCATTACTTAAACCTTGTTATATTGTAACCTTGGGTTAGATGATAAAATATATTTTCAATTATACAGTACCTACTTGGGGTCGTTTTCATATTCCCTAACTGAGCAGACAAATAGCTATTTTTCCAACAAAAAAATAATTTTCAGCATACTCTCATTGTCTAAGATTGCAAGTATTGGAATGTTTTAATAACAACTGTAAACTTTCATCAAAATAATATTCTGACTTTGTTGTTAAAGAACTCGCTACATATACTGCGAGTTCGTTATCGTCTCTGATTATGTTTCTTTCGATGCATTTTTAAAATTCGATGCAAGAAGTAAACGGAAGGACTATATGGGATATAGTCTAATTATTCTTAAAGCCGCAGTATCCTATTTCCGACGACATTCGATTTATTCATTTTGCCTTATCATACTTTTTAACAGACTTCACAAAAAACTACGTTATAGATTGCGCAATTGTCTTGCAAATTGATATGCAATGTTTGAAAACGTATGTGATTTGAAAAAGTTAAATAAAGAACATGTAGCTAAACAGGCAGGTGTCTAGTCCGGAAACATCAAAACGACCCATCGTACATTTTTCTAATGACAGATAGAGTGGTGGCTAGGAGGCTGGAATCCCTAAGTCCATAAGAAGCAACCGCCGGCGATTATAATTAAAAACTCAGTAAATAATTCCAATCCCAATTTGGTCTTGAACACATAATGTTTGACATATTAGCGTTTAATAGTATCTAAATTTGGCAGCACTGTGAACCCAAACAGACATATGCATTCAGCAACTCTTGGTCATATTCTCTAATTCATGTTCAAAATGATCAACTCCGATTTCTAAACATTTTCTCCCAAGGTAATAATATTTGCAATGTGTTGTTAATCGATGAGTTAATCACTGGCTTTAATTTTGATTTCCTAAGCCAATGCTTTCAAGATACCCCAAAAGGACAGAAATCGAAGCAATTTAAGTCTGCAAGCAAGCATAATATCGAGAGATAAAAAAAAACTGTTCCTCAGCGGGCTGTGGAAATTCAAAGTATGAATACGTCAATGTCAAATTCGAGGTTAACAGGTTAGGATTTACGTCATTTTGTGTCAAAACTGACGGAGAACCTAACCTGATAACCTCGAATTTGACATTGACGTACAGTGTCACCAACATATTATTCATACGTTGAATTTCCACAGCCCGCTGAGGAACAGTTTTTTTTTATCTCTCGATATAATACATTGGAGCAATCTATTGTTCCGTAAACTATTGATTTAACAACTCCATTGTGGGAGCTTCCAAAAAAAAACAACTCAACAGCATTTCCGAAATTTAAAAGATGAGGCATAATTCGTGGTCCTATTATTTTCCTTTTAAACTAAACCTAACCTGGTAATTCGTTTGAGGACATGATGATTTGCATCTGCCCAGTGATACATTGTGGATGCAAAACATTCCATTGCGCTTAATAGTATAGTAAAATTGTCGTTTTACTTTAAAAAAAAATGGCCGCGTCGATTCCTCTTGCCCAGTGGTTTACGGTCATTAGACAAGTACAGAACCAAAAATCCGTGCCCCTAGCCCCTGCTAAACAGCCGCCATCTTGAAAACATGTAGAAATCGTTATTTCTCACTATCCATTGGTCGCATAGAAAAAGCTATTGAACAGAAAATTCTACACATTTTTTGTCATTGCCGCGATACCGAGAAGTTGGTATTTCAAATGGAAGAGGGCAAAAAGTTACCGATCGATAAACTAGCTTCAGACGCCACCACGTCGTCCAACGCAACAAGGCTGTCGGATTTTTCGCCTATTCACGAACCCGGAGTAAGCAATTTATTAGTCGAATGCAGGCATTTAAGGCCGTTGTCCATAATGGTAGGTTCTTATGGGTTATGCCGTGGTCGTCGATTTCAACTTGACGTTTTGCTGCTCATGCTGTCAACTTCTTCAGAAGTTTTCTAAAGATTGATGTTAGTGTCTTTTGCTCCTGGTTATATACGGAGGAGTCGTTACGGTTCATGTAGATCTTGTATGTTATTGGGACTTGTCGTTTTTCCGCTTGGTTGCTCACGTGAAACTTGTTTATGGATTTTTGGTTTTGCAGAGCTACCTTCCATCTGTTACTAAGGCGGTAGCCGACTTCACGATTGAAATTGTTTGGAGTTTTAATAATTTCCAGCGATTTCCGAATAATACGATGCAAGTAATTTTTAGTCCTGGCTAGTATGTTTACGGAGTCGTAATTTATTCTGTGGTCCCCTGGTCCTAATAAGTATTTTGCGATAGCTGATTTTTGTGTGTTTCCAAGTCGTGCGTGGCTCTGGTGTTCTTTTATTCAACATTGGATGCTTCTTTCCGTTTGTGCGATGTAAGATTTGCTACAAGTACATTGGAGCTGGTAAACGCCTTCTGTCTGTAGTCTGAGCAAAATAATCCACGTTTTAGGGAATTAATTGTTCGACCTTTTTTATTGTAGCAAAGCGGACCCTGATGTTTTTCTTATCTAAGACCTTTCTTATTCTGTCGGTTACTCCGGCGATGAAAGAAAGGCAGGCATAATTAATAGGTTTAGATTTCGGTTTTATGGTGTATTGGCATGCTTTCCTGATGTCTCGTCGACTGTAGCTATTCCTGTGTAAAGCTTCTTCGACTTGTCTCAGTTCTTGTGGTTTACTGTCCTCGTCACAAATAGTTGGCCCGATGAATAAGAGTCTTGATCAGTGATGTATTTTGTTGGGGATGGTGATGGGACAAAGCATCCAGATAGCGATCAGTGTAAGTTTTTTTTCGATACACTGCAGGGCCTAACCTGTTGTTAGTAGTTCGTCTCACTAACACGTCCAGGTAAGGTAAGCGTCCATTTTCTTCAGTTTCCATAGTGAATCTTATTTTGGCATGGTGGTTGTTTAAGTGTGCCAAGAAAACTTGAAGAGCTGCTTTTCCATGGAGCCATAACACGAAAGTGTCGTCGAAGTAGCGAAACCAGCATTTAGATTTGAGATAGCTGAGTAACTTCTTCTACTGGTACGTTGATGAACAGGGATTCCACATCGAAACTGACCAACATGTGCTGGTTCGTTACTTCCAACTGAGCCAATATTTCCACGAAATGCTCAGAGTTCTTCACGTAGGATTCTGTTCTGCCCACGTATGGTTGTAATATGTTAGCAAGGTATCTGGCTTACTTCATACGTAGGAGATTCGCAAGTGCTGACAATTCGCCTGACTGGAACTTCTGGTTTGTGGATCTTCGGAAGTCCGTAAAGTCTGGGCGGTCTACTATCGCTAGGCAGTAGTCGTCGATGTTCCGACTCTGATATTAACCCTTAGACTACTGCGTTCCTTAGACCAACGGAAATTACGGCGTGGGGTCCTCGAGGACCCCAGCTAAAAACATATTAAAACGTATGGTAACATTTGAGTAAGTGTTTATAATGGTAAAATATATTGAAAATTAACTCACATTACAAATATAAAAAAAAGGTAACAACAGAATTCTTATAAATTAAAGAAAAAGTATAATATATATTAAATTTTCGATGTGATCGATGCAACTCGCTGTGGAGACAATATTTTCTTTTCGATGTTTTTTGCAAACGAAGAAATGACATTATAAACATCTTATATTTACTTTTTTATCGGATGCTCGTGTACAAAATACCAAAAACAAAAAACATTCATCTCTTATCCTTATTTTCACTTACTACTCAATTCAAGAGTGTACTTTGAGATAATATACACGGGTTCAGATAAGGGTATAAACAAGTTACAACATCAGAATTACTTCTTACAAAAATATTGTCCTCATTATCGTCGTAAAACACATAAAAAACTGACATCAACTTATTGATCTGTAGAAAAAAATGGTACACATTAACAACGGCGTGGGGTCCCTTGGAGACCCCACGCACCTTTTTTGTTCAACAAAAGTATGCAGATATTAAAAACAAAAAACCAAATACATCATGCTATGTATAATTGTAAAAGTGACAAATACACGAGAGGGAAAATTTATTAAAAAAATACCTAGAAAGATGTTCAAGAAAAACAAAGTCTGGGGTCCCTTGAGGACCCCACGCCGTAGTCTAAGGGCAAACGCTCTTGATAGCTCCCCTAAGCTGGCGTTCTATCTTCGATGTGGAGTCCCTCTTCAGTGTTACCTACTGTTCATCTTTGAGCAGCGATTAAAGTTTGTTCCGGTAGTCCTTTCTGTTCATCACTACAGTGGCATTTCCTTTGTCGGCGCATAGAACTACAATGTCTGTATTGTTGCTGATTTTCTACAGAGTTTGTGTTTCGGCTCCGGTGACGTTCCTCGTTGGTAGTTTGGCACGCTTTAATATACGACAGGCATCGTGTCTTACTTCCTCGGCTTCCTCAACTGGGAGTTTGCGAATAGCACTCTCAATTTCAGCGATTACTTCTTCAGTAGGTATGTGAGATGGATTCATGGCAAAATTGGCACACTTAAACAGCCAAAATAAAATTCACTATGGAAACAAGCAAATATTGCTTCAGTGAAGAAACTACTCGAGTAAAATTGTTGGTAGCATTAGCGTCAATAGCAGAGAGTTAATGAAATCTGTATTACCGTTTAGAAGTCAGTAAGGTTTGGGTACCGTACATGTTGGGACCAGAACACAAACTACAGCTTGAAAACCTTTATCGAAAATTGCTACATCTCCAACAGGAACGCAGAGGTAGTTTTTGCATGGGGAACTCAGTGGTTCAATGGTTCCTGCCGCTGCAGCCGAAACTACACTGGAACGTGAATCACGAAACGCTCGGGCAAGAGTTCGACTACCCGCCCGAGCGGTACGATTTCACTTAGTTAAGGCTTAGGTTAAGGTAGCATAGGAGACGCTTGCACCCCATAAACTAATGCGGAAGCGTTTCAATGAAGAACTAAAGTCCTTAGAGCCAAAAAAGTGTTTGCCACCGACTAATACCTATAGATGAAAGCTGAGTATTCTACTTTATTACTGAGTCAAAACACTAATTTAAGGAATGGAAACGACTCAAAAGAAGCTTAAGGAACTACCGTACTTTCAGAGAGTAAGATAGTGGTTACTGATTTTAGTATCATATATGAAGCTTCTTATAAGCCATTTTGTAACTGCTTTTTTTAAATTTCGGCGTGAGAAGCCTAATTCCTTATTTCCGGGCATATAAGACAGTTCTCTTTGTTACGGTATCAAACGGTTTTAACTCAAGGGTGTGGGAGTGCCACTTTCTGTATCATGTCCGGGAAATGCCAACACTTGCCCTGGAAATCTCAAAAATAGGCCAATAGCCACGGCTTGATACGCTCAGGGAGATGGACATGGTCCTAAAAACAGTACACCATAGGGCAGGTGTAACTATATATAGAAGGTATTGCAAAATAAATGGGAGCCACGGGATTCAAACTTGGATCTCACGCTTGGCTGAACCCCGAATGCCAAACGGCAGTAGAATATAGGCGTACACCCTCACGACTCCCAACACTGCGGCGACGAGCCCCCTGCCTTATCTGCGACGCTTAAGAACTCCTTCCAGGCTTTACCGTACATAAATCTGACACAGTGTCTAATTCACCCTAAAAATAAGCATGCACAAGCACGTGGGGAAATCATAAAACAATCTATTGGTTTAACACATTATCAAATATGTACAAAAGCGCCGACGTTGTCAGCGTACTCAACGAATAACACAACACAAAAAAGGGGACTATAGCTATAGGCCCAGCTGGGGGTCGCTTTACCTCTAAACGTCTAAACTATTGGAGGGATTATGAAAATTAGAACTGTCCCCAAAGCGCGTGATTGGAGTTTATCAAAAAGATGCATGAAATCTTGTTTACAAAGAACTCAAGCGGACGGCTGGTATTTAGCGAGAAGGTGCATTAATTATTGCTTACAAACAGCCCAAACGGGTGGCCAGTATTTAGCAAATAAGGGCATTAATGATTGTTAGCGAAAGGTACGTTAATTGTTGTTTACAAACAGTTCAAACGAGTAGCCGATATTTAGGAAATAAGCGCATTAATGATTTTTTTCGTTGACCGCTTCTTAATTTCAATATCAATGAATTATTTTTCCTAAAAAAGGATGGATTAATAGATGTCATTAATACACTGTTTTTGATTAATACACTCTTTTTCATTAATTAACTGTTTTTTTTAGAAAGGATGGATTAATACAGCCATTAATACACTGTTTTTGATTAATACACTCTTTTTCATTAATTAACTGTTTTGGTGATTTTGACGTTTTGATGATATTTTGCATGGAGGTTAGTTGTATTAATCACATTAGAGTACTTGATATAATTATTTTATATTAATATTCACAACAAAATTAGAAATACTGCAATTTTAAAAAAATTTTCACCACAAAAAAGATTTTGTGGTCAACGAAAAAAATTTGTAATGAACTCGTTTGTTAATGGGCGATTAATAATCTCAACTATTAAAGGTACTCACTCGCTATCTCTCGTTCGTGCTTTAAACAGTCTCGATTATTAATCGCCTTCATTAACACACTTGTTGGTTAAATAACTATTAGCGAGAGCTACTTTAATTATTGTTTACAAACAGCCCAAACGGGTGGCCGGTATTTAGCAAATCAGCGCATTAATTATTGTTTACAAACAGGTACGCTAATTATTGTTTACAAGCTACGAACACTACCTTGTGGTCGGCTTCACCTGGCAGGCGTCGTTAATTGTCGGGGCTCGCCTCTAGGGTAGTCGGGCTGCGGCTTAATGCGTGGGTGTTGTATGATATCCAAATATCTATTGATTTGCAGGGACTGATGCAGAACCTTCATGGAAAGCAAACAAAGACTGTGGAGTCTCGAATTTTTCCCGTTCTGAAGACTGGATCCCAACCATGTGGCGGAACAATTGCCCTTCAGGCCTTCGAAAATTACAGGACGGCGGTCATCGATACAGGAGATGCACAAAACACCCCAAAAAGCACCACTTCGCACTGTCACGGCTAGTCACGTACTCCAAAAACGAAACCACGCTGTATCAGCTCACTCACAGGCCGCTCCCGTGTCGAAGCGAGGGGTAGCTCCCAAAGTCACGCTCTAAGACGCTCTTGCAATCCCAGCCGGCAACTAACTAACTCAAGCCAACGCTTTTCCTGCCAGACGCGCTGCAGGACACAGCGTGCAGGCGAACGAGTTTGTAGCGTAGCCTGACCACCTGGAACCGATCACGAATCAGGCCTCGCCGGTAAACTAACTCGACAAATCCTATATAAAAAGGCTGTTTGCTAATTCGTTAAAATTCCAAACAAGCCAAAAACAGTAATTATGAGATACCAAAACGAGTACTTTACAGAAAATTGGCCGTTACAACTGCTTTCAGGAAATATTAAGCGTAAAAATATGACATAAAATATATAGACATGGGAAGTCGTAATCTTTGAACAGAAAATACTCCAAAAAGTCGTACATTCGTAGAATATAAAAATGTTCTGATATCTTTTTCGGCTTAATTTTTATAGCTCGATGCATAGTCGGGAAATTTGATTCATAAGTTTGCATTCCTTGATAAACGCAGCGAGCGTTGAGTTCGTTTCGACGGGCACGTTTCCGCCTGGCTTCTCGAAGGCATGAAGTATGTGTTAGTTCGGAATATCCAGATGGAGGAATTTCAAGCACAATTCTATTTCTCCCCGATATTAGAGTTGCTAATTTATATAGCATTAGTCTCGCTCTCCACACTCGCACTCTAGTACATGTAGCGTGAATTTTTTTCCTGAGGACCCACATAGCTGCCCTCGCCGTGGTCCAAGCCATCTGGCCCTGTCCACCTTCTTAACGAAATTCTTTTTTGTTAGAATGCCGAAGGCATTCCCTTTTGGTTCAGAAGCTAGTATCGAGCGGAATCCGTTATTCCCTAATCTCCTGAACTGCCGGCGATGGCTTCAAGAGCATTCCATGTGCGAAAAGCGCTGCGCTGAATTTAGCCGAGATGATCATCAAGGTCCGTAAGTATAGCAAGCTTGGAAATACAGGTCATCTTAGTAACCACCATTTTCGTGTCCACTGGCAATGAATTCGTGACAAAGCTGTCGCGATTAGAGTGAGAAACGTTACAAATTGTCAGCTAAAATGTTGAGTTTCAATATGCCAGAATGTGTGTCTTTAAACTGCAGTAACCATTCAAGACGCTGACCAAAAAAAAAATCGAGAAGTGTGGGTTCAAAATTGCTTTCATGAATTAATACACTGAAAGATTTAAATTTTCTGCTATTTGGAGCCATTTTCGTGTGCTCTGTATAGTGGAAATACATGGGATGATCGATCAATTACTCAACGCAATTTTTTGTGAGTACTAATACATGCCCCTCTCTAGCTTTATAGCAGCAGATCTTTTGTAATTGTAATTGGCGTGTCTCTCCACGTTATAAGGCGGTGCTTAAATACAAAGGCCGTTGGAATTTATAGAGCACGGTTTAAGAAAAAAGATTAGATTTTGTTTAAGTGGGGATAACTGTTTAGTTAGGGTATCTGCTGGTAATTTGGCTTGCAGCGTGTGCTACGATTTGGAAGAAACTTATGCTTGCTTCTGTGTTGCTCACGTGTTAACATTCTTAGATCAGCTTTTTAATTGTGTAGTTTCCTAAATTTATCTTGCGTTCTGCTCACTTCCATCGTAGTTTCTTTTGCTTGATTACTGTAATCTTGCTGTGCGTTTGCAGTGCGTCGCAGTTGAGATATATTTTTTGGGTTACCACTTCTTAATGGTTTTGTATTTTTATTCCGGGTTCGTAATTTCAATCCCGTTTTAGTACCTATGCGTTAGCCGTCCGGGCTTAATATTCGTTGAATTTATCAATATTGCCTTGTGATACATTTTTTAACTTTTATTAACGCATCTTGTTACTGCTACTACTGTTTATCTGTTTATTCAACCTCCTACAAACCTGACCTTCTTATGTGCTTAGCATTTTCGAACGAGAGGCCATAAAATGTACGTGGGTTTTCGAAAGTTAGCTTGCTTTGTTGTTTTTTCCGCGGTGAACCACTAGCGCCCACTTGTACTTCCAAATTATTTGTGGTTTTTTTTAACTTAAAGAACCGCCGTCGAGTCCTAATCCATGCCAATAACCTGGGAGAGTTTACGCACGTAGTCTGGTTATATTTTCTATTGTGTTCCTCTGGCAGCTTTTTTCTCCAGTTTTCTATGCTTTTCTCTTGTAGATCCAGCTACAGAAAGATAACGCAAACCCACGTACTGGGTAATAAAAAAATGTTTCCTAGAACTTTGTAAAAACTTTCCTTGCATTAATATTTTCCTAGCGGGACGACCTTGTGCTAAATAAATGTGCAAAATAGAATAATTTTTAATTTGCTGATTACATCAATCTCAATCAATCTAATATAATGTAGGATAATAAAAATTTGATCTAAGCAAATAGTAGTTCTAAGAAGCGAATTACTGACTACCTATTTAATTAACTGCGGATGTAGACCCTACAAGAGAGAAGTTGCTGTCAACTTTCGTGCATGAGAACAGCAGCCGACGTGGCATTAAAGGTGCGGCATCTGAACGACATCGCAACTTTTCGCGGCCTATCAAATTCCCGCAGGCATAAAGTACTTATAAGTAATTCCTTCTAGCTCGTTACTTGAGGTAAGTGGTAACTATATAGACATTGCGGTTTTCAGGTTGTCAGCCTTGCTGAAAGATTATGATTAAGCTCCTGGCTACTGCACACTTATCTGGAAAGTTCCGAGAGCTTTCCGCTATAAAATGCGAAACTCGAGATGTATCGCACAAGTGCGGATCAGGGTTTACCGTGCAGATTTTATCAGCTGCACTGTGGAGTGCTCCATGCACCCTTCGTTTAATTAGCACTCAATATTCACAACGCCGGCGCCGCTTTATTGCGCTTATTGCCACTTATCGAAATAAACTATTGCAATATAGGTTTTGACATTGTAGTAATTGCAGAACGGGCGAAGGTTTAACGAGTTTCTAGTCTGGCGACTGCAATTTCCGCAATAGGGCTATACATTGCTAGGCGGTATTATTTAAATATTTTAACCAGTGCATCTCGTCATGCTTTGTGTATAGTTGTAATTAACTATTGCATGTTAGTTAACAAAGTTTCACCAACACTACTCCTCACTTAAATCAATAGCCAGCCAGGTCCGGAACATAAAATATTAACTTTCCTATTGTGCACGGGTTAAAGAGAACCAGGATGACGCATACCACAAATCTTTTAATTATTTATATTGCTGTAAAAAATACACCACTGGCAGCTAGCTTAATAAATGTAAATGAGAATTGTTTAGAAAATTAAAAATAATTACTACAGGGTATTGCTTAAATTAGCACAAGTTGTGACTTAGAATGGTTCTTGTTAATAAATAGTTATATAGCATACATAGTTGGAACAAGAAAACCTTCTGGCTATAATAATGAGTCAAACATTTGTGTTTTAATACTTTCCGATTTTATGTTCGAAATACTTCTGGCATCGTTTGTAAATCAATTTGAGTGGTTTTGTACATAACATTTTTCATTACAAGCAACCTTGGGACACGAGTGGTGTAGCTTGAACAATCGTCCACGTACGATCAGTAGAATTAAGCAACGCTCTGTCAGAACTTGGCTGATTCTCTCAGCGCCTCGTGGTACGGCTGCCAGGGAAATAGTTGGTCCCGGATGTCATAATAACATCATGACAATCGTTAGTGGGGTTGGACGTCCCCATAAAATATACAGCGACGCCTATAATTGGACTAACGGCTTTTGGCTGAGTACAAAAGTAAATAAATAAAAACCCTGACTACGGCGGGTTTGATACCGGTGCAACTGAATTGCGCACCAACCCCATTAGTCCCTTAATCCAACACTCGAATTGCGCTCAACATATTTGCCTACCTGGGTTGACCCTTACTATAACTCGAACTGCGCACAAGGGATTAAGATGGGGGCATCATGAAGTGATGTTTTTGTCTTAGATTATATCACAAGTACTTCTTTACATACCGGATGACCGGTTTGAAAACCGAGCGTAGCAAGTGTTTAATTTTTAGTAAATCAATGATGTGTCTAAATGACTTACAGCCCCCCATATAATTGAGAGTTCTGATCTAGACAACTTTTTTTAAATTAAATTAAATGTCTAGTATTTTTGATGTACCATGCTTTTGCTATGTTCGGTTTTGAATCCGGTCACCAGGTTATATAAATTGTTTTCGCTGTTGGTTATTCTAGCGCCAATTTCAAAATAATTTTATCATTAGAAAGCGAAAATAAATTAAATATTTAAAGATGTCACGTTGGAATAATATTACTAAAAGGTACTTACTAAATTATCGAGCTACTGTCTCATTAGAAGAATTATTAACACGGAATAAATTTTAATGCAATGTTGGTTAAAAAGAAATATTTAGAAATATAACGACCTGTAAAATCAAATATATTTTTTATCATATACAGTGCGTTTTACTTCTCACATTCACGCCCCTGCATCCTCCTTATTTATTTTCTGATCAACTTGAAATGTTGGTCAACCATACCACCATTTAAAATAATCCTTTTTATAATTTTTAAATATTTTACAGCGCACTAGTAACCTACTGCGATCAAAAATTGAAGCGAAAAATTTAAAAAGCTTAGTAGGCTTAGTTTTGTGGAAAAGTGTTATTAAAGAAAGTTAATCAGAATGACAAAAATAGTCGAAATGTAAATTATTTAACTTTATATTTACATTTACAGAAACATAAATTGACAGCTCATGTATTTAAATTTAGTCAGGCAACCATTGAAATTTAATTCGTTTACATTAAAATATTATTTACTATCAAAGATAATCAAATTTATATTAAAATTTGGGTTTCGACAATTTTTGCAATTTTAAGCAAATTTTTTTAATAATTTTAGATAAAACCAGGCCTACAACGTTATTTCAATTTTTCGCATCTGTTTTAGTAGGTTACTAGTTTGCAGTACGATTATTTAAAAATTGAAAAAAATAACCCTCTTAAAGAGTAGTATAATAGACCAAAATTTCAAACAGATCAGAAAATAAATAGGGAAGGCATAGGGCTGTGAATGCGAGAAGCGAAACACACTGTATAACAAACGTTTTATTTACAAATTATTTACAAAATAAATAGTTGCAAGTTTACAATACTATTATATTTATAAGAAACACATTTTACAAAATTGTATCGTAATATTCATGCCTATTTAACTGCACAATTTTGCTTTCAATGAATTGCTGCTTTAACATAATTTCCCGTTTTATATATTTATTTTTCTTTCGCCTAATAGAATTAAGTTTGATATATGTATCGGTTTGCATTTCTAACAACACCTTTAAAAACGAGTGTATATTAGGATATGGACGTATGGAGATGAATTTTCCCTTTTAAATTTGGAATGAAAAGATTCGCAAGCGTTGGTCGTTCTGGCAATGCTGCCAGTTTTCGCAGCCCAGATTTCTGGAGGAAACGTCGACTCATTTTCGATGTAGTTATCAACTAAATCGTTACAGGACAAAAAACCCCTGGACAAATAAACCCGGACATAAGACCCCCGGACAAAAAACCCCGGACTAGAAACCCCCCGGATAAAAAACCCCCGGACTAAAAACACTCCGGATAAAAAAACCTGGACTAAAAACCCCAACCATAAAGAAAACACTCGCACATTATGTGGGGTCCGTGGGTGATTATTATTATTATTATTGAAAATAAGTTATTAATTATAATTATCATTCATTACCGATACAAGAATGCATAAAAAACGAGACATGTAAAGTGAGGCATTTATTTAATATAATACACATACAAAAATTTTCCAACCTAGTGTTATTATTTACGGCAATTAAAAAGTTTTCTAAATCACGTTCGCCTTGTGAATGCATAATCCGTTCCTGTCGAAATGCCCAACGTTGCCTAATTTAACAGCTTTTCAACGTGCGTGCTGTAAATATTCTCCGCACGTTTGAATATACCCTGTACAATCTTGGCTCTTGGAATACTTATGTCAGGCGGGTTTGCAAAATTTGATATGTCGGTCTTTTTATTCTTCAGAGAAAGCCAATTTCCAATTATTAATTATCATTCCGTACTCATGCAAGAATCAATTTGCAATTTTTAGAAAATAGTAATCACCTGCCTTCTTATTGGACAACTATGATTACCACTGATAACAAAAGATATAATACAAAGATACCTGCTAATGTATTTTGTATTAAATAAATGCCCTACTTTTTACATGTGTCATTTTGATCTGCATTCTTGCATCAGTGGAAATTATAATTATAATTAATAACTCATTTTTTCAGAATTATATACTGTTAGCTGTTGTTTTGCACTTTGGCAATAACATCTCAAATCCATTAAAAATTATTCAAGAAAAAGTATAGCATCTGAATGCTTTAAATATCTACTTTTTCGACAACCGTCAAAAAAAAGGCTAAAGGAAGTATTGGATTCACCCCAAAAATTCGAAATTGAGTTTTCAACAGATCTTCACGTTTTAGAGTCCCTTGAACCCAAAAAAAACATATCTGTGTGTCTGTCTGTCTGTGAACAGATTATCTCAAAAACAAAAAGAGGTATGGCGTTGAAACTTCATATATAAGTTTTGTGTACTAAGGAGATGAGACAGCAAGCTTTTGAAGAAAATCGCATAACCGGAAGTAAGTGTTTGCTCTTGTGATTTTTCAGTTTCTTTCGATTTTTTCAAAACGGCTCTAACGATTTTTTTCAAACTTTACATTATTATTACATTTTTAATGTGCATTGATGTGACAGGTAATTTTCCAGTTGAATACTTCTAAAGTTTCTTTTTTTTTTCTATTTTTTGTATTAACTCCTATGTATTTTAACTAGAACGCCCGGTATATTATTACATTTTTGAATAGGGCTTAAAATTTTAGAGAAAATTTGTCTCTTCAACTAACGCTCTATTTTGTACCGTTTTTGTAGAATTTGCAATTTTTCAAAATTTTTGACAAATGCTAAAAAATTTTAAATTAAACTTTTGGCTAATTATAAAATCACTGTACAAGGAAGTTGTGTGCGTGTATCACATCAGATTTTTTAACGTGGTAAAAAATAGGATATTTAGTTACGTTACCATTGACGACGTGAAATAAAAAGCATTTTGTGCACTAGAGTGACAAAAATTTTCTCACAATACGGGGCGTGTTTGTATTACGAGCGTGAAATTTTTAAAGCGTTCGAATGAAAGAAGTAACATTTTCACGCTCTAAAATAATTAATTTCGTCTACTTAATGCAAAAATAACATTTAATGTCTAATGAAAGTTAATTGACAGTCAATAAATGAGATTTTAAAGATCATATTCACGAGTTTGTCATGACTAAAGTCAGAAAAAAATTTTTAGTTTTTTTAACATTGTGTAGATATATATTTATACAATATAGTTTAGGTCCGAGGTCTAGTGTACAGATTTGTGTTGACTTTTATTTTAAGTACTAGCTTTTACCCGCGACTTCGTTCTCGCGAGGTTCGTCATTTGTGTATTAAATAATGTTGCGCCCCGCCCCGCCCCGTCTCGACCCTTCCCGTCCCGTCCCGCCCCTTTCCCTCCCGTCCAGTCCCGTCCCTTCCCGTCCCGTCCCGCCCCTCCTCTTCCATCCCATCCCCTCCCCTTCCATCCCATCTTTTTCCTTCCCTTTCCGTCCCGTCCGTCCCGCCCCGCCCCGCCCCGTCCCGCTTTGCCCCGTCCCGTCCCGTCCCGTTCCGTCCCTTCCCTTCCCGTCCAGTCCCGTCCCGCTCAGTTCCGTCCCGTCCAGTCAGTCCCGTTCCGTCCAGTCTAGTCCCGTCCCGTCCCGTTTCTTCCCTTATGTCATGTTCACCGTCTTGGACTTAAAAATAAATGCCATTTTCGCAATCAACATCCCAATAAACCTCAATAACGACACCCATATCGATTTTTAGGCTTACTTACCCCATTTCACCCCCTAAGGGGTTGATTTTCGGAAAATCACGAAATACGTGTTTGCTTATTTGTTTTTAGGAGTACTCCTACGAAGTTTCAAGTCGAAATGTCTATTTAATATTATTTTTCCATACAAAATTGGAACCCCCATTTTACCCCTTTAGGGGTTGAATTTCGAAATATCCTTCCTTATTCCTTGTATACATCATAAAGGGAACCTCTGTGCAAAATTTCAGCTTTCTAGGTCCAAGGGTTTGGGCTGGGCGTTGATGAGTCAGTCAGTCAGGACTTTTAGAAATATATTTTAAGTATAATGTCTGAAATTGTGTTTCTGTATAGGTATGTTCTTTTTCAAAAGAGTGTTAGAAAAAAATAAATGTAATCTTCAAATTTTACTATTATAATAACCAAAAACGTTAACGCTTTTTTTCGAAAACTGTCAAAAAATTCAATTTGAACTCTGTTTTCAATGGGCGAAGTGATCCATTTTTGTAAGTAGGAAATGCTTTTACGTTCTAGAGCACTCATATTTTCCGGCGGGGCAAAAATTCCAGCTACGCCACTGATTTGTATGATTATTTCCCACGCTTTTCGTGTAGTTTTGAAATTCTAAATTTATTCATAGACACGTTCTATGCTACTGCAACGGATTTACTCTTATTTACAACTTAAAGCGGAATAGCGCCAAAGGACTGCACTAACGCTTTACCGCAGTTCGTGGTAACCAAGCTTAAACAAACCTTTTAAAAGCTAAACTACCTGTCGCAACTGTATCTATTAATTCAGCGAAAATGCGTCCGCAAATGTTTAAAATCGGCTTTACTTCTTCCTATTATGTGCATTTGCCAAAAATTAAAAATGGTTAGTTGAATGACTGTGTTCGATCTGACTACCTGCAGGTACCGTGCGCAATTCAGTAGGAGATTAAGTAACCCTTTTAATACTAAACTACCTGTCGCTAGTCGGTGCGCAGTTCGAGTGCCACACCGTAAGAAATCTTAAGATTCGTTGAGATTCAAAAGACATTTCACTCGAATTAACGTTTATGAAAAAAAGAGGTTATGGTGCGATATAAATAAGTACGAAGCACAGTGTGTGAAGTATAATGTAGTTTAAGTTACACCAGTTTATATTGGGAATACACTATAAATACCTGACTATATGAAATTTTTATTTTATGTGCTTTCGATAGTGAGAATTTTATTAGTTTCATTCACGTTATACTGTTATAAACCCGATAAAGCTTAAATTGCACATAATTGCAGCTAAACATAGAGTAAGGATAATTCTTGCGGTGAGTTGTGATGCGAATTTAATTGGGTTGCAACCTTTGAAGTCAGCCGATCATCTGGAAACCACAATTTTACTAAAATAATGTATTAGACTAGGCGAGGCAAGCAATATCATTTAATATGAGATGTAGAAACCATATTTAAGATTTTTGCAGCTTCAAAATGAGTTTTACACTGCAAATTGTAAAAATAGATCGGAGATCTCATTGTTCGATAAATACAAATGCGTTATTATTTTGTGTATACGTAAATCTTTGAAAATATTACATCTATTTCAAAATGTAACTTTCTTTTGAATATCCTTTTAGAAGGCAAGGATGACTCGTCCTTACAAAGATTGGTAGTAGAAGGACAGGTCGATGGCACTAGAGCCAGAGGGAGATCACCGAAACGATGGAGAGGCTAGGTCAAATACCTGACAGGCTGTACGCTACTACATGACACAAGAAAAACCAGTAATAGGGAACGGGAACCTTATACGGAGAGCTAGAAACAATTAGATTAACACCAGAGGTTACTAGTCCTTTGTAAAGAAAAAACCGACGAAGAAAAATAAGAAACAAAAGAACTCTTTACTTGGCGAAGACAAGTTCGATAACCTTTTGTTCTCGATAATCTTATTTGCAAGGAAGGACTGAAGCATGCGCAGCTTTTATAATCGGCTGCACACGGATTGCAGTGTACCATAATTCGGTGGCCATAGGCATTAGCGCGAATTTCGGTTTATAATGTAGCCAACTTCACATATGCAACTTGTAACTTCCGTGCCTCACTTTCACTTTGATATGACTAGCGGTAAAAATACGTATGCTATTAGAAGACACCGCTAAGAAATCGTGCAAATATATATTGCGTATATGTAGCTACATCGGGATTACACAGAAACGGACTATTATTAATAAAAATACTATAACCTGTTTAACACAAACAATATATAAATAAAACAATGCATGTACGTATAAACAAATAAAACAAATATAAAAGTTAATAAGGTCCGACAATTAAGTGACAGGTTGCGTTACAACCACTCTATTGCTGACATTATCAGTGGTTGTAGGTCTTCTTGATCTAGAGTGTCTTCGAATGCTGATTCTGGGCACTGCCTTATTATGTGCTCCATGGTCTATTCTGGGGCACCGCAATAGTTGCATCTAGGAGAATCGATGAAGCCCCAGTTGTGCAGATTTTGGTTAGATTTTACTTGTCCTGTACGAATTTTGCTCGAGTTGCACCATTGTTTGCGGGGAAGAGAAAATCCTGGTACGCGTCCGGTAGGATTGTGTACTGGGTGACCATTGGGTATTAAAATCATTGGTCAGTTCTTCGGTAGCTAGTGTCTAAGGCGGATGTCTAGATTTAAGATGAAGGCGTCTTTTGATGATAGAATCAACATTGAAATCGATGGGTAGTGTCGGCACATGAGCGCATTTTTGGTACTGGTTACTGAGGGCTGCTAATCATCTGGTGTTTTCTGAGGCTATGTTACTTAAAACTGGTAGCCAAGGTAGCGGTGTTGACCTTGGTGTTTCTATAAGTATCCTTATTGTCTGATTTAGCTGAACATCTACCCGATTCGTATGTTTGCTATTGAACCTAATTAGGGCACAATATTTTGCAGTTGAGTAAATCAAAGCTATGGCTTATGTTCGAAGGATTTCTGCGCTGGCTCCCCATGACGAATTAACTAGCTTTTGTATGATGTTCGTTCGTGGTTTAAATCTGGCAGCAACCTTTTGCAAATGCGTCTTATATGTAAGGCTTTGTACAACTATTCGTTCATTATTCAGTTTATCTTGATTGGTTTTTGTTAACAGTTCTATGTAGTGATGGGCCTATCTGGAATGAATAATCGGAAAGTTTCCGATTGTTAAAAAAATCGGAAGTTTCCGATTATATCGGAACGTTTCGGAACTTTTCGGAATTCGATTATTTTACTGTTCGGTGCACAAAATTCGGAACTTTCGGAAAACGATTATTTTACTACTCGGAACACAAAATGAGAAAACGAAATGCCAATTTGACCTGAACGGAATACGGACTGTTGTGTTGACTCACTTGACTGCTATATGCTGGTGAATGGCACTAATGCCAGTGGTATTTCATAGATTAATTAGTAGATAGTACAACTTACAGACTTCAAATTCATGTATTGTTTTATACTATCTATTATGTACTTTATGTGCCATTAAACTTTAAAATATCACTACCATTTTCCGAAAGTCTATTAAGGTAACTTCTGTAATAATTTGAAAAAATATTGTATTTCCTCTTATATGCCACTGTGCGACTCAAACTCATAAATTGTTTTACTGGCGGTCCTAAAAACCCAAACAATAGATGCCAACGCAGATAAAGGCTTACGGCGTGACGGGGAGTGCCTCATCGCAAATTTGCACGCACTTCATCTTCCTTCCGCTTGTTGTTGTTTCGCTCGTTTTCTCTTGCTTGCATTTATGGAATGTAAAATAATCGGATGATATTCCGATTTTATAAACATTCCGAAATGGAACATTCTGATTATTGAAATCATCCGATTATGCCCATCACTAGTTCTATGTACAGACATAAACAATGTATCATTTATAACGAATTACATTAATACAAAACTTAGAATAAAAGTAATGTCTTGTCTACTTATCGTTGTTATTTCTAAATATAAGAAAGGAAAATTATTATTATTGTTATTATTCTCTTATTCACAGGTTTTACCGGTTACTCCCTAGACAAAGGGGTGTTTACCAAGTCTATCCAGTGATTGTATTGCTGTACAAATAGTCGTACTATATTACATGTTTATGATCGCTCTCTGAATGTGTTAGTGTATGCGTGGGTTTAGCTGAAGTTGTTTAAAGTGTGTGATTATGTGTTCTTGCCTTCAAATTCTTTCCAACTCTATAGCCTACATTTTTATACAGGGTGTTAGTAAATAAGTGCGACAAAAGTAAGGGGGTGATTCTGCATAGAAAAATAATGATATTTTGTTATATAAATGTATATTCGCAAATGCTTCGTTTCCGAGCCACAGTTAGTTAAAGTTTTTCTAAAAAATTGATAATTTTTTTATTGCTCTGAAACCGGTCAAGATATGCAAATGAAGTTTAGTGGGTTTTAAGAGGTACTTATAGCGCATTCTTTGATATGCAATTAAGAATTTTATATTCATTATTGGCGCGCATACGGGTATAATGATCCCGATGTCTTATTTTTTGCATAAAAATGGCGCTACCTATAAAAAAATGACAAGAAAGCTTTTTGTCACAAATTGAACGAGAAATTCAAAAATAATTTTTATTTTGAAATATCTCAGTGGCGTACCATTTTTTTTTATAAAAATATCGGGATCATTACCCGTATGCGCGCCAATGATGAATATAAAATTCTTAATTGCATATCAAAGAATGCGCTATAAGTACCTCTTAAAACCCACTTAACTTCATTTGCATATCTTAACCGGCTTCAGAGCAATAAAAAAATTATCAATTTTTAAGAAAAACTTTAACTAACTGTGGCTCGGAAACGAAGCATTTGCGAATATACATTTATATAACAAAATATCATTATTTTTCTATGCAGAATCACCCCCTTACATTTGTCGCACTTATTTACTAACACCCTGTATATCTTCAGTGTATTCCTTGTTAAGTTTATATCTGTTTGAATGAATATGGCAATTAGATATACTTATTTCTTCCTTTAATTTATCTTGTACTGTAATATATGGGCTATTGCATATTATGTTTAAGGTCTATTGCTTGCAGGATGATCTTTGCTGCGATGTTATGTAAGTCAGTGTTAGCTAAGATTTTATAGCTTCCTGTTACATGTATGTTGTCTGCGTGAATATGACATTTTCTGTATAACTCGTTGATTTGTCTTTCTGGTAACTGATTGTGGCTATTGCCTGATCGTGTATGACGAGGAGGAAGCTTTCCGTTTCTGGAAAGAATTGGCATTCTTGTAACCATTTATGTGTCTTATTTGCTAATATCCTCATTGTCGATTATATACCGGGTGTCCGTTCTCAAAGTCGAACATAGGCAATTAACATTGTATTGACCGTTTTTGCCGATTCCTGCTCGTCAATTCAACTCACAAGGAAGATAATGGTATCAATCACAGCATACACAAGACGGTATAGCAAGTTCCCGTCTGAAATTGGTCCGCCAGTGCGCATATACGTCACTCGCATGACAAAAATGTGGCGGGAAGCATTCATCCCGTGCATGTTCCCATGCAGGCCGTGCCGGTGTTACGTATTGTGTGAATCCAATGACAGCTTATTAATGAATTTATCTTAAAATTATAATAAAAACCACTGTAATAACTTACCGTAATATTGTATATGAAATAATGTCGAACTGTGTAGTTGCTAAGTGCGGCAAGTATTATAGAAAAACCAAAGGAAGCAACATCCGGTATTTTAGGTTTCCTAAAAACGAAGATATGAGTAAACAATGGCTTGTAGCTTATAAACGAGAAGACGTGGTAAGCATAAAAATGGTAAGTGTATAGTACCTAACTAACTAATAATTTCACAAAAAGGTGGTCTTTTAAAATGATTAATAAAATAATGTTGTATAGATAGGTTTAAAGCTAGTGGCGTATTTTTATTTTCTAGCGTATATTTGTTCTGTTCATTTTGAACTCAGTTGCTTTGAACTGCCACTACAACAACGGCTTCTTAATTAGACAACAAAAAGTACCAAAAGTACTAGTCAAGAGGTTATAGTGAACCTTGAGGACAGAATATCGGAACTGGAAAAGCAGAATTCTGAACTGAAACAGCAATTAAAGGAGGCAGAGAACGTCACTGCAAAAAAGTACGAAAATCTTTTGGCTAAGATTTTCCCGGCAGGTCAGATAAGAAAATTACTTCGTTCTAAACAGGGAGCACAAATTCGCTGGACCCCAGAAGACGTCGCCTCCGCTGTGTCATTGAGAAGCGTGAGCCCCAAAGCGTACCGATACTTGCGAACTCATAACTATCCTTTACCGGCATTATCTACATTGAGAAATTGGGTAACTAATTTTGATGTAAGTCGAAGGTTACTGAAGGGTGTTTTTAACTTGATGAGAAAAAAATCTCACGTCTTTTGACGAAATTCATATTTCCAACAAAATCGAAATTGATAGGAAGAAGGAACAAAAAGTCGGCTTTCACAAGACTAGTCAGACTGTTATGGTGAGAGGTCTAGTGTCAAATTGGAAGCAACCTGTGTATTACCAGTTTGATCAGCCTATGAAATAACCAATTTTGGAAAAAAATTTTGCGGAACTTTATAACTGTAAGTTTGTGGTAGTCGGAATGGTTAGTGATATGGGCACTACTAATACAAAGTTGTGGAGCGCCTTAAATGTTGGTCATAATAAAAATTGCTTTTTCCATCATCCTATCAACAGTGAATTAAAGATTTTTGTTTATGCTGATGTGCCGCATCTACTGAAACTCAGTAGAAATCACTTGATAGACCATGGATTTAACATAGAAGGCCATATTATTAATGTCGATTATTTTCAAAGTCTCTTACATATATCCACGTCTGAGTTAACATTGGTTCCCAAATTAACTCAAAGTCACCTTCAAGTACAAGGAGCAATGCGTCAACGTGTCCGTCCTGCTGCACAATTGTTTGTTAAGTGATTTTGTCGTCATTAAGCTATCCTTGTCATCAATTCCACGATTGGGTGTTATTAGTGCATTTAAGCTGAAATTATTCTATTTAAAATTTTCTGGTACGGCCCTGTATTATAATTTTAAAATGCTGCAGCCAATTCATTCAGTTCAAGCTCAAATATTCCCGCGGTCCTTGGAATTCTCACTAATAAGCATTTCATCGGAGCCGTATGTAATCTATTGCAGTCACTTCCGTATAAATCATATTTCTTCGAATTGGGAACATAAGGCATCCTTTGTTTACGTCCCAGCTTAAATCGCTTTGAGTCCCAACCTTCAACTTTTTTAAATACTGCCCGACGTAGTTAAGCTTCAAGAATATAACAGCTTCATGTCCCTCTTATAAATTATCGTTTAAAGTTCGGCAGGATTGACCTTGTAACTTAATATTTTTGGGATCCGCTGTATAGCCAGAAATTCTTGTGCCGCGAATCGGGGGGAACTTTTGCTAACATTTTGTGATTAACATGGTGAATCCTTTTTGGCTCTTGTGCGAACTTTTCGAGTGCCTTGGGGCACGTTAATGGCGAGTGCAGTTAAACCCGAATCTTCGAAGTGAACATTAATCCTTGGGTGTCTTTGAAAATGCGCGGTGGGCAGAGGAAGTGTATTTAACTCGGACGTTGTTAAATTGGCCGATTTTCGTTTCATACAGTTGGTCTCCGGGGAGACTTTTGGCAGTTTTTGCCGATTCGATTAGAGAAACGATATCTGATGAGCCTCAACTAACTTTTTTCCCTGTTAAGTCGGGAAAAAACCATTGCGTAATGCATATCTGTGTCAACGTCGGGTTTAATTAAGGGAAGGGCCACCGCGCGATATAGTGTTGTTTGCTGTCACTTCGTTGATTGATGTTTGCTGCCGACTGTCTTCAATTCCCTCGAGTTTCTGCTCCACCTGTTGCCTCTTCTGGAGAATTCGCTACACCTCTGGCACGTTTTACCAGGCCTCCACGAGGACAACTACATCTGCACTTAAGGCTGCATGCTGCAACTATCAGGTAGGCGCCCTGCATTGTACCAATTAGGTAACTCTGGTGCCTAACTTAATATGCGATTTTATATTTTATTGTGCGTCAGTGCTTATAAACGTTGCGTACGTCCGCTAGGACTTATGATCTGTCTCAGTTAATGTTTACCAGGGGATTTACTCCTGGCGTCCATTTTATGTCACTTGTTTTGGATAATATTGTGTTTTTTTTGTGTCTTTGTAACTAGCCCTTAAGATTTATCTTTTTGTGGGGCCCCCTTTCATATTCACGTAGGATACCGTATTACTAAATTTAAACTCGCCTCCGGGTGTTTGTTTTAATGTACCGATTTGTGTAAACTGTCATTTGTTCCTTTAAATAATAAACCTGTTAAAGTCAGTTCATTCTTTTTATGAATTTTGAAACCCCTTCTGGGTCATTCACTAATCCAGTGTGGCAAAGGCCAAGTGTAATTAATTTTGTGAAGTTAAAGCATGCTCTTTTGATTAAGCGAGCCCCGAGATTTGGGCCAGTCAGTGTTCTTTTGTTATTCTTTAGTGACGGTGGCCTTGAAGGTAAGTGATTTAATGACAAGGTCACCCGGCTACTCGGAGGAGGCTTGGTAAACAACAGGCTGAGGTGTTCAGCAACGTACCTGGAGGACTTCTACATAGGCTACGTGTATTGTTCTTGGTTCTAGACACGTTAGCCACCCCTAATCAGAACCAAGTGGCGCTCAGGCATTTCTTTTTCTGTTAAGCAAGCTTTAGGGTAAGTACCCCGTCGGTTTTCCATTTAAGTCTTCGAACTACCCCTTCCCGACTGCACTAAGTGCGAGTAACCGGAGCAACAAAATCTGCTCCGACACATTAAGATCTGTGATTTCTAGGGAAAGCCGGCGAACCCTGTAGTTTGTACCCGAGTTTGGACAATAAATACGACCTTTGTCGATTTGATGAATTAATACCGTCACATGTTGTCTAATTCTGTAGCAAAGGCTTTGCATTATTGTGGTGAAAAGGGTCTTATGCCGAAAAACTGTTTCTGACAGGAGGCTGCTGAAACCGTGCAACTTTTTAATGACTGGTTTGATTTATTGAATTCCAATTCAAAAATTTTTAGAAACTGCCCGTCAAGAAATGCGTTTGGAACTGATATTGAATATCAAGCAAATTTATTGCAAAGGATGAGTGCCCTTATTAATAAAATGAGAGTGGGTAACCACAGGGACCTTATTCCTTTTCAGAAAGGAATATTACTGTCAAACAGGTCTTTGATAGAGATGTATGATTATCTAAAAACTGCATATAAAGTCGAATACATCCTAACAGCTAGAATAAACCAAGACGTTTTGGATTTTTTTTCTTATAACTATCAGAGGCATGGGTGCTACCAATGATCATCCTTCTCCACTCGACTTTCAGCACAGACTGATGTGGTACATAATGGGAAAACATTCAGAAGCAATTTTCACCGAAAATCGGAATACTAGAGAGAGCAATGAAAAGCGTTTATTCAATATACTAGAAGATCAATGTAACAGCATTCCAATCTTTTGAAATAAAAGATAAAATAAATCAGGAGGCACTGCGATATATTGCTGGATATGCGGCTTTTAAATTTAAATCTAGATATACTTTAGGAATTCCGTCTTCTCAATCTCAACTAAACACTAAACATGCACCTGACTGGATTGATTTTATCTCCACAGGATCGTTATTACAACCCTGTGATGAATTATTCCATGCAGCTTTAGTTCTGGAAACAAAGTTCTTTGCAATGCATGGGAAATCTTTATCACAAGAAACAAAGATTTTCCAAACTCTTGAAGAAAGAACAGCGTCCAAAATGGGAACATCCAAGGTACCATTTGAAGTACTTTTGTTACTGAGCAGAACTCGCACCTACACCCGGCTGCGAGATATTAACCGGCAGAAACTGTCAAAGAAAATTAAAGAAAAAAAAATCAATATTTACCAACATAAAAAAATGATACTGTGATCTTCTATTTTAGCGAAAGTAGTTTGTTGTAATTTAATTTACATTAATGTGTGCTTCTTAAGATTTGCATTTGTTATTTTTCTAAATATAAAAAAATAAAAAATAACCAAAATTATAAAATTATACTGTACTAAGTGTCTTAATTTACTTATAGTAGTTTGTCCATATGTGCTTGTTAAGGTTTACTTTTCTTGTTAGCTAGTGTATTATGTACAGTCGCGGAATTAAAAATCCGGACGAGTCTTACAGATGATTTTTCCAATTTTTGTGTAATGTAATTACTTGCATTTTTTGTTCGACTCTTAAATGAGTCATGCTGTCATATACGAGTAATTATTTTGATTTTCAATAATTTCACCACGTAACGTGATAGGTAAAGTAACGTAAGATATACACTGAATCATTTTAAGTGTCCGGATTTTTAATTCCGCGACTGTACATAGAATATTTTTTATAAATTTATTCTTTTTTATGGCCAAAACTATTTTTTTGATACACTAATAGTTTTATAGCAGCAGAACAAAATACAAAATTCCTAGTATATCTGTGGAATTTGTTAAAAACCTTTGTTTACGCGTGCGTCTCACTGGAGTTCCGCGCCGTTGTCATGCGAGTGACGTCACGCACCTGCCGCACACTAACCACCCATGCACGCTGGCATACCGTCTTGTGTATGCCGTGGTATCAATGGAAAGATAAAATTATTACGCATCAAATGATAGCAATAACAATACTCAAGATGCGATTTTTATTTTAAAATACTAATTTAAAGCTTGGGAATTTTTAAATGTGCCATGGCTTGCTTTTCTAGTTTGATAGCATTTGCCAAAAAAATTGGTAATTACTTGGCGTAAATCAGGTATTTTCTGTCAACGTCTGTTAAAATTATCTACAGAAAAATTAATTATTTTAATGAAGAATGGGTGAATGCACTAATGTTAATTGCCTATGTTCGACTTTGAGAATGGACACCCGGTATAGATGTTTACCATGCAGATTTTTCTGTGTCCATTGCTCCAACCCTAGCAATGGATCTTTTACCTGCTACATATCGTATTAACATGGTACTCACGGCTTTATATCACTTCTGAATGATGACATTCTGTAGAGGCTTTTATCTGCATTTTTTAAATTGTGCCTCACCGAGACCGGGGATCGAATTCGCGACCCTAGATCAGTAGTCAGAATGCTTAACCACTGAGCTACCGACCCCGGCAACTTCGTTATTTAAAAATAAAAAATTAATTTAGAAATTAAAGACGTTATGGGTATATAAGGTGTCAAAGTAGATGTCCAAGTTAAGTATAAGCATTCTGAAGTTTGTAATTTTGGTCTCTCTACTAGAAACTTGTTTCGATGTTTCTTGCAAGAAGAAAAAAACAAATATAATATTTATCTATGGGGAGTGCAGAAAGAATGCAGATTTGGGAGTGGGAGTGACAGGTATCAGCACAGATAGACTGTATTTCACAACACATTTAGGCGGTTGGAGCAAAATTTTCTCGAATATCAAAGCTTCTCTAAGCCAAAAATTAAAAGAAACAATATCCTAATCATTCAAAAGAGAAATTGCAAGAACTGTAGGCATATGCAAATATTTCGAATTTAACCATGTTTATCAAACGCAGAAAAATGCTCGAATGTACGATTCAATCATGTAATTCCATTACCCCTCAAATACTAGCTCGTTTCCGCTGTGTTTCCATTTTATTTTCCCCTTGTTTTAAGTTATGGTCTATAGATTTCTTGGTATTGTATTTCCTTATTCGTTGTTAATTTGCATTTTTTTTGTTGCGTTTCTTGTGATTGGTTTGTGTACTTCGTTGCTGTGTTGTTTGTGTGTTCTTTCATGGTGTTTGGTTTCTGTGATTTTCATTTTCTTGTATTTTCTCTTCGATTATGGTAGCTGTGTTATTATTTTCATCACTTATTTATTTTGCTATCTTTGCCTTATTTTTTTGCATTTCATGTGTCTTCTAATCTTTGTTCTGTGTTAGCTCCAGTTAGTTGTGGGTAGTATATGATAAAGAGTCTGTGTCGTTCACATGGGTATCCTGTTGTAACGTTTTCCAATTGTGTAGCACTGTAGTAACAACGCATTGACAGTCCAATCCATTTCGTCTGTCCATGCCATGCTTTGTCTTACTGATTTCCGGTTGTCTCGGCAAATCATCTCCATGTTCCGTTTATGATCGTTACTATGTTGTGTCCTTGGAGTATTTGTTCTTCCATGGTGTTGGATTGCTGTATGTGATTTTTATTTTCTTGTGTTTTTTCGATTGTGGTAGCTGTGTTGTACTTTTCAGCACTCGATTGTTCTGCTATTTCTTCTTTAATGTTTTGTATTTTAAGCGTTATTCTTTACGATAACGCGTTAATTTTTTTGTTAAAGCTGTTAAGGGGACGGGGCTGTTAATGTAGCAATTTTTTAGTGTTGAAAACACTTATAGGGAGCTGATTCGAGGTTTCGACCGTCACAAAATTCCGTCACGAAATCGTCAAGCTCAAGCATCATGCAGAGCGCGTATGTAGAGTGCAGTTGTGTATCAAACTTGAGTGAGTGAGTCACTTATATAGGCAACGTAAGCGAACAGCTGGTAAGCACAAAGCACAAAATATTATATTGGAAGTAGAATTGCCGTTCAGTAGCATTAGCAAGCATAATATGGACGTTTACTACAAGTATGAAACGCCATGTGTCAAACTTAAATTCAAATTATAGTTTTTGTTCCGAAATATTGTTTTCGTATCAAATTTCATGTCGCGGTCGCGGCGACGGTAATCAGAAGATAAACAATTTCAACTGCAGACGGCGTTTAGCGTGAACACGAAAATTTTTGTGTTATGAATATAGGGCTATTCGAAACAGTGAATACCTGTAATTCTAAATAGTGAACAACTTTTCTGCTGATGATGTAATTGATATTTTAAATACCCAAACATGCCGAAAGATAAAGTCGTGTCAGTTTCAATATAAGCGTGCGCCGGTCCTTTTTCTTGTTACGAATGCCTACGGTATTTTTATTACTAATTCTGAAGATTTTACCCAACGCACGGTCATTCACGACATTAAAGCTTTACAACCCAAACATCGTGTCGCAATGTTATTACCAACAGTGGACTACTGGTGGAATATAGAGAGTCGTGAACTTATGAAAGCATTTATCGAGCATTTTGTTAACGATTTGAAGTCATTAGCTCAAAATACTCATTTCTGTTCCGTCTTAGAGAAGTTTGCTATAAACAATGTACCTGTCTCTTTGCAATCATTCCGCAATAAATTATTAAATGCTACCAAGGTATTAATGGGAAACAGCAGCCGGGTGTGTTTGGGTTCCGGATATTTAATAGCAACTCAATGCCAAGCAAAATTTCCGTTCATCTGGGTGAGATAAAAGACAAACAAATCCAAATGCAGAAATGGAAAAAGTTGGTGACACCGGCACATTTACATACCATGATGTTTGTTCAAGTACACGGATTTAAAATAAAGCGATCGGGTTTCTCGTTAGATATGACTCTTGAAGCTATGTTTTATCAGCGCGCAGCACTTGTTGATAATGTGCGGCCTCGCTCATCATTTAATATTCCCAAAATTCGCCATATTTCATTATTGGCCCTCATTCATCATCTTCCAGCGACGATGATGAGACTGCGGATAACAATCGGGGTACACACCAGGAACAAATTTTAAATACCAACAATTGGTAAATAATTTATGTACGTTCGCATTGTTCATTGTATTCAATTTCTTTGTTGGGTGCGTTTTTTAAATATTTTTTATTCGGTTTTGTGATTTACTTTTTGTGTTTATGTTATGTATAAGATTTGTAAATATTTTTTATTCGGTTTTGTGATTTACTTTTTGTGTTTGTTATGTATAAGATTTGTAAATATTTTGTATTCGGTTTTGTGATTTACTTTTTATGTGTTTATGTTATGTATAAGATTTTTAAATATTTTTTATTCGGTTTTGTGATTTACTTTTTATGTGTTTATGTTATGTATAAGATTTTTAACGTTGACATTTTGGGTGATTTTCAGTGCCACTTTGTATTTCTTTTTTTTTGGTATAATAATGAATCCTGTAACCTGTTCATTAAGCATTACTTTAGTTTATTAGTTAGGCTAAGTAACCAACATTTGTATACTAATTTTAATTGATTTGAGTTTGATACGTAACAAACATTTGTATTTGCAGTTTTGAAAATTATAATAACTCATGTTCATTATATGTATATCGTGTTTGTTTTCAACACCCTCCGATGGTTGCAAGGATTGAGAAATCTGTGCATTTTTAAAATAACGACGAAAATAGCTAACTAGGCCCATTAACTGCCGAACTTGTTTTACATTTTTCGGAACCGGAGAATTAAGTAAAGCTTTGTTTTTTATCAAATTTAATGAAAGCAGAGCAGAACAAAATTGACAGAACCCGTCACCTTAGTAATGCGCTTAGGGTTGGAACCTTAGCTACAAGCAGTAGCTATTAAAGAACAAGTTGTTATATTCTATAGAAAAAGGTGGTAACTGATGCCTAAAGTGCTAGTTACCCAAAGCTAATGGTTTGGGCTTTCTCCATCTCCTTCGTAACGAGTATTGTTATTTATGTAAGGATGTACGTTACACTCCAAATGGATTGTTTAGAATTTTTTCCAGGTACTGCAGCCGGTATGCAGTTTGTATTGCTTCAGAGACAGAAACAATTCCAAAATGTTATCGCTGTTTTTGGTGCTCCTAGTAAATGTATAACTGATAATGGAACAATTAAAAAAAAGCAGAATGTACAGGTAGTGCTGTATTCGCAATAGGCCATTCAGGTTCACTTTCATTACGCCTGAACACCTTGAGAGAATGGCCAAGCAGAACGGCAAAGAAACCCTTTCAAACCAATATGTTTGGAAGTTAATGGGTAGTCAGAATTGACGAAGCGGTAGTGAAAAATCCAGTTGATACTAAAGTCAGTACCACAAAAACAACTGGTTTACGTTGATTATTCGGGATGTAGGTTTTCCCTGTGTGTCAGCTTGAAAGAACAAGTAAGAATATGGACCGGTGGATGGTCCCTTTCCTGAGTTGGAGGAGCTCTTGGAGATTGCTGATGCTGACGAAACGGAAGAGGAATGTCTTCCAAGGGAATCAAAGTTTTTTTTCTGTGGTATTTTATCGAATATCATAGTTAACTAGTGATTTGTAGCGGTGTACTGTGGAAATAGAGCAGTTCAGTTACAACCATTGCAGATCATCAGAATAACGGTCTCGCGATATAGCGATTCAGTTATTCGGTGATATATGAATGTATGTATTCGGTAAAGAATTGAGGAGTGATTTGTAGCGGTGTACTGTGGAAATAGAGCAGTTTAGTTACAACCATGGCAGATCATCAGAATAACGGTCTCGCGGTATTGCGATTCAGTTATTCGGTGACATATCAATGTATGAACTCCGTAAAGGAATTCAGAAGTGATTTGTAGCGGTGTACTGTGGAAATAGAGCAGTTCAGTTACAACCATGGCTGATCATCAGAATAACGGTCTCGCGGTATAGCGATTCAGTTATTCTGTTATATATGAATGTATGTATTCGGTAAAGAATTGAGGAGTGATTTGTAGCGGTGTACTGTGGAAATAGAGCAGTTTAGCTACAACCATGGCAGATCATCAGAATAACGGTCTCGCGGTATTGCGATTCAGTTATTCGGTGATATATCAATGTATGAATTCCGTAAAGGAATTCAAAAGTGATTTGTAACGGTGTACTGTGGAAATAGAGCAGTTCAGTTACAACCATGGCTGATCATCAGAATAACGGTCTCGCGGTATAGCGAATCAGTTATTCGGTGATATATGAATGTATGAATTCGGTTAAGAATTCAGGAGTGATTTGTAACGGTGTACTGTGGAAATAGAGCAGTTCAGTTACAACCATGGCAGATGGTCCGAATAATGGTCTCGCGGTATAGCGACCAAGTTACTCGGTGTTATATGAATGTATGAATTCGGTAAACAGTTAATGAATGATGTGTAACGGTGTACTGTGAAAATAGAGCAGTTCAGTTACAATCATAGCAGATCATCAGAATAACGGTCTCGCGGTATAGCGACACAGTTACTCGGTTGTATATGAATGTATGAATTCGTTAAAAGTATCAGGAGTGATTTGTAGCGGTGTACTGTGGTAACAGAGCAGTTCAGTTACAATCATGGCAGATCTTCAGAATAACGGTCTTGCGGTATAGCGACTCAGCTATTCTTTGATATGTGTATGTATAACAATCATAGCAGACCATCAGAATAACAAGATCACGGTATAGCGACTCAGTTATTCGGTGATATATGAATGTATGGATTGGATAAAGAAATCAGGATAAGAGATCTGAGAAAAATGATATCAAATGTTGTTGGAATCCACTTTTTTCTCCCCTCTTGGTAATGCCAAATTATGTGTTTCTTTATTCTGTGACACAACGGTCTAAAGATTGATGAAGGTGGGAGTAAACCAGGTGACTCCAGGACGAGGCAAACGTCAGTCTAGCCGTGTTAGATTCGGACAGCCGATCCGTCAAAGCTTTCCAGAAGTAGGCCTAATCGCAGCCCTATAATTTATGTATTTTAGAGTATTAGCCCCATCACGAAAGGCTAATAAATTAGATATTTTATTATTTCTGAAATTAGTTGGGTCTACATGTTTTAAGAGCGATCGACTAGCGATGGTATATCTTAAACCTTGTCCGAATGAGCCTGACGTGCTTTTTTGTATTGTTGTTAGGTAGATGCTGTTATTAAAATTACTGTAGTCTCATTAATTCGTAATATTGGTCCATCGGTAGCTGTTAGGCTCATAGATCCACTTTATGGTTATAACAGGCCACTGGCCTCTAATAAAAGGAGGAAGAAGTAGAAATAAAAGAGCATAAAACGCACAAATGTTAAACAGTGGTAACATTATAACTAAGATAAGTTTACATTTTTTGTTTGCAGATTAATATTCCATCCTTGTGATGATACCCAGATCACAGTGGAGGCAAACTATCTTTAAACCTTGGGTAGTGATAATACTTATAAAAAAGAGCTGTGTTTTTGTTTTTACTATATGCATTACTACACATTTATTAATAAAGGGTGTTCTTTTTTAGAGGCGGAGAACTTTAAATTGAAATAAAACACAGAAAAATGTTTTTTATATCCATGAAATTGGCTTTATTTGATAATTTTATGACATTACTGTGTGAATACGATTTCGGGCATGTAACCGCCGCGGCTGGCGCGTACATGACGTAATCTGGAGGTCTAGTTTTTACACACTCTTCGCAGTAAATCAGGCTGTATTTCGGCAATAACGCGTCGAATGTTGGCTTCCAAGTGCTCAATTGTTTTAGGTTTATCGGCGTAGACTTGCAACTTTACATATCGCCAAAGAAAATAATCTAATGGCGTCAAATCGCACGAACGGTGTGGCCAGTTAGCAGATCTACGAAATGGATCACGAAATGGATCTGTTAACTTGCCAACTCGTTCGTGCTATTTGTAACCGGAAACAATTGAGCACTTCGAAGCCAACATTCGTCGCGTTATTGCCGAAATACAGCCTGATTTACTGTGAAGAGTGTGTGAAAATTGGATCTTCAGATTACAAAAAAAAATTCAGGATCTGGTCTATTCTCACAATGAGGTGATTCAGTAAATTATTGTAAAGTAAACACTGTCTTCCTCATAAAAATTAGCATATATTTTACATGCGCTACATGTTTCGGCTTATATATTAAACCATCTTCAGGCTAATGTCGAAAGTGACATTAGCCTGAAGTGTTATGTCGTGCGCATAATACGAACTTTCTGATTGAGGTAGCCGTAGTGATGTAAATTACCCGGGTATTTATTTTTAGGGGTAAATACCTGGGGTATTTATCCGGGTAAATACCCAAAATGGGTATTTAAGCGGGTATTTATAGACTCATTGACAAATATTATAAAGCTAAGACAAATATTATAAAGCTAATCTAATGGGTATAATTGATTCGTAAGTGAAGGTGCTCTATTCGAATTTTATAAAAATGTTTAAGAAAATAGCTGAACTGAGAACATTTACTGCCCAAAATACAGATGGGGACATAATTATACAGGTTGCCTAAAATTGTACGGAACATTGCAATTCCATGAGTCGGAAAAGATTCAAATACGAATTACCATAAGAGTAACCGAAATGGAAAATGCAATAATTACTTTGGTAGCTAGGCAACAAGTAGCTATTATACTTACTTGTTGCCTAGCTACTAAAGTAATTATTGCATTTTCTATTTCGGTTACTCTTATGGCCCTATGAACCTTTTCCAACTCATGGAAGTGCCATGTTCTGTACAATTTTAGGCAACCTGTAAACAACAGCAATGAGATAGCATGAAGAAGAAACAGAATTCAATAATTGAATAGGATCTCTTACGGTTTGGCTGCTGAAACAGCGTCCCGGACGGACGGAAATCACGTGATTTCTCGAAAACGGGAAGTGTCACGTGACTGAAATTCGGTTCCTAACCTGACATGACCATTCCAAACATATAACTTTCATAACTTTTTTCTCTCTCTCTTACTGTTTGGCTGCTGAAACAGCGTCCCGGACAGACAAAACAGCGTCCTGGACAGACAAAACAGCCATATATCTAATACTTACTATATTGCTAGCGGCTATGAGTGGGAAACTGGCCGATGAAGTGAAACACACAACCAACTCCTTTATGTATACGGTGAGCTGTGCGCAAGCGCGGCGGCGTCGTCCGCCCAATGGGGAAGTGGTCCCGCCCAATGGGAAAGTGGTCAAGTTTAAAATTCGCTTCTAAAGGCGGAGTTCGAATTCTCACGCATGCGCACGAGACGCGTTATACTATAAGTGAGACTATGTCGGCGCCGTAATGTTTTCTGAAGTTTCCAGGCCCTACCAGCAATATATGTGTATTATATATATGAAAACAGCGTCCCGGACAGACAAGTCTATTAGATAAAGGATGTGTTTTTGTTCATGCTATCTTATTGCTGTTGCATACTTACGGTCCCATCGGTATACAGCGTTGTTTATATTATTTTGTAATATTCTTTGCCTTATTAAGATTGTTTCGTAATATGTCTATCAGTTTATATTAATGTTAATAATTATAAGGATTATTTCTTCAAATTAATGTTATGTTCATTTTTTAAAAATGGAGTCAGAGCCGTCACAATATTTTTTGTAATCTCTAACAGGCGCAATTTATTGTGTCTAACTGTTTATTTCCATAAACTTCGGCAGCCAATGTTCTTTCCTGATAAACGAATAATTTACCTGGGTGAATGCTCATTCAATGTTACATTTAAATTGTTATTTTACATAAAATATTCCATTAATATAACATTATGATGTGAGTAAAAGTTTAGCTTAGCTTTCTAAATATTATAAATTTGATAAATACCCAGTTTTTAGGTATTTACCCGAGGCAGAGGTAAATACCCAGGTAAATACCCATTTATAAATACCCTACCCACTGGGTATTTACCCGACCCACATCACTAGGTAGCCGTGGCAGTTTTGAGATTGTTAGGACATTTTCCAAGTGTACGAATGTACGGCTTCTTAGGATATTTTTCTAAATTACGACCCTGTGTGTATATAGGTCTTCGTAGTTGCATAGTCCCTTTGTGGTGGCGTCCTCTAGGCGCTTGTAGGATTGTTTCCCGTATTGTTTCTGAAGTGGGTTCTGGAACTTGAGGGAGTCGGGTGGATGGTGTGGATTCTTCATCATTGTGCCAGGCGCTTCTCTTGTTATGGGCCGTCAAGCTATCAACCCCTTGCGGGGGTTATTTCCGAGAGCGATTACCCCTGGGCGAATTTTATGTGCAAGTTTTGTCGTATTTGGTCGCATCATTGATTTCTGTTTGGGACCCTTGAGGGACGGCACCATCTTAGGTCCCGCTTCGAGTTTGTTGCAGCCATTCGTTTCATTCCTTGACTTTGATATGTAAGCCGCTGGCCGGACGTCGCTTCAAACACGGCAGGCGAAGCTATGTAATGAGCTATTTGTACTAGTCGTGAGTCGCCCACGCCAAGCATGAGTGGGCGCTAAATTAACACTTACTGTGTCATCACCTTTGTGTGTTAAACAGTGCAGGAACCATTGTTATATGCAAGGCCTTCTGCCAACACTTTTTCTTTGCGCTAGATTTATTGTCGCTAAGCATGGGTGTGCGCTAAATTAACACTTTTTGTGTCACCCCCTTTGTGCATTAAACAGTGCAAGCACCATTGCTATATACCGGTCCTTTTGACAACACCTTTTCTTTGAGCTAGATTTACTGTGGCTAAGCATGAGCGTACGCTAAATTAATATTTGTAGTGTTAACATCCCGCATTTCTGTCACGCCTTGCGTACTAGCCATTATTGGTGCACCATCGTTAAGTATTCTAATTGTGTACCTTTGTTATGTACTCCATTTGTGTACCGTATGTGTGAAAAACAATAAACTCACTTGTCAAGCTTCCCCGCTGCATTTTTCTTTGTGTTGCATGTGCGTTTTCAGAGTAAGCCATCTGTAGTGTCGTCGCCCGATTGGCGGCTGGAAGATCCGGTGAGCGTCAAAGTAGGTTCAAGCGCTTTGGCTGCCGGCTTCATGGAGTCTAAAAGTTGCACCCATACACTCCCCCGTTTGGATTTCGGGGTTCAGTCAGACGCGAATTCAAATACCAAATCTTGTGGCGCCCTATTCTGTAACATTCTGTATACGTCGTCACACTTGTCCCTACGACGTCCCGTTCCTAGGACCACGCCCATCTCCCTGAGCGTATTCAGCGTGGCTATTAGCCTGTTTTCGATAATTCCAAGGCAAGTGACGTGATAAGTTAGGTGGCACTCTCGTACCCCAAGGTGTCGTAAAACAGTTTCATACCGTAACAAGATATATAAAAGGAATAACAAGAGGCCAAGAACGAAACCCTGTTGCATTCCACTTAAAATCGGTAATTTATCAGAGACACCATTTCCGACTCTAATTTGAAAGATCGTTTCGGATAAAAATTCAAAAAGAAGGTTGCTCTTTACGCCATACTGAGTAAGCTTATCTATTCCATGCCACATTTTTGTAGGCCTTGGAAAAATCAAAATATATTACATTGGTAGCTTGTTTGTTGTCAACAGCTATGCTCTAATCGTGCACGCATTGAAGAAGATTGCTAACTAAGCACAAATCTACCAGAAACGAATTTTTGTTGTTAATCTGGTATTACTTTCTAATCCAGAAGAATTGACGTTTGTTCCGATATTATAGCTTTCATCACTTTGCATACAATAGGGGTTACACGTATGGGTCGATAGCTTTCTGCATTTAATTTGCCACTTTTTTAGGAGTCACTAGTGCAATTTTCCAACAGTCTGGAGGACCATGTTTATCGAAAGAAGTTGCATGATTTGCAAAGCTTTTCAACTTTTGAACTTGCTTTTACGAAATATCAGGACAAAAAAGTATATTCATTAAACTAATGGTAACACTGTTCGCTGAAATCTGAGGTAAAGTACCACCACTTGATTCCATTGTAAAAGCTGAAGAAAATATTTGGGCCAAAATGTTTGCGACTTTAATGTTAGACTTGCATACAATTTAAATAATTTACAAAATAAAGGTACTGTATACCTGGATCAAAAAAAGTTAGAAAATACATTTACATAATTACCTAAAAAATTATTTGAAAGATGCCGCAAATACATTTCTCAGAAACAACAATTAAAATACTAAACCGTATCGGTATGGTGGTAGAAAGAGTTGGAAGAAAAAGTAATGTATAACACTAAATAAACAAATTAAACAGGAGGTCCTAAATATAAAGAATACACCGTGGTTAAAAACTGCTTTTAATAATTATAGTACTTTACACGAAGCCGAAAAAGTTATTGCTGAATTATCAAGGAGTATTTAATTTCAACTGAATTGAGATTATGGGCAAAATTCATTTCAGGGCAAGCAGTAACGATCTCCCAATTATGAAAATACAGTTCCAAAATTGTTGGGTATTCATAAATATGTTAAGCTCAACTTGAAGAACAAGCTATATATTGTCATGATAAAGACGGCTGGGCTATTGTATTGTATTTTTCTAAATTATTATTAATTGATTAATGACTCTATTTCATGGGTTGGGTTGTTGCATCCTACTGACTTATTTTCTGGAATATGTAAAATTATTTGCTGATACACTGGCTTTCACATAAATTATTATGATTTTCTTAAATTGCACTCGCTTCTGCGCCGCCAATTAAACTAATACGATACCTGAAATTCTGGGAAATAATATTCTCAAAGTCAACCTCACATTTATAGCACAGAAATAAATCGGAGTAGGCTTAAATTTAAACAATTACGTCTGCTATTATGTATCGATGCGTTGCCTAGGTGATATTACGTAAGTAAGCAACACACAAACAACACAACAAACAAAATGCGCACAAAGGACGCCACCAGAAAAATCACTGGATTTATTTTAAGACAACGTCGGCCTGACCTTAATTGTCTGCTTTACAAACGGATGTTTAGGCCTTTATCGGGCCACCAGTGACTCTCTCGAAGACTGGGCCACCTTATTATCGACTAGTCTGTCTTGCCAGCTTCCTGATGACTCGCAAATGTGCTGCTCGTCGTGTGATCGGTGCTTCCTGCTGCAATCTCAGCTCCTGCGCCCATAGTTGGGACTTGGTTGCTGTCTACCCCAGGTCTCAACGCCTCCACTTCTTATTGGACCACGAATCAATCACCACCAAAAATATCCCAATACCAGATGCACAGCTCAACACTTTTTATGATCTGCAGAGCCTCAAGGAATGGACGCAAAACCTCTGCAGCTTGTCCAACAATACTGCACTAATGTAAAAACACTTCGTAATTGTAAGAATGGGTATTGATTATAACTTTTTACTTTACTATTTGTGGGAAGCTAAAACACACATTCCAGCTTGGATTCTGGCCCCTCAATTGTCTTATTATTCTCTTTTGAAAGCTTGCTATGAGTACAGTTTCATGTTTTTAGTCAGGGTTTACACTATTTTTCAAATTCAAATTGTTTCAAGGCTAGTGTTATTTGTTCATAGTTTTAAACAGAAAATTATGACATTTATGAAATATTCTTAACATATAATATTTTCAATTCTTGAACTATTTCAATTCCTATTATAATTGTAAATTAGCTTAAATTACGTTCATTGCAATATATGTATTCTCTCCATTACAGATTCAACTGCGTTTTATTAAACTGCTAACTTTCATCTTTAACTGAATGGTATAAGGTCGTAGATTTTATTTTATAGCAAAAAATCTGGTGTGATACACGCACACAACTTCCTTTTACAGTGATCTTATGATTGGGCAAAAATTTGATTTTAAATTTTTAAGCATTTGTAAAAAAATTTCAAAAATTACAAGTTCTACAAAAACGGTACAAAATAGAGCGTTAGGTGAAGAGACAAAGTTTCTCTAGAATTTTAAGCTGAATTCATAAATGTAATAATATACCGGGTGTTCCATTTAAAATAGGAGTTAATAAAAAAATAGAAAAAAAAACAAAAGAAACAAACTTTAGAAGTATTCAACTGGAAAATCACCTATCTCGCATCAATACACATTAAAAATGTAATAAAAATGAGAAGTTTAAAAAAAATAGTTACAGCCGTTTTTGAAAAAATCGATAAAAACTGAAAAATCATGAGAGTAAACACCTACTTCCGGTTATGCGATTTTCTTCAAAAGCTTGCTGTCACATCTACATAGTACTCAAAACTTATATATGAAGTTTCAACCCCATGCCTCTTTCCGTTTTTGAGATATTCTGTTTACAGTCACACACATAGACACACACATACACACAGACACACACACACACAAACACACACACACACACAGACAGACCAATAAAAAAAATGTTTTTTGGGTTCAGGGGATTCTGAAACGTGAAGATCTGTTGAAAACTCAATTTCTAATTTTTGGGGTGAATCCAATACTTCCTTTACTGTAAAAGGAAGTAAAAATTAAAAAATAACAATAGATAATTACGGAAACTTTCTATTTAAATAAGCTGCTACCGTTGTCGAGCTATGAAGCTTGTACATTTGCAAGTTCGCGAATTTCGCTCAACTTTCGCAGCAAGTCCGGCCAAGATTTTCAGCGACCCCTGGTATTTATGGCAATTGCATTGCATTTTAGCTAAATTATTTATATTTGTTATTTTAGAGTGCATGAGTAATTTACAGCTAATTTAAAATGCACTAAAATGAAAACTTTTACGCATAAATTATTTTCAAATTTTGTCATGCGGTTTAACAAATAAGTTGCATGGTGTGAAATCAGTTTTGGGACTCATCCCCGTTTGTAGTGCAGTAATGCCTTCAGCGCTCTGCGCAAGTGTGTCAATATTGCGTTTCCCTGTGGAATTCTTCTTCATGGGAGCCCGTTTTGCAATTGTGTTGATTATTACACACAACTGTCACATGACTGACATCAAACAATGAAAATCATGCATTTTTTTTAAATCGACCAATCCCGAACTGCTTACCTGGTAAGCGCCCGTGGGCTGCTTACCAAGCGATAAGCTCCCTAAGGCGGACTATCGACCCCCTGGATGGTCTCATAATTAGAAATAGAAATGCAAGAAACAAGCAATTTGAGTTGTTTTGCATTATTAGATCAATTTTAAATCATAATTCGTATACGGGTTTTGTGTAATAATCTTCAAAATAGGGTGTCCCGCATAGATTGCATAATAATTCACTGGCGTGTTCTTTGGTAAAAAAGAAACAAAAAAGTCCTAATAAACATATATTCGCAAATGCATAGTTTCCGAAATAAACACTGTTTAAAAAAATGTTTACAACAAAAGCAATAAACAATAAACTAAAAACTAAAATAAACTGTTACAAAAGATGTTCAATGTGTCTACCATTTTCTTCGACTCATGCACGAATTCTTCTCCTAAAAGAGCTTCGTATTCGTTCAAAAATCACCGGAACCTACCTGACTTGGTTAAAAGCAACTAACTATTTGTTTTAGATAACCCCATATGCAAAAATCAAGGGGATTTAGATTTAGTGAACGAGGCGGCCCTGGCACCGGAACACCACGCCCAATCCAGTTATTGCCGAATGTGCGGGTGCACCATCATGCATAAAATATGCATTTCGACGAGTTTGTAACGGCATATCATCAAATATTGCTTCCAATTCGTTTCGTAAGAATGAAAGATATGCATCTCCTGTTATCCTGTTTGGAAGAAAACTGGGTCCTAGTAATTGATCTCCTATAGCTCCACCCCAAACGTTGAAAGGAAAGCGTCTTTGATGACGTGTTTCAACTATTGCATGGGGATTTTCATTGCTCCATATGTGCGCATTGTGGTGATTAAAAATCCCGTTTCGCGTAAAAGTGGCTTCGTCGGTAAATAAGACATTCGCCGGGAAATGAACGTTCACTTGTTCACGAAGTATAGTCCAACCACCAAAAGGTTCTCTGTTTTCACTGTCTCCTTCGATGAAAGCTTGCACCTGTTGATAGTGAAAGGGGTGTAAAGACTGCTCTTTAAGAATTCGCCAAACAGTGTTTTTGCTCTTATTTTCCATGGCGGAAATTCATCTTGTACTGGTTGTTGGATCTTCTTCAACTCTCGCCAAAATTGCTTCATACAGTTGTACAGGTCTTTGCTCTTTCCCTGGTTTCTTTCAGTTTTACGCTTCCAGTCTCTCGAAAACGTTGGAAAACTCTTGCAAACATTGGGTGGTGCAGCAAATTTCTGTTGGGATATCGTTCTTCATACATACGCGATGCTAGCACCGAATCATACATACGCGATGCTAGCACCGAAATTCCATCGGTTAAACCATAAACAAAAACCATATCTACTAACTCTTCCACAGGATATGTAATCGAAACTATGATAACAAATCGGAAAAACGTGTAATTAAGATACGTCAAAAATAATTAAATTTAATAGAAAAAGTAGTAAGCCTACTTAATGTTCGGATTTTACAATTCACTTAAGTCGGTACATGTCCTGTGGTACAAAATCAGTGTTTATCTCGGAAACCAAAGAACACGCCAGTGCATTATTATGGAATCTATGAGGGACACCCTGTATAAACTCGGGCGACACACTTACATATAATTTTGCCCGTGCCAAGGGTCATCGTGCTGGTTGCCCTTAGAAAACTGCCCTCGGGCAAGCCCTTGGAGCAATTTGCATTGCAACCAGCACTCGAACCTTGGCGTGTGAAAAATTATCGGTAAGTATGTCTCGCCCTTGTTATATTACTACTGATAATGAACAGGTTTGGTTAGCAATTATTTTGCAAGCATTTTGTTGCGGCCACAGCTGTAGGGCTGACCAGGTTAAATTAACATTGTGAATATTATCTTAATATAATTCCGTGAAACTTGCTCTATGCTTTTAATTTTAGATCCAAGAAACAATTTCCAGAGTTCCAAAAATTAGATGAAGTGAAAATCTCCTTGACGAGCACAACACAAATTTTCCGACATGGCGAACGGGGGTTTTTTTCTGGCAGAACCGCTTCATTGTCTCTTTACATCAACGGTTAATGAACCATCATTATGAAGCCCTAAACGGTAGTAAAAGCATTTGTCTCATATCTACTGATTTGACTTTCGCAAGCAAATGCCTGTTCTTTCAGTTTAAGACCTCGCCTATTCCCCTTGTTAACCGTGAAAATCTTGTAAGCTTCACGTAGGTCATAAACGAATTTTAACCTATAATAGGGCAACTAACATAAAGTGGTGGGAAACAAGACTGTTTGTTTGCTATGGACAAGGTCTAGGCATGCGAGTGCTTTAGACACCGATTGCTGTGGTTATATGGCCATAGCCCTACTTAGAATTTTACGAAATTACAGAGTCCCAACCCCAGCAAAAGCCCTTTTACATGCTACACATCGCAATAACATGAGACCAACAGTTTTACACCACTTCCGAATGATGGCATTCTATGGAGATTTTGATCCTCAGTTGTTTATTTCACTGGGACCGAGGATCGAACTCGCAACCTTTAGATCAGTGGTAAGAATGCTTAACCACTGAGGTACCGAGCCCGGCGCAGGAAAACAAGGTTAAAAAATAAAATTGTTTAAAATTATCACACAGGGCTATAAAGTTAAAGAAAGGCGCTTTCCCGTAAAAACCTAATCGACTATACGTCATTTTACTTCACGCCAGGTAAAATTCTCAGTGGGTTCCATCCACTTTCTTCATTTATGGATTGCTAACCTCGATGAATGTGTTCATGTGTATTGTAAAGTAGTACATATCGTCTTGAATTTGAGTATAAAACTTCTTTATAATCGTACAAATTCCATAAGCCCAGATAGAACCTTTCCAAATAACAAATACAATTGTTTACCAAATGATATGTTTTATCGGACTTTTTCCCACTGTCTCGTGTATTTATCACACAACGTTTCGGGAGTTTCTGATCTACTCCCGTCCTCAGGTATATCATAAATTCCCGACAAGTTGTGTGATAAACACACGACACAGTGGAAAAAGTCCGATAAATTACATCATTCAGTGTTTACCAATGTAAGTTCTCTGAAACTGACCTGCCGTCAAAACCTTAAGACGAGCTGCTAGAGCAGAGACAGATGAGCCCGTTTTAAACGGCCGTCTCGTCCCTGTTTAATTCATTAGCGTTGAAAAATCTACGATATTAATTCTAATTAAGACATTTACAGCACGAACCCTTCAAGTGCCACTGTTTTTAATTCGAGAAATATTCCTTCGCTTAGCGACTGGAATTCTAATGTGAACGACGTTCTGATCATTTATTTTCAACTCCTAATTAATGTGTATTTCAAAGTCAAACTGTGCACGGAGAATTAATCTAAAAATAAACAGAACTTTCCCAGCTTTCATATCCATTTTCTCCTGCAAAGAAGATACCCTGCAGATGAAATCCTAAAATAGTTCGATAACTAAAAACGGAATTACACTATTCATAATTTTATTGTTTTAAATACTAAATATAGAGTGCCTGCCACATTTATTGTGCCGACAGAATTGAAATTTAAATTCACTCCACAACTTTCAAACATAGGAACTGAGATTAAAATAAACCAGCTCCCAATTAACATTTAAAGCCGCTACTCGACAGTATCTCTGTATGGCTAGCGCATTGTTTGACCGCTAAAGTAAAATTTAGTTGGAATTTTCCAGTTCATCCCTGAAAGTGGATATGATGTAGGTAAACACTTTCCTGTGATGAGCTAGGACAGGCCATGCGTGAAGCGTAATGAGATCATTTATTTGTCATAGCCACATAACTATGGTTCGGTTATAGATTCGTTACAACAGTTAATAGTAATTTGTTGCAGGGAGATCCTGCAGGGATTGTTGAAGGTTGTCAAACAAATTTGAAATAGTTTGAGCAGAAACTGAAGCCCGTGCACATTTAATATTTTGGCTCATTCGCATAGTCAACTGATCTGAATGCCGTTTAATAAATGCTTTAGCCCATTTTGTGAAGGCTTATTTTTCGGAAACATATCCACCTTCCTTCCAGATTTTGTCAAATACGTTTGAATGAAATTCCAAATATAATAATAATAATAATAATAATAATATGGCCTTTATTTAAAAATAAATACACATAACAAAAACAACCAATGTATGAGGCGAGATTCAGCTCACGTCAAGCCGTAAGCTGCTCTACCATCTAACTCCATAGTTCGTCTGCACTGTTTTTTCCTTCTGTCTGTCCTCCGCGGTATGCCAGAGAAAATTTTAAGTATCAAGTTAACATAGAATTTATTACCAGCGTACGCCCACGCTACCGCAGTCGCGCACCCTCCAACCATCTAAATTAATTAATTAGAAAGAGCGCGACAGCGACAACGCAGCATCTACCGCTGCCGACCGAGCATAATGAGGTAATGAAAAAATTTTGATTATCAATTTTGTCTAGATAATAGTAATAAGCGAAGCTGATGTCGAAACGCAGGTAACGATAGAACTTTGAGGTTCTGTGGCAAATCATTCCACCATTTCGCTATAGTATAAGTAAATCGACGTCGTCCGAATTCGTTAATTAATCGTGGTATAGTAATGTTGCCCCGGAACCTCAAATTTAAGTTATGGAGATCTGTCCTAAATGTAATTTTATAATATAAATAAGGTGGTGTTTTAAGTAACAAAATTTTAAAATATAGTACTGAGTAATGCAAATAACGTCTGTTTAACATATTTAGCCAATTGATGTCTTTAAGTTTATGAGATATTCTATCAAATTTACGTATACCAAATATTAACCGCAAGCATGCATTCTGAAGTCTTTGAATTCTAGCTTTATCTTGTGAATCGATACATGGATCATACACCACATCACAAAAATCCATTTGTGATAAAACCAAACTATCGCATAAAATACCCTTTACCTTAGTGTCCAGCATATGACGATTTTGGTAGATCAACCTGAGATTGCTGTACGCTTTTTGTAAGCATTGTGATATATGTTTTTTAAATCGTAATGTTGTATCTAGAATTAGTCCTAGATTTCTAACTGTATCGACAATTGGTATTACCTTATTATCGATCTTTATCGTTAACAACAAACGGAAAGCCCCATTCTGATACCTTTAAAATGTGACTGACAAAGGTATTTTCTTAATGATCCGAAAATATATAAGGGTGTCCCACTTTTGATGAGTACTTTTTATTAATTTTTTGACTCAAATTTCCTAGACAGATTTTATATTTTCGTGATATTTCTCGTAACGATAGTTTCTTCTGTCGAATGTCAACCAGTGCCTTCTCCAAAACATCTTTAGAATATCTTTTGTAGTTTGCCTCTACTTTGCGGCGTTTATTATCCATTCTGTAACAAATATTACATAAACACTACAGTGAAAATGTTCAAAGTTGTTGACGTCTTACCTTAAAAGTGTAGATTTTCAGCAATAAAAAAAAATATGGTGACATTTGTTAAAGATAAAGTGTTGTAGTAATTTTTACCATTATTCTAACATATCATGGTACTGTATAATCACCCAGTTTATTTAAAAAAAATGTATTTCACACGATTCACAAACGAAAGTTTTCACTAACCCTTTTACAACTCAAAATAGCGTTTGACAGTTGACGTAATCAACGTGAAGTTGGCAACAACAAAAAATTCAGGGTACCTAGCCAATCCTTACAAGAAAAACATTACTGATTTCAAATGTTAAATTGAAATCCACATTCAACACAAAATAGCGGCTCTACAAATAAAATAAACTGCTCAAGTACAGGTCTAAAGAGTAGCTTCAGCACTGCGAAAACATTAAGCATTATAGTGCACCCAGAATGTGTAGTTCAAAACGTGACCACCGAACTTCTGTAGATGGCGCCAAGTGGACAAGCCGCCACTGTGCTAAAATGCTTGGAAATTTTGCAAAGTGGAAAATCGCCACCTTTCGCCAAAACCAAATAGCGCATGAAGGTGCTCGGGACCTTAGCAACAACTTTGCCCCCTTTCAAAATTTCGATATCTGTAGCCGTTCGAAAGTTACAGGCGATCCAGACAGACAGACGGACGGACGGACGGACGGACAAAACGTTCGCATAAGTACGCTGAAGCTACTAATAAACAAAATACAAAAATCGTTCAAGGTTGTATACGCGTTCAAAGTTGTGGGGTTTTACCATATATATAATACACATATATTGCTAGTAGGGCCTGGAAACGTCAGAAAACATTACGGCGCCGACATAGTCTCACTTAGAGTATAACGCGTCTCGTGCGCATGCGTGAGAATTCTAACTCCGCCTTTAGAAGCGAATTTTAAACTTGACCACTTCCCCATTGGCCGGACGACGCCGCCGCGCTTGCACACAGCTCATCATTATACATTGAAGAGTTGGTTGTCTGTCTCACTTCCTTGGCGAGTTTCCCACACATAGCCGCTAGCAATATAGTAAGTATTAGATATATGGGTTTTACGGTATGTCAAATCTGTTTGTAAATGAATTGTGTGTCATTTTGTTGTAAACATATCTCTTGATGAATAAATTGACTTACTTACTTACTTACTTACCATTATGAATTAATGTGAACAAAGATATATTGAATAAGCTGTTTGTTACCGTCATTGTAACAGAGCTAGGACCGTGTATTCTAGGTATGTTTCCCGATCATGTCGTTATGTCTTGCTTGTGCGGTAACACTGTTTTTAAAATGTATCGCTTTTGCACATTTGGAAGAGGCGATAAATCGTTTAGTTTTCTTTTTTTTGTGGATTATCGGCCATGTTGATTATCGCGGGGTTATCACTGTTATCAATGAGATAGTGCACGGCAGTCTAGCTCCCTCGCAGAAAGTAGTTTATCTATTATTTATTTTTTCTACTCCTTTATTAGTAAATTGCTCATTAAGCACTGTTTACTTGATTAGTAAATTCGTTGTTACAAACAGTGTTACGTAATGATAATAACTAACACGTAATTTTTTTTATTACGTTACAGTTAGCTTCTGTTGTTTGTACGAAGCGGTGTCTGCAGCCGCCTAATTTTTAAGATGGTGTGACAGATAGTTTGACAGTTAATAAAATATTTCTTTTTCGTTTAACGAAATGAGTGTGATCGTAGAAAAAGTATAGTACGCAACTCGAGCTATAGAGCAATTACACGCTCGTGGAATTACACACGCGCCGCTACGCGGCTTGTGCGTAACTTTTCCAACTCGCGTGTAATATGCTTCCTACAGCTCTCGTTGTGTAATATACTATTATTGAACGCATGTTATTTTTAAAAGTTAGAAAATAAATCTGAGAATGCACACCTCGATATCACTTGTACTGCGCTGAGCTATTTTTCGCCCTACCATTGCAGAATTGTAGGTATTGATTTGGTAAATGCAGTATAAACAGTTCTCGGGCAGTTAATTTCTTTTATGAAAGCAATATTTTACATGAACTCGTTCCCTAAAAGTAGCTTTTAATATGTATTGGTTGCCTAAAATTGTACAGAACATGGGAATTCCATGAGTTGGAAAAGATTCAAATACTATTTTCCATTTTCCCAAGAGTTAGCGAAACAGAAAATGCAATATTTACTTTGGTAGCTAGGCAACAAGTAGCTACGGTGCCTACTCCTTTCTTAGCTACCAAAGTAAATATTGCATTTTTTATTTAGGTTACTTTTATGGAATAGTACATTGTGTATCTAGGACGAAAAGCGTAACATTCCCAGACGACTGTGAATATTGTTGGGCGAGGCGATTGCCGAGCCCAACAACACAGGAGTCTGGGAATGTTGCTTTTTGTCCAAGATACACATACTATTTTTCCGCCGATCGATACCAGTAATTAAAAAAAAATAGGAAATAGTACTCGAATATTCCCTGCCTAGGCCGGAAATATTATTCCTGTACAGTTTTATTGTAAATTACCTAGCAACGGCTGACGTAATGGAATGTTTGACTTTGCTCAACAAAATTTTATCAATAATGTGTCAGTTCTAGTACGATTGGCGGAAAAATAGTATTTGAACCTATTTCACCTCATGGAATTGCCATGTTCCGTACAATATTAGGCAACCTGTATAAGTAGTCTATATTGATATTTATGCTGAATACAAGAAAACAAAAATGTAAATACTCATTTGCTTTGCTCTACTTTGAATTTGGGTTAAGTTTTTTTTTTAGTTATACTCGTAAATCGTATATGGTTCATTTGAAATAGTGCAGTTAAGTGCCAGACACACTTAGAAATTTTTTGAGTGATGGGATAATGTTGTTGCGAACCCTTACCGCAATTAATTTTTAAAAGCCTCTGGCTGCTTTAAGATATGTTTATTAAAACTGGTATGGCATAATACAAGAATCATCCGTACAAGGTTGTTCATATAACGTAGAATTTAAGAAATGTAGGTTTAAATTAGATGTTACACGTCGAAAAAGGCGAGATGAAAGCGCAGAGACTGACGAGATTATGTAAAGTGTGGCAAGGTATAAAGTCAAGTAGGCGATACTTAAAATAAACAATCAATTAGCGTCGCGTACTGGTAGTTTGTATACCAACTCGGTAATTTTGCTATAATCCCTTTGATAATACTTGCATGTAAACGCCAATTGTAATCATGCACGGCCACTGAACAGATGTCAAACAGGGAATATTAAATTTGCCTGTGACATTGATTAGCCTGATTGGGGATTTGTGTACCCTCCATGGGCAGCTTGCGCTAGATTATATAATAATTTATTGAAACGCTGGAAATTTACTTCAGTAAATGGACTCAGGGCTGGTCTGTGCCTTTAATTATGGATCAAATATTAATTAAGTTATTTGCTGGTTTGTCGCTGCTGCTGGCGGATACAGAACTCGCCCTCTTGCATAAGGTAAACAGCATTGCATGCACCAAACAATTGCGTCGCAACAAAATTAAAATTGATTAAAGTGGTACTATTGGATGAATATTTGGCCTACTGCTAGGCATACTAAATACTTTTTAGTTGAAATCGGAATTAAAGTACCTCGAAATCGTCATTAAAATACGAAAAATCGGCAGTAAAGTAATCCACTGTTTTACTACTTTTTTGTAAGTGGCAATGCGAGAGACGTTTACCGACGTTAACATAACCTACAAATGTTAGTTAAAATGTAATTTCACGATTTCTCGATTCCTCGACACTGAAGTTGCTTTTTATCCCTCATGTGTTTTATTTGCCTTGGCCCTACGGGCCTCGGCAACTAAATCCACATTCGCGATAAAAAGCTAAACTTCAGTGCTTTGATATACAAACTACTATTACTTCCTTCTCAAGTATTCAATATCACCTCCATCCTGAGCTCTATAGTCGATAATGGGAAAATTATAAAGTGTTAAAAGATGTGTCCCAAAATTAATTGGAACTTAACACCCTTTATGTTTTGTTGTAAAACCAGTTTAGTTTTATTTGCAGGAGATGGAGTCTATTTTGTTGTTAAGAGATAGGGAAGAGTAGCTAGGCCTGGCTACCCCGTTATGAACAATTTTTAGCCTGTGTTCAACCCCATCAATGAATATACACATTCGTAGTTAAAGGTATATTAAAATCTTAGTCTTATTACAGAGTATATATACAGAAAATGTATGCCATGTTTTACGGCCTAATATTAAAAATACAATCATACGCATTTTTACTAGCGCAATTCTGAATGCTTGATTGACACACTAACATGCAGAATTGCTGCGTCGTGTTTCTGACATAAGGTATACTATACATGTAAAAATGCAACGTATGTTTGTCAACAAGAACTGTCGCTTGATTGCAAGCGTTGCTATTGTAATTTGTTATCATGACACCGAAAGCTGACATACTTTTATCTGGCGCAAGTTCTGCCTTTAGTGAACCAATTGCGTGTTTCCTGGATTACAATTTATATTAAATTATTCACTTAAAACCATGTTCAAAAATAGTTTGAACGTAAAGTAAATATATACAATATACTCATTCCTTCACGTTTTCGCTTCCATATATTCAACACCTCGTCTATTTACCTTTTGAATACCAACAATGGTAGGTGTACTAAATGATTTTTTTCATAAAAATATTGTAAGAAAAACAACAACACAGATGTATAAGACTAATATGTCCCAAAGCGTGGTTCTATATGGAGTGTATATGCAATTGTCAGAAAAATGTAAAAGACAACTTTAAACATGAACTACTGGAGACAGAGAGGAGACAACTCTGATGTCGCGACCACGTTCCGAAAATGGGAAATAAGAGTCCTTCAAAGAGAGTAATAAGTTGGTTGCCACTACCTAAAAAGAAAAGGAATCGATCAAGAAGAAGATGGTATGAACGCATTCAGAATGCCATATAATGTAGAGATCTTCAAGGTGAAGCATAGATGGGCAGAAATCCGTAGAAAAACATAAACGGCCCCGTAAGACCAATATAATGGTTAACTGACTTAAACGAAGAAGAGAGAGAGAGAAATATTTTTTAACAATAGCAATGTCATCATTAGCTACAACCTTGGAAAATATCTTACAATAGAGAGTCTACTAACTACAATCATTACTTTCCTCCGCAGCTTGTACCCTTTCATCATTTCTCCATCTCCTGCTTTATATAAACAATATTAGCTTGCTGTATTTTCTATATCAACTACCCATGTTATGTTGCCCTGGGGCTGTTCAGCTACGTATTCGTGTCTTTGGGCTATGCGTTGAGTCTATTTTTATTGGAATTGAACAATCTTTTACATTGCGTTTTAGCAGATTTTACGCCTATGATCTCGTCCCGTAAGCTGGAATGTTTGTGCTGAACGCTTAACTTCGCACTTCAGTTCCGCACTCAACTCAAAACTTGATGGCTGCTCGGGGTTCTACTGCTTCGACGCGCCGCCCGACTCGCCGTCCTCGTGGCTGATTACCTCCTTGGAGGAGGCTGTTGATCCCGATATTTTGGCTGAAAAAAGAAAGAGCGTTACCAGGCCCCGTTGAGGCCTGCAAGGAGTTGAGTTGTGTGGTGTGTGGCCAGCGGTCGTCTACCTCCTTCAAGGGGTGGGCGTTCGCTGGGCACGTTCGGGGATGTGTTAGTGTTTTTGGAGCTTGAAGGGAGTCGAGGGCTAAGGTGGTGCTTCTTCAATATTACGCCAGCCGCTTCTCTTGTCGTGGGCCGTCGAACCATCAATCCTTGTGGGGATTCTTTCCGAGAGCGGCTACCCTTGGCGAGTTTGTTGTGCGAGTCCCGTCGTATTTGGACGCATCATTGACCCGGTTTGGGAATCCGTGAGGGATGGCATCACCTTAGGCCCCGTTTTGAGTCCGTTGGAGCCCCCCGTTTCTTGTAGCGACTTTAGGTTGCAAGCCGCTAGCCGGACGTCGCTTCACACACCCCAGGCGAAGCTATGTGATAAGGTATTTGTACTAGACGTAAGCCGCCCTCGCTAAGTATGAATGCGCGCTTAATTAACTAACCTTTGCTGTGTCGCCCGATTGAGCATTAAACAGTGTAGGCACCCTAGTTATATACAGAGCTTTCCGCCATTTGTGCTAGATTTCTCACGCTAAGTATGGATGCGCACTAAATTAACTAACCTTTGTTGTATCGCACCATTGTGCATTAAACAGTGCTGTAACGTTTCGCCCCGAGCGAACGCGTTTTTAAATTAAAATTAATTAGCACGTTCTCCCTCAGCGATTTTTGATTATCAGGGGCTGTAGATCTGAAACGCCCGTCCAGCGATAACAGCGCGTCATCAACGGATCCCCCGCTCCACGTTTGCGCATCTCTGCGCCGGTCCCCCTCTTAAACCCTCCGAGGAAGTTGTTCGCTGCACGAAGCCCGAAGGCGAACACTTATAAGCAGTTCCACGACCGCTCCTGAAGGCATTCATCCACTCGTCCACCGGCACCGTCACCAGCATCCATTCCCCTCCTAAATCCCGATCCCTTTCCGTCCTGTCTAGTTATTTAATTACGAATTAATTTCATTTTCCGACCTGACCCGTAGTCGGCGATAGGCGAAGACTTCTCCTAGGAGTAGGCCGCCTTCACGATTACAAACTTAAATCATTTCCTTATCCTGCAGAATAGGTACGGGACGAAGTCCGCTATAAAGCCGCTCCGCCGTTCTGCTACCATTTGTTAATAATTTAATTTGACAAATCCTTAAGACGTGTTTGCAGGCGAAGACTCAATTTAGAGACCGCCAGGCCCGTCTATTTGAATAACTTGCGTAGCAAGCAACCTAAATGTCATTTTGCTAATAATAATCTCCCAAAGGTCCTTACAATTAAAATATGACAAAAGCATCTCGCAATATCTATTTTAAAAGCCCAAATAATTACTAAATTACGGCCTTTGAAAGAATTGGTTAATGTTCTTGTTAGCTACAGAGTTCTACCTACCAGAGAAGTCCGAGATAAACATCTCCAGGCCGCGCCTCCGTGAAGGGGACCTCCTCGTAACTAGCAGCTAACGCAAGGACAACCACTAGCTGGATATCTCCACCAAATCCTCGTGGCAACGCATCTTACACCAAACATCACGTCGCGAAGTCTCCGAATAAGGTCTAACCTCTTAAACGCTACCGTCAGGTAAGCAAAATCCCGGTATCTAGCTAATTAACCTGTCATTACAGCAACATGTGCTCATAACCCTTTCGCCTGGGGTTAACTTCAAGCCGTTCCAGAAGCCACCAGCGTCGTACCCGCAAGAATTCCCGAGGGGGCAACCAGAAACAACCGTTTACACGGCTGTACGACGGGTTGCAGCAAAAAGGGGAAAAACGCAACGGAAGACCGAAGATTACTTTTATTATCAAAATACATGTTAATTTTCAATTATACAATTATGATTACGTTTGTAAATAGTTCTGAGCACCAATATTAAATTGTTTAAAGCTATCCTGTGTTTGGTTTGCTACGCTTCTTATGTATATCTGGAAATCTTGACCCTGTCTCCGACTCGACTAGCTATTAGAAAGTTAATTAGTAATTATCTTTATACCCTTAATGAGCACAAGGGTGAAATATTATAGTGCAGGCAACCTAGTTATATACAGGGCCTTCCGCCATTTGTGCTAGATTTACTGGCGCTACCAATCCTATATATGTGCTGTAGTTATATACCCCCTCTATGCACTATGTGTGTGAGGGTCAATAGATTCACTTGTCAAACGTCCCCGCTGCATTTTTCTTTGTGTGTTGCATGTAAGCTTTCAGGGTAAGCCTTCTGTAACGTCGTCGCCCGACTGGCGGCTAATGTAAGATCGATGTAAAGCGGAACCTGGACGACCCGGTGAGCGTTAAGGTAGGTTCTAGCGCTCCGGCTGCCGGCTTTGAGGAATCTCTAATAGTGGGGAGGCAGATGGCCTAAATGAGAAATTTGGCTCACCCTGAAACCTAACCAGCAACCACCATGCTAAATTCTATATTACAGTAGTATAGATGATATTTTGACCGGTGGTCACTGTGTACGAGTGGGGCCCTCTTATCTGGACGCCATTTTGGAAAATGGCGGATGCAAATATTTGATTGTTCGTACTTTGGAAGCCACTCAAACTAAAACTTGATCTTGGTGTCAAATTATATGTTTTTGGGGTCAAGGAATTAAAATAAGTTATTAATTGATTCATACATACAACTCATCTCCCATTATTCAAAAGGGAGACCAATAAATGGCATTAAATGAGCTGTTACTTAATTATTTTTCAACTATTACAATCTTCATTTATTAAACAAAGATAATGATATTTCTTCATACCCAAGCATGAAAACCATAATTAAACATGATATTTATTCCTTTAAGCAAACATGAAAACCACAATTAAACATGATACTTATTCTTTTACTGAAACATGAAAACCATAGTAAAAATCTTCTTTATGCAGGGCCTAACTTCCCTGTGTAATAGAATGTAAATTCAAGAGTTACACTGTTTCATCTTTATTATCCCGGTTTGAATATATGTTCTTACACTGCTTAAGAGAAGACCCACATAATTTGAGACATGGTAGCTTGTTTACTGTACACATACAATTAGATCGAGCACAATCTGTAGTACATCGGCACTGCACTGGTGGAAATGGATCTTTTCCCATCAATTTAGCTTTTATTTCACCATTATTATTGTACTATCCTCAATCAAGTAAATCAGGCAACAATGGCTTAGCCTCCAGTGCTTTTCTCCACACAAATGCTTGGTAATCTGCACGTTGGATGTGTAGCTTCAATGAAGCATATGTAGGAGGAAGCATTTCTGGTTATTTTTTCCCAAACTGTAATTCCCGAAGTTCATTGATTGATTTTGAAGTTTCTTCATTATGTAGAGAACGCCAGTAAATGCTAATAAAAAAACCTTCAGCCGATTTGATTGCACTACCCAAAAATGTTCCAACACCAATTTCCACAGGCAATTTAGGATTTTTCAGATAAACTTTCCATGAAGTCTTCTTGCCAATGCCATTTGGCTGACTGGTTGTGTCACATCCAATCATCGAGTGAAAACCAATAATAGAGATAGGCCTGAGAATATTCTATGAACAGGTACGAATATTTTCTGTGATGATGTTCCTTTGGACATCCATACTTCGTCTGCGTAAATTTCTTGAAACATGTTTACTATCATAACTAGAACATCTGTATCTTTGCACTGCACAATAATCAGACTGTATCCATTATTAGTTGCTCTTTTGCACGTAGCAAAATCCTCGTATCTGCTTTTTCGTGGTTTGCAAATAATGAATCTGACAGAATTCCAGATATGGAAGTAGCCTTATCACACTGTTCATAACCGTTTGCTGTCACTATAACCTAGTTTGGGTTTAATTTCTTAGAAGATACATCCTTCAACTGATTTGAGAGTAAGTGAGTTAAAGCTTTTTTATTCTCAAGAAGATTAATAAATCCATTACAATTCTGTGGCAAGGGAACATCTTAATCTTGTATGTCACGTCGTACATGGGGGGTGTTCTTGCTTTGGCGTTTGGCCCTAGTTGCTGATTTAATATAATTATTTTTGTAGCTGTCAAAGACAACATCAATTCTCGTAGTGTTCAGAGAAATTCTGCAATACTAACTCCACAAATGAGTCCGCTAGATCACCAAAAGTGATTGCTTTACTTGGCTTTCCAAGTGCTTGTACTACGCCCATAGCATCAATGATGTAGCATGTACAGGGTGGCCAATTAAGAAGGGCACTCGGCCCTATCTTGAAAAGCAATTGTCGTACGACTTCGGGTAAAAAAATTTATGACTAAAGCGGTCAAGAGAAAATGCTGGAAATTATTTTTAAGTTTCTAGAATAGTCGCCAGGAGGCGTAATCGCATTCTTGAATTTTTTGAGAAATATTCTTATATTACAGATAGCTAAAATAAACCCCGTTTTAAAGCTGAGATAAATTCGATTCTTTTTCGTTAAATTATTTTTGCTCTATCTCTTAAGGGTAAGTGATGGGGGGCGTCCGAACATTTTCTGAAATAAATGTCAATAACTTCAAAATGGCTGAACGGATTTTGTCACACTTGAAGTCGTCGAAAAGGGATTTTCTTAGGCTATATACGCTACTTTGAGCGGATTGATTCAGATTGCATGTGTCGCCGCTAGAGGGCGTTTTGCGACAACACTACAAATGGAATGGATTTAAAAAAAAATTAAATGCAACGATATCACTTTTATGGTAACAAAAGATAGCCAAATAAGGATCTAACACGCTGGTAAAAACCGCATTTCGATATTTACTCTAAAAAAATTTAGTGTGGACAATCATATTGAATGAGTATTAATTATTCTTGACATTTTAAATATAATGTTGGTATTTTAACAATTTATATATATTTTGCTAAAAGAACGATAATTAGGATTTAATAATGGCAGGTATACTGAAAATATTGCCAAAGATGCGACATTATTTCGAGTTTTAACTTCTTTTACTGATATTTTAAGTTAGGAAAGAAATATTGAAATGCGGTTTTCACTAACGTGTTAGACCCTTATTTGGCTATCTTCTGTTGCTATAAAAGTGATATTGTTTCATTTGATTTTTTTAAATCCATTTTATTTGTAGTGTTGTCGTAAAACGCTTTCTAGCGGCGACACAAGCAATCTAAATCAATCCGCTCAAGACACCATTGGTAGCCTAAGAAAAGCCCTTTTCAACGACTCCAAGTTTGACAAAATCTGTTCAGGCATTTTGAAGTTATTGACATTTATTTCCGAAAATATTCGGACGCCCCCCACCACTTTCCCTTAAAAGATAGAGCAAGAAGCATTTAACAAAAAAGAATCGAATTTATCTCAGCTTTATAACGGTGTCCATTTTAGATATCTGTAATATAAAAATATTTCTCAAAAAACGGGATTTAATATTCAAGAATGCGATTACGCCCCCTGGCGGCCATTCTATAAACTTAAAAATAATGTTCAGCATTTTTTTTTGGCCGCTTTAATCATACATTTTTGTACAACAAGTCTTTACCACAATTATTTTTCCAGATAGGGCTGAGTGGCCTTCTTAATTGGCCACCCGGTACGCATACCAAGTTCTTCTACAGGAAGAATATCTACACCATTGTCCCCCATCAAAAGTGTACCGAGCATGGCTTTATTTGTTGGAAGACGAAGACAGTGGGACATCATGCAATTCATATTGAAGTAACTGTTTCAAATCAACATTTCGGCCACTATCGGCAGCAACAACAAGTCTTCGTAATAGTAAAGACACATTACTTTTACGTTTTATTTCTTTTACTGGAACAAAATTGTAAAGTATTATGATAATGGCTGTTAACGTATGCTAAATAGTGGTTAGACGCATTGAGTAAAATGTGTAAAAACAAATGTAGCCATTTTAAAAAATGGGTTGGATGTATAAATCAATTAATGACTTTTTTTAATTCCTTGGCCCCAAAAACATATAATTTGACACCAAGATCACGTTTTTAGGTTGAGTGGTTTCCAAAGTACGAACAATCAAATATTTGCATCCGCCATTTTTTAAAATGGCGTCCAGAAAAGAGGGTCCGACTCATACACAGTGACCACCGGTTAAAATATCATCTGAACTACTGTAATATATAATCTAGCATGGTGGTTAGCAGTTAGGTTTCATGGTGAGCCAACTTTATCATTTTACATATTTTACTAAATGGGCCTCCCTACTATAAGTTGCACCCATACTCTACCTCGTTTAGCTTTTGGGTTTCTGCCAAGTGTAACGTTGAAAGGTAGGTGCATTTGCTTCCAGGTTCCTCAGTGAGCTTACCGGTGCATTCTCGTTTATCGTGATGGAATTGGGTGGAGCGCAATCTACTTGGATCTGTTTACTGTTCATTAAGGCGTTGCCCCTGTGTTATCTCGTGTTGGACCACCCATTGCTACACTGAGTCTAGTCGGCACTTCTTGGTATGGGCTGGACAGCGGTCCTATGTGAGTTCCTTTCCAGATTTTGAGAGATATTGTACGCGCTAGTCGTCTAGCCTTTTTGTGACTTTTCGTATGAGATGGCGTGTTGTCGTTAATCTCGTTTTTGTTTCGTAACAGTCGTTTCTGAATAGTTTCTAGTTCAGAGTTTTTGCGCGTTTACACCTCTCCTTCTAGTAGCTAGAGCTTGCCTACCTTTATAATTAGAAGTAACTTGGATGTTATTATATGTGTGTGTTATTACAGTGTTTGCTCCAAGGACACCAGTTTTGAGCTCCTGCTCGTCAGGGAAGGCCCTGAATGTGTTAAATATATAGGTTGAGTTGTGACTAACCAGTAGGTTTGCTAAATTGCAGTCTGTAACTGCGATTTCATGTTTGAATCATCTCAGATAATAAATTGAATAGTCGTTGAGTATTTTGCCCTTTAGTCTTGTATGATACCTATAGATTAATATTTTCTGTAAAACGTGTTTACCATACCCTTAATACATGTAAACTGAAGAAGACTTATTGAAGTCGAAATATATTTTTACTATTTTCATGGTTTTTTATCATAAATGTAAATTAGCTGATTGGAGTTTTTTCTAAAAAATGAAATAATTTAAAATACAGCTGTAACAAATTTTTAATACATGTAAACTGAAGAAGACTTATTGAAGTCGAAATATATTTTTACTATTTTCATGGTTTTTTATCATAAATGTAAATTAGCTGATTGGAGTTTTTTCTAAAAAATGAAATAATTTAAAATACAGCTGTAACAAATTTTTAACACATACCCTGTATATTGTACAACTGCATGCAGGTGATTTTATGAGAGAAATTAAACGTTAATAGATGGAGGCAGGATATGTCCGTAGCTGCACCAATTTTAACGACACCCTTATGCCAAGGTGGTTTCCTTTTGGGTTAAGAAATGGGAATCAACCCCTACGCAAAAATTAATTATCCAGTGGCATTCAAAAAATAATTATTATCTACTTTCCTCTCAAAGTGAGTTAGACAGAAACGTCTACAATTTCCGTATAGAACTGAGTGCACTTTTGAGTGAATACTGGTCGTAAATGTGTTCAAACTACGCTTTGCCATAATTAATTTAGGTAATTTTAGTATTTAATTTACAATTAGTAAAATTATGGACTAATTCTGTGTAAATGTCGCATTCTAATTCATTTTATTACGTGGTGCTGCACTCGCTTATCTGTATAGCTGTATATACTGTATAGCCTTATGCATACGTAAACCGACGCAATAAAACGACTAGTCCAGTAAGTCGCTGATTTAGTTAAACCCACAAAATAGCGTCAACTTGAACTTGAAATTTATGTATAAATGCAGAGTGTATGTCATTTGTTTTCAATTCAGTTCCTAACATCGAGCTGTGTTCATTTCGCTGTGTGAGTTAATGCAAACTACAACTGTTAAAAAAAGTTTAGCCTGGTTTCCCTGCTAACAAGAAGCATCCTCAGCCTTTTTATCCGTTCAACAAGTCTCCAACTCTCCAGTAAATAACTACCATATTAAATTGGTCCTCAAACTACGTTCTCTTAATTACTTCCCAAAAAATGCAATAATTGGGAAGGCTTCGAACAGTAACAGACGTTTATGAACAATGCTTGTGCGTTACGTTTTCGTTTCTTATAAGTATCCTTAAATTATTTCAGGACTATTTTACGTAATGATCATAATTTATGAGAGCAAGTAACCAGTTGGTAAATTGTTTGCGTTTCTAGTTGACATATAGTGGGTTCGAACCACACCTGTTAGTTACGCAGTACGCTCTACGTCACCACAATAAAACCTTTGGTGATCGTCACTCCTGTGAAGGAACATTCTTTCTTAATCAACGAGTTATAATATCCACCTGCTCAATCTGCTACCGAATATGGCTTCTAAAATCATCAGGTGCTGCATATTATATTAAACGGAGGAAGAAAAAGAAGATTATAGTTCACGCAGCATAAATGGTCCCTGATACGCTTTTATTAATGAGGTGGTAATTTAATCTTCAGACAGTTGCACAGAACGCATCTGTTCTTCTCTATATTACTTTATTTAGATTTCTTGAATATTCGCCTTTAGTACTATTTATAAATCAACTTTTCTATCCATTAAATAACTTTCTACGACCACCATATCATGATTACTAGTAGCGGATCGCATTCCAGAATTTTGTGTTTCTGAAAAAAAAATATTTCCTTGTATTTATTTTTCATCATCCTTCTCATGCGTAATTTTTATTTAATGAATATGAACTTACTGTGAGGTAAGCGCAGCTTGCTTTTATTGACGCATTGGTTTCAGATCGAAGAGAATGGACTGAAGCGGATGCAGAACGGCTAGAAGTAGGTCAAAAGATAAGAGTATTTTACAATTTAATAGGAGCCTTCAAAGCAAAGGCTCAACCTTCAAACAGCTTGACTCTAACTTGCTTCCTGCGTATCGCCCGCGTATCGAATTTTTGATAACAATTTTGGCACACGCTCGCTTCGTCGAGTTCTGATGAAGAAACGTTGCATTTGCGAAGCATATGAGGTCGGCCGTGTGTACAATTCCGACAGAAGGTGTGTTGGACATTGAGATTTTCGTAATGTGGTTACCTTGTTATCTATTGTATTATGCTCATAATTTACTAGTAGATTGTGGCACATTGATACAATATTTATTATTAGCTAGCTTGTCAAGTTTAGTTAGTAAATTTTTCCAACGATGCTAGCTTTTGCCAGTCAATATGCGATATATTTAAATATTGGAATATCGAAATCTGTCTACTAGAGGGGAGGAGGGGTAGAAAATGCATTTCATGTTCGCTTTTCAGTCCTTCTTTAGAGCGTATGAATATAGCATGTAGTTTTACGATGTCGCCTACTAAACAACGCAGGTGTCTAAAATATAGCCCCTTTCTCTCTACCCACTTGTCTGATATAAGAATTTTTATTTTTATAGTGTCAAACATATCCATTCTGTGGTTTTGTTAGTCAATGTTTAAATGCACTGTTGCTCCACTCCAACTCATCTAAGGATCCTAAAAATTTTTCTGCGCTAATTTAATGTCTTTCCACTTTACTGATCTCATGCTCGACATACCATCGCATTCACAGAAAACTGGTAGAGCCAAATTTGAACACTTTTAATTGGGCTATGGTGTTATGGAAGTCACCCTAATAAATAAAATATAAATTAATTTTTTAAAAATTTAACCACATAGGGATCTCATAAAACTGAAAAACTTTTTTATTTGCCATTTTTTTTGAGAACACCAAACAAAATTGAGTTAAAATTCGAAATAGTTTTGCCTATGGAATAATATTTTAATTTAATGGCACAAAACACAAAAAACTAATCTTTGAAATAGAAAAGTTGTTCATCTTGGTGAGCTCTATAACTGGTAAAATTATTATGTGGACTTCCATAACACCCTGCATAGTCCATAACTCGCAGAAATTCTATGTAAGTTAGAGAACATATTTTGAGGAAGGGCCCAAAAATCTGCCATTACGTTTCAAAATAGCAGCTCAGAATAGCTGCTAAAAACTGAGTTTTTGATCTATAACTTCTGAAATAGATGATTTATGAAAGAAAGTTTCAAATAAAAGTTTAGCCCTTATTATTTTACATATTTTATATTCATAGAGTATTATTGATAAAGCTAATCATAAAAGAGATCATTACGAAATTAGAAACCTATTTTTAAGAAATTTTGTGTCTGCTGCTAGATAGGTTTTTTTCGTTATGCTATCAAGAAAAATAGACTTACGGGTTTGATAAGTAAAAGTAAAAAAAAAGTTAAACTCTCTTGTAAAGGGGGGTGGTGGGGCAATAGGACTAACTCACAACCTAGTCTCACTGCCAAGATGTGTGGTGGCAAATTTGCAACGATTATAAAGGTCGCTGAAGCGCACATTCTTCAGAAATTTGATTCTGACAAACACCATAAAATGAAACATCATTCCTGAGAAAGTTTCTCTTAGATGTGAAGATCTTAATGGTTGAATTAAGAGAAGCAGAAATCCGTGTGGAAGATGCCTGAGGTCTAAGCAATATTATGACATCATATTAGAAAATGCTGTTCAAAATCTGTTGAAGGAAACTGGGCAGGAAGAGTTCACCGATTATGGTTCCCAACGTTGAAAAATCCATCGATCCCAATTGATGAACCAATCAACAAAAATTACTTAATTTTGTTCGATGAACCACTAAACAAAGATGGAAACAAAGCTAAAATTCTTTTAAGACAGAGGAAGGGTGATGCAAGTCTATTTGCTAACCTTTAGGTTCTTTAATTAAAAGAATTAGGCCTTCTCACTATCACCTTCTGACTGTGGAAAGTGAGATAATTTTCAAAATCAGACCACCTCCAATGCTAAGTACATTATACGAATATCCAGATGCGAAGTTCATCTTACCGCTGAGTGATAATATAATGTCTGGGAGATTTTAAATTGATATGATACTTTAGCAGCTAGAAATTTAACAATTTGTCTTGATGGATTGGATCTAGAAGAGATAATAAAAGATCCGAGACGTATTACCTCTAATAGCATTTTGCTTTTAGATTTAATCGTTACTAATGCAGCATATTTAGATACAGAAGTTCAAATTGTTAGTTTGCATGAAGTATCGAATCACGAACTTATTCAATGCTAATTTTTAACGGACTGTTTCAAACCAAAACCAATTATTCGAACCTATGGGGATACTAAACAATTTTCATTTACTCTTCTACGATCATCTTAGTTCTATTCCGTGGAATAATATTTATAACATCGACAATATTAATGATAAACTTGAGTTCTTAAATTAGAATTTAAACACCCTACTTGACTTGTAAGCTAGCGTTCAAAACAAATACATTTTCTAAGCCAGCCGCACCGTGATTAACTAGTAATATAACGTTACTTATGACTACGAAATAATCTATTTATATATAAATTGACAAAATTATATAACATTTTATTACATCATGTAACTTGTGTATTTATCTGTTTAAAATTGATCTATGAGAAAAAATAACAAGAAAACAAGACCACACCCGAACATTAATGAAAAGCACTGTACTGCTTTTATGTATTTTATTTATTTGCAATTAATTGAATTAAAGCTCAGGTCTAGCATGAAATAAACTCTTATCACGGGCGTAGGTTCAACAACTAGCATTACAAATACTTTTGTGTATGACAAATTCACTAGTATGGCAATTGCTAAAATTCGTTTCTAACAGCTTTAACCTTAAATTGAATGTAAACACAAAATGATCTGCACGTATAAAAATTTGCGTAATTTGACTTCAAACACCAAAATGGTAAAACTCACATCAGGTAAAATATAATGCAAATTATGTGACGTAGTTTTCGGCTAACCTGGTTTAGTTTCAGTGACGTAAAACGACGCTCTAATCTGCTGTTCTATTTCCGGCAAATCTTACAAAATCGGCTTCAAACCACAAATTCGAGGGACGCTATTTCGATTACCCGAATCTGGATGAATCTCTGCAGCTGGGACGACGTTTAAGACCTCGTACGATGGCCAATGTTGATGCAACTTTGGCTTTACGGGCCTTCAGCAACAGCTTTTCTGTGAATTTTAAGAGGTGTGTATGCTGGCTTTAATGAATCTAAGGACGCCACGGGAATTACGGACTGGGTGATGGCATCTTCCTCCAAATTTCTACACACGCGCATACGATTCTTGCTGGTTAATAACTCCAAGTAGTCGAAAAGGGGCTCCGAAGTTGATCGCACTTGGGCAATTTTTGCGCAGCTGGCTATCCCTCTTCACTGGGGACTGTTATCACGATGAAAATTATACTCAAAGATATTCCCTTTTTGGCTGATACAAATAACTTTTTTATTAATAGTTTTACATCAAAACTGGGAGCAGTTCTTGCACGCAACAAATTTTACAAGGCTTGTTTTCGATATTAAACAATTGACTATGTCGTATCCTAGCGATTACGATTTACATTTGTTTTATGAAAATAAGTGTTGATGTCATGTTTTAACTTATGAACTATAGTTTTGATATACTGTCTTTGCTTAAATACTAAATTGTCTTTTCTTGGGACTTGTCACTTTTACACTTTAAACTACTGCTTTTAATCACTTCAGTTTTAAATACACTGTTTTCACATGTTTATTTTAGCACTGCACGATGCCTGTGTTCTTTGATATGTACTCTAATTGCTCTTTGCAATCTTTACTTCCTCGTTCTGCTTTGCATTACCCGTTAGTTGTATTGCTATTTGTTGTCTCTATAATCTTTTACTCATAACACTCATATAATTTTTGTACTTCACTAACCATCTCTGTATTATATTAAAATTCATATCATTGTATTTATTTCACCCAACTCAAATCTGTCAGCTACATAAATTAAGCTGCGTTTGCCATTCCTAACTTCAATTATTAATAAAACGCTGAACGTAACCCTCTTGATTCTGACTTATCTAATGCTACCTTTCTCAATCAAAGTATAATAACTGCTAATCATATCATGTGCATTTATTTGTGTAAAATACTGACATTATTTGTTCATTTTGAAATCATTCATTTTCGTGTTAGTTAGGCAATCAGAATTTCTGTGGGAACTAAACCATTACAATATATAAGTACATATAGATACATACAGATATCTTGAACCTTTATTATTTTCTGTACCGGTTTTTAATTCCAACTTCTAAATTATATATTTGGGTTTTCGAATTACAGGCGTCTAATATTTGAAAACATCATTTGCGTTTCACACTTTCCCCTCTTATAAAATCACAGTTTATTAAGTTATTTACAGTATCAAATGTCTATTCCCTTTAATGGCGTTTGTATCAAACGTTAAACCTTTCCAGACTGCGGCAGGTGTAATTTTCCAATTAATCGGGTCGGATTGTTTATTGAAATCGGCAAATAGAGCGTCCAATTTTCGGCCCGAGGTACAAAACCATAAATAATTGAGTTCAGTTTTAGTTCTAGCAAACTAAATTAGAGTGGTAACGCGGTAACTCGGGCGAGAGGAGAAAAGTTGAACACGTAATTAATGAATTTAATTTGGAAATTCAATTAACAGGCCGTTTGTTTTTGCAACTTACTAAGTGATTTATCAGGCCCATTTCTCTCGCATTCTTCGTTATCTTTTGCCTTTTATTCGGCAAAATTGCCCGGAAAATCGAAATTAGGCAGCGCTTAAGCAGCGCATGGGAGGACGTCTCCGGGACCATATTTAGGGCTCTTCGTCGGCGTTGCGACGCTTGAAGGTCTCGTAACGAGTCGACTTGAGCTCGCCCTACTCAGCGAGGTGTCCCAAAGTCTGCTTAAGAGATTAATTTATTCGTCGCCGAAATATTTGGGCCCTAATTTTTCCGGCTATTCGGCTAGGATAAATAAATTAAAATTAAGCGACATTGTAGCAAGTCGCGACGTAGTAAACTTCCCAGAAGCGGGATCAGACGAATGCTCTGTTTTTGCCCCTATAAACAGCAATTAAAAGCTCGCAAGTTGCTCTGAATATTTAATTAAAAGGACGCGAACACGAGCTTAAATATTGACAGCCTTTTTGCTCTTCTATTTACTTTGCTGGGAATAAAACAAGTGGTACTTATAAACTTTGTTGTTTATTCGCTACACTGACTGGCAAATACTCCCGTTTGGTTCAAATTAACCAATCACACTTCTTTCGATTTTAGAGGGAAGATTTGTGTACTCCAAGCGGTGCATCTAGTATTGAAAGTAGGGTTTCCAAGTCCCGGGACCAAAAATGTTTTCGGGACTTACGAGCTGAATTTCAAGTCCCAGGACTAGTCCCGAAGATCCCGAAAATGGTCCCGAAAGGGAAATAGTGTTCAGGTGAAATTTTCGAATGCAATTTTCAAAGAAAAACAAGTGTTGTAAGTTAAATAAAGTATTTCTGTGCTGATAATCTGCGTTGGGGCTCGTCTATAACTTCATTGCTATCTTCTAGTACTAAAAATGTATGTCGCTCTTCATCTTTTGCTTTTGTTTGAACTGCAAAGTGCTTGTTTAATCCTTTCGTCAAGCTGCCTCTGGTTATGATAATTTTATAGGAACAAACTTTACATTTCGTCAATTGTTTATCTTCAATATATAAAATTGTTGCCATATTGACTTCAAATCGTTATTTTTTTTAATGTAGAATGAAGGTACGTTGCGAATCGAAATTCATTCTAATTGTAACGCTTTAGCAGACAAATAAAGAACACATTTAAAACTCAAAAATATAAATTTTCAGCTTCTTCGCACATAATCTTAAAAGTCTACAAATTTAGTTAACTTACTGTTACTACGTACGCACACGACTACGGGTAAAATCCGGCACCGGATCTCCGGACTGAAAACACTAATTGAAAGGTATGTTAATTCACGGTTTTCCAAACTGGGGTACACGTACTTCTAGGGGTACGCTGGCCAGGTATAGGGGACATTGTGTACATTTAATCTTAGATTTTCTTATGGTAAACTTATTTATTCAACAAGCAGAACTTTTTATAAAGAATGTGTTACGGTATAAAAAGGACTTTACGACACCCACCCAAGGTGAGCATCGCACCACGGAATCAGTCCTGAAAACATGACACACTTGCCCTGAGATCGGTTCGAAATAGGCTAATAGGCCACGGCTGGAACGCTCAGGGAGTCGGGCGTGAGTCACACGATACGTTCTGGGCAAGCGCGTTGTGGCATAATATATACAGGGTATGTCGAAATTATGAGGGCGCCACCAAGCCTGTCTTAACCCGGCTAACCGGGCCTGGACGGTTAGACGGGAGCGAAGCATGCAAAAATACTCCGCCAATAAGATTATGCAAGAGTTGCAAGGTCAAACAACAACTTCGGGATTGCCTTAAGCAAGGATTGTGATTAGGTGTCCATCCGACCACGACTACGCAGCTGTCTCACTCACCTGCACGCTCACAGCTTCCTCGTTCCGTCGTACAATAATTCGTACAATAAAGGGGCGTCTATCTGTAACAGAACATGCACAAACCGAAACAAACAATAGTTCCCTTAACTAACCAATCATGTATTTCACTTCGAGTTACAATGGGGTAGCAGAATGCGTCGCCCTGTATCTAACCTTACTCTATACTTAAGGGCACCAGCTGGCACGCGCGCTCTAAGCTTAACGACAGATGTTGAACATTAGTGAACAGCAATAATAGGTACAAAGATACACATTGCCTTATGCAAGGGCAGCGACGATTTACATTAGCCTTCACGGCCTGAACTGTCTGCAGTCTGAATGAATACACTAGCGTAGTAATGAATAGGTACAAAGATACACATTGCCTTATGCAAGGGCAGCGACGATTTACATTAGCCTTCACGGCCTGAACTGTCTGCAGTCTGAATGAATACACTAGCGTAGTAATGAGTAGTAATGAGTAACACTCGCGTTCACAGCGGTAATCAGGTTAAAGGCACATACCTTAATGCGTGGGCGGCGAGGGAGCCTGGTACAGCTGAGTTGCGACGAGCTGCAATCGTAGGTGGTAGGTACCTTCGGTGTTACAACGGCGAAAGGGGGTGAATGCATAACCGCCTCAATGGCGACGGGAGACGCGTCAAGACGCGTACAACGGGACGACGAAAATGATGGGGGCCTCACTCGTTCTGCTGAACCAAATCCTCGTAGGTCGAGATGAAGGGGGCACGACCCCTCACTAATAGTAGCAGGAACTGGGCTCCAAAACACCCACGTTACGCCGAAGATCACTCGACAAATTTCGAATCACCACCACCACACACAAGCGCTCTCTGCCACGGGCTCTGGAAGACTCACCGAGGGAAGCGTCGGCAAAAGGTCACCTTCGCCGCGTCCCCCACGTGACTAAACCACAGCGAATCGCAAGGCGATGAAATGAAACCAACCAATGCGGGCCACGCTGGTATCACGCCGCCACAGCGTGCTATTCAGAATTCAGAAAAACGCCATCAGAGGAGAGCTCCAACCGACGACAAATACTGCTTTTTAGGCTAACTATGTGCGAAATCGTGATTCTGGAATTAGGCGATGGAGCCAAATAAAGAGCTAAAAGGGCTTAGCATACGGGCGCGCTGCTCTAAGATTAGGCGGCCATTCAAAATACCAAAATGACCTAACTAACGGCGTGAAATGCAATTAAGCATCTGAAATAGCAAAATGACTTAACACTCCCCTTACTTGAAAGAGAGTTCCCCGAAGTCTCTTATAAAACAACGAGGCATTTTGGCTGCGGCGCCACGAGAACTCAAACGGCCGGAAACGCTGATACGATAGCTGTACCCCCAAAGGAATTACGCACACCGGCCACCAGATAGGGTACGACAGGAGGGAAGAGAGAAGAGGGAGAAGAAAGACTGGATACGCCAGTGGAAATACGAAAATTGGGTAGGACCTGGCGGTTCGCTGATGGCTAGTACACACTCCCCGGACCACGGAAAACGGGCGACAAGAAAACTGGCTGTCCCAAAAGGAGTGGCGCTCCGCCAAGGGTCCACAAAACGATTCGCGTCTGGCTCCCTCGGGGAACCAAACGGGCAAAGACTAAGCAGGCTGAGGACAGTCTCGCCGATCCGGCTCGACTGCCCCTCCCAAAATAGGAGTGCCACCACAACGGTTCGCAAAACCACGTCGATAATCGACCACCAAAACGACAAGACAAACAAAATATAACCGACCAGACCCGAAACGGGTGTGGCACGCACTGCGGCGGCGGCCACGAAACGCCGACTGGACCTTAACACCGGGTCCATGACGGTCGCCTAACAGTGCGGTTTTGGAAGGTGGAAAGAAAAAGAGAACAACGGGGTTGGGTAGTTGTCGCCGGGACACGGTAGATAGTAATGACAAGGGGAAAAGAAAGGTAAAGATAGAGCATAGGGAAGGATGGTTTGGGGTTCCAAATTGGAACCGTGAAAATATCTAATAATAAAAAAAAACGCGCGGTTAGCGCTCGTCAAAATCGGGTCAATAGAACGTCTTACTCCCATGCACACTTCCGACCAACCGTTCCAAAAGAACATGGGGGGCGGAAAAGGATAAGTCCCTCGTAACCTGTCCCGCAAGCCGCCTGAAGAGGGCACGTTGCGCGTCACGGGATCGGCGCATTGTGGGGTTCCCCCAACAAGGAAGCTCGGGGAAAGGTAGGTACTACTGAAGATACGGCTCTAGGCCGGCGGTATGGCCGTCAAGGCCTACAAAGAAAAAGGGAGGGGGGTTAGGGAAAACGGGCGTTAGAAGGCTAAACGTCCGTGGGATTGGGTTTTAGGTCTTTCGCGTGCCAAGTGCCTTTCGGGGCACCGGTCTCGTCGGACAGCTCGTAAGTGGCAAGCGAAACTTGCCGACTGATATAAAACGGCCCTATAAATTTTGGAGCCAACTTGGCGTTAAAATATTTCGCCGCATCGGAAAGTACGTAATTTCGTCGCCAGACGGTATCGCCAACGGCGAATTGAGCCGGGCGCCTTCGCAAATCGTAAGTCGCCTTGGAGGCTTTGTACGCCACGTCTAGTCGCTTGACTATGTCTTCATATACCGACCTTAACGCGGGAGTCCGTCGTAACAAGTCTTCGCGACTCTCTACTCGTATTTGTTCCGAAACATCCACCTCCTCGGGGTTATTGGCGCGCGTCCCCTCTAACTGTATCTCTCTGCCGAAATTGGCGAAATATGGGGTCATGCCGGTGACTTCGTGTACTGCGGTACGCACTGCGCAAGCGACTTTCGACAAATATTTATCCCACTCCCGGTGGTTGTCTTTCACGTACGACGCTAGCATAGTTTTTAATACTCGATTAACGCGTTCGACGGGGTTGGCCTGCGCATGATAATGCGCGTTAAAGATGATTCGTGATTTATACGTATCGGTAAGCTGTCGGAATTCTCTACTGCGAAACTGTACGCCGTTGTCAACCAAGACGTACTGAGGTGCTCCAAAGAGCAAGAAAACATCGTTCTCAATTTTCTGAGTCACCGCGGTCGCAGTGGCGGTACGCAACGGGAAGAAAAGGGTAAATTTGGTAAAGTAGTCAGCCACGGACAGAATATATACGTAGCCTTTCTTTGAACGGGGCAACGGCCCTACAATGTCGATAGATATCATTTGCCACGGCTTATCCACCACGGGGTGACGACACATCAAGCCGGCCGGGCGTTTTTGTTCGGGTTTCTGCGCTAGGCACGTCGCGCAACGGTTAACGTAACGGGTCACATCCGCCTTAAGTTTAGGCCAATAATACTGTTGAGCGATACGACCGTAGGTCTTATAAATGCCTAAATGGCCTGCGGTAGGTTCGTCATGGTTTTTGCGGAGAATTTCGGCGCGTTGAGGCTTCGGAACCACCTCTTTCCAACTCGTGCCTTCGTCCAATTCGGGATATTTTACGCTAACATGTTTAAACAATTTCCCTCGCGATAGTTTCCACGCCGAATACTTGAATGGTCTTTCTACGACGCGTGTACACATGCGCCTATACCAACGGTCAGTTCGACTGTCGTTCGGTGCCTGAGCACCGGCTTCGGGTTCTCCAGAATCGACAACTGAGACTACATCTATTTCGGGTATAGCACGGGACAGCGCATCCGGAACGACGTGGTCTTTTCCCTTCCGGTGTTTGATCGTGAAGTCGTATTGTTGGATACGAACAGCCCAACGGGCGAGTCTCCCGGTGGGTTCCTTAAGATTATTTAGCCAGATAAGTGAATGATGGTCAGTAATGACTGTGAAGTGAGTGCCTTCTAAATATGGGCGTAACTTCTCTATGGCCCACAGGACGGCCAAACATTCGCGTTCCGTAACCGAAAAGTTACGCTCAGGTTTCGTAAGAGTCCGACTAATGTAACAGATGACTTGTTCTTGGCTATCAACGGTTTGAGTCAGCACGGCGCCGATACCAACATTGGAAGCGTCCGTCTGTACGATAAACGGGAGAGAAAAATCGGGACACGACAAAATGGGTGCCGAAACTAGGCAATTTTTGATGGTTGTAAATGCGACTTCGCATGACTCGGTCCACTCAAACTTCTGAAACTTTTTCAATAACGACGTCAGCGGAGCAATAATGGCTGAGAAACTTGGTATGAAACGCCGATACCACGATGCCATGCCGACAACTCGCCGTATCTCCGAAACGTTTCTAGGTCGCGGCAAGTTAAGAATCGCCGAAACTTTATCGGGGTCGACTAAAAGTCCTTGGGCGTTAACGACATAGCCCAGGTATCGTAATTCTGGTTGGCAAAAATGGCATTTATCACGACCCAGTGTTAAACCAGCGTCGTTTAGTCGCTGCAATACTTCGTCTAGAATCTCGACGTGCTTTTCGAAAGTCGGGGTACAAATAATCACGTCATCTAAATAGACAAAGACGTAAGGTTCCAATTCGGGACCCAACACATGGTCGACGAAACGTTGCCAAGTCGCTGGCGCGTTATGAAGCCCAAAGGGCATGCGAGTAAATTGAAACAAACCGCGCCCGGGTACTGTGAAGGCCGTTAGTTCCTTAGATTTCTCTTCCATCTCAATTTGCCAGTACGCGGATTTGATATCAAGCGACGTCATGAACCGGGCATCGCGTAAGCGATCCAAAATCGAAGACACGTAAGGTATCGGGTAGGCGTCCTTCTCGGTGACGCTATTTAATTTGCGAAAGTCAACGCAGAAACGATAGGTCCCATCTTTCTTTTTAACTAGTAAAATCGGGCTCGACCAGGCTGAACGAGAACGTTCCACCACGCCTGATTTCAGCATCCTGTCCAACTCAGCATCGATATGCGCCTGCATTGCGGGAGAAACCGGGTAGTACCTTTGTTTAACCGGTGCCGCCTTAGTAGTGATTTTATGTTGAACGTACTTGGCGCAGCCGAGTTCGGGTTTAGCGGTAGTAAAATGTCGGTTTACGAGAGTGTCTAATTGGGCTCGTTGATCCGAGTTCAGGTCGAACATAGACTGCAAATTGCCGGTAGGAGTATCAATGGCCGCTACGCCGGGTTTTGAGAATTCCCACTCCCCTCGAAACACGTCTGGGACTATTCCCACTGACTTCCAAAAGTCTATCCCCAGGATCAGGGTGTGCGGAACCTCCGGAACTATCAAAACATCGATAGCTACCACTCTGTTATTTAAACGAATAGGTAAGTGCAGGGTACCTAGACTGGTCACGGTCTGTCCATTAGCCACTGAGCAAACGGGTCTCAGCTTCTTATTTATGCGCAGGCCTACAGTACGCAACACGTCCCAACCCTTAGCTCCTAAGATCGTTCGATTCGCTCCTGAGTCCAACAAAGCTAACAACTCGAAACCCATGATTTCAACAGTCACATGCGGTCGACGGTCATCAGATGACCTTTCTAATACGTAATCGAGAATGACTTTATTTTTTTAAAATTTGGTCTCGCGCTCCTCGATAAGTCCCTTCATAAATTTAGTCGAATTGCTAAACACGCGCGAGGACACTGCTCGACCGTTCAGCGTCTCACGGGGTCGTTTCCCTGTCCCCTATCTCTTGTTCGACAACGAGGACAAGTGTTTACGGTCACTTCAGGTTTGCCGCAACGGTAACAGAATTTCTTGCCGCGGGGTCGCGGACACCTACTGGCTCTATGGCCTGGTTCGTTACAGTTCCAACACCGTATGCTTGACTTGGGTGCCGGTTCTCGATTCCTCCTCTCGGGAGTATTAACGTCACGCGTTTCGACAACATCAACTGGGCACGTTTCCGCGATAGGCGCCACCTCGACGTATGCCAAGTCTGTTTCTAAGTCAGACTTCTTTCTAGAAGGTGGCACGTAAGTTTCAATGGCATAGCGCCGTTCCTCAATCTTTCGTCCGTATAGCGCTAGCTCGTCGACCAACCGGACTTCCGTCAATCCCAACTGGGTTTGGTACAAAGGTGAAATATTATGCAACAAAATACGCAACTGTTTCTCTTCGGGAACCGCTTCGGTCAGGCGCGAAAACATTGTGCGCATGATAGCGATATAAATGCCCATACTTTCCGTAGGGCCTTGCGTGCGACGTCTAATTTCGTCCAACAACCGTTCATCATAATTCGCAGGCTGAAACTCTAGACGCAATAAACTGACTAACTGTTGCCACGTGTTAGGGGTCGCTCTATTCGCGCGATACCATAGCAATGCGTTGCCCGAAAACAAATCGATGGCCTGCATAAACAACTCTTCTTCGGTAAGGTTTCTGGCCACTCTGAGTTCGCTAACACGCTCGATGAAAGCGTTGACCGACAGACCTTTCGGGTCACCTGAGAATTGTATGTTCCATTTCGAAACGGGGGTTGCCTTAAATGAGATCGTACGCGACATCGGCGCAACAAAACTCGGAGTCGACATAGTTGCCGCCGTCGTAGTCGTAGTCGTCGTCGCGACGGTAATGGTAGGTGCGACACCGGACGTCGATGGCAGCGCTACGGCGCTTTCTTCCTCAGCCGTAGTCGCAGACGACCCTAGCTTTACTTGGTTAAGTTCGTAGGTTGAACGTATGAGTGATAATTCCGCGAACGCTTTTTGTTTGAGCGCTCGCTCTTCCTCCGTTATAGCTGAACTATTCGTCAGACGGTTCATTCCGTGATAAAATTTCGTTTCGATCGTAGCCGCTACTCTTTAGTCGGGTTAGCTAAATATAGCTGAATCTTTTCTTCTAATTCGCCAATCAATGTTGTCACGGCCGTGAGATCCTCCTCGAACGTATACGGGTACGGCGGTCGCGTATCCATATCTGCGCGTCCCTCCTCTCTCAATACGTCGCGTAACCGGGAGCGCAACAAGGTAACCGTGCCGGAAGCATCACGGCCTCTGATTCTCAACTCGTATTCAGCCTCCGCGCGAAGCAGGCGTTCAATATGTAGCTTTAGCACCATGTTTACAACCGGGAAAGGACCGACTTGTGTAATACGTCGTATAAAAAGGAAAACGTTAGCACGTGTTTGGTAAGTCAATTACGTCAGATATCCGAACCAAATCGTAGACGGTCAAGACGGGAGAAATCGGGAAAAAGTGGTTTGTTACCTTTCACTCGCCCAATGGCTTAACGGGACTATCTGTCCATATCCTTTGCGAAGAGACCGAACATAAGCGAAAAAGAGCAAATTCCAAAACTAGGCGGTCAACGAATGGCTTAACGCGCCTACTATCAACCAACAATGGTCACAGACAGTACTGCGCCCGAAATCGAGCGACAGAAAAAGAAAAGAAAAAAAAATCCGAAATGGGGTCGCGCGTTGTCACGCAACAAGGTCTCAGACGTTCAAGCGTCAGAATTAAGACACACGGATGGGCTTAACGAGACTACTACCGTCCAACAACAACAACAAACAACAAGCCCCACGCGATTGGGCCGCCAAAATTAGCCTGTTACGGTATAAAAAGGACTTTACGACACCCACCCAAGGTGAGCATCGCACCACGGAATCAGTCCTGAAAACATGACACACTTGCCCTGAGATCGGTTCGAAATAGGCTAATAGGCCACGGCTGGAACGCTCAGGGAGTCGGGCGTGAGTCACACGATACGTTCTGGGCAAGCGCGTTGTGGCATAATATATACAGGGTATGTCGAAATTATGAGGGCGCCACCAAGCCTGTCGTAACCCGGCTAACCGGGCCTGGACGGTTAGACGGGAGCGAAGCATGCAAAAATACTCCGCCAATAAGATTATTCAAGAGTTGCAAGGTCAAACAACAACTTCGGGATTGCCTTAAGCAAGGATTGTGATTAGGTGTCCATCCGACCACGACTACGCAGCTGTCCCACTCACCTGCACGCTCACAGCTTCCTCGTTCCGTCGTACAATAATTCGTACAATAAAGGGGCGTCTATCTGTAACAGAACATGCACAAACCGAAACAAACAATAGTTCCCTTAACTAACCAATCATATATTTCACTTCGAGTTACAATGGGGTAGCAGAATGCGTCGCCCTGTATCTAACCTTACTCTATAATTAAGGGCACCAGCTGGCACGCGCGCTCTAAGCTTAACGACAGATGTTGAACATTAGTGAACAGCAATAATAGGTACAAAGATACACATTGCCTTACGCAAGGGCAGCGACGATTTACATTAGCCTTCACGGCCTGAACTGTCTGCAGTCTGAATGAATGCACTAGCGTAGTAATGAATAGGTACAAAGATACACATTGCCTTATGCAAGGGCAGCGACGATTTACATTAGCCTTCACGGCCTGAACTGTCTGCAGTCTGAATGAATACACTAGCGTAGTAATGAGTAGTAATGAGTAACACTCGCGTTCACAGCGGTAATCAGGTTAAAGGCACATACCTTAATGCGTGGGCGGCGAGGGAGCCTGGTACAGCTGAGTTGCGACGAGCTGCAATCGTAGGTGGTAGGTACCTTCGGTGTTACAACGGCGAAAGGGGGTGAATGCATAACCGCCTCAATGGCGACGGGAGACGCGTCAAGACGCGTACAACGGGACGACGAAAATGATGGGGGCCTCACTCGTTCTGCTGAACCAAATCCTCGTAGGTCGAGATGAAGGGGGCACGACCCCTCACTAATAGTAGCAGGAACTGGGCTCCAAAACACCCACGTTACGCCGAAGATCACTCGACAAATTTCGAATCACCACCACCACACACAAGCGCTCTCTGCCACGGGCTCTGGAAGACTCACCGAGGGAAGCGTCGGCAAAAGGTCACCTTCGCCGCGTCCCCCACGTGACTAAACCACAGCGAATCGCAAGGCGATGAAATGAAACCAACCAATGCGGGCCACGCTGGTATCACGCCGCCACAGCGTGCTATTCAGAATTCAGAAAAACGCCATCAGAGGAGAGCTCCAACCGACGACAAATACTGCTTTTTAGGCTAACTATGTGCGAAATCGTGATTCTGGAATTAGGCGATGGAGCCAAATAAAGAGCTAAAAGGGCTTAGCATACGGGCGCGCTGCTCTAAGCTTAGGCGGCCATTCAAAATACCAAAATGACCTAACTAACGGCGTGAAATGCAATTAAGCATCTGAAATAGCAAAATGACTTAACATGTACTTTACATAGTAAATTACTACAGCGCGTTTTTCCATTCCTAGTAGGGTAACCCTCTTTCTAATTTATTATTAATGTTCATATTTGCTTAAAACTTAGAAAATAAAAAAATAATAATATCGTGCCATATCAGATTCTTTGCTTCTTTTTTGAACTTTTTCTATTCTTATCGATTTTGGCAAAGTCACGAGACAAACTAATTTGATGAAATTTCCGAACCGAAAACGAGGCCATTTGTCAAAATTTAGTTTGTCGAGGGACGTTGCCGAAAAAGAACACACATTTTTCGACTAGATACCATTTCCTAAAGCAGGCTATTATTTGACACTTTCCATATGTCAAAAGCATGTTGTTATTGCATACTATGCAATAAAAATATTATTGCACCCATCTGTCACTTTATTGCACACTTCTGTCAAAACTGTGTATTGAATGTGGTGAGTTTTCAATTTAAAACGATGACAGCATACCTAACATGGTTTCTAATGAGTTGTCAATTGAAATAACGTTGTCGTTTTGTAATCTCTTGTAGCATAAATATGTGGTAGTCGACAAAAATATGCATACAACTCGTATCTAAAGCTTGTTTTTGCACTTATGACTTTCTCACGCGTGCAAAAAAATGACACTTTAGCTACTCCTTGTATAAATAACTATTGTGCACTATTTCCCAAATATCGGTTCATTTTGTATGGATACGCGATGAATAGTATGATATTTATACTGACGCACGTTAAAATACCACTTTGATTGAAACAACAATATTTGGTGGATGCTATGGAAGCAAATGATAAAAATAAACTAATTAAATATCAAAAGAAAATTTTTATGTTTCTATAAAAACACATGATTGGTTGAGTTTTTAAAAAGCATGGCATTTGATTGGATAATAAGGGATGCGGGAAATATCGTATGAGCAAAAAGAAAGTTCATCAAGGGTGCCTTTGGAATGTTGAAGTTATGTGTATTAGAACACCAGAAAATATGACATTGGTTACAAATTGTGGTTATGATCTTCTTCTTTTTATGCAGGCTTTGGAAATATTTCTGTTGCGTTTATTACGGGAAGTCTTGATCACGGTTATGATCACGTTGCGATGTTAGCCACCGATAACCACTACAAACTGTCAGTGACAAGGATTAGGTATAATCACTCAACGGTATATTGTATAATTTTCTGGTGTTGTAATACACATGACTTCAAAATTTCAAATGCATCTTTGATGAACTTTCTTTTTGCTCATACCGGGTGACTATAAATTATTGTGATTTTTTTTCTTAGGTTCGTACTGTTTATGCTGGTGGCACTGTAAGTCTACTCGTATGTCAAATTCGAGGTTAGCAGGTTAGGTTTTGCGTCAGTTTTGACACAGAATGACGCAAAACCTAATCTGCGAACATTGAATTTAACATAGACTTACAGTGCCACCAACATAAACAGTGCCAACCTAAGAAAAAAAATCACAATCATTTATAGTCACCTAGTACTATAGTAATCGCGAATGGTTTTGCCGGATTTTTTTACGAAAGGTTGTTGTTTTGGTAGCGTCACGAGAAAAACTAACTTGATCAAATTCCCGAGCTGAAGCCTAAGCAATAGATATGACATTTACACTGACGCACAATAATGACAATTTAAATGGCATCTTTGAAATGCTGCCTTGAGTAAAACAACATATTTGGTGGTTGCCATGAATACAAGTGATAAACATATACTGATAAAATGACAAGGGAAAATTTTGACTTTATACCACTATAAACGCGTCATGATTGGTTGAATTTTAAAAATCGTGGCATTTGATTGGATAATAACAGATGCGAGAAATAATCTTAAATATTTCAATTTTGCTTTATTCCTCAATATTATATTTATGAATTTTGTTAGAAGAGTTTATGCTATCGATTTTAAATTATTCACAGATCACAAATGGTAATAAATAAAGCTGATAATTATATGCACTCAAATGTACAAAAATATGCGCATATATATGCATACATTTTGTTGAGTATATGCACCCAAAGTTATAATATATGCACATAATATGCTCTAATTTTTTTAAAAATAACTAGGAGTTTTCTAAATAATGTAAAATTTTTAATTATTTTGTATAAGAATATTAATTTTTCTAATTTTTATTCAAAGACGTGATTCATTTTAACGTTTGACTATATAAACATGGACTACCAATGCCAACTTTACGTTGTAAGCAACATAAAAATGAGATTTTCCCTAACGCCGCCAGACTATTATTCACCCAACAGTCGTGTAATGGATTCTATGTTGGTTGATTCCTTGTACATTGTTTCTACAGGAAAAGTGGGATTGCTGGCAGTCTATGTTTATATAGTCAAAGATTTTAACAGAAACTTCCCCTTTATTCTGCTTATTTTGATACGCACACTGCATTCAAGCTGCAGGAAGTAAAAGTATATATCTCAGTTTACATAAAAATTTTATTAATAATTTAATGAAATAGTAAATTTTACAAAAAAATCTCAAAAAGTTCATACATTACAAATTATTGCTAAATATAACCAAATATGCAAAAATCCAGAAAGTATGCTCACAATCGTATAAATATGCAAAATATGCAAAATGAAACTTGGCTTAAACAATTTGTTTTCACATAATTAGTATACATATACAAAAAGTTTCGCCGGCATATTAATTATACAAAATATGCATTTGCATATAATATCAGCTTTAGTAATAAATACACTCAGTGAATTCGGAGGGTAGATGCCTGTGCATGACATGACAATAGCTGACGTTTGACAACAGCGGCAACAGTGTAGAAACGTTAATTTTTGATTTTAAGCACCTTTACACGAATGATTTTTTACATCATTCCAGTACCTTTAATTATACACAATTAGTATACCTATTGACTAGATTTTGATAATTAAGTACTATAGTAGGAAATGCCGTATTATCGATGATGGTGAGGGAAATGTGTTGATTCTAACCTAACTATGGACAGTTCGTTTAAATTGCTAAGCTCGATGACTCCATTAATCAACAAGACTCGCAGAAATATACCCCACAAGAAAGGTAACGACCTCATTTGGGCAAAATTGTAGAATCCAGGGCCAATTTCCCTCTTATTGCTAATATTAAATATTAACTGTGTTTCTCTAGTAACCATAACTAAAATTGTAAGGGAGGACGTTAAAGGAGGAATATTAGCTCCGGATTCTGCAATTTAGCCTTTACTGGTTATATGTTACATGTTATTTATATTATTTTTTTCCTACAGTTCCCAGACTACTATCTTTGAAGAAAAACGTTCGGCGATCAACATTGTATGATAATTTGTGCTCAACAGAGGCAATTGGTGGTTTAGAGCTAGTGGAAGGCAGTACAACAGATACAACAGAATCTGTTAGCTCCTACAGAGGATTAAATATTATGAATAATACTCCAATCGTTATATCAGACAGCGATACATCAGTATTAGATAATACCCCTATAAATAATGATATCAATTTTCCTCTAAAAGAAAATGCAGATATTGATGCACTGTCTAAATCCAAATACAATGCCATTAATGAATGGCTGGTGAAAGTTAATTCTGAAATTAAAAATGCTGGACTAAGTTCTGAATCGAACGTTCAAGTTAATGGAAGTGACGATTTCCATGAAAATAGAAGCAGTAAATTTTATAAATTTAATAAAATGTTAGAAAGCTTAACCACAGAAATTAAAAAGTCCTCTGGTAGCCATCTAAGTAAACCTGTTAGTTTAAATAGCAGCCGGTCATTAGGTTCGAGCAACGATTCTAGTTCTGGATCCAGTTTAATCAAACCAACACATAAAAAGACGCTTAAAGACCAACAGCATAGTAAAAAAATTGATAAGAGTAAAGGAAACCGATATAGAACTACTGAAGCACCTACAATTAAAAAGGGAGTTGTTAATAGTGATTCGAGTTCGAGTAAGTATAACAGGTTGTTTTAATAAGTTATATACAGGTTGTCCGAAATTCGTTTTGAACATAGGAAATTAATGAGTGCGACAAGGAAAATATAAACAAAATGAGTAGCAGGACAAAGATAGAATGTAATCATGGCTAGCAAAATTTTTAAACTAAAATTAAGTCAATGAAACAATCAAACACAAATATTTTAGCTGTTGTTAAGAGTATAAAGTGAGGTTTAAATATACTATTGTTTAATATTCACATAATTATTTTAATTATTTAAACCTCACTTTATACTCTTGACGACAGATAAAATATTTGACAAAAGTGTTTTTGTTTCATTGACTTAATTTTAGTTTAAAAATTTAGCTAGCCATGATTACGTTCTATCTTTGTCCTGCTACTCATTTTGTTTATGACATGGGTCCGGAAATGCTTGGTTTTCGAGATATACAGGGTGTTAAAAGTTTTTTTTAATTCGTTTTTTTTTATCTAAAAATGCTTTGAGCGATTTTAATGAAATTTTTAGAGTTTGTTTATAACTTTATGAGGTATCTCTTGGACCTATTACAATTGATGTAGTAATTCCAGGGGCGTGCCCAGGGGGGCATAACGATTAGGTTTTTGCACAAATAATAACGCCCACGAGAACTTTTGCAATTTTTATATTTTTTTTAAAAAAGCAACTAAAAGTGCAACTTTTTTGTCTCCTGAGATTTTTTCAAATCTCGGTTCGTTTTCAATAAAAAAAATAAAGCCCACATTTTTGCACGTCTCTGAACCTGTTAAGACAAATATTAAAATACTTCAATATCTAAACACCCCTTAACCGATTTTAATGAAACTTTGAAGGTTTACTAGTGCTATTAATGATCATGTTTTGGCACACTTAGATTTAAATTATTTATTCCAGGGGCGGCTGGTTTTTTTTTTGAAAACTTTAACACTCTGTATCTCAGAAACAAAGCATTTCCGGACCCATGTTTATTAGGACTTTTTTGTTTCTTTTTGACCAAAGAACACTCCAGTGCATTATTATGCAATCTATGCGGGACACCCTGTGTAGTACACAAAAATTTGTGTGTATTTTGATTTGATTGTAAGTGTTTTATGGTTACTAACCATTTCTTGCTGCTTTAAACAATTCATTTAAATAGGCCAGGATTATGTGAAAAATTGCGAAAATAATAGTCTGTGTTGCTAATTTACATTAACTTGTGATATTTGTTAAATCTGCAAACAAGAATGTTGTTACTACAAATCCTTGAATTGTTAGTTATCTGCTTGATGAAATATGTATTACCAGCACCAGCAATAGAACAAAGCACACATTAATGTTTCCCCAATACCTTAATATTGTATTCCGTGGTTTGAATTGTTTTATTGAGATAATTTTTAAGACTAAAGTTCGTTTCACCAGTAAAGGAAATTTATTTTTAAAAACACTGTTCAGATTTCCTGTGAATCACCATTATAAGGGAGGAGTGAGGCGGGGCAGCTACAGGTAGTGGTTAAGTAGCTATAGCTAGAAGGAATCTTACGGGAATTGTTTTGTAACTTGGTCACAAACGTAATGGGTATATTTTTGCAATAATTTGACTTTCTTATTTATCACTTTATAACTTCAAACATAGGAGATGAAGGAGTGGTAACGTGCT
>OW679194.1:239175113-239701620 GCA_940337035.1 Agriotes lineatus | reverse complement strand
AGATTCCTTCAAAAACACTATTTTCAAACAAATTTTAAATTGCTAATTTAGGCACCATCTAGATTAGGTAGGCATAATAAAAAAGTAAAATATCTTCGAAAATATATTTGTCTTAAATCAGTATGGCTTCTAATAAGAAGTGAACAAAATAAATAAAAAAAATATAACAAAAGAAATTCTATGGAATGGGATATCACAAAAGTATTTTGAATATAACCTGTTACTCAAAAAGTCCTTAATAACAAATCAATGAATTTTGATTAAAAATTAGCCTGCATGAGAGTGTAGGAAATATGAAATGAATTAATATGTAATATAAGTAAATAGGTAGGTACATTTCTCTAAAAATAAAAAAATTGCTCACAAATATACAAACCTAAAAACAAAAATAAAGTAGATAATAAATGGGGATGTAAAATTCATTATAAATAATGCATGTTCTTTGCAGCTTTTTGTTTTTAATACATATATGGAGTGAAATAATAAATTTGTAACAATAAAACATTTTATTGCATAAAAAAATGTTTCCAAAAATACTATTATCATTTCATATTTTACATGGTAAGTACTATCAGTAATAAACAAACATCATTGTTGTTGACAAATTTTTCAGGTTTCTAAAATAAACTTACGTTTGTTTTATGATAGGACCTTGTAAATTAATTAGGGCACCTGCAATCTCTATAACTTGGTCAGTAAGTCCTATAAAATTATGATCTATTATTGCATGTGGTTTTAAATACTCAAATTCTCTTAATCTACGAATAACTCTTTCAATATGAATCCGTAAGCTAGCTATTCGTTTAGTCTCTAGCACTTGTGATTTTGTGGGTTTCACTGAACTAGAAACACTAGGTGGCCTAACTAACTGACAATTTCTGTCATGTAATTGTTTGCCAATATCCTTAAACCCTCTGTCAGCCATCACACTGCATCCATCTGGTAGTAAATCTAAAAATCCACTTTCTTCCACTAACAAAGAATCACTTATTCTTCCACCATACCCTTTTGATATAAAATTTATGAATCCATCAGGGGTAGATGAAATCAAATACTTTAAGGTGTTGCACTTTTTGTACTCTGACCATGTGAGTGCCTGTTTAACTGGATCTGTTGGCTTTTGTATTTGAATTTCCAAGCAATCAATAATGGATTGGACATTGCTGTAACGTGCTCTGAATGGGATGGGTAAATAATATTGTATCTTGTTTTTAGATGGCCAAAATATCAGAGTCTTCAGATGGGGCACTATTTGTATTAAAGATTTTTTTTTAATTTTAGAAGCATTAGAAGTGGACATACCGAACATGTCACCCAAGAGGAAAAATTGATGATTCAGTTTGATTTTCATCAACGTTAACATTAAATTATCCTTACTGAGTTTACTTTTTGTATTGAGTAAATTTATGATATGTTGAAACCAATGATCAGGAATTCCTGTATATTTCTTTGGTTTCTTCTCTATCAATGACCGAGTAACATTCAATGCTCTTAATTGTTCTTCTTTATTATCTTGTGGAAAATCAACTCCTACATAATCACTATCAGTGCTTTCAATGAAAGAACTTGTACTCATCGATTCCACCTCTGTATCACTGCTACTACTAGCCATTTGGGAAAATAACATTTTTCTAGCATTAGGGGCAATCTTGATTGGTGAAGTACTGGCATCTTTCGAATAAAAAGATTCCATTGGTGAAGTAGCAGTATTTTGCATGACTTTCCCCATGTTACACAATATCTGCTTGCTACGATATGTAGGTTTTGCTTGTACCCCTACATTTCTTGTTTTTGGTGGTTCTTCTGATAGGTCCACAACTGTAGACACCAAAAGATCTTCTGAGGTATACTGAAGATGAGATTCACCCACCACTGGTAGCTGATAGCTGCTACTGGCACATGGTTCATCTTCATCAGTTATTATTGGCATATTTTGCTGCTTCCTATCAGTTTCTGCAATTACTTCACTGATAAGTTGTTTTCGCTGTCGTTTCACAGGCAGTGATCTATCAGGGACAGTACTGGCTCTTTTTCTATCAGGTTGACAGTCAAATATATGTGGTACCACCCCTGGGTTAAGAATAATATTTCCTCCCATCAATTTGTGCCTCATGAAATTCTCCATATCTTCTTCCAACTGCAAGATTAAAAAACTTATCATACTGCTCTATAAATTCGAAAAGTTGCCCTTGGTAGATAGACTCACCTTGAAATGATCTTCACAGCAGTAAAACATTGATTTCGACTTCGGCATATCTCTTCTAGCAGCTTTGAACCATTTCTTTTTTCGAGAAAACTCCTGGGGCACACAAAGAAATATCTTTCCTGGTGTACTTACAGAAGTACTCGTACATCCCGGTACAAAACACCACTTATTTTGTGCTTTCTGCATTTAAAAATGTCTTACTAACTTATTTTAATGAAAATCGATCGAAAATAATGAAAACTGATGAATAAAAATGAATATAAAACTTTCCACAACCTCACAGAAACATTGTTACAATAGAATAATGGCGCGTCCAGTGACTCCGATATGAGTAGTGACGTATGCCACCCGCCATGTTGGCGCTGGTCGTTTACGCGGCAAATTTCTGAATTTGAATTTGAGGGTGGAATAACTGATACAAAAAAATTTTATTTTTATTTTTTTTTTGTTTTTCGTGTAATTGGCTGTTGACCTGTCTTCCTGCATATTTTTCAAAAAAATGGAAAACACCGAGGGTTCTTGTAGGTGTAGAAATTTACTTTTTGTTCTTCGTAGTATTTGGTAAAACTTCTGTAATCGTCAGAAGAGTTTAAATTGATTCTTAGTTGGCTGCCTTTGTATGCTGTTGTGAAATCTTGTTTAACTATTGTTTTTACATCTTTGATGACATTTTGATAGTGAGTTCCGTTCGGTAAATATATTGGCGGAATTTTTGGTTTTTCTGGTGGGTTGGTTACAGTAGCTGTGTTATTTGTTGACGGGGAATGTGAGGGGTTATTTTGTGTTGATTGGAGGCTAAAAAATCTATTTTGAGTGATTAGCGTATCTGGGTTAAACAGATACCGTTTGTTGATGTCGTTATCTTCGGGTGATGATAAAGGTCGCTTATTGTGGTTTAGGTCGTTACTCTGCGAAACTTGAAAGTCCATTTCTGTTGGAGTAGGGATTATATTTGATCCCTTATAAATTATGGTAGGAGGTTTCAGCTGGAAGTGGTTTGCTTCATCCATTTATTTACTCGAACGTGAATTTAACCTCGAAGCACGATATTTAGAGGTTATTGTCATATCTGGGCTGCGCCGCTATCGCGCCGATAGCGGCGTTGTTGCACTTTCTTGCCCCACTAGTGTTAAACTTATTAAGGTATTTTAACGCCAGTTAATATGAAATTTGTCCACTGTTATATCCTTATATCTATAACTTACGAGCACAATCACAGAAACACGCCCGTGTTCAAGCTAGTCGCACTCACTCAGAGTACTAAGTTTAAGAAACCCAATTTATTATATTTTTGATTTTTAGAGTAAATATTTTCGTTTGTATTTTTTAGGAGCTATACATTTATACCTTATAATTTTCAGATTACCTAGTATACATATTAAGATATTTTTAATTTTTAATGTATTTACTACAAAAGCGGAGCTGTTTTCAATTATCATTACTGTTTTTTTAAGTATGTGCCAAGGTACCATCCATAATGAGAACCAGTTTGTTTTATAATAGTGTATTAATATATCGAGTGTTAAAAAAACTCATTCGCAACATGCCATGATCAAGTTGAAGTTTGCTATAACTTGATACACACCCATTGAAGCAAATGAACTACAATAAGTCAGAGAAAACTAAATTACATCTTGATCTTGAACTATTTTCCTAAAAATATACTAAACACTTAATAAAAATAATTTTCATCGACTGTTACGAATGTTATGATGAATATTTTATTCTTAGTAAGTTATTATTAATCTTAAAATTTCATTCATCACTCTTCTATGATTTTTTGGCAAGATCTATCAAGGTTAAAAGGCTTTTTTAAATCTCTCAGACATCCAACTTGATTTATTAAACCCACAATAAATAGAGAACATCATATAAAAGACATTTAGTTAAATAAAAATTGAAGAAATAAAATACTAAGTTAGATGTGAAATATGATGTCCTGCTTCATTAATGCACTCTTCGTCTAAAACCTTCAAACACATTATTTAATATTACGGCATTATTACTGATTACTTCAATTTTTCCACTAATTCTTTGTTGAAGTTGCGGAATATTATCCAGTGGAAGCTGAAAAATGGATTTTGTTAAATATGGCCTTGGAAAATAATTGCAGGGAGTTAAGTCACAGGACCGCGGGGGCCACACCGTAGGCATGTTTTGACTAATAACTCTGTTTTCGTCAAATCCTCCAAGTAAATTTAAATTTTCCTCTGTTGTGTGTAGTCTTGCCCCATCTTGTTGAGAGTAACCCCTTTGTAATTCATCGTCAAAAAACTGCGATAAAATTTCAATACGATATCGTTGTGCATTTAGCGAACCTATAATTTAAATTATTAAAATCAAATTTAATCGTTTTGCTGTAGTTAATTACCCTCAAAAAAGATAGGACCTTCTTTTACTCATTTCTGCTCAAACATCAATTTTTGTGGTTGAAGCGGTTCTTCAACATAAAAATGGGGATTTTCAGCACTCCACGTTCTCACATATTGTGAATATAGCCAGATAAATAAAAGTATGCCTCATCAGTAAAGAAAGTTTTCTCAAACGCATCATCGTTATTTCCTAAATTATTGATAAACCAGTTATAGAATTCCAATCTAACCGGAGGATCGTTTGGTAGCAGTTCCTGATATATTTGCAACCGGTAAGAAAAATAATGCAAATTGCTTCTTAATATCCTATGAGATGTTGTATATGACACATTTAATTGCTGTCCTAAGTGGCGAACAGATATGTGTGGTTGTTCTTGCACAATTTGTCTCACATTATTAATTACTTCTTTAGTGCGTATTTTTGGCCGACCACTGCTGCCTTGCTTCTGGTTTAAACTTCCAGTTTCGCGGAAGTTATGGACCATTCTTGATATAGCATCACTAAATAAGTTTTCTTCAATAGAATAATTTCAATTTTCATCGACTTTTTTTCCATTCCGAAAGTAACTTTAAAACAAAAACACTCGTTGTTGTGTAAATGCCATCTTATTTTCTTTTTTGTTTGATACAAGTAAACCAAATGCCTGTAAACTTTTGCCTATCACAGTGACAAATGTTTTCAAAAACAAAGTTCAATCTGACATTCACCTTAGTTAAGATATGACAAGATTTTTTATCTTTCTTTCTAAGGTCTGCCCTAGATGAGTTTTTTTTTGAACACACGATACGTACAGAGGCCCGTTATTTTGTATTAAAATGTATTAACAATGAATAAATAGTTCCACCAATTACATTTTTTACTACCGCATTTTGACAAATTATCTTTATAATTCCGACACCGATTATTTCTTTTTTAAGGCTGCATGATTTTACAACTACTTAAGTCCCCCTATTTCCGACACTATTTTAGGTTTTTTAATCTTTGAAATGTTTGCAAAAATCATCCAGCAGTCTACTGCAATCGTTGGAGGGAACTCGCATGCTATCAAAATCCCCACAATTTTCGGGAATCCCCCTCAATCTTTGAAAATCCCCCTCACTCTTTGAAAACTTTCCGCAATCAGTGGAAATCGCTAGAAATCCATTAAATTTCGCAATTTTTTCACATTTTTCCTTAGTGGTTAACTCCTCAAAATTTTGCAAGAAGCAACACCGTTTTCAAATTTCAGTGTAAAACTAAAGTTTTTTACTTTCTTTTGCGATAAAGAAAGTATTGGATTCACCCCAAAAATTCGAAATTGAGTTTTCAACAGATCTTCACGTTTTAGAGTCCCCTGAACCCAAAAAACATGTTTTTGTTCATTGGTCTGTCTGTCTGTGTGTGTGTCTGTCTGTGTGTGCGTCTGTGAACATAATATCTGAAAAACAAAAAGAGGTACGGCGTCCATATATAAGTTTTGTGTACTATCTAGACGCGACAGCAAGCTTTTGAAGAAAATCGCATAACCGGAAGTGTGTTTACTGTTGTAATTTTTCAGTTTTTTTCGATTTCTTCAAAAACGGCTCTAACGATTTTATATTTTTATTACATTTATAATGCGTATTGATGTGAGATAGGTGTAAGGTTTCCGTAGAATTTGCAATTTTTGAAAATGTTTGACAAATGCTTAAAAATTAAAAATCACATTTTTTGCTAATTATAATTCACTGTAAAAGAAAGTTGTGTGAGTGTATCACACCAGATTTTTTAATATTATTTTATTTGCGCGGGCTCAGATTTATTATCTACGCCACTAAACATTTCGATGCTTTATTTAACTTTTATTACAAGCACTTTGCAGTTGAAATAGGTATTTAGGTTTAGTTTTCTTTTTTAGTAGTTGGTGCTTTTAAATCTTATAACTGATTTCCGCATTTGATATCGTCTAAAATACCAAGAAATGCAAGCTGGACCTGAAACCGGACTGACGTTCTCCAGAGTGGGAAAATGATATAATCGATATATGGTGGGAATTGGGGAAGGCAGTTTGCAGGAGTACCTTTTTGAGGAAGGTACTATAATATGGGAGGGTACCGGCGATAGTGAGTTAAAAATATAACATTTTAAACTGTGATTTAATAAAGTTATTTTATTTACTAGCAACATGATATTGTACATTTTCGTCGTAGAAACAAAATATGAAAAGCTACTCATAACTCCCAAGGGACTTTTTCTCCCTCAAACTCGTGGTAACCATGCAACCATAGGCAATGTCTTAGCAACCATACATTGAGGCAATCAATGATGTTACTTACAGATTCTAATTTTAAATGTCATTATGACATTTTGAAATTTCATACTATTCTTACTAATATGCTAGTAAATAAAATATTGTATGCACCACGAGAGATATTCATGTTCTTTACTTTCGGTTGACTTACTGTCTGTCACACATGTCAACCTCAGGAAAAAAAAACATATTCATATCTCCCTTAATGCATAAATATCTAAAACATGACAATATTAATCCGGTAGAAGTTATTGCTCCAGTAGCATTCGTTTTGCTGTTGTTATTAATGTTTTTAATAATTGGCTTGTCGTGCTGGTACAAATTATAATAAAATATTGTTAAACAAAAGGTGCGTAAAAAACACTAGAGGACTAGAATGCTCTGCAGGATTGCGATTGCTCCACACAGAAATATGGGGGTGAGTTTTTTTTGTTGTTTCTTCAGTGACGACGTTATGTCATAAGTTGGAAAATTTTAAAGCTGAGAGACATAGTATTATCCGCGTAAAATTAGTAATATGGTCAAAAACTTTTAGGATGCAACTAATAGTTTCAACTGTTGCCTGTTGCAATTCTGTGATGCAGCCAAGGCCAAGGCCGAATTTTATTTGAGCACATCTGCTCGACAGACAGCTTTTTGCGATGCCACGTAATGTTGGGTGTCTGCAATTTTTGGTCTTTTTTGCTAATCAAGGTCTATCTAATAAGAAAATGTAATGCATGCAAATTGAATATATCTCCAGAAAACCAATAGAACGATTTTGAAGTTAAGTTGAAATGTGACTTAGACAACATCGTCGATTTTTTTAAATAAATCTATTAACCAAGCCTGTAGCCAGAGAGGTCTCCAACATGAGCACCTTATTAAAACATTTTATTCTTCGTAGGCTAGTTTACGAGTTTTTTAGATTAATTAGTCAAAACAGGACTTGGTCACAATCATCAAATAACTAACTAATGTGTAACAACTAATTATATGTCCTTCAGCGTATATATCATCTTCACAATCTCATCCTGAAGAAGCTCCCAAAGTAAAGCGAAATAATGATGTTTAAATAAAGAAGATTGTTCATAGTCCTGTTTTGATTAATTAACCCAAAAAGAACTCCTAAACTATGTACCTAATACGTTCTGAAAATATTAATAAAACATTTATGTTTATTTTGTGTTGTTTTTAAATGTTTCTAATAAATATACAGTGAGGACTAAAAGTTCGCCCTCCTTCCCTAACTTTTCATGTCAAAATATTTTAGTAAAATTTCAGAGTAACGAATAATAAACTACACCAGTTTTAGACGTTTTGAACCCATTTGAAATCATTAATAAAGCTTGGCGCTCGGCACCATATTGCTTTTTTTGTAGAAAAGGGTCATGTCGCACCTTACTTGAAAGTTCTCATTGAGTAGAGAACGCATCCATAATTTCAGAAAATATTGATATTCCCCTCAGATAATATAAACCAATCCCATCAATCAATTTTCAAAATTTGAACCAATCAGAGTCGGATACAGCGAATATTTTGCACAAGTGCAATACCCGGGTATTTGCACAAGTGCAATATCGAGTATTTGCGGGAAGAAAAGCAAACAAGCTAGGTACACAAGAAATTTCAGAAAGAAAACTGAAAACTTTTTAAAAATAAATAGTGTGGTATGCAAAAGATGACATTTCTTCGAGGAATCGTCTTGCAACATTTCTCGAGAACGCGAAGCGTTCGAGAGAAGTACGCGAATTATACAGAATGCACTAGAAATATAACTACTGAATATTTTTAAATATTGAATAATTTCTTTAAATAGAAAGAGGGTCATGTGATACCTTATTTGAAAGGTCTCACTGAGTAGAATACGTACCCATAATTTCATGCAATTACCCACACGACCTCTATTGCATTTAAACAAATATTTAATATTCAAAAATATTCACTTATAATACCATGAGTAGTCAAAGTTATGTCGACTATTTTTGCGGTGGTGTCACGAATGTCCATTGCGCTTTGGTACGATTAGGACAAGTGCGCTAGCACGAGTCCTAATCCCAAGCGCAATGGACATGAGTAGTGCTACCACCGCAAAAATATTCTACTTAACTTTGACTAAGAATGGTATTCGAGAGACTATTTAATGGACCAAACTACTTTTTCAAATTAGTTTTCAGTAAATCTAGCAACAAACTACACAATTTCTATAGTAACAGAATACTAATATTGACTTTTTCTAATAAAAATCGCATTTGTTTAAAATAGTCACTTGAATACTTTCTAGGAAGATATATCCACTGATATTTTTTTGATTGGTCAAGAAACGTCAGAATTCTGGATTTTCATTGGTCACTTTTTGACAGATGACAGGTGAATTGAATAGTCACTTATAACACCATGAGTAGTCAAAGTTATGTCGAATATTTTTGCTGTGGTATCACGAATGTCCATTGCGCTTAGGTTCGATTAGGACGAGTGTGCTAGCACGAGTCCTAATCCTAAGCGCAAGAAACATGAGTAGTGATACCACCGCAAAAATATTCTACTTAACTTTGACTAAGAATGGTATTCGAGGGACTATTCAATGAACCAAACTACTTTTTCAAATTAGTTTTCAGTAAATCTAGCAACAAACTACGCAATTTCTATAGTAACAGAACACTAATATTGACCTTTTGTAATAAAAATCACATTTTTTTAAATATTCACTATATATACCACTAGTGAAATATGTCGATTATTTTCACTAGTGAAAATTGTCAATATAGTTCACTTTAATTGGTGCAAATAACAAAAATACTAAATTATGATTGGTTAATAGTTAACATGAAAGGGGTGAGTTGAATAGTCATTAAAGTTTTCTGAAATTATAGGTTCATATTATACTGAATAAGACCTTTTCATTAAAAAAAATGAATATGGCGCCGAGCGACTATCTTGAAATTTTGATTGACCTCAAATGGCTTAAAAAACATCTAAAATTGTTATAGTTCATTACCCTAAAATTTGACTAACATATTTTGATGCATTCAAAAGTTACAGGAGAGAAGGACCTTTAACCCTCACATATAAAGCCTGTCTTTAAGGTTTTAATGAAAACAATTATTGGTCGCCACTGAAATCCCATGAGCACCCCCTGAAATTGGTTTCTGGCTCTAGGCCTGCTGTAAACTCTTTTGATTTTCTCCTAACTAAGGTCTATTCTACTAAAAGAAGCCGGAAGATTGTCGGTGCCTATATTCTCTAGTATAAAATTAAGATAAAAATACCTGAACTTTACTGTCATTTTAATCATTTTATTACTGTTGATTGTAAATAGTAACTATTTTTATTAATGTGTTTATAAGTTTCTCGTTAAGCATCAAGTGCCTCTTTTGTAAAATACACTTGGAGCTCTGACAACCTAACAATTAAGAATGAAATAAATGTAATAACGTAATAGCAATGAGAGGCGCTTTTTAAATCATTCTATGATCAATTTCAATTTCCATTTGAAAAAGTTTTAAAGAGACATTAGCTGAATTTTCTAGAAAAATTATTTGCCTGTACTTTTGCAGAAAAAGCCTTGCAACAAAGACAAATCGTGTATTTTATGTAGGATAGTGCTGTATCTCATTTCGCTGGAGCGGTCAAGGGATTAGTCAAACCACTTTTTATGGTAACGTTGGGTATCCAGATATAGTTATCTACTTGAATGAACTAAAGCAAGTAAATAAATCATGTAAAATTAATTATTAGCCCACTTCATATCTTTCACGATTAAGGGCAACTTTAGGTTCGACTTTCTAGAAAACTACTGCTTTCAGGGATTCCACAGTGTCTTTATGTAACACTCTCAGTTCTCAGTTTTCAACATTCATACATGTGTTACATAAACTACCTCATCTCGACTTAATACTAAATGCGATCAAATGAATCAAATATAATCCGTGCTTTCCTCTTACAACTTCTCTCAGTGCTGTAGTTCGCTTTACCCTTTCAGGCACAAATTAAGAGAAATTAATTAAATTTTTCTTTCAAAATAACTATTTCATAGTAAGAACACATAATGTTTATCAAAATAAACAGAACTGAACATTTAATCCCATATTTATTATAAAACATTTAGTGGTAACTTCTAGAAACCACTATGCAGCAGTTGCCGAATAGCATTCATATCTAGTTTTGACGGAAAGCAAAGAAGCAATTTTTTTCGGTGTCAGGCACAATCCCACTTACAAATAAAACAAAACTATTTTCTTCTATGTGGTGGCTACTGGTACTACATTTAGCACAACGTTGTGATGTACTGGCAATTGGGGGGTTTGAGCCATTTACTATTTTGAATTTTATTACTGGTGCACTTGGAGAACCTTTGAAGGTGTGACAGCCAATGAGTCCTGTAATAACTTCCAATTTAAATAGCTCTAAGGTCGTGTTCTAATTTGTTTGTTTCTTGAAAATAACAAGAGCATTTACAACCGTAGTATCTAAAAAATGGAAAAAACCGCGGTTTTTTTTATAATGGTACTGCCCTTATTTCTTCTAGAAATTGGAACTGTCCGAGATGGTGGGCGAATAGTTGATAGAAATGTAACAACACGTTTGTCTTTCCATTTTATGCAGGCTAAGTGTTTTTTTCACTGCCCAGTCACACTCATCCTTTGTCATATCCGTATCATGGTCATTCTTCAATACTGGCTTTTTTCTGTTGGCTTTTACTGTTCCACAACTATACCGGGTGTAACAGGATCATGGTACACCCCCGTATCTCCGTTAGTTTTAAAGGTAATTTATTGAAATTTGGTATATCACATATACATAATAAGCGGCACTTTTTGACCTGCAAATGATTTTTTTTTCACTTCCGGTTTCGCCGGAAGTGATATCAACTTTCGATTTTTAAATAGAACACCCTGTATATTATTACATTTCTGAAATCTGCATAATTTTCTGAATCCAATGATACCACATAAGTGACATTTCAAACGTCAAAAATTTTTTTAATTTAATTTTTAGTTTTCCATTTAAGTGTGCCATGATGGTTCCGATTTATTCCAATTGATCCATTTAATGCTAGAAAAATCGAAATCCCGTCAAAAATACTAAATTGCGTTTTTTATGAGCAAATAAAGTTCACCGTAATCAATTTTGGGGTAAAACTCAATTTTTTCAAATGGAACCATATTGGTACCGTGGTACCATTTATTAGTACTATTAATAAGGAATTTATTCATACATGGTAATTAAATGTGCGATAAATACAAACAAAATTACAACTAAAAGAAAATAAGAAAATACAAAAAATACAACTTGAAATACAAAAAATTAACAAAAAACATTACAACAATTGTTCGAAATGCTGTCCATTAACGTCAACGCACTTCTGAACTCTCGTAGCTGTTTCTTGAAGAACGTTCGATAATTGCTGGGCCGTTATTCTATTAATTGCGCGTCTTACTCGCAACTCCAGATCTTCGCGGGTTGTAACGGGGGTTGCATAAACAATGTTTTTCAAATGGCCCCAAACAAAGAAATCAAGAGGTGTCAAATCAGGTGACCTTGGAGGCCATCGCACAGGACCATTCGTCGAAATTACGTTTTCTTCGAATGCTTGTTGAAGGTAATCAACTACTATTCTTGAATTATGGGAAGGAGCTCCATCTTGTTGGAAATACATTCCCTGTCGTAAATGGATAGGTAATTCAGCTAACCTGTCCTCAATTTCATTTTGCAGAAATCCTAAGTATCTAGCTCCAGTCAAGGCTCCTTCAAATATTATTGGACCAATGACTCTACGACCGACTATTCCAAGCCAAACATTGAAACCGAACCGCACTTGAAAATTACCCTGCCGCAATAAATGTTGATTTACTTGTGACCAATACCTTGTATTTTGTCGGTTAAATAATCCCATATTTGTAAACCTACACTCGTCCGAAAATAAAATCCTTCCCAAAAAAGCATTGTTTGGCTGCACATTATTCTGCAAGATCCAATTGCAATATTCCATCCTACGTTCATAATCATTTTCGTACAGGTGCTGGTGCAATTGATATTTGAAGGATTTATAATTGTGTTTGTGCAAGATTCGGCTTACCGTTTGGTGACTAATTTCCAAATCAAACCCAATTTGCCTTAAAGAAACAGTCTTATCAACTTCTATTCGAGCTAAAACATTAATTTCCGTTCCTTCGTCAATGATAACGTTTTCTTCGGGATCGGGATCATGGTTAGGCTCTCTTCGGAATTGATTTTCAAGACGATTAAAATAATTTCTCGCTGGACATTGTCTATCAGGATATCGGTCGGCATAAAGGTTTCTAGCCGCAAGGCCATTTTTTCTACATTCCCCATAAATAATTAACATGTCCACTCTTTCATCCTTTGTATAAATGTGCGGCATTTTGAACAAAAATAACAACAAATGTAAAGACTCTTCCAATACACAATAGAAACACCGATAAACCAACAAGTATTTATTTGACAGTCTGAATAAACAATTTCATTGTTTTCAAAGCCTCCTTAGTCTTAACACTAAATTAGACCAAAATAATTGTATTTTCTTATTTTCTTTTAGCTGTAATTTTGATTGTATTTATCGCACATTTAATTACCATGTATGAATAAATTCCTTATTAATAGTACTAATAAATGGTACCACGGTACCAATATGGTTCCATTTGAAAAAATTGAGTTTTACCCCAAAATTGATTACGGTGAACTTTATTTGCTCATAAAAAACGCAATTTAGTATTTTTGACGGGATTTCGATTTTTCTAGCATTAAATGGACCAATTGGAATAAATCGGAACCATCATGACACACTTAAATGGAAAACTAAAAATTAAATTAAAAAAATTTTTGACGTTTGAAATGTCACTTATGTGGTATCATTGGATTCAGAAAATTATGCAGATTTCAGAAATGTAATAATATACAGGGTGTTCTATTTAAAAATCGAAAGTTGGTATCACTTCCGGCGAAACCGGAAGTGAAAAAAAAATCATTTGCAGGTCAAAAAGTGCCGCTTATTATGTATATGGGATATACCAAATTTCAATAAATTACCTTTAAAACTAACGGAGATACGGGGGTGTACCATGATCCTGTTACACCCGGTATATTTCATTCTTTTTTAGTGACTCAAACAAATTTACAGAGGTGAAATAGTTGTCGCAATATATGTGATAATTTTTCTCTTGATTTCTTCAGTAAGATTTCGCACCACTTTCTCTCCCAAATTTTGCTCAACCTGATCCTCATCTTTCCCAGTGTATATTATAAAATCACATAAATATCCCTCCTTATCGACCCTCAAATTTTAAACCTCTCTTGGTGGGTTTTAGGGGAATGTATTGCCTGAAACTTATTATATCTTTATATTTTATCATGCTCTCATTCGCTGCTTGTTCCATGTAGGAATATACATTTTGTTATAATTAATTCGCAATTTTACTATGTAAGGCTTAATTTTATACAATTTATCATATCCATTCTGACCCTTCTTCGGCATTAGGTTGTTATCACTAGAGCTGAAAATTATATGCACTGAAATGTACGAAAATATGAGCATATATATGCGTACATTTTGTTGAGTATATGCACCCAAAGTTACAATATATGCAAATAATATGTTCTAGTTTTTTTTAAATAAGTAGAAGTATTGTAAATAATGTAAAATTTGTAATTGTTTTGTATGAGTATATTATATTTCTCTGATTTTTATTTAAAGATTCATTTTAACGTTTGACTAATAAACATGGACTGGCAACTCCAACTTCACGTTGTAAGCCAACATAAATATGAGATTTCCCCTAACCCCGCCAGACTATTCACCCAACACTCGAAATTCGACTCTTGAAATAGATTCTATGTTGGCTGATTCCTTATACGTTGCTTCTATGGGAAAAGTGGGGGTTGCTGGCAGATTATGTTTATATAGCCAAATATTTTAACAGGGACTTCCCCTTTCCTCTGCTTATTTCGATAAGCGCACTGCACTCCAGAGGCAGAAATAGAAAGTATGTATCTCCATTGCACACAAAAATTTTGTTAATAAATTTAATGAAATAGTAAATTTTACACAAAAAAGTTCATACATTACAAATTACTGCTAAATATAACGAAATATGCAAAATATGCAAAATGAAACTTGGCTTAAACGATTTGTTTTCACATAATTAGTATACATATGCAAAAAGTATCGCCGGCATATCAATTATACAAAATATGCATTTGCCATATAATATCAGCTTTAGTTATCACTAACATGCAAATGCGATAATAAAAAGCTAAACCGATTTACACTCAATAAAGGTTAAATATAATTATCTCTTAATGCGGGGTTAGAAGACCACCAGTCATGGTAACTGGGTACGCTTTTTATGCCCAGTAGCATATTTATTGCTAGAAATACCTTTATTTCCTTCGAGTTTGTAGGTTGAATTTGTTTACCTCCCTATATTGCAGATAAATTGGTTTAAAACACGATATCGTCAATAATTTTGTCGTCAAAAAGGCAGGAGAAAGCAGAAAGCATCCATAGGCCATTCTACAGTGCTTTCGTAAAGTAGTGAATAAATTAGTTAAAAGTTCAAGGAATAACTTTTGGAAAAAACTCTCGGACCAGTCGATTTTTATTTTTATTTGAGCATTTTTTGAAATAAAATGCATACATACAGGGTGTCCCGTGTATGAGGTATGGCGTTATCAATGTTTTTTTAATGGAAACCCCCTTTTTTATTACGGAATCTGAAAGAACGCATTTTTTTACTTACGTTGAGCTGATTTTTGAGTATAGATCAGATGATCAAAAATTAAGAAAAAATTTTAAAATTCCAAAATACTAAGTTTAGTAGTTTCTAAAACAACTAAATTAAATATACAAATTGTGCACCGTTGTCTGCCTGAGAGTAACTAAAACGACCGATATGTTTTTTGTTGATTGCTGTCATTGATAAAAGCGTAAAATCACACTTCTTAAAATCATATTTAGTATTTTGCAAATTTAATTTTTTTTCTATATTTTGGTAATGTGGCCTTTACCCAAAAATTACCTTAGCGTAAGTAAAAAGATGGGTTCTTTCAGATTCCGTAATACAAAAAAGGAGGTTTCCATTTTAAAAAAATATCGATAACGCCATACCTCATACACGGGACACTTGGATGTATGCATTTTATTTCAAAAAATGCTCAAATAAAAATAAAAATTGACGGGTCCGAGCGTTTTTTCCAAAAGTTATTCCTTGAACTTTTAACGAATTTATTCACTACTTTAAGAAAGCACTGTATATTTTGTGTATTTTGTGGCCCAACATCTTCTAAAAACGGTTCAACATGTGGCACAAAGTCGTATCTCCTCCGCACGTTGTTTACTAATTGGGCTAATGGCACATCGTCTGCGTCACTAAACTCATCATCGCTATGGTTACCTCAAGAATCTTGATATGACTCATCGTCACTAATAATTCCATCTTCACTAATAATTTCATCTTCAATTATAGCCAGTTGATTTCTGCATCATCAGAATCTTCAAAATCTTTCGTTCCCCTCCTGAAGGAATACTATCCAATAAATAATAATAATAATAGTGGTCTTTATCATAAGTTTGAGAGGAAGTTAGTACAGTGAGATCAATTCCAAGGTCAGTCCACATTTTATCTACGGAAAATATAAAATACCTCTAAGTCTAAGTCATAGTGGTTTCAGTAACATACCATACCCAAAATTAAAAACAAAATACTAATTTCGAATTTACTATAACAATTTGTTTAGCACACATATATTTTACATTATAAGAACAGTACGTACTTACCTTGTTTATAGCAATAAGATGTATTTAACACTAGAACAGTAAAACCACCTCATCAGCTGTTAACACAATTAAATCAAATGTCATTTGCAAGCCGGTAATTTGTCAAAATCGCTTCAAACATCTCTTCGTCGATTCGTGGCAGTACCGTGCAGACACAAGCAAAGTGGTTTGGGCTGAAAACCACTGTGCATTATATTACACTAAGAAAATTTGGTGGTTTCACAGCGAAACTGCTTCACCTGCAGGGGTTAAGAGGCAATTTGGGAATCATATTCACTGAAACTTTTTGGTTATTTTGTTCAATATCATCATCCCTAGAAATTTTGCAGTATTTTAGCGAGTAAGATGATTGTGTTCCCTTTGGGTTTTGTTTTATTTTTATCTTCATATACAATGTCTGTACTTATTTAGAACCCAATAAATGGATTATTATGGATTATTATTGTCTTACACCCTGCATGTCTATTTTGGTTTGCCAACATGCACGTAATGATGTAGAAATATGTTGGTTTCAAACAGGTAAAGTAAAATCTGAATGTATAGTATTTGAAGAATAGTACATGGATATTTTATCTATAAAGACGAGACGGTATAAGCTGAGATTGAAATGTGACGAATTAGTTACCGCAAGGAGCCCACGATATTATAAAGGGTGTATTGGTGATGAATAGTAAAGGTTTATGAATAAATAATTACATTTGGCCATCTGTTTTTTATTGCTAGTAAAATATTTAAAAAGCACTTGAATCTTTCTGTTTAAAGTAATTGTAGTGTAGTAGCAATATGGTTGCAATTTGTTGGCTTTACTGTTGAAGCGAAAAATGTAAAAATAGTAACTGGATATTTATCTATTCGCCAGCGTGGCCGAGCGGTTAGAGCGTCAGGCTGCGGTGCCACGGTACGGGGTTCAATCCCGACATCTGGCAACTAGCGGATGGCCCAGCCAGTCGTTTTAAATCGCCGCCTTATCAAGCCGTTGCATCTCAAAGCCGCACCGAGAAGCGATAATTGGAATCGGCAGCCGATGCGCGGACCGTCCGAATGACACGCAGAAGTGCTTTCCCCCCACCGACAGAGTAGGGAGCGCATACGTCGATAGGAAGCCGTGCGGCCTATAAAAGGAGCATCTGGTAGCTCCCGAAATAATAAATATCCTAGACCTCAACCGAAATCCTCTCCTGCCTTACCTTGTAATGAATTCGTTTTACACTGACAGAGCTGACTGTAAGTAATGCGAATTTATTTATAAAAGCCCCTAGGGGATTGACAGAACATAACTGCCAACCCTTGTAGGCATTCCAGTAACCTAGTGCACATTCCTGAACCTGTCCGACCGTCATTAATTGCAAGCTGAGACCGCAGCCCCTGTAAATTAATTTTACCTGCACCTTGCATAACCAGATCGCCGTTGATGAAGATTATTATCCTAGATCCCGACCGAAATCCTCTCCTGCCTTATCCAATGGTGAAATCGTTTTACACTGACAGAGCTGACTGTCTAAGTAATGCGAATTCATTTATAAATACCCTTAAGGTGCTGACAGAGCATAACTGCCGGCCCGTGAAAACGACCTAGCGAATTATTAAACCTACCTAGACTTACCTGCCGTCTTTGTCACAACCGCGCTCGTATAAATTCAGAGCGATCCCGTCGACCGAATTCCGATAGCCCGCTTATTAACAAAGGTAGTTCTGTTAAATTTAGAGTATTTCGAGGCCTCTGACGCTGCTCCTGCCGCCCTGATACTTCATGCGAAGATCAACTGATTAGAAGCGCACTTGTATAAACTGTCGCCACCGCCCTAGGAACGTCCAAGGAGCCTGCTGGAGGAGATCCGCACGCATTTCCAGTCCGCCGTTCAAAGCCGATTTCTCGCCCAAGGCACCTGTATTTCAAGTCCGCGGTCGCCGCGCCAATCCGAGAGGCACTTGCCAGGAAATCATTTGCCGGGACCCCTGCAAATTAGCAGACTTCCCGGCCGCTCGTAAATCTTTCGCCGCGCACAGGTAAACACCGAAATAACACTGTTAATCCGAGAAATTCGCAGCGGCCATTGACATCAACCATCGCTTGTTGTTACTGCCCTAAACGACCTACCACCAACTCCAGCAGAAGCGACGTGCGGCAACTTCGAGTGGGCGATTGGGCCTACTCCGACGGATCGACCACACTCTGGTGCGCTTTGGGTTGCAGATCCTTCCAGTACTTCGAGCATCCCCTTATGAGCAATTGGTTATTTTACGCAATATACATTTCATTTATTTATTGTATATAAATAAACAAATTATAATTAACTTAAAGTATCTATTGGTGTTTTTATTGATCTGCTTTATATCTCGAGCTGGCGAACATTCCCTCCGACTAGAGTTAAATCCGAGGCACAAATTAAAAATAGATAAAGACGAAATCTCACATAGCGCCCGCAAAGCAGGGACTTGAGCTCGAATATAAATAGATCAATAAAACACTCGCCCGCCGACCCGATTCACCGGATATTGGCGCCCGAGCCCGAAAAATCCTTAAAAACTAGCAGCAGTAAATGTTATTTGTGTAAATAATGCATTTATCAAACTGTTACAATTGAGCCGCCCAGAATGATGTACCAGAAAGCCTAGTCCTTTAAATACCCTCCGGGGCCAGCAGCATTAACTGCTGGTACGGACTATGCGACCCCGAGGTGCCCTAGCCAATACCCGAAGATACTACGAACCGCCCAGGACAGCCTAGACGTCTGCCCACGTTGTATCACCTGAAGAACCGGACCGCCGTTACATGCACGTAGAAAAACCGCGATGGTGCTTCCGCTCCGAAAACTCCAGGATGTTCTTTTGGCACGTTGAAACCGCAACGTTGCTCCCGCTCCGAAAGCCCCTGATTATGTTTTTCTTGCACATCGAAACCGCGATGTTGCACCCAGAATGCTTTTGCAAGTTGCTTCCTCTCCGAAAATTCCAGAATACTTTTCTTGCACATCGAAACCGCGATGTTGCACCCAGAATGCTTTTGCAAGTTGCTCCCGTTCCGCTAATTCCAAAAGTGCTTTTTGCACGTTAAAGCTTTTGCAAGTTGCTTCCGCTCCGAAAATTCCAAAATATTTTTCTTGCACATCGAAACCGCGATGTTGCACCCAGAATGCTTTTGCAAGTTGCTTCCGCTCCGAAAATTCCAGAATATTTTTCTTGCACATCGAAACCGCGATGTTGCACCCAAAATGCTTTTGCAACTTGCTTCCGCTCCGAAAATTCCAAAACATGCTTATGCACGTCAAAGCCGCGACGTTGCATCCGTTCCGCTAATTCCAGAATTTCCAGAATACTTATACATGCTGAAACCGCAGTACTTTATATTCGCCAGTAACCCGGATTTATGTGCACTCAATTAAACAAATCCAGAGCGAGCATTTCGCCCAAGGGCCTGCAAGAAAGCTTGTTCTCTGTTAATGTTTTAAGTAAAACTGAATGCACCACCTGAAGCTACGCCGACGCCGCAACGCCTACATTCTTCAGTAGCGCAGTTGTGGATGTGTGAATAAACGTTGACAAGATGGCGGACTGAAACCGCAGTTTCATATCATCTTGTAACGTGGACTTATTTTCATCCGTTTACCTAATCCAGAACGTTACGTTCGCCCGAGGGCATACAGGAACGTACGTTCACTCCAGAAAATGCTAAATTTCTAAAAGAATATTCCGAAGGCAAATCACTTGCCTTATTTTTGAATTTCGCATACCTGCACCCTGAGAAATAGAATTTAAACTCGCAACCGCTATATTCAACTAGTGGGAATCGCAAAGTAAACTAATGTTTACTCATCCTGTATATGCTACCAGAGGAAACGCCAGTTGAAATTTCATCACCCACAGCTCATCCCCAGGTGCCCGCGAAGGAAGCCCTAGCACTTCTTTCCGAAAGAGACGCCCTTGCCGAAATTTTGGGCGAGCTCCAGCAGCTCGAGCTTCTCGAACTCGAGCTGGCGCCCGCAGAGCTCCCGCACCTGTTATTCCGGCGCCCGGAAGTTCCAGAACCCAAGCTGGCGCCCGCAGAGCTCCCGCGCCCGTCATCCCGGCGCCCAGAGGTTGATAAGCCTAAATCGTCATCAGTACACAAGACGAGACGGAGAGAAAAGCAACGCGGCGTCCGGATCAGACTCCCCGCCGGAAAGTCCATCCGGATACAAAGGGAAGCAGCTCGCGAGATGGAACTGCTGTATAGCGAATAATAAACCGCAAGTAAAAAGAAATCATTTATATTTGTCATATCCTCCATTTCCTCTAAACCGACGCGACACCTGCTATCCCGGGAGGTTGAAACCGCAACTTCCGGTGTCTAACCCGCAGACACACCAGGAAGTCGTCCAGGTCTAGACGAAACCCCCAGGAGAAGATGTCCACCAAGGAGCGATTTCCTTCAAAGGATCGGGCATGGGTAACGTTTGCCTACGTTTGCTTACGTATTTAAATTCGAAAGATACATAAAAAGTATTCAGAGTTTAAATCGCAGCTTTATCAAGCCGTTGCATCTCAAAGCCGCATCGAGGAGCGATAATTGGAATCGGCACCCGATGCTTGGACCGTCCGAATGACACGCAGGAGTGTTTTCCCCTACCGACGGAGTAGGGAGCGCATACGTCGATAGGAAGCCGTGCGGCCTATAAAAGGAGCATCTGGTAGCTCCCGAAATAAGAATTATCCTAGACTTCAACCGAAATCCTCTCCTGCCTCACCTTGTAGTGAATTCGTTTTACACTGACGGAGCTGACTGTCTAAGTAATGCGAATTCATTTATAAATGCCCTTAAGGTGCTGACAGAGCATAACTGCCGGCCCGTGAGGACGACCTACCTGAACTTACCCGCCGTCCTTGTCACAACCGCGCTCGTATAAATTCAGAGCGATCCCGTCGACCGAATTCCGATAGCCCGCTTATTAACAAAGTTAATTCTGTTAACTTTAGAGTATTTCGAGGCCTCTGACGCTGCTCTTGCCGCCCTGATACTTCATACGAATATCAACTGTGTAAACTGTCGCCACCGCCCTAGGAACGTCCAAGGAGCCTGCTGGAGGAGATCCCCACGCATTTCCAGTCCGCCGTTCGAAGCCGATTTCTCGCCCAAGGCACGTATTTCAAGTCCGCGGTCGCCGCGCCGATCCGAGAGGCACTTGCCGGCAAATCATTTGCCGGGACCTGGGCAAATTAGCGGACTTCCCGGCCGCTCGTAAATCTTTCGCCGCGCACTGGTATACACCGAAATAACACTGTTAATCCGAGAAATTCGCAGCGGCCATTGACATCAACCATCGCTTGTTGTTACTGCCCTAAACGACCTACCACCAACTCCAGCAGAAGCGACGTGCGGCAACTTCGAGTGGGCGATTGGGCCTACTCCGACGGATCGACCACACTCTGGTGCGCTTTGGGTTGCAGATCCTTCCAGTACTTCGAGCATCCCCTTATGAGCAATTGGTTATTTTACGCAATATACATTTCATTTATTTATTGTATATAAATAAACAAATTATAATTAACTTAAAGTATCTATTGGTGTTTTTATTGATCTGCTTTATATCTCGAGCTGGCGAACATTCCCTCCGACTAGAGTTAAATCCGAGGCACAAATTAAAAATAGATAAAGACGAAATCTCACATAGCGCCCGCAAAGCAGGGACTTGAGCTCGAATATAAATAGATCAATAAAACACTCGCCCGCCGACCCGATTCACCGGATATTGGCGCCCGAGCCCGAAAAATCCTTAAAAACTAGCAGCAGTAAATGTTATTTGTGTAAATAATGCATTTATCAAACTGTTACAATTGAGCCGCCCAGAATGATGTACCAGAAAGCCTAGTCCTTTAAATACCCTCCGGGGCCAGCAGCATTAACTGCTGGTACGGACTATGCGACCCCGAGGTGCCCTAGCCAATACCCGAAGATACTACGAACCGCCCAGGACAGCCTAGACGTCTGCCCACGTTGTATCACCTGAAGAACCGGACCGCCGTTACATGCACGTAGAAAAACCGCGATGGTGCTTCCGCTCCGAAAACTCCAGGATGTTCTTTTGGCACGTTGAAACCGCAACGTTGCTCCCGCTCCGAAAGCCCCTGATTATGTTTTTCTTGCACATCGAAACCGCGATGTTGCACCCAGAATGCTTTTGCAAGTTGCTTCCTCTCCGAAAATTCCAGAATACTTTTCTTGCACATCGAAACCGCGATGTTGCACCCAGAATGCTTTTGCAAGTTGCTCCCGTTCCGCTAATTCCAAAAGTGCTTTTTGCACGTTAAAGCTTTTGCAAGTTGCTTCCGCTCCGAAAATTCCAAAATATTTTTCTTGCACATCGAAACCGCGATGTTGCACCCAGAATGCTTTTGCAAGTTGCTTCCGCTCCGAAAATTCCAGAATATTTTTCTTGCACATCGAAACCGCGATGTTGCACCCAAAATGCTTTTGCAACTTGCTTCCGCTCCGAAAATTCCAAAACATGCTTATGCACGTCAAAGCCGCGACGTTGCATCCGTTCCGCTAATTCCAGAATTTCCAGAATACTTATACATGCTGAAACCGCAGTACTTTATATTCGCCAGTAACCCGGATTTATGTGCACTCAATTAAACAAATCCAGAGCGAGCATTTCGCCCAAGGGCCTGCAAGAAAGCTTGTTCTCTGTTAATGTTTTAAGTAAAACTGAATGCACCACCTGAAGCTACGCCGACGCCGCAACGCCTACATTCTTCAGTAGCGCAGTTGTGGATGTGTGAATAAACGTTGACAAGATGGCGGACTGAAACCGCAGTTTCATATCATCTTGTAACGTGGACTTATTTTCATCCGTTTACCTAATCCAGAACGTTACGTTCGCCCGAGGGCATACAGGAACGTACGTTCACTCCAGAAAATGCTAAATTTCTAAAAGAATATTCCGAAGGCAAATCACTTGCCTTATTTTTGAATTTCGCATACCTGCACCCTGAGAAATAGAATTTAAACTCGCAACCGCTATATTCAACTAGTGGGAATCGCAAAGTAAACTAATGTTTACTCATCCTGTATATGCTACCAGAGGAAACGCCAGTTGAAATTTCATCACCCACAGCTCATCCCCAGGTGCCCGTGAAGGAAGCCCTAGCACTTCTTTCCGAAAGAGACGCCCTTGCCGAAATTTTGGGCGAGCTCCAGCAGCTCGAGCTTCTCGAACTCGAGCTGGCGCCCGCAGAGCTCCCGCACCTGTTATTCCGGCGCCCGGAAGTTCCAGAACCCAAGCTGGCGCCCGCAGAGCTCCCGCGCCCGTCATCCCGGCGCCCAGAGGTTGATAAGCCTAAATCGTCATCAGTACACAAGACGAGACGGAGAGAAAAGCAACGCGGCGTCCGGATCAGACTCCCCGCCGGAAAGTCCATCCGGATACAAAGGGAAGCAGCTCGCGAGATGGAACTGCTGTATAGCGAATAATAAACCGCAAGTAAAAAGAAATCATTTATATTTGTCATATCCTCCATTTCCTCTAAACCGACGCGACACCTGCTATCCCGGGAGGTTGAAACCGCAACTTCCGGTGTCTAACCCGCAGACACACCAGGAAGTCGTCCAGGTCTAGACGAAACCCCCAGGAGAAGATGTCCACCAAGGAGCGATTTCCTTCAAAGGATCGGGCATGGGTAACGTTTGCCTACGTTTGCTTACGTATTTAAATTCGAAAGATACATAAAAAGTATTCAGAGTTTAAATCGCAGCTTTATCAAGCCGTTGCATCTCAAAGCCGCATCGAGGAGCGATAATTGGAATCGGCACCCGATGCTTGGACCGTCCGAATGACACGCAGGAGTGTTTTCCCCTACCGACGGAGTAGGGAGCGCATACGTCGATAGGAAGCCGTGCGGCCTATAAAAGGAGCATCTGGTAGCTCCCGAAATAAGAATTATCCTAGACTTCAACCGAAATCCTCTCCTGCCTCACCTTGTAGTGAATTCGTTTTACACTGACGGAGCTGACTGTCTAAGTAATGCGAATTCATTTATAAATGCCCTTAAGGTGCTGACAGAGCATAACTGCCGGCCCGTGAGGACGACCTACCTGAACTTACCCGCCGTCCTTGTCACAACCGCGCTCGTATAAATTCAGAGCGATCCCGTCGACCGAATTCCGATAGCCCGCTTATTAACAAAGTTAATTCTGTTAACTTTAGAGTATTTCGAGGCCTCTGACGCTGCTCTTGCCGCCCTGATACTTCATACGAATATCAACTGTGTAAACTGTCGCCACCGCCCTAGGAACGTCCAAGGAGCCTGCTGGAGGAGATCCCCACGCATTTCCAGTCCGCCGTTCGAAGCCGATTTCTCGCCCAAGGCACGTATTTCAAGTCCGCGGTCGCCGCGCCGATCCGAGAGGCACTTGCCGGCAAATCATTTGCCGGGACCTGGGCAAATTAGCGGACTTCCCGGCCGCTCGTAAATCTTTCGCCGCGCACTGGTATACACCGAAATAACACTGTTAATCCGAGAAATTCGCAGCGGCCATTGACATCAACCATCGCTTGTTGTTACTGCCCCAAACTAGAGACCCTGTATAAAAAGTAAGATAAGAGATGGGACAAGTGGAACCAGTTTCCAAGGATAAATTGATTAATTGCTATGTTTTTTTAGAATGTTTCAAGATGTTACCATTGCCAAATTGACATTAACCTAAAAGGACACATTTCTAAATGCCATATAAATTGCTTCTGATATTCATAAAGTAGGATAGATCTTGCGGATTGTTTCTAGTTATTAATTACCCATCTACATTTCATTACAGTTTCTTTCTAAGTCAAAGACTAAAATTTAAAATGAATACTAAAACTGGTGTGAAAGAATGGCACTACACTGGATGAAGTGCAAGCTCGCTAGTTCACATAGATAAGTTTCACGTAAAATTTCACATCGACTTTGAAAGAACCTGTAATAAGTGAAAAGCTTTTTACCCTACAATAATACCTAATAGTTGCGAAGTTTAACAAAAAATGAAGCATGAGCATTTAGCTTCAGTAATAGTTGTGCTTTTTAATGTCATTCCACTCAGATGGTAATAACTTTTTTCGACAACTGACATCGAAAGTAGATTTTTCTCACTGTCATTTGACAACAGAAAGTTGACATTTGCCGCTGAGCGTGCGTTTTCATCTTTTTGTCGCTCGCCGAGCGTTTTGGGTTTCCGCGTGAACAAAATAGGTAGCCGCGTCCGAATGTTTCCTTGACAACGCCCGTCATTTGTGGAAATAATCGCGTCACATGTGTTGATGATTGCTTTATTATCAATATGAAACACTTTTAAGAACTGAGACCTTTTTATTAACATACACAATTTGTTTATATATATTGACATTAGTTACCACATAGCACTCTACTCTTTAATACAACAAAGGTGCAAAAATTTAAATGGATAGCTTCAACACTTTCCCTTAAACTTTAAATTTTTGCAAACAGGAAGATGAGAGAAACAGCTTAATGAGCTTAACCACAAATTAAAAAAAAAACTAAGTGTTGAGTTCAATCATTCCTAACTTTATTCGAAGCTGTTCGAAATTCACTCGTGGAATCGGCTTCGTCAAAATATCGGCTATTTGGTTCTCACTCGAAACATGTTCTATTTCCAGCTCTCCATTCTGAACCCGTTCACGAACAAAATGGGCACGCACATCAATATGTTTTGAACGTTTATGAAAACTCGGGTTTTTTGCAAGCTTAATCGCACTTGCATTGTCTATCAAGAGCTTGGGCACTGATTTTAGCGGTGAAATCTCGTCGAAAAGACGTCCCAACCACACCGCATCCTTGGCAGCTTCACTGGCGGCTACATATTCTGCTTCCATAGTTGACAGTGAGACACTTTGCTGCCGTTTACTAGCCCAAACGATAGCTCCACCGCTGAACTTAAAGACTGTGCCGCTGACAGAACGGCGCGTTATTTCGTTGCTTGCATAGTCTGCATCGCTGTAGGATTCCAGCTCTCCCGCTACAGAGCCTGAGCTGTATCGAATACCCATCCCAGTTGTCCCCTTGAGGTACTTCAGGATCCGCTTGACCATCGTCCAGTGCCATTCAGTGGGTTTTTCAAGAAACTGCGACACGTAGCTCACAGCAAAGGCAATATCAGGTCGTGTTGCCACCGCCAAATACATCAAAGACCCGACGGCCTCTCGGTAAGGGGCATTTGTCATGTCACCATCAGTCACTTCCCCTGTCAGTTGGCATCTCACGATTGGAGTCGAAACAGAATTCGCGTTTTCCATGTTGAAACGCCGGAGAATGTCCTCAGTATATCTCTTCTGACTTATAACTATTGAATTGTCATCAATACGTTCGATGAGCACATTCAAAAAATACCCAACGGGCTCGGTCGTTATCTTGAACTCCTCTTTGAGTTGGCTCAGGAATTTTTGAATTGCGATTTTCTTAGTTGCTATTACTAATCCGTCGTCGACGTATAGTACCACGATCAGCTTGTCTTCATCCGAGATTCGATAGAACAAACATGGATCCGCTGCACTCTCATGAAATTCAAAAGAAATTAACACATCCCTGAAACGTTTATTCCAGCACCGTGGAGACTGTTTCAGTCCGTACAAGCTTCTCTGAAGTTTGCACACACGTTGGCTGCCATCGTCGTAACCTTCGGGCTGTTGCATATAAATTTCTTCCTCAATTACGCCGTTTAAAAATGCTGTTTTGACGTCGAATTGAGCGAGCTCCAGTTTCTCGTTTGCAGCAATACTTATCATTGTCCGAATCGTGTCAAAACGTGCAACTGGGCTGAAAGTTTCGTTATAGTCAATCCCTTCTCGTTGACTGAATCCTCGGACGACCAATCGCGCTTTATAGCGACTGATTTTACCATCACCGTCGCGTTTAACACGAAATATCCAGCGATTTGAAATAGCTTTACGTTCTGCTGGTAATTTTACCAAATCCCATGTCGAGTTTTCTTTCAGGGATACCATTTCTTCTTCCATCGCTGCTCTCCAGTGCACCTTTTCCGCTGAATTCATCGCCTCGATATAATTCTTTGGTACATTGACTTCGGAGATCATCATTTCTATGAAGCGCTTCGGTTCTTTTAAATTAGAACGATCTCGTAACTGCGGCCCCCTCATAGATGACGTTGGATCCTCCGAGTCCTGCTTTTGAACTAAATCATGCTCTAGTTCTGATTTTGATGATTCATATGATAAGTCGGTTGACAAGCGAGACAAATCAGACACCCCCTTTTGTTCATCAAGCTGCGAGCAATCGTCAATTCCACTAGGAAACAAACTTAACAATTTTCCTGCGATTTCAGGCTCAAATACGACATATTTACTCCGAACAATACGATTTTCCGACTTGTACCAAACGCGAAAACCGTCCACGTTGTCTGAATAACCGACGAATATGCCTCGTTTGCCTTTTCCGTTCCATTTCTTGCGTTTTTCTTTTGGCACGTGTACATAACATCCTGTACCAAAAACATGAAATTTCTCCAAGAGGATACTTTTTCCCGTAAATAGTTCATATGGCGATTTTCCTTTAATACTGCTCGGGCCACTTCGGTTTAAAATATATACTGCAGCATTTACTGCCTCCGCCCACAAAAACTTGGGCAAGTTTTTCGCCAAGAGCATCGTCCGGGCAAGGTCCACCACAGTTCTGTTGGTCCGCTCAGCACAGCCATTTTGTTGTGGGGTGTACGGATTGGTAATCGCCAGTGCTACTCCATTTGAAGCCATGGTTTTCCGTACTTCAGTGTTGTCGAACTCCGTACCTCCGTCACATTGGAAAATCTTCATAGGTTTTCCACGATGATTTCTGACGACTTGAATCATCTCAGTAATTTTCACCGCAGTTTCTGACTTTTCTTTCAGAAAATAAACAATGCGAAGTTTTGAAAAATCACATGTAAAGCACACGAAATACCTTGATCCACTCAACGATGTGCATTCCATGGGACCACACAAGTCGGCATGTATAATTTCACCAGGTTCAGTGGCACGCTGTCTACGCTCGATATAACTATTTCGATGATGTTTACCTTCCACGCAGGCTCCGCAGAACTGGTCATCCTCAACAAATTCCACTCTGTGATCTTTCAGAACTTGCTTTACGTGGCGTTTGTTTTGATGTCCAAGCCTCTCGTGCCAAATGTGCAGCGTATCCTTCGATGACAAGTGTACTTTAGCCAGGCACGAAGTTTCTGGAGGTTTTACTCGAATCGCCATCTTGAACAGCTGACCAGCTCGTACACCACATGCCTTGACAATTCCATTCTTCACGAATTGGCATCTTCTTTGTGTAGAAGTAAACTGCATTCCTTTTTCCAGGGCTGAGATTACTGAAAATAAGTTTCTTCGGGCATTTGGTACATACAACACGTTTTCCATGTAACAGGGCATCCACTTCTGGTCAACAAAAGCCTCAAATTTAATCGTACCTCTACCAAGAGCATCCATTGTCGATTTATCACCAATATATACTTTGACAGACGTAGGGAACTGTTCAAAGGACGAAAACCATTCACCATGATGAGACACATGATCCGTTGCCCCAGAATCGGCGATCCACGAGTCATGTTCTTCAGCGTTGAAGACTTCACAAACGAATGCCTCGTCCTTTGGTTTATCTTTCGACGTGCTCGTGTTGCTGGACTTTTGTCTTTTACAATTTCGACGAATATGGCCAACGGCTTTACACCGGAAACACCTTACCACATGCTTGCCCTTGTCATTTCTGTCTCCAGGATCTGTTGCTTTCTTTGACTGGTTATCTTTATTGTTGTTGAAACTGCCACGATCGCTTCTCCCTTGAATTTTGGCTTGGCTCGCCATTAGTGCAACCAAATCATCTTTCTTTTCAGCTCGTTGTTGTCGACGTTTTTCGTCAGAAGTTAGTAGTCCCACGAGGTTCGCGACTGTTTGTTGCTCATCAGGTCTCGCCCACCACGCCTGCCGAAGGCTCTCGTAGTCATCCGGGAGCGAGTCCAGTAGTTTAACCATGAGCGATGACTCATCCGGTTTCACATTAAGTTGTTGCAAACGCAAAATAAGACCTTCAAATTTTGCAATATGAGTAACAATATCATCAGCAGGATTTTTATTAAAACTAAAAAATTCTGCCTGAACAGTGTGGGCAGCTTGCTTTGTTTGTTGCTCATAAACTGAATGCAACTTGAGCCACATATCTTTCGCTGTCTCGCACGTTATCAGGAGGGCCATTACCTTGGACTCCAGAGTTTTAACCATGACTTGACCCGCGGCACGATCCGCCTTGTCCCAGGCTTTCCAACTCACGGTATATGCGGCAAGTGTATCAACGTCCGTATCTTCCGACACCGGCTCCGGCTTTTCTAATTCGCCGTTGCAAACCTCGTATGCTCCCTCAGTTCCACGCAGCAAATTCCTCACCGCGAATTTCCAAATGTTCCAATTATCAGCACCTCGCAATTTTTCAATACCGTGGAATTCCATGTTTATGCCGTGCGAAAAATCCAGTGAACAACACCAATCCGCGATACGCCAAATCCCGTGCTTTCACTGCCGCAACGAAACAAGTCCACTTTATGAGGAACCACGCTCTGCTACCATGTTGATGATTGCTTTATTATCAATATGAAACACTTTTAAGAACTGAGACCTTTTTATTAACATACACAATTTGTTTATATATATTGACATTAGTTACCACATAGCACTCTACTCTTTAATACAACAAAGGTGCAAAAATTTAAATGGATAGCTTCAACAACATGTCATAGACTGCGCGAGTAATGTTAACTTGATTGTCAATTAATTTTTGCGATAAAACGAAATTTGATATTTTCCTTTAATAATATGCTCAGTCGTCGAAAAAATAGTATGTATATTTCGAGCTAAAAGTGCGCTTGCCGCTTTTGCATGATTGCTGGTTTCGACTTCGTCTCAACCAGCAATATTCATGCGCAAGCGGCAAGAATGCACTTTCAGCTCTTAACATACAATATACTATTTTGTTTGTTTGTTTGTTTGTTAATGGACAAGGTCTAAGCATGCAGAGTACCAGGTACCTTAGACACCGACTGCTTTGGTCATATGGTCAAAGTCCTACGTGTTCTAAATTTCGCGTTCATTTTCAGTATACCTTATTGTTGAAGAATTTGAAAGTACAGAGCCACACATAAACTCCTTCTATTTTGCTGGAAATTTTTATATTGATCTTCTGAATATTATGTTTCACTCTCACAGATGTACAAGTGGAATGATGATTGCGCTGCGTTATATTTTAGTTTATTAATTGGGATTTTGTCAGTGTATAGTTAAGAACTAGTCTCACGTAAAATTTTCTTTGCATAATCTGTACGATTTTCACAGTTCAAGTTCTTAATAACATACCTTTCTATCAATATTCACATAACAGCGTCGTTTTATAGAAACCTAAACACAGTTTCTTACATCCAACTGCTAAACAGCCAATCATTTATGTTAAATGTATGAACAATGACGCAAAAGAACCTCATTTATCTATCATACAAAGGAAATGTCACTTGTCATTACAGCAGAAATTAGAAATGTCAAACGGCATTAATCATTTCAGCCATGGAAAATGGTTCCAACCAATCCGCATTGATCATCTGTATTTCCCGTCTCTTATCTTAATATACAGGGTCTCTACCCCAAACGACCTATCACCAACTCCAGCAGAAGCGACGTGCGGCAACTTCGAGTGGGCGATTAGGCCTACTATATCTCATCGCCGGAAGAAGTGCCCCGTGCCCTAGCGGAGCTACTCCTACGGGCCGACCACACTCTGTTGCGCTTTGGGTTGCAGATCCGTCCAGTACTTCGAGCACCCCCTTATGAGCAATTGGTTATTTTACGCAATATACATTTCATTTATTTATTGTACATAGTTAAACAAATTATAATTAACTTAAAGTATCTATTGGTGTTTTTATTGATCTGCTTCATATCTCGAGCTGGCGAACATTTCCTCCGACTAGAGTTGAATCCGAGGCACAAATTAAAAATAGATAAAGACGAAATCTCACATAGTGATATGGTTGTAATTCTGTGGCTATCTGTTTGAAGGAAAAAATTAAACTCGGTTTTACTGTTCATAAAATCTCGAGTCGAATTAGATACGAAGCACTCTCTCATATCATAGCAATTACTTAGATAAGATGGAATTTTATCTTTTAATAAGTACATATTTATTTATTGTTTACATACACTTAGAATGTAATTGCCCTTACATGAAGGTATAAAGCCTTTAAGCTTCTTTAAAGATTATTAATACTGCTATAAATACAATAAACCTAAGACGATAATACAATTCTGGGATTTTGCTAATGACAGAGCCTCTTTAGAACTAATGGCGGGGGTTTCCAAAATTTAAACCTTATCTCTTGTCAGATACAAGCGGGGTTGCTCTTTATGTACATATAAGTATCAACCTTAAAGAAAGTTGCTGACAATTGCTTTTATTTTTGAGACGTTTGGGGAACGAGGGCAAAGGGTTGGGTGTATGAAGGATACGTGCAGTGTTTTATATAGTGTAGATGCCAAAAACAGCCGTTTTCATAAAATCAATGTTAAATGTAAAGCAGGAATTCAAGCCAATAAAAATAACAAGGCTAAAAGTGATTTTCAGTTGCAGACAAATGTTCTTCATTTGTTTGAATTTAATTTTTTTTTAAAACTGCCACGACAGTATTACGATTAAATTTAAAACAAGGAAATCAAGGGCGTTTTTATTTTACAAGTTTTCGTTTTTGAGGCCAGGTTAAAAAAAGGTTGAAAAGTATAGAATTAATAATTGTTATAATTAGGGTTCAGACAAATTTAATGATAGCAAAATAAATTCACAAAATTGCAATGGTTGTCTAAACCAAAGTTGGAATTTATTAAAAAGTATAAAACGTATGTAAACTTACACCAGTTTTATAAAATTTGATTAATTTCCACCTGTTGCAATATAAAATAGCCTAATCTAGCTTCACGTTGCTGATTCCATTTTGCAATATTTCCTTTATCGACCCCCACTAGTTGGTCGACATTTTGCAATACACCCTGTTGCTGGTGTATAGACAAATTACTCGTATATTGATGTTATATCAATATATGTAGTAATTGACTTACCTTTGTTATTAACTAAACTTGCTTCCTTTAGTTAATACTTCATAAATCACATGAAACGTATAACATAATCAATCACATTGACATTTATTACAATTTCTAATTTGACATTTACCTTACGTCAATATTAATATGAATTCAAACCACGACTAGTTACAGCTCCAAGCAATAAAAACTCTATTCTCAGACAAATGGGTATGTTTACATTAACATTTCTTCTTTTATATGATCTTTTCTATTTGTAAACAGTAATTATAACCAGTGTAATATGATTAATTGAAAATGTTCATTTAATTTAAGTGTCCTCAAAAATATTTCTTATTGACGTTTCAAATTATTGCCAGATAATTTAATAAACATGTACTTACCTGTTCGAGTGAGGACTGTGGTTGCTAACTACAGGGTTGCCGGGGATGGGGCCTCTTCCCTCCCCCTCCTTTTTTTATTTATTAGTGCTATCATGCAGATTTCTCAATACAACTCTGTAATCTTTTTCTGTATGTTATCTAACAGTAACTTTTCATCTAGCACAGTTTAATTTTCCTGTAGTTTTTATCTGGTTTTATTTTCATCTTGTTGTTTGTTAAAAGTTGATATGTAAACTTATCAGTGGCTGTTTCTATTAAATCTAACAGTAATGGTACGTTCTTAACTACTCCCTATAATAGAAATTGAGGTATTTTATCGATTTTAGATGTGTTGCTTAAAGTTCTTTTTCTTCTGGAAAATCTACTGATGGCTGAAACAATTTTTTTGTTTCTATGCTACCCATATAAGTTTTCTGCCTTGCTTCTGAGTTTCCAGTTTTTTTTTCGTTTATATTTTGTCCGCCTCCTTTGTCCATCATCCTTCGTAAGGACGTGGTGGCATCATGATGTTTGCGCTATCTTTTCGGACCATGTTGTTCTGTCTTGCGCTTGGTGGGTTGCTTCTTCGAATGTGTATCCCGTGGCTGATTTGATCTGGTCCGTCCATCGCGTAGGAGACCGTCCTCTCGCTCTTTTGCCTTCGACATTGCCTTCCACAAAGGTCTCACGCATTATATGTTCACTGTAGTGATGGGCTTGATCGAATGAAAAATAACCGGTTATCCGGTTATTGAAATAACCTCTGTAACTCGGTTTTCGTTCCAAGTATTCGAATGAAAAATAACCTCATCCTGATACGTACTACGTGCCGTATCTCAGCGACCTGCGAGTGATCGAAATTCTGTAAACAATACGTCATTCATAACTCATAACCATAAGCAAGGCAGATTGTACTGAAAACACCATTTGGGCGTCTCGCTCTACAGTTTTCTCCCTTGCTTCCTTGCCGGCTGAAGCTCGCGGTCGATCAGTCGTCATATGATATGAACATAAATCAATTTTTTGCCGCCTTTAACCCGGCCGATCGATAAACATAAACGTTTTACCACTGTTTTTTATTGCGATTAGCAAGCAGTCCCGTTTATTTCTTTCTTTCTACACTTCTTAATAAATACCTCTTAATTTCCAATACATAACACATAATGTACATATTATGTTTTGGTTATAAATCGGAAGAATGTACGAGTAATCGAGCTAATGCAGAATAGCGATTCGTAAAACTCATACAAATACAAAAATATATTATTAATTATTATTATATTATTATATATGGTAGGTTTATGGCATTTAATAATAGATGGACATCTAAAATAACCAACTGGCGTCCCAGACAAACAAGCAGAAGCGCCGGGAGACCACAAAGACGACGGCTCGACGACATCAAGGAACGAGCAGGATACAAATGGCAACAAGTGGCGCAAGACAGGAAGGCATGGAAACATATGGGAGAGGCCTACATCCAGGAGTGGATAGACAATGGCTGATAAAGAAGAAAGAAGATATTATTATAAATCGCCAGCAATCGAAAACAATAAAGGTGTATCCAGATATATTTCATTCATATCCACAATTACTTATTGCACAAACTCATTAGAAATCAAATAAAAATCATTTATACAATTATTATAATTAACGATTAACTGAGTTCCTCTGCTATCTGCAAGTTACGATGCCGATGCAGATGACGCTGAACCGCGTAACCGGCAAACCGGCGAAATCGAAACGAATCGAGAGCCAAAATTTATTCGAATGATTATTCAAATAATCATTCGAATGCAAATAATTCGGTTATGAAAATTGTCCGGTTATGCTAGTTCACTGTATATGTTAAAAAGTAGTGGGGAAATTATGCACCCTTGGCGTATCCCGGCCCTAAGGTTGAAGTCTTTTGTGTACTTGTTAGAAAAAAGTGCTTGTCATATCTCAGCGACCCTGCACAGTGATCGAAATTCTGTAAATACGTCATAAGCACGGCTACAGACCAACCTGAAAATATAATTGCGATTTTGCTGCGTTTGATATCGTTTGCTATTTTCCTGCTTATAAGTTAGTTTTTGCGTTCTTTATCTACTTATATTTCCGTTTATTACAAAAAACAGCTTTATGAAATAAACACGAAATATTGACACAACCTATTTTAAATTTCGCGCCTGCAAGCTAGCCTGATGTTTTTAGGTTATACTGAAAACACCATTTGGGCGTCTCGCCCTGCAGTTTTCTCCCTTGTTCCACTGCGCATTTGTGGTCGCTGAGATATGGCAAGACCTCTACCGACTCGTACTGTGGTTGAGTTATTCTTATACAAGTTGCAGAGTAGCCAGACCAAGTGTTCTGGGACTACCATCTTCAGTAGTATATCTTTCAAGGCGGTCCATTGTACTGTGTCGAACGTCTTAGAATAGTCCACAAAGCATAAGTACGTTTCCATGTTAAATTCGCTAGATTTTTCAACTATTTGACGAAGGTTTAGGATTTGCTCCCGTGTGCCTTTGCCAGGCATGAATCCTGACTGTGTTTTGGAAATCTGAGGGAGAAGGAGGGGTTTCATCCGTTCGTTGATGATGGTCAGCATGACTTTGCTAGCGTGGCATATTAATGTTATTGGTCGGTAGTTCTTGCATTCAGATGGGAAGCTTTTTTAAATATTGGTATAAATATCAATTTACACCAGTCTGATGGCCACTTTCCAGTAGCTATTCCATATTTCTTGGCATATGTTATGTATCAATTCTATCCCGGTGTGGTATAGCTCTTTGAGTGCTTCGGCAGTTATTTCGTCAAAGCCAGGGGATTTCCCATTCTTGAGCTTTTTCAGAGCAGCGGTCACCTCTGATCTTAGGATGTTTGGTTCCTTTTCCGGTATTGACTCGGGTATCTCAAGTTCTTCGTCCGTGTTAGCGTATAAGTCTTCGCAGTAACACTTCCAGACTTCTGCAATTTCTTCTGGGTTGGTGACGGTTCTTCCTTGTGAATCTCTGATGTTTTGCGTTTGCGGTTTGAAGTCCCTTGATAGATATTTAACTGTGTTGTACAGTTCTCTCAATTCATTGCGGTTCGCATGCTGTTGTAGCTTCGTACATATCTCTGTTATGTGCCTATTCTTGTCCCTTCTGCTTAGGCATTTTATTTGTTTGTTGAGTTGGTTTATATACATTTGTTTTTCATATGGGTGGGATGTTATCGCTCTGACTTTCCTTCTCTGTTCAACAAGTTGTAGTGTTTCCTCAGACATTCAGTGCTTTTGTTTCCCTACTGCGTTTTGTGGATTTGTGCTGTTTACAGCGTTTACTATCCATTTCTTTGTGTCATTCCATGTCAGTTGCGGATCTCCCTGAGGTTGTGGTATTATATTTTGTACAGCACGGTAAATTTGATTGAAATTCGTTTGGTTCAAATGGCATACGTATAGTGCTGCTAGGCCTCCAATATAGATTGTATGCCCTGACTTAGGGGCAGTGTGCTTAGTTGACAATTGTATCAGATTTGCTGTTGTGAGTAGATTGTGTTTTGCATAGATGAAACAGTAGGAGTTGGCTGTGAAGTTTGTGTATAAGAAGGAGTTTGGGTGTAAATAGGTTTTATGCGAAAACAACTGTGCGTTTTGATCGTAGAAAATTACATGATTTGGTAGTGGCAGTGGGTATTTCATGCTAGCGGCATTTGGAAAATAGGCCGTCGCGCATGGAGTACTCTCACCAAGTTGTACATTTACGCTGTGCCGCTTACTCCGAATGCGATTCTAACCTCTTGACCTTGGGTTGATACGCGCACTTGCTTGTGATATTGATAACGCACAAGAACAATGCTATTCGAAAGTGAACGCTTACCTTTCCATGTAATTCGAAAGAGAAATTAAAAAATGTATTTGCTCTAGGGCCAAATGCAAAAATTGCTTGTTTTGGTATCGTCTATAACCCGTCAAACTTTATCGCAATCTTTTTGGATTACCATGTATATGTATAACTCATTATTCACGTCAATTCTGACCTTTGGTTGTAAAAGTTGGGTTCTTACAAACGAAACTAAAAGCAAAATCCAGAGTTGAGAGATTATGTACTTCCTGGCAGTGTTGGGGATAACAGAAGAGACAGAATTAGAAATACGGTAGTAAGAGTTTAAAAGACCAATCCTAGAGAGAATACAAAAAGATCAGCTAAGACTGTTTAGACACATGGTACGTATGGGTATGAGTAACAATATTCTTGTTAAACAAATATGGGAAGTAATATGGCAGGAAAGAAAACCAAGAGAAAGCCCTGCGAAGACATGGAATGAAAAAACATACAGCAAAATTTTACAGTAAAAATATTTAACAAAAACTGCAGCCAAGACACTTGCACGAGACAAGATAAGCAGAGAATCAATGAATGAATTCAATGTTTATACCGTACATATTCGGGTAATACAAGGTTTCAAGAGCATTACGGAAAGCAATAAAACAGATTCGACAAATTGATTAAGCTTAGGATAAAATTATGTACAAGAACATGACATTTTTAATTATTGACTTGCTCCAACCACTGAATTGTTTAGGAAATGTTCTAACGTAAAAAATTCTGTGAGAATTTTGTAGATATGAAAATGTATTCAAAGAACTCGAGGAGGGCCAAAAGAAAAAAATAAGGAAATCCTGTAAAAAGAAAAAAGAAAGCAAGCCACGCTATTGTAGCACACATACAAAATGTAAACAATAAATTAACGAAAACAGTACTGGAATTACTGCAACTTAAAAAAATACCTTTAAACAGAGTGAGCCACGTAACTTGGAGCACTTCACGGCTTGAAACTGCAACGTAACGTACACATATCATGGCAACAGAGATACTCAACATTTATTAACGAGACGTATTTATGAGAATTGTTGCTATTGCAAGTTTCGTACTCATTTTAAAAAGATGAAGAAACGGGTTTTCAGATTGTGCTCTATACCAGCAGTAGTGTAGCTAGGCGGGTTCTTGCGCAAAATGTGTCACTCCACAGATTTCCTGAGCAGGTTTTGGCGGTAAATTCTAATTCTGCGCAGGTGTCTGCGCGGGTTTTTTTTTTGGCAGATTTTTTTGCACAGGTGCAGGTGGTGACGTCATTTTCTGGATATTTTCACCGGATGTGGAGGTGAGTCATTGTCTGGGAATTTGTGCCGGATGTGGGGTGACGTCATTTTCTGAGAATTTGCACCGGATGTGAGGTGACATCATTGTCTGGGAATTTGCACCGGATGTGGGCGAAACAGGTTTGAACATGACTGGACAGGTTTGTACAATTCTTTTCTAGCAATTTTACCAACTACAAATTCCCAGACAAAGTTTGCGCCGGATGTGATTAATGGGGGGAGTCAATGACCTTCATTATTTTTATATTGCGGGTTCCACACGGATACAGCCGCAACTCACCCCCACCGGGCGTGGGGGTGAGTCATTGTCTGGGAATTTGAGGCGAGGAGTAAATATACCATCTCGGCTGTCTGCAAAAATTATTTTGGAATAAATTTGTCGAGTAATATCGTCTGTTAAACGAACAAAAAGAATTGTCAGGTACGGGGTTCGAACCCACGCTCCCGCCAGAGCTTACATCTGCCGCCTTAGACCGCTCGGCCTACCTGACATATTTAAATATTATCCTGTAACGGTTTTATGAGCACAACAGTGTAATAAAACGACAATTGCAAATATAATCGTATTTATTTTTCTAAAACGTACATATATAAAATTATTACAAATATATTATGCGCCAGTCAATTATTGCACTAGAGGTGTTGCCATCTCTATCTGGGTTGTCACGATCTCCTCGGAGACAAGTTTCGTGCTGTTTCCGACATTGTCGAACTGGCTTTATTCAATGATTCTTGCCTCTTTTTACGCTTCTATTATTCTAACAATTTCATTTTTATGATTGGTGTGACCGGATGCTTGAAAGGCATACAGTAACTTTAATCCATCGACTAACTCGTTCGGATCATCCCAGTAATATACAGGGTGTTATGGAAATGAGTGCAAATATTTTAACCCGTAATAGAACTCGCTAAACTGAACAACTTCTCCATTTATCATTATTTCGAAAACGCCCCCAAAACTGAGTTAAAATTCAAAACAGTTTTACTCTAAAAATGCATACCCGCCTATGGAATAATATTTTAATTTAAACGCACACTAATAAAACATATAGTTCACATCTGGTCACCACCGTTCCTTATCAATTGAGGTAGGTAAGTTATTGACCGCATGTTTTTTGTGCAAGAACTTTGCAGTTTTAATATACCTTGTGTCGTCCACCTTTAACTTAGATTTGCTGACCAAGCGGCTCGTCAAATTTAATGGACATAAATTATTGAAAAAATATGCGATTAAATTAAAAACGATAAATAAAAAAGTTGTTCATTTTGGTGAGATCTACACTGGTTAAAATATTTACCCTCATTTCCATAACACCCTGTAGTCCAACGGTTTATTGCTAAGTTGTTTATACATTTGTTGCATACCTTTACCAGTACGTTTTTTAGTCCTTAATGATACTGATTATGGTGAGGGTGATGATGATGACGGATCAGATTTTATAAATTTCTTGTATTTCGCTTGGTTGAAACCTACTTTCTGCTCATTTTTATCAAAATGTCTATGTGCCGCATTTGTTCTGTTTATGATATCATTATAATTGGCTCTATCTGTCGGCGTTGGAGTTACTTGAGAATCGTTTTTAAATAGTAATTCGTACACGTACTTTCATAGTGCACAATTTTAGCAATTATATCTGAACCCTTTATATCTAGCTCATCTCCACCAAAATAAAATTGTTTTTTATCAAAATCATATCTAATTCCATACTTCCCTAGATTTGGCCTTTCTATAAGACAATTGTTTGCATATTTCCTAGGACATTCGTCATACTGTTCTAAAAAAGAACTTATAGCTTGCGGTTCTATGTTGTGAGACGGTTGAAATTTCCTATTAGGATCATCTTCGACGGATGATAGCGATTCGTACAATACTTCATCAACCGCGTCCAGTTTTGGTGTAAATAATTCAGGTTTTGGAGGTTTTAATATACTATTGATATATTCATCATCATCATCATCCGTGTCATAATCTATTTAGTTGTTCTTTTAAGATTATATTTATCATCATAATTATATTAAACTTTCTCTTTCTTTTCCAATTTGAAAGGCTTAAATTGTAATGGAGGATTCTCTTTTTTATTTATCTCTTTTGCAACAGTTTGCATTTGTTCTGTAATAGGTTTTAAAAAATCCGAGAAGCTGTTGTTTCACCAACTTACGCTCCTCAAAGGCTCGAACTTTCTGTCTTATAATATTTTTAGTTTTAATAAGTTCTATTGCTGGATTCGTTTTCATTATTGACACTAGCAGGTAAGCAAATTGTTAGACAGGTGGACAAGTAAACAGACAGTTAGATAGGTAAACAGACAGGTAGACAGACAAATAGACAGACAGGTAGACAAACAGACTCCTCCCATTAATCAAATGAGGCGCAAACATTGTCTGGGAATGTGGAGTTGTTAAAATTGCGAGAAAAGAAGTGTACAAACCTGTCTAGTCATGTTCAAACCTGTTCCGCCCACATCCGGCGCAAATTCCCAGACAATGACTCATATTCACATCCAGTGTACGTAAACAAAAATAATGGAGATCATTGACACTCCCCATTAACCACATCCGGTGCAAAGTTCCAGACAATGACGTCACCACCACATCCGGTGCAAATTCTCAGAAAATTACGTCACCACCGCAAAAAATGACATCTGGCGACGCGCAAATATAGCCCCTATTAATACCTGCGCAGAAATTGAATTTACCGCCAAATCTAAATTAGTTCATTGTCTTGCGCAGAATTTGAATTTTCCGCCAAAACCTGCGCAGAAAACCTGCACAGTGACACATTTTGCGCCAGAACCCGCCTAGCTACACTACTACCAGGGGTTCCCAAACTGTGATATGCGAAACTCGTTCGGGTGTTACGCAATCGTATTTGTTTAGTTGAGTAGCTATAAGAAAAGTGTTTGGCTAGAGATTAAGTGGTACCCGAATTCGACAGCAATGTGAATTGTGGTGCGTAAGTTGAAAAGTTTGGGAACTGCTGCTCTATGCTATGTATATCGCTGCATTTGCATTTCTACAGCATTTGCCATATACCTAATAATGTCCGTTTTTTCTATGCTTTTATGATTTAAGTCTTTCACCATACAGCTGTCAGAACTAACTCTCAATTGCGCAAATGTCATTAAGACGGAACAACTGTGATCAATGGCTTTTATATAAATATGAGGTTAGATAAATATTGTTGCCACAATATGTCGTTTGGTTGCAGTCCCAAATAGTAAAGGGCTTGAAGTTATGTAACCTACCTTGTATAAATAACATACATACTATAAAAATAATGAATTTATATGTTTGTATCCTACATTTTTTTGTAATTTAAGGGTTCAAGGAAGAACAGGCTCAGGCTTAGCGATGTGTCCTGATTGAACTCCTTTTAGCACCAAATTCTTTGTTGTATTATTACCTTATTATATTGTTTAACTTGTTTTTTACTGTTTGCGCTAATAAATAAATTTATTATTATTATTATTATTATTTTGACTTAAGCAATTCGGTTAACCTGTTTGTTTCCTTTCGTGACGTATCAGCAGACGCGCGAACCTGCAATTGTTCTACTTCCTGGTTTGGTATCCAAATCTTGTTGGAAACTCTCTCTGGACCTCGTACAATGACAACTTCCAGTGCCGCTCGAAGCTGAAGGCTCCTTGAAACGCCTTTCCTGTTCAAATTTACCTCGAAAGGTGGACCTGGTTGCTGCGTTGAACTCCCACGGGAAGCCACGGCTCTCAATTAACTCTGGATTATTCCTGGCTTCTGCTTTCTGCACGTAGGGCCCAAGAAAAGCCTCCTCTACATGTTGCACACAAAACTTGAACAAACTTTGCAAAGCAATTCTCTCTGCGCTGGGAGATTCTAGCACGATAAAACTTTACACAGATACTCTGTGGAATGGTAAACAATAAAATCAATTCTTTATTGTAAAAAGAAATAAAAATACACTTTTTACGAGCCAAACTTGCACACAGCTATTTTTTACATGGCTTGGGTTGTCAACAATAACAATGGAACATCACGTCTCTTAGCAACTATTACAATTGTTCAGAAGTAAGTTTTGTACAATGTTTTACTTAGAAACTAAACTGTTTCTTGGTAAATTGTCAATCGTAGCACTTTATAACCTCAAATCTCTGCTTTTAATCACTTTACTTTTTATAGCACTGGTTTCGGAAGTTTAAATTAGCACTGCACTATTGTTTTCCTTCTATCTTAGGTGGCCTTTTCATGCTCTTTGCATTATATGCTTCCTTTACCCCGCTTTTTACCTTTCAGCTGGGTTCGCAATTGTTGGCATCGTAATTTTAACACTAACGCTGCATATAACTTTCGTAACGCCTCAAACATCTCTGTATCCATGCAAATTTACAATATTGCCTTGACTTTACAATATCAAATCTGTCAGTCAACATACATTGAGTGCATCTGCCAATACAGACAAAATTATTGAAAATTAAGTTAAACGTAACCCTTCCGATACTGTTTTATCTAATGCTAACCTCTGTCAATCAAATTATAGTTACTGCTGATCATATCTTGTGTATTTATTAGGGTATTATAATTACTTTAATGTTGCAATAAACAATATAAAAACTCTGGGCCTCTTTTAATCTCTATTCGTGTTGGTGTGTTAGTTATGCAACCAGAATTGTTATAGGCACTATACCATTACAATATATCAGATATACATCGTATGTATCAGATATGTCGATAGTAATTATAAATATCATATTTGTCAACCTTGGAATATAAAATTATTATTTTCTAAAATTTCATTTTTTGTCTCTTTCCGCAGTTTCTGCTAACGACTTCTGTTCTGGGCTTTTAAATAGGAGTAACATTTTTTACAATACCTGTATGCATGGACCTTTAATTAACCCAAAGTATTTGATTGAAAACCCAAAGCCCGAAGAATGGTCACCAAACCGAAGTCTTCGGGTCAAAATGACAGTGACGGCAACCATATGTGGATTCATTGCTTCCAAGTGAAATCTACCAAATTCCTCTGTTCTTTCAATCTATTAAGTAAAACTGCATCTTAAAACCTACATTTATTTCACCGAAAGCATAAAGTTTCAGTATTTCATCCATTTCAAAAGGTCAAATTTGACGTTTATATTGTTATGATATCATATGAGTGGATATAGTTTGATAATAAAATATGATAAAAGAATTTGGTAAAGCATTGTAGTCAGTCTTTACAAAAGTTTAGAATAGAAAATGTTATTTGAATTAAATTTTAAATAGAGATTATATTTTAAGAAATAAGATTGGAAAGAATAAATTTCATATATTTTAATGTATAAAGTAAAAATGTTGGAAAGATAGAAATTATTTACTACTGATATCAGATACGACAGACCAAATTAAAATATTAAAAAGATAACAAAGTATGTAGGTTTCAAATGTATATTAAATATAGTAAGCATCAATAATGAAATACGGTAGTTAAGAGAGTTGTTTTAAATTATTAAGAATAACAAACTTATAAAAATGTACACAGAATTTTGAAAACTCCTTTTTGATATAATAAAATTTGAAATTATGCCTTATTTGTATGAATATTTTGGTGGTATACAAATAACAGGGCTGTTAACAAATCTACGTGGTGGAAAAATATGAGAATGTAATTTTGAAGTGATACAAGTACATAATCGGTGAAGAGATTGTGCATAACAGTTAATTAGAAAGAAATAACCAGAAAACTACAATATTTAAATAGATTTGGATTGAGCTGCTTTATTGGAACTGATACAGTTTATGGAAAGGAGTGAAAAGTATTTGACTGGTGTGGATTACTGCAAGTATAGGAGCCATGAGGAAGGACTGATGTATCTTCTTGGAAATCGTTCTGGGTGATTGGTGGTGTTTGGATGTTTCATTTTCATACAGAGGACGAATCGTCATGACATTTGAACCTGAAAGGAAGTAACATTAGTTGGAGTACATCAAGGATAGTTTACTGGCAGAAGAGGTTTGGGAAGGAGAAATGGAAGTGTGACGGGTGCAGTCTTAGTAATAGGAGGTTGGAGTCTTCGGCTATTTGGATGTTTTCTGGAGGGTTTGACGGCTGTGGATTGGTTTGACATTTAATTGCAGTAGGACATTTTCGTGTGGTGACTAGTTGTACAAAGGGGATCTTCGATGCTGGATGTGCAATTAGTAGAGTCAATAAGGTTGGTTAGTAGTTTAGTTTAGAATAAAACTGAAATAGATGAACAATATTTATTACTTACAATAATAAAAAAAAAATTATTACTTACTATAAAAGATAGATAAAGTCAGACAACATAATCATATTGAAAATAGTGTACGTTGGTCGTATTTGATAACAAGTAATAGAATTATTTTGATTTCATTCAAGATAAGTGATATTTAAGGTTATTTGACAAATGAAATTTATTCTAAAAATGACAAGTCAAATATAAGACAACTAGATAAAAAGAACCTAACCCTGATGATTGAGTTTTCATGTCAATAATTATTTTTAAAAGAGAAATTATTTGAAATTAATTTTTAAAATAAGAAATAAATACTTACAGCTAGCAGAGCAGGGCAATTGAATTAAATATTTATGCTACAGAAACATAAAGACAGTGTATAATTATATGGTCGCCCAACGTAGTGCAATTGACACTGCATCATAATAAAATATATGACGCGACAACGTGGGGCTTGATAAAAGGCAGATATCAATTGTAATAGTAAAATAATGGTGTCTGAATGTGGAGAAAAAGTAGAAATAGAATAAACCACGTTTGAGCTGCATAAAAAATATATGACGGCCCAAAACGTGGGGCAATTGAAAGTTAAAAAAATGGGGCTTATTGTGACTGTTGGTTAGTTTACAAGAGCATATTTAGGTAATTTGGGTGCATTGGCAATTATAAAAGAATAAACAGAATTTAAACTGTGTCAGATTAGATTTCTTTTGAAATAAATAAAAAAATTACAACAGGACAGAACAATCAATAATTAAAGTCATTGAATCTAATTATTATTAATTATTATAAAAGGTTAATTGTTGAACAAATACAAAGATTTATAATTTGATAAAAGGATTTAATAAGGGTAAACATATTTTGTAAAGTAAATAATAAAATGGCTAATAAAAGAATTACACGAAAAGGTAAGAAGACTGAAGAGGAAAAAGGTGAAGGACAAGAAGAGATGGAAGTAGTAGCGAGTGGTGCCGGAGTAGAAGGTGAAGAGGTACAGCAAGAAGAAAGGGTACAAGGAGACCAGGTAAGATTACAGTTGCAAGAACCAAAAGGAATATCAAATACAGATATTGAAAAAATAATGGCACTCATTACACGAACTGCAGAAGCAGCTGAGGAAACTAAAAGAGATTTACTACAGTCAATTAAAGAAAGTAAGAAAGCAGCTGAGGAAACTAAAAGAGATTTACTACAGTCAATCAAAGAAAGTAAGAAAGAAGCTGAGGAAAGGGAAAACAGGTCACAAGAACAAACAGCAGAGTTGAAGAAAGATTTACAACAGTCAATTGAAAAAAATGCAGAAGTAAGTAAGAAGGATGCAGAGGAAAGAGATAGAAGATCACAAAAGTTAATTGAGGAAAAGGCTGAGGAAAGTAAGAAGCATGCAGAAAAGATGGAAGAAGCGATGAAGGAGTTGAAGGATGAATTTTATAAGATTCAGATCGAAGATAAACAGGAATTACAATTAGAAATAAATAAAATAAATATAATATTAGAAAGTTATAAGAATGAAATTAAGGATGAAGTGAGAGCAGAAAGGCATGAAGAAATTAAAGAGATGGAAGAAATTTTGAACAAAAAAGTAGGAGAAAAGTTAAATAATAACAAGGAAGAACTTGAAGAAAAATTAGAGGGGATGAAATTAACAATAGAAGAATGTATAAGAACACAGACAGAGTGTATCGAAGGAAAAATTGAGTTAATAGAGGGAAAGACAGAGGAAATAAAAATGAAAATGCAGGAAGCAATGTTAAAGCATGAAAGTAATGTCATTTCAATAAAAGATGGAAATTTAAGGAAATTGAGTAATATGAAGATGAACAGGGACAAAAATAGCAGACATTTCAGAAGAAATAAAAGATCTTATAAAGTACGAAGATTAAAGGAGCAAGTAAAGAAGTTAAAGACAAGGCTAAGACAAAATGAAATATTAAGGTTTGAAGCTGAATTAAGAAAATTAAAGCAAGCAGCTAAAGAAGACAAGGATGTTCAAAAGACTACTGAAAATACTTTTAAAAAAGTATTAAGATAACAAAAGGAAACTCGGAATTTGTAAATATGTAAATAGTAACTTAAAAATTTGTTATAAAGAACCACACGTATTTTAGCATTTAAATAGTTATGAATATTTAATATTAAAAGATAGATGATGCCATTGCACTACTAAAAAGAAGACAGTATTCTACTATGAAATATGATAACATCATTAATAAATGAGGAAATAATTTTGAATAACTTAGATGTCCTATACAAACATATAATTAAAGTAAATAAAATAGATTTGCTATCATCAACCAAAAGAAAAATATCAACCACGAATAAAATGTTAAACATTAAGATAATTATCAATCAATGGGAAAATGTTGTAAGATTATTTATAGTAGAAGGCCTTAGCGTAGATATGGTATTGGGAATTGACATTATTCAGCAAGTGGGTATTAAAATAGATGGTGCACAAAGGTGTATTCATTTAAAGGGGTTAAGTAAATCTTGGATTTGTACTAATAGAGTCAGCCAAGAAGATAAATGTTGTCAATTAAAGAAAATTGAAGACATGATGAAATATAATGAAGGTATAGTAATTAATAATTATATAATAAATAATATAGAGAATAATAATATTTATAATAGGTTTTTGCTGAATGAGTTAAAAATAGGTGAAAAGAATAAACAATTTGAAGGCCAAATATTAGAAATAATTCACAGAAATAAGGAGGTTATTAATGAAAAGGTAGGACAAGCACAAAAATATGTTCATAAATTGCAAGTTAATGAATCAAAAAGTTTTAATAGTAAAATTACCCTATTCCATTTGCATTAAGAGGACAAGTTAGAAATGAAATTAAAAAAATGGTAAAAGATGGAGTAATAGAATTTTCAAAGAGTAATTTTATCAATCCTTTAGTTGTAGTTAAAAAACGTGACGGTTCTCTTCGTTTATGTTTGGATGCACGCAGAATTAATCAAATTACAAAGCCACAATACGAATCTCCACAAATAATTGATGCATTATTAAGTAAAATCTGGGATAAGAAGATTTTTACAAAATTAGATCTGAAAAATTCGTTTTGGCTTATTCCATTACATGAAGAGTCGAGAAAATATACTGGTTTCAATATTGATGGAGAGATTTTTCACTTTAAAGTGGTACCATTTGGGTTATCAACTTCTTGTGCAGCGCTAGTAAGAGCAATGCAGAAGATATTAAACCAATTTGAAGACTTTTGTGTGCATTACGTTGATGATATCTTATTGTTTTCTGAAAACGAACAACAACATTTAAGACATTTAGCAATTATAGTAGAAACATTAAATAAAAATGGATTAAAACTGAATATTTTAAAATGCGAATTTATGCAAGATAATGTAACTTATTTAGGATATGAAATAAGTAGAAATGGAGTAACCATAAATGAAAAACGTCTGGAGGAAATCAAGAATTTACCTCGTCCAACGAATTTAAAGAAGTTAAGGGGGTTATTAGGTGTTTTCAATTATTACAAGAGGTTTATAAGTAACTACTCAGAGTTGACGTTACCTTTAGTAGAATTATTAAGAAAAGATGTAAAATGGTCTTGGAATGAAGAAAGAGAAAAAACAGTGAATACCATCAAACAGAGGTTTTACGAAGGATTATTACTGAAATATCCGAATTTTGAAGAAAAGTTTATATTACGTACGGATGCATCTGATCAAGCAATTGCAGCAGAACTAATACAAGTACAAGATGGGATAGAAGTACCCATATGTTTTATTTCAAGAATATTAAAAGGGTATGAAATTAGATATACCGTAGCTGAAAAAGAAATGTTGGCGATTATATTTGCGATTAATAAATTAAAATTTTATCTAACAGGGAACAAATTTGAAATAGAAACAGATAATTCAGCAATTTCGTTTTTGAAAAATAAAACTTTCTATAATGACAGGTTATACAGATGGGCATTGTATTTACAACAATACGAATTTGATATCAAACACAGGCCAGGAAAGTTAAATATAGTTGCAGATTTCTTAAGTAGAAAAGATGTACCTAATTATGAGAAACCAAAACAAATTTTAATTGGGATTGAAAAAATTTATAAGGAAGGGAGATTATCTAAACAAGAAGTTTTAAATAAACAGATGTTAGAAGAGATTCAAGAATTAAGAAATTTAGTATTGCAAAGTCAAGATCAGGATTATAAAGGATATCAAATTAAAGAAAACTTGTTAGTAAAAGTGTTGGGAAATAAAGAATTGATTGTGTTAAGTAAGGAAGATATGTTAGAAGTTGTTGAAGAAATACATACAATATTTGGACATTGTTGAGCAAGAAAAACTTGGTTAATGTTTAGGGAATGTTTTTATTCGAAAAATGACATAAAAATCATTAAACAACTAATACAGACTTGCCAAATTTGTCAATTTGCTAAAGAAAAGAATTTTAAAAATCAGAATTTTGTTCAAAGTATTAGAGTAAATGAACCGATGGAATTGGTAGCTATTGATTACTTATCAAATTTAGTTACAGGACAATATGGGTTTAAGCATATTTTAATAATGGTAGATGCATTTTCAAAATTTATAAAGTTATATCCAGCGAAAAATTGTAATACTAAAATGTGATTAAGTCAATTGGAAATTTTGAAGAACAAGTAGGTAAACCAAGAAAGATTTTGGCAGACAATGCAACATATTTTAAAAATACAAGATTAATGAACAATTTAGGTAAAAAGGGAATTAAGATTTGTTTTTGCAGCATAAGACATCCTCAAGGTAATATAGCAGAAAGGTACATTAAAGAGGTGATTAAATATTTAAGAATATTAACACATAAACAGCATAATAAATGGGTTCAATATTTGTTAGATGTGGAGAATTTTATAAACAATGTTCCAAATACAACGACAGAAATTAGTCCAATTACTTTATGTCAACAAATAATTCCGGCTAGACCATGGAGAAGAGAACAATGTAATGTGGAAATAATACAATTGTTAGAAAAAGCAAGAAGCAGATTGAAAAAAATTTATGATAGGTACGAAAGTAAACAGAACAAGAAAATTTTAAAACGGGTACAATTTAGAATAGGGGATTTAGTAATTGTTAAAAAACTCAAAGTAGCTAACAGAAAAGAAAAGGTATGTGCAAAGCTTTTATATGCATATGAAGGGCCTTATAGAATACAGAAAATATTTAATAACAATACATATGAATTGATAAATGAAAAGGATGGACGAATAAGAGGAAGATTCCATATAACAATGATTTATCCGTACATTAGTTAAAAAAATGTAAATATTTTAAAAGTTGTTGTTTGTTCAATAATTAAAAATTTGTTTCTATGGAAACTAAAAATAATTTGTTAATATTATAAACTTATTGCAATTGTAATGTTAGAAGTTATTATTGAATGTTCTGAATAGAATTATTTTAAAATTTTAAAAGGCAAATTTAGAAACAAAAGTATTTATTTTAAATTTCTTTTTAAATTGAGGAAATTATGTTATGATATCATATGAGTGGATATAGTTTGATAATAAAATATGATAAAAGAATTTGGTAAAGCATTGTAGTCAGTCTTTACAAAAGTTTAGAATAGAAAATGTTATTTGAATTAAATTTTAAATAGAGATTATATTTTAAGAAATGAGATTGGAAAGAATAAATTTCATATATTTTAATGTATAAAGTAAAAATGTTGGAAAGATAGAAATTATTTACTACTGATATCAGATACGACAGACCAAATTAAAATATTAAAAAGATAACAAAGTATGTAGGTTTCAAATGTATATTAAATATAGTAAGCATCAATAATGAAATACGGTAGTTAAGAGAGTTGTTTTAAATTATTAAGAATAACAAACTTATAAAAATGTACACAGAATTTTGAAAACTCCTTTTTGATATAATAAAATTTGAAATTATGCCTTATTTGTATGAATATTTTGGTGGTATACAAATAACAGGGCTGTTAACAAATCTACGTGGTGGAAAAATATGAGAATGTAATTTTGAAGTGATACAAGTACATAATCGGTGAAGAGATTGTGCATAACAGTTAATTAGAAAGAAATAACCAGAAAACTACAATATTTAAATAGATTTGGATTGAGCTGCTTTATTGGAACTGATACAGTTTATGGAAAGGAGTGAAAAGGATTTGACTGGTGTGGATTACTGCAAGTATAGGAGCCATGAGGAAGGACTGATGTATCTTCTTGGAAATCGTTCTGGGTGATTGGTGGTGTTTGGATGTTTCATTTTCATACAGAGGACGAATCGTCATGACATTTGAACCTGAAAGGAAGTAACATTAGTTGGAGTACATCAAGGATAGTTTACTGGCAGAAGAGGTTTGGGAAGGAGAAATGGAAGTGTGACGGGTGCAGTCTTAGTAATAGGAGGTTGGAGTCTTCGGCTATTTGGATGTTTTCTGGAGGGTTTGACGGCTGTGGATTGGTTTGACATTTAATTGCAGTAGGACATTTTCGTGTGGTGACTAGTTGTACAAAGAGGATCTTCGATGCTGGATGTGCAATTAGTAGAGTCAATAAGGTTGGTTAGTAGTTTAGTTTAGAATAAAACTGAAATAGATGAACAATATTTATTACTTACAATAATAAAAAAAAAATTATTACTTACTATAAAAGATAGATAAAGTCAGACAACATAATCATATTGAAAATAGTGTACGTTGGTCGTATTTGATAACAAGTAATAGAATTATTTTGATTTCATTCAAGATAAGTGATATTTAAGGTTATTTGACAAATGAAATTTATTCTAAAAATGACAAGTCAAATATAAGACAACTAGATAAAAAGAACCTAACCCTGATGATTGAGTTTTCATGTCAATAATTATTTTTAAAAGAGAAATTATTTGAAATTAATTTTTAAAATAAGAAATAAATACTTACAGCTAGCAGAGCAGGGCAATTGAATTAAATATTTATGCTACAGAAACATAAAGACAGTGTATAATTATATGGTCGCCCAACGTAGTGCAATTGACACTGCATCATAATAATATATTAATGTAACATTGAGAGTATGGGTTGAAGGTGCAAAAACTGTTTATAATGTTCATATCGAGAAATCCAAAAAAAAACTGATCCTTGGCGGGCTGTGGAAATTCAAACGTATAATATGTTGGTGGCACTGTAAGTCTATGTCAAATTTGAGGTTAGCAGGTTAGGTTTTGACACAGACTGACGCAAATAGCAAATAACCTAGGTTAAAATTTGTAGCATTTTTTTGTGTTTATTACTAATTACTATCTTCGTACAATAGAGACGATGAGTATGACCAAAAGCAAGATGGCAATACGACATTCTAAACCACTTCGGCACAGAGCGGCGACCTCCTCAATCACACTGTATTAGCTATCAATCTTGTATTGAAAATAAAGTAGTGTAATACATTTATTTTTAAATGTTATAGTTAAAATACACCTGCGGAAACAAGCAAAAAAATTAAAGATAAAATTCCCCCAATATTTCTTCATGGACCGGTTGACCACAAAAGTCATAGATGACATTAAAACCATTGTTAAAGAGAAATTTAATACCAATCTGTGGGACATCACTTAAGATAACACTTTTGAGTGAAAATGATTATATAGCGTTAGGAAAATATTGCTTAGCAAATCAAATTGAATTCCACCAATTCCAAAATCCTACAGAACGGCCCCTCAGTTGTGATTAAAAATGTTCCACCTTCCCTAACTGATAAAGACCTGGCCGATGAACTATCTGTATACAATCTTCCTATAATTAGCATCAATAGACTGTATAACAAGGACAAACTTCCAATTCCTGTGTGTGCAATTCGACTTACAGCCAACGAAAAAGCGAATAAAATTTTCATAATTGAAAACATCTTTCACTCATTAGTCAAAGTAGAGCCACGAAAAACATCTAACAATACACAACAATGTTACCGGTGCCAACGCTTCGGCCATACTAGGAACTACTGCCGCCTGCAGCCTAGATGCGTGAAGTGTCTGGGCAACCATATGTATTCCGCCTGTGTCGTTAAAATGGCGGACGATGATCACGTCAAAACAAACGACGGTAAAATTAATTGCAAATATTGCAAAAAAAGTGTCGAAAAATCAATTGCGGAGTGCGTATCGTGTAAAAACGCGTACCACACGTCCTGTGCCCTAAGAGTACCGGGATTAATCGCGGTCGGAAGGGACAATCTTGTAAAATGTTGTTCCAAGGTTAGGGACGCATCAACACAATCCCCAAATCAACCACATGCAAGAATTGATGGAGGAAAAACTAAGTAAGCAGAACAATTAACAAATCTGCTAAAAGCAAAAGAGGAAATAATCATGGAATTAAGAGAAAAACAAAAACTACTTTATAAAAACATAACCTTACTCGAGGAGATAAACAATCAAAACAATAATAAACTTCACACTATCCCGAAAACTGTGAACGCCCTGCAGTACACCTCTTTAGATAAACATACTCGCAATAACAATCCACAAAGTATTACAACAAACCCTGGAAATTCCAAAAATGAGGATCCACTCGGAGCACCTCGTTACAACACTCAACTAGAACACGACCAACGTAAAAAAATGGAATCCTACATAAATCTGGCCAAACATAACATTCAATCAAAAGAAGAAGAAAACAGCACCCATCCTGCTACACAAATATCTTCAAACGTAAGTAATGATAAGGATTCGGGCTTTATCAAGGTCGAAAAACGTAACCGAAGATTCAAAAAAAGATTAGGTACAGGAAAAATAGATGAAAATCAACAAAAAACAGGCTGCTGTGGACAAGATCGCAAGGCGTGGCTGTTCATTAATCGTGTTCAACCCCACGCAACTGTAGATATGGTTATAAATCACATAAAAAAACAGCAGAATTTTCAGAACGGGAATGTGACTGTAAAAGAAATAGAACACAGCAAAAAAAACAACTGGAAGTGCTTTGTGGTAACAGCTCCACTAGACAGGAAAGATGAACTGTATAATTCAGATTTCTGGCCACCGAACGTAGGAATAAAAAGGTTCAACTTTGATGTTTATAAAAGGTCAAAACCCTTGGAAAATTTGTTATGAATCAAAAAGACCCAGAAAGCAACGCATACTCGGAGCTAGACAAACAGCCATCAAACGGAGAATCCATCAATAAAAACACACAGAATACTCAACTGGAAATAAGTATTATCCACCAAAATGTTCAATCGCTGGGAAATGCCATTGACCGTATACAGTATTTTTACAAAGTAAACAACAGTACCAAGTCTTCTTAGTTACAGAACACTGGAAAACTGAAGAACAACTAAAAGTGCTACCCATAAAAAACTTCAACTTAGCTGCATACTGGTGCAGGAATGAAAACGAGCACGGGGGTGCAGCCGTATACGTACATCGCAGCGTCAAATTTAAAAACAGGAAAAACCTATTTACATTTTCTGTAAAAGGTGAACTGGAGTGTGCAGCAACTGAAATTGTTATTAATAAACAGGAAATAATAGTGCTAGCAGTGTATCGACCATGCAATGGTAACAAAGAAATATTTTTAAAATTATTAGAGAAGCTCATTACATCTATTCAGAACGAAAACAAACTAATAATATTAGGTGGCGATTTTAATATTGAGTTAACAAGAGATAATAAATACAAAACGGAACTTTTATCACTTCTTGATTCTTTCGAAATATATAAACACATAAAAGACGATACAAGGGTAACTAATAACACAAATAGTTGTATAGATAATATATTTAGTAATGTTGAATCTCAGGTTGAATGTCCTGTAAAGAACTATGTAATTTCAAATCATGTTTCAGATCATATGGCCCAAAAAATTTGCTTTAATCTAAAACCAAACAAAAATGCTACAAATAAAAATGTTAGAATGTATAAAGAGAAAGCAATACTAGAGTTTCTTAGCAATTTAAGAGAACAAACATGGAATTTGATTTACTATTTTGAAAATTCAAAAGTTAATGAACAATGGGATTGCTTCCTCAATGTTTTTTTGGAATTGTTTAACATTCACTTTCCCAAAAAAGTAATGAAAAATAAATTAAAAATAAATAATTTATACAATAATCCAGAATTAGTAACTTGCAAACAATCGCTAGATTTTTTATTAATGTTTAGAAACAGGGACTCTCATTTTAAAGATATGTATAAAATCCAAAAGAAAAAATACGATGAACTATTAATTCAAACACGAAAAGAAAACTATAATAAAAAAAATTTTTCTTCAGACAATAAAAATAGAGCGACGTGGACTGTGTACAATGAAATTACGGGAAACTCAAAAAAAAATAATGACTGCAAGATACCTGGATCTCCTGAAACAATAGCAAATGATTACAACAAATATTTAATAAATCTCATTCCCAATCTTTTTAAAACCAACACTGTCGCAGCAAATTTTAACTGCAATAATATCTCTAATAATGCTTCATTTTACCTAAGACCTCTAACACCAAATGATATCATCAATCTATCAAAAAAACTAAAAAACAAACTCAGTAGTGGCGTGTATGAGATTCCTGTGACTATTGTTAAACGCAGTATACCTTTCATAAAATCAGTAATTTGCTACATAATAAATAACTCCTTTAAATATGGCATTTTCCCAACACAATTAAAAATTTCTCTAATAAAACCACTATTTAAAAAAGGAGATCTAGAGAATCTAGAAAGTTACAGACCTATTAGTCTACTAAATAATTTTTCTAAGCTTTTTGAACTAGCTATGTCAACTCAAATATTAAAATATTTTCACGAATGTAATTCATTTAGTTCTTCACAACACGGGTACATAGAGGGCAAATCCACTCAAACTGCAATCTATCAATTTACGCTACATATTTTAAAATTTCTAGAAGAAAATAAATTTTCTGCAGGCATATTTATCGATCTATCAAAAGCCTTTGATTGTCTGAACAGAGAATACTTATTAAAAAAACTTGAAAGATACGGTATAGTCAGAAATGCTCTGAGTTGGCTTGCCTCATACCTTTCGGATTGCTGGCAATGCGTGTCTGTTGCAAAGGATGGCATTTCCGGAACGTCTGAATTGTTGGAAAGTCAGGTGGGAGTTCCCCAAGGGAGCATTTTGGGGCCAATTTTGTTCCTTATAATGATAAATGACTTGTCCTACGTGGTCGGTGGAGGGGGGCAGTCGGCAATTACAAATTTTGCCGATGACACCACTCTGTTGATTGCGGGGGATGGTCATCGGAATCTGATTGAGAAAGGGGAAAACTTGTATCTACAGACTAAAGAATGGTTTCTTAGTAACAATCTAGTAATAAATGAAAACAAAACAAACACCATAGTATTCAGAACCAACACCTCAAAAGAAAAACCTCTCATTAACATCGATAATAAAAACTTTCATACTGTCGAGAATACTAGATTTTTAGAAATAATCATTAACGAATTTTTTAAATGGACATCACATATCGATTATTTATTGAAAAAGTTAAACAATATTTGCTTTGCATTAAGAACTATATGTACTTAGGTAAATGATAAAGCTAAAAAAATAATCTACTATGCAAACTTCGAATCACTTATCAGATATGGTATTATTTTTTGGGGCGTTAGCAGCTCCACACAATCAATTTTCATTGCTCAAAAGAGAGCAGTTAGGTTAATACACAATATGAAACCTAGGGATTCATGTAGAGAAAGATTTAAGAATTCAGGTCTCCTAACAGTTTTTGGTTTATATCTGCATGAATGCCTCTTATATCTTCATAGAAATAAAGAACAGTTTCTATCTAACAACACTAATAGCACATACAAAACCAGAACTTTAGATATGGTTTATCCCATTCATAGACTAACCCTAACAGAAACACACCCATCCTACATGTGCATTAAAATATTCAACAAACTACCTACTAATCTAAAAACAATACAGAACTATAAAGAATTTAAAGTAAAAACCAAAAAGCTTTTAACGGACCTGGAGCCTTACAATCTACAAGACTATTTCAATATGTAACTATGTACAATGTATACTTACACTTCATTGACGCTATTTCACCTCAGGTTTCTTGTAGTACTGTTAAGGTATTTATTGTAAGAACTTTACTTGAAATAAAGAAATTATAAATAAAAAAAAATAAATAGATATGAATAAAAACACTCCCCCAGTCTGTGTTAACTGTGGAAACAACCATCCCGCCAACTTCAGAGGCTGTAAATACTTTCAGGATTTAAAAAATGCCAAAAGTAGAACACATGCCAGAAGCCAACAACCTAATAATAATACCCCACCAGCTCCTGAAAGCAACCACAACTTCCGGCCTCTGTCCAAAAACTACAAAAAAAATTTATTACAACCAAAACTGGAAGCCAACAAACCATTCCCTTAACACTGAATCTCTAATCAACACAATTCTCACATCACTTTTAAATCTGATCCAACCCTTCCTAGGGCAAATAAAACAATTCCTTTTAACCAACCTCTTACCGCTTCTCCTAAACGAATCATAACTCAAACAAAACACTAATTCAATTAAACATCCTGAACTGGAATGCCAATGGATTAAAGGCACAACAAACACTATTCACAACGTTTCTTGCAAGATACAACGTTGACCTGGCATGTATCTCGGAAACTCATCTGACCAACAATGATAGCATCAAAATATCAGGATATTGTTGCTATCGTACCGATAGAACATCAAGATTCGCTTCTGGGGGAGTCCCCATATTCGTCCAACAAAAAATCATTCATAATGAAGATGTAACAGTCCACACCACCAACCTCGAGACAGTTGTCGTCAAAATTAAATCACAAAAAGACAACTATATTAAAATAATCAGCGTGTACCGACAACCAAATAAGCAGCTTCTCGAAAATGACGTATGCAAAATTTTCTCAGGCAACGAACCCACTTTACTGATCGGTGATCTGAACTCCAAAAGTACTATATGGGGCTGCAGAGCAGGTAATCCAGCTGGAGGAAAACTTGAAGCAATTGCAACAACACATGCTCTCCAGATATTAGGGCCTGGAGAACCTACATACTACCCATATTGATTAGACCATCAGCCAGATATTCTGGACATAATTGTTCAAAAAAACATTAATACACAAATATTCCAAGAAGTTTATGCTGAGCTCAACTCTGATCATCTGCCAGTAATAATTTCATTTATAACAACACCTTCTCGAAGACTTATTGAACCGAGACTAATATGTGGATTAGTTGACTGGAACCTTTTCCGTGAGCACTTGGACAAAAATCTCAAGTACCCTAACAAATTACTACGCCCAGAGGAAATTGACGAAACAATAACACACATCACAACTTGCATACAAGAAAGCGTGCAAACAGCTACAACTCCGCGAAAGGAACGAAAATATACTAACTATGGAACTCCTCCTACGTACATAATCAGCCTTATAAAGCAAAAAATTCGACTGCGCAGAGTGTGGCAACGTACTCGACATCCCATAACGAAAAACCTGGTTAATAATAATTTAATACATGGAATCAAAACGGAACTGGATGAATACAAATACAGGTCATATCAACAGCTCATCAGAACCTACGAACCAGGCGATCCAGAACTATGGAAAACCACGAGGAAGATATTACAACAGGTGTACCCCTCATCCTTACTTACCTTTGAAGGCTTACACTTCACCGACTAGCTCAAGATACGGTTTCTTATCAGGGTTTAACAATTGTGGGATTTTTAGTTCGTTTCACTTTCATATAAAGGTAAAAGTTCATTAATCAGAAGAAATGGGCGCCATAACTTTATTTAAAAAGTTTTAAATTCAATAAGTTTACAAAGGTTACGTATTCTTTCTAACAGTCCACAAATCAATTGTTATGCATTAGAGGCTTATACCTTTCTAATTTTAATACACATTATGTAATTATTTAGCAAGTTTTATTCTTCTCTGACAAGTTAGAATTTGTTCTAATAAAACGTTAGGATTAATGAATCTATCAGTATCTAGGAGATTTCTTATACCTATTTAATTAATAACCTCCGGTTCGTAAGATGAAAATGTAAAGAGCTCTCTATACCCTCGTATTTCTCTTTCCTAGGTCTTAATTACGATTAATGATCGGTATTTAGTTTAATTGGTATCATTCCATGTAGTATAAGAAAGGTCCTTTATGAAAAAAAAAATTATTATTTGACAAGTGACCCAAAAACCAACTTGACAGTCACAGAACGATTTAATCTCACTTCAGGCCACATCACCTGGTAAGTAACTATTGTTTTTACTTGAAACTAATCTGTTATTGAATATTCTTAAGGCTTACGCCCTAATTTAATTATATTTAAGCTATGACGCGGGTTTAAGTCTAACTAACGATATTAAACCCTTTCAGGACTAACATACGGTTAATGCAGAGAACCCTTGAACCTGGACCTCTCCATCTGCCAACATTAACTATGAAGAACTCCTCATCGAACCAAAGAAGTTGCCCTTGACTGGTGAGTGATCTCCTAACTGGTTATAGATTTCTAATTGCGTCCTCTCTTTTCCTTATCGCTCGTAACTTATCGACACACTTCTCCATGGCGAATATACAACTGACCAGAACTGGCGTCAAATGAAAAAGACCGACGAGCTGGTAGTCAAAGAGGAAGCCCTAAGAGCTGGTGGTCAAAGAGGTGACACTAAGAGCTGAATCAAGGAAAACCCTCTATTACGATTTGTATGTATTAGTTTGCCGTCTACCTACCAGTTATATAATAACTGCCCTTTTCAGAAAGAAAATGTTTGTGGAATTTATTCTATCTGCCTGAAAAATTATTATGTTTTAATACTATGCTGTATGAGTTAAATAAAGGCTTACTATTGTCTGCTTGTATCCTTTCTAAGCTAGGATTTCCAATTTGCTTCGCTTCTGCATAGAGAAGCGCCCTTTTGCTTTCTCAATTAAACAGGAAGTAATAATTTTTGTTATTTATTGTTCTTTTATTAACGTAACCATGGGCCTTCTAAATTAAATTTCAAAAAGGGTAGGCAACCCCTCCTACTGGTCTTGCGCTTAAAGTTGCCTATCTATTAGGATTAATTAATATTGAACGATATTCCTGTAGAAGCTACGATATGTACTGCTACACAGGTGCAAGAAATTCCTTCAATAACAACTAACAACACAGTAAATAACACTGATGAAGAAAAATCTGAAGCATTTGCTGACTCAAAAAAACGTTGACTTGTAGCACTCGTTAAGATCCAAGTTTCGCAAATATAATACTCAACCATACAGAAACCCACTTGCCACTAGCTGGAGACCAAATGCATCCAACTTCACCTAAAGAATTAGTCCAGATAATCAAAACACTTCCACAAAATAAAACCCCAGGCGAAGATGGAATGCCCAACATAATCCTTAAGCAACTTCCATGGAAAACACCAGCTTACCTAGCCACCACCTTGAATGCATGCCTAAGAACTGGCTACTTTCCCAACAAATGGAAGTATGCATTAATTCTTCTCTTCTACAAACCGGATAAAAACAAAAAAGCTATCGACAACTATAGACCCATTAGCCTGCTAACAACCTTATCCAAGCTATTCGAAAACGTAATATATACCAGGCTAAAAGCTGAAACAGAGAGACTACAGCTACTACCAGTCTTTCAGTTCGGCTTCAGAACAGGACATTATACATGCCACCAACTGCAACGTATCGTTGAAATAATAGAAAAAGGGTATGAATCCAAGCAATACACAGCGACACTATTCGTGGACCTAACACAAGCATTTGACCGTGTATGGACCGAAGGTCTAAAATACAAGCTTGCTAATCTTAATATTCCAGAATACCTAAAGGCCATATTATATTCATATCTAGATAACAGAATCTTTGCAGTGAAGATTCATGCAACTGTTTCATCAACTAAACGCATTAGAACGGGGGTACCACAGGGGACTATCCTAGGCCCTATTCTATTTAATATGTACAGTGACGCCTATAATTGGCCTAACGGCTGTTGGCTGAGTACCAAAATAAAATAAATAAAAAATTAATATTTTTACCAGTGATATTCCTCACACAGAAGCTGACTTAGCATTATTTGCGGATGATACTGCATTACTGACTAAGAGCAACAACTTACTAGATGCAGTAGTACAACTACAAAATGCAGTGAATGTACTGGCAAAATGGTTCAAACGTTGGAATCAGGGCCGTAGCTAAGCAAAATGTTACTGTAGGCAAGCCAACATTTTTGCGCCCCTCAGTACACTAACGATAGCGGTGACAAAATACTAATTTTACTGTATAACGTCTGCATTTATTACAGTATATATTATGTATATTGACAACAAATGGGTAGGTATTTAAAACGAAATCCAACTAACTGGTAAAAAGAATATATGCTAAGTTTAAAATATTTGGTAGTTTGTGAAAGTGCATTACTTTTAAGTTTTGTTTACTACGCTTACCATGTCTGGAAAATTTTTAACCCTAAAGTATAATACAATCTTGGTAAATAGAACCAAAGTGGAAGTGCAACTAATGTATGGCGTTGAAGAATGTGTGCTGGTCAGGGATAGAATTCCAATCGGGGCAGAATGTTTGAAGTTCTTACACTGGCGTGATGGATGTTTGTCTAAGCGTCATATTTTTGGGAGTTGTTGGCGTATGCGATTGCTCGAAGCAATAATTAATTATAATAGGATGAGTTGCAACAATACTGTGCTATGCGTACTTTTAGTTAATGCGTCAGATGATAGCTACTGTAGAATGCACGTATTAGTTGGTTTCATCATGTTGATAGCTTTTTTTGGAAACAACAGGAAACGATAGATGCCAGAGGTTTTTGCTCGTGATGGATGATTACCTGGTAATTAAGGAGAGTGAAGACATGTTGTTCCGGCGAGAGAGAGAGCCGATCGGATTTACCGATTTAAAGTAAGTGCTGTAATGTGTAAGATCAGTAGACACCGAATACTTACTAATTCTATACGAGTTGAGTAGAGGGAAGTGGATGGTTCTGGAACCTCCCCCCACCACTTGACTTTGAGTTCAAGGCAAGGCCACGTTCAAGCCCAAGGTCACATGCAAGGCGAGGCCGCGTGCAAACCCAAGGCCACGTTCGAAGCGAGGCCACGTTCGGAGCGAGGCCACGTTCAAGATCAAACCCGCGTTCGAGGTTGAGGCTACTTTAAAAAAAACAAGTTCAAGATCACGTTTACGGCCAAGGGCATAGAAAGAGTTAAGTAGTGCTTAGAACAGACTGCGCTTAACACATTTATTAAAAAAAATTAGGCATGAAGTAAACGCCTAGGATACTTCATGTCTAAATTATGACTCGACTAGGATTCGAACCTAGGTCTCCCTGTATATCAGCAGCGCAATGTGCAGCCGAGGGTATCTTTACCTCTAGACCATCGAGTCTGATAGAATATTTGGTTACTCATCCAGAGTACCTTCGTAGAGTGAAAGATACACATAATTTAATAAAAAGTTATATTTAAGATGCACATACAAAGAGTAATTACAGTAGTGGCTAGACTAAATGATTATAATACCAACAGATTAAGAAATACGTTACAGACATACACATTAGAGCGAATAAAATAGTGCTTAAAACAATAGTAGATATACAGCAGGAATTATCCGCGGGTGAGAGCAGCTTCTTCAAGACATCAGGTTTATTTTTTAGCAAAATCGTTTGCCAAGTCGTATCTACCGCATATGAAGGGAAATGGTATTTTATCTTGAACGTTAAAATGTTATGTTCAGTAAAGTTGTTCACTTGTATTTTAAAAACGGAAATAGTTGTCAAGGAACTGGTATCCATTTTACGCCACGTCACGTTGTGCACTCCATCATTGTAGGCGAAAGAAGCTGAACTGCACCGCGGCGGTTGAAGGACGTAGAGAATCCCATCATGAACTGCAGCGAGAGCAACCAAAAATTGTATTGGTAGCATGTTCAACAAGTCGATGGCAACTAGTGAATGGTTTGGCGCCGCACTTTGCATCACTTATGACAACAGCAACCTTTTGTTTTGTCGGCCGCGCCCGTTCCATTGTTGCCAGCCACATCTACTCCGGGGGAAAATGCAACGCATCGATAAGTTGCATAGTCAAGTCTTCTATGGTTTGTAATTGCTGGTAGACCTTGGCAATTTTGCAGTTGGGTGACCAACGGAGGTGTTCAGATAGGGGTTTGTCATTGCGCTCCCAACCAGAAATTTGAACTCCGCAGTAGAAACACTGTACACAATTAATCGTGTCGCTGATGCAAAAGAAACCGGCATCTGCTAGCGATTCTGGAGTTTGACCTCGACTCCAATCGCCGAATGTTCGTAGCCGTTTGGAGTAGCTCGCAAAATCTGGATATCGAGGTTCTGAGCTCATGATGGCAACTTACTACGCACACGTTTGTGAAAGTTTTATATTCTACAATTCAAGGTCACAATCTCGAAACTTTGAAATAAAACCACCGAAATATTTCTAAATATATTTATTTATTTCCAAGTATAAGTTATATATGTAACTTCCCCATCCTCCAGTAGGCCTAGGTACCGGTCCACTGGCTTGAAGATGTGGGTCTGCCACCACACAGCTGACGATCCGTCGAAGACTGCGGGCCACGTCCGTAAGGTGGTCGTCTCCGCTAGGGTCTCTCCTTGTAGGTTCAGGGCGTACTCCATTGTGACCACTGCCTGGAAAGACCGTTGAGAGGATGCTGGAGGGCAACTAGCCAAAAACCGACGAAAATGACGGTAAAATTGTTCTGCATTCTTGAAGTTAGTTGCCATAGCTGCTTGATGATTATGGTAGGCGCTGGGGGATTATCTCCGGTGTTTATTAAGATATTTCATCGGGATTTTTTGCATTGTGTTTCTAGCATCATCTACATTGCTATTCTAAATTCTAAAACATTTTTCAGATTAAGCAAACAGAATGGGTAAGACGCTTATTTTTCGTATTCTAAACAGTATACATATAAGAAATTTACAGAAGAGTTTCTAAATAGCATCAGGTGCGGTCCAGCCATGTCGTCTTTTGGTAATTTTGTGTTAATTTTAACAGTTGATGTAATAAATTTTTATAATTTTAGAAAAAGCGCTGGTAGCGCACATCATAGACAAATATGGGACTGTAAGAAAAATATATGTTCATAAATCTGGTTCACAATACATTTATTTTTAGGACGACATAGCCCTAGTAAAAAACTCGACCTACATCCCAGAAGCCATCCTTCTAGAGTCGGGGTGGTTTCTGGGAACTCGTTTTAAAGTTTATCGGGACCTCGAATTACCAGACATGCTGTGGGTGATCTATGTGACTAAAAGTTGATTTGCTTCTTTGAAGAAACTATTTAAGTGTTTTTTACAGCTATTGTGAGGCCGCCCACAGCATTCTAGGTTAGGTTAGTTTCTAAGTTAGTCAGTAAGTTGTAAAATATATAATAAATGTTTTAACTTTTTTAATTTTTTTATTACATCGTTATAACTACATGATAAACACTTATTGCTGTTGTGCATATTTTTTGAACGCAATATCATATGTAATGATGTCCGAAGCAAACTTTAGCATTTCATACATGTAACGCACATTTTCCGATTGTATGGGTGGCAAAGACTCTTCGATACTTCTTTTAAAGTCGCCGGGTAAATTCCAAACACCTTTGATTACACTGCTGTAAAATTTTTCAAACATCTGGATTTTTACTAGTTCAGCTTTAGATTGCAGCAACGGCAAAAAATCCCACAATTCTGCTACAGACTTGTTTCCGAGATAAACTTGGGATCGATTACGTTCCTGCAGCACTATCACTTTTTTGTTTCCGATTTTTTGAAAATATATTCTTTTGCCAGGACTTATATCCACCGGTGTTGGCTCTCCATCTTCATAGTTAAAGTTCCTATTTATCACATCTTTATTTGCAACAAAGAGCAGCCACTCTCCTTTGTCCAACAATATAAAATCTTTGTTAATCCCACTAATTACAACTGCCGGCACAAACGATCCATAACAGGTCAAGCCCAAACTCACAGATTTATTTCTTGACTTATTCAGCGGATAAGTTGTTGCGTTTAACAATACTGGATATGAGAGTTTCACGTTTTTGTTAGTCACTCGCTGCTTCACAGTTTCACCAACCTTTTGTACTTGCTCCATTGTTTTTGCTAGTACAGCACACGATACACTACTGAACACAAAACTACATCTCCTGTTATACTCATTCTTCAAGGTTACTGTCGGTGGCCTCGCTCCGAACGTGGCCTCGCTTCGAACGCGATCTTGGGCTTGCACGTGGCCTCGCCTTGCATGTGACCTTGGGCTTGAACGTGGCTTTCCCTTGAACTCAAGGTCAAGTGGTGGGGGGAGGTTCCAGAACCATCCACTTCCCTCTACTGAGTTGCAACAATAGTTAAAGTTGAAGGTGCCAGGGGGCGGTCACCACCGGTCAGCACCAGAGCCAGTAGATATAGGACAGTACCGCCACGTCCGCCAAGTTTATTCCTCTGACATATGCGTCACTTTGAGGTTTGTAGCACAATTCCGTCAACGTGACGTTTGTTGATAATCCAAAACTTTAGACATAACTCAATCAGTTATTGCTGATGGGAACAAATATGGCGGCGATGGCGGCATTTTTACCGGTAAAGAATGGCGGTACTCTCTTATATATACTGGCTCTGGTCAGCACAATTATTGTTATCATTATGCACGTTTTTAGTTTTTTCTTCTTTTTACATTTAACTGCCTGCCACCGTCACTGGGCCAAGGAAGAGGCATTGTTTGCACCCCACCGCCGCATTGTCGTGAGTCGCGTCCGCCACTTTGATACATTTTAAAAGCATCAGCATTTGAATTTTAACATAACACAAAAACGCGTCTAACGCAAAATAAAAGATAAATAAAATTAGATAAAACGACAAAAATAGAAAACAATAATTCATAACAACGGGAATACATATTATATTATGCATACGACAGAACATATATCATTTCCTTATATATAAACTATCTGTAGCCTGCTGCGCCCGCCGAATTTAAAATTTCGTGCGTTAGTGTGAGGTGCGCGCAGATCTTCCTGCCACGAATGCCACTCGAACTAGCATCGGGCGGCAAAGACGGAAAATCGATTTGTAAGGGTGTGGTTAAACGCAGCGTTTGGGCGCATTCAGCAAGCCACTAATAAACCTTCTTTATTGTTAAATGAAATATACTTCTGCTCGTAGTTTTAAAAAACACAACCAATAGGCATAATAAATAACTGGTTTTTTGCGATAATATCCCTATTAAAAGTAATGAAAAGTTTGTTTACAAAAACCCGAAAATAGTAAACCGTCGAATAAAACCTTGGTACTTTTACCGGTTTAACATGGCATGTAGTGATTTATTTTAAAGGTATGATACGTGTTGGGCCTGTGTGTCTGCCTGTCTGCGTCTGTCACGTATTTATTGTTGCCGGTCGGGCACAATTTGTTCGCATTCCTTGTCCGCGCATAACGCGTCTGTCTACAAATCATATTCCCTCTAGGAACACGGGTTCGTATCCCACCGAAAGCAATTTTTCGTTATCTTTGTGAATTAATGTAATTCGCATTACTAAGCGTCTTCTTTTACTATTTCAGTGTTATTAAAAACACAAAGAAAATAATGGGAATTCGAATAAAAAACATAAAACGCAATTCTAAATAATTTCACATGATTATGCTTAGTATCATATAAACACAAAACATAAATAATAATAAAACTTGAAGTACTTCTCGTACCTGTCACCTCATTTTAAAAGTTTAATTTATTGGTATTTATTGTAGCTATAAGTTTTTCTTTTTTTTGTTGCAAATTTTGAAATACGTATACCTATAGTTCAAATTAAATAGTTTGTAAGAGGTCTCTCTGTTGATATTAAGCCTGTGTAAGACACTCTGTCTTGACATATAATTGACCTTAGAAACTTCGTAATTTGTTATAATTTAGAAAGTGATCGTTAGCGTGGAATGTAATGTGTCGACCAGATTGGCAGCAATTCCCATGATCATAATTCGCATTATTTAGGATAAAATCCTTAATATTACAAATTAATTTGTCCGTAAAATTGCCCACTCAGTGATTTGTTTTTGTTTCATTAGTATGAAAGAAATAATTTTTCCCACTGCCATTTTGGCGCCCTGGTCGCTTGTGCCTGTAGGCGGGGGCCTACTCTGCCTATACCTAGTTACGGCCCTGGTTGGAATCTAATGATAAACCACGAAAAATGCGCTGCGAAGATATTCACTCTTACACATGTCTACGAACCACTACCATTAATAATGATTAATAAAAAATCAGTCAAGTGGCTACATAAAACAGAAGCAGTGAAATACTTAGGGGTGTACCTAGACACTCAGCTCACATGGAGATTTCATATAAACAAAAAATTAAACGAAGGACATACAAGGTTGATACAACTCTATCCGATCATTAACCGAAAATCGACACTAAAACCGGAATGTACCATGTTGCTCTATAAAACACTAATACGGCCACTAGTACTCTATGCCTGTGTGATCTGGGGAAACACTTCTAAAACAAATCTACTAACAATCCAAGCACTTCACAATAAAATTCTTAGAATTTCACTGAACGCCCCCTGGTATGTTACTAACAAGCAATTACATACAAAACTAAGTTTGGCAATGATAACGGAGCATATCAAAAAACTAGCCGCAAACTTCCATGCTAATATCAACAACTGTTCTGGTGCAGTGTAGTATCAACTTGGCCAAAGACAAATACATACAAGACTGAAGCGTAACCTACCACAAGAAATTTTTCTAAGCCAAAGTGACAGTGATAGTGATAATGCCTAAACGAATGACAAAATTAAAGCATTGTTTAAATTAAGGGTTTTTCAAAAAATTTAATTCCTAAGTGGTGAGATTATCTATTCTGTTATAGTAATCATGCATAGCAAATTAATTTGTTGAACTGGTACGTCTTAAAAAAAAAGACCTAAAAAGAACCTAAGGCACTCGATATTTTCGGGAAACTTTTTATGAACGTCTTGGTAGAACATCAGAGCCTTAAGTAGGTACAGTGACTATATAATCACAGTGTGGCCATACAATTGTTGGCTGGTACTTTTTTATCCAATGTCAGGACTTTGACCATATGACCAAAGCAGTCGGTGTCTAAGGTACCGGGTACTTTGCATGCCTAGACCTTGTCCATTAACAAACAAACAAACAAACAACAAAATAAGCTTTTGCGGAAAACCATGGTGATGTAATAAAAAGAATAGAATTTTTTTAACGGTGTGAGCGACATTTGGTAACAAAAAATTACTAAAGTCAAAATAAAATTTGACAATTCATTTGCTGAAGTGAAAGGTTGTTAATCAAAATGACTGATCTCTCAAATACAATACAATACCACAAAGGGGTTTAAATGTTGAAGAAATATGAGTCATAAGGTGTCGTCAATTTATTACAATTAATGGAAATTGGAAAATTCAAATCCAAAACACAAATGATATAGCATCATTTGTAGAAATCTTCGTGGTAATTTAATATGCTTTATTAACATCTAAATTATATTAGATACATGGGCTAAACCCCAATGTAGACCACTGGTGCTTAGGCGCATACGCGTGATAATGTGATTCTCAGTTTGTCGGAGGTTTTGCAAATAATGTTCAGACAATGGAGGCAAAACACAGGAGTCTCATGCCAGACCCAATCTTGGCTGCTGTCAAGGTGCGGATTTAGGTTAGCTGCAGTTTAAGATTTGTGTGTACTTAATACAGAAATCATGACATGATAACAGCAAGGTTCAGAGCAAAAATATTTAGTATTACAATTATAAATATATATGCGCCAACAAACAGACGATCGAGAAGAAAAGGATATATTTTATGAACAATTACAAAAAACGTGATCAGATCAGAAATACCTATAAAAAAGACATTATAATATTAATGGGTGATATGAATGCTAAAATAGAAAGAGACAATACTGGAAGAGAACAAATAATGGGCAAAGAAGGAGTGGGCGAAACAAATGAAAATGGGAAATTATTTTTAGATTTCTGTACAACAAATAACCTTGTTATAGGAGGAAGTATTTTTCCCCATAAATAAATTCATAAAGTAACTTGGACAAGCCCAGGAGGAAAAGTAAGAAACCAGATTGACCACATTTGTGTTGATAACAGATTTAAAAGCTCTCTAATGGATGTACGTGCAATGTAGGGAGCAGATGTTAGATCAGACCATGCGCTTGTCAGGCCGAAGTTTAGAATTAAACTTAAAGCAAGAAATAATGCACACCACAGAAGAAAGAAATATAATATCCAATATCTTAAACAGGAGGAAACTCGAAAGAAATTTGAAACAACAATAAAAGTAAAACTGGAAGACAGAAACGAAATAAACAATATGGACATTGAACAGTTATCGGAAACCTACAAAGAAATAATAAAAGAGACTGCAGAGGAAATTATAGGAACAAGAAAAAGAAATAGAAAAGGATGGATGACAAGACACACATGGGAATTAATTGAAGAAAGGAAAAAAATCAAACAAATTATTATGCGAAAAATCTTAGGAAAAGAAAGGACAACTTCAACAATTATATGTTGCTAAAGACAAATTCAAGCCGGATGTAGAAGAGACAAGAATTACTATATACAGAAAATATGTACTGAGATAGAAGAACACTCCCATCAGAATCAAACAAAAGACCTGTTCTTAAAAATAAAACGCATCACAAGAGAATTCAAACCAAATACCTGGGAAATAAATAACGATAAAGGTGAAACTGTCACAGAAATTGATATGATCCTGAACATATGGAAATCATATTGTCAAAGTCTTTATGACGATGTAGATCAAGCTACTCCCAATCAACATACCAACCTACAGCTTTCGGAAAAAGAACCACCAATACTACGCGATGAAGTAGAAATGGCCCTAAAAATGCTTAAGAGTGGAAAAGCTTCCGGACCAGATGGAATGTCGTCGGAAATTATAAAAGCATCGGGAGAAACAGGAATTCAGGCCTTACTAACTCTGTGCCGTAAGATATGGGACACTGGTGTATGGCCTAAAGACTGGGCGTGCTCTACCTTCATACCAATCTACAAGAAAGGCTCAAAGAAGAAGTGTGAAAATTACCGATTAATTGCACTTACCTCACACGCTAGTAAAGTTATGCTTCACATCCTGCATAATAGAATTAGAGCCTTCTTGAACTGTCAAGTTCCCGAAGAACAATGTGGATTTGTTAAAGGCAAAGGTACGAGCATACAAATCTTAAACATAAGGCAAATTATTGAGAAGTCGAGAGAATTCAATGTCCCTGTTTATCTATGCTTTGTGGATTACCACAAAGCATTCGACACAGTTAGATGGAAGCTGCTGTGGAAAATTCTAAAAGAAATGGGTCTCCCTCACCACCTTATCTATCTGATCAAAACCTTGTATGAGGCAAACAGTTGTACCGTCAAGATAGACAATAACACATCGGCGTCTTTCCGTACAAAGGCTGGTGTAAGACAAGGATGCATCCTTTCTCCTATCCTGTTCAATATATACGCTGAACACGCTATGCGAATAGCTCTCGAGGACTGGAATGGAGGATTCTCTATAGGAGGCCGTAAAATAAGCAACTTGAGGTACGCCGACGACACCACTCTTGTGGCGTCATCAGAAGAAGAGCTAGCTGAACTGATAGCCAAAGTAGAAAGAGCTAGTGAAGATATAGGACTTAAACTGAATCGCAAGAAAACAAAAATTATGCTTGTTGATCGTGAAAACAACAATATCACAAACACACAACACATAGCAGGATGTGAAATTGTTGACGAATTCCTATACCTGGGCTCTCTGCTATCCAATCAGGGAGGATGGAGCGCTGAAATAAGAAGGCGCATTATTTTAGCAAAATCAGCAATGACCCGGCTACAGAAGATCTGGAAAGACCGAAATATTACCATTAGCACAAAGAAAAAGCTTGTACATACGCTAGTATTCTCAATCTTCTCCTATGCTGGTGAAACATGGACGATACTCACAAGCGATAGAAAACGAATAGACGCGTTTGAAATGTGGTGCTGGCGACGCATGCTTCGTATACCTTGGACTGCTCATCGCACAAATGTATCTATTCTAAGGGAGGTAAACATAACACAGCGGCTTTCGTCAAGGATCTATCAACGAGTGTTGTGTTACTTCGGCCACACGATGCGACGAACAAACGCTATGGAGAGACTGATCGTTGAAGGAAATGTCCCTGGTAAGCGAAAGCGGGGACGGTTACCAACCAGATGGTTGGATAGTATAACCCATCTAGCCGGCACACCCTTTCATGAAGCAGCCCACCTAGCTCAAAATAGAAATAAGTGGCGCAGAAAAGTTAAAGATATTTCAGATAAGCATTCTTGATAATCACGACGTTTCTGTTATGAAACTATACGACTAAAGAGAGAGAAAGACAAACAAATATAGAAGAACGCAAGAAGAGATAAAAGAAAAGAGCAGGAAGAGCTATTAACACAAGCCGAAAAAGCAGCAGGAATGAACGATATACAAACAATATATAACATAAAGCAAAAAATGTCTGGAAAGAAAGGAACACTGACGACACATGTAAAGGACAAAAAAGGTAAAATACTTAAAACTGAAGAACAGGTAATAAACAGATGGATGGAGTATTTCAAAGAAATATATACAAAACAGGAGACAGATGTGGACAAATCTGGGGTCACTGAATTACATGTAAACTTGAGTGAAATTTCAAAAGAAGAAATTGAGACGGCGATTAAACAACTAAAAAATGATAAGGCGGCGCGATTAGATGACGTTCCAGGAGAACTAATGAAAGCAGGAGCAGGATGTAATATTAAAATATTACACTGCTTATTGAACAAAATATGGACAGAAGAAAAAATACCAGTAGAATGGACCGAAGGGCTGATCATAAAAATACCAAAAAAAGGAGACAGGAAAGTGTGCGATAACTGGAGAGCTATAACGATCTTAAACACTACAAGCAAAATTTTAACTAGAATAATACTAGAAAGAATAAAAGGAGAGATTGATGGTAAACTCAGAGCAAATCAGGCTGGATTTAGAGCAAGAAGATCCTGTACCGACCACATAGCTACGCTAAGAATAATTGTTGAGGAAGCAATCAAATGGCAAAAGAACGCATATTTAGGATTCGTGGATTTTAAGAAAGCCTTTGATAAGGTGGACAGAACTAAACTATGGCGAGTGCTGAAAAATTATGGCTTACCTGCAAAGTATGTGCGCCTAATTAAATTGTTATACGAAAACTACAACGCAAGGATTGAACATAATGGCACAATATCGGAAAAGATAATTATAGAAAACGGCGTTAGACAGGGCTGTATTTTATCACCCCTGCTCTTTCTCATTGTTATTGATTGGGTAATGCGACAAGTTACAGATAACAAAGAAGGTTTACAGTGGAGATTTGGCCAAAAACTTGAGGATTTGGAATATGCCGATGATGTATGCCTGATTACAGAATATAGAAATCAATTACAAAAAAAGATTAATCTATTAAACACAGTAAGTAAGACAATTTGTTACGCTCATTTTGACATTTTCCTATTTATTGATTGAAATAAATTAGTCAGATTTGGTCATTTACTTTATTTTCCTAAATAATACAATACTTTACTTTAAGTTAGGCAACCTTGTTAACGTCTACCTTTAATTTCATACTTAAGGCTAAACTGCTGTTATCAGTCACAGCACTCTGCATTCTTTAGTTTTTACGTTGGCCAACTTTCCAATTTTTGGGAATTTTGATAAGCTGAATTGGGCTGGTTTTGAGCATTTTTCGGCCATTTCCTGGCAAGTCTTGCGTCGTGAAAGTTTGAATCGCTTCCTCTGGGGATCTGGTCTCATGGCTTTGGTAGCCATCTTCATAGTTGGAAGGATTTAGAGGCCCCGTTTCCCTGCTTGAATGCTTCGGGAATTGGTATTGATATCTCCGGCGTTCATTTCGTCACAGACGGATTTCATGGGACGTTCACTCTTCGCACACTTGGCTTAACGAGTTGGCTGCACAACATCTTAAGGTTTGTACATGGTGTTTGCCTACGTTTTCCTCTTTTGAACGTCGTAATCTATTTGAAAAATTTGTATTTTTAGTCATTAATCTGGGATAGCATTAAATTTGGAATCGCATTAAAAATCTGGGATCGAATTAAGTTTTAGGATCGCATTATGGATCGTATTTGCCATTGATTTTTGGATCCACCCAGGAAAATGCTTGTTATTTGATATTGGATCGCTTACCTCGTTTGGTGCTATGTGTATTGAGGCAATTGGTGCTTGCATCGCCTACCAGACATCCTCCCCACGATTTTTGCTATACTGTTGGAAGACGGCTTCTGCTCCGTGCATCCATGGCGCACTAGGTGCTTCCGAGAAGCCGGTGGCTTGCGTTCGGCCCTGGATAACAGCACGAGTGAATCGTATGTAACATGACTTGAGGTGTGTATATGTGTACTAGCGTAACAACCGCTTAGCTAATTGTAGACATTTCATATAGTAGTATTTGCATTGTAGGATTATTTGTTTGTAACTTGCATTAGGGCATATCTGCCGAATCAAATTTATTGTGTAGTTTTCATTTGAGCTTATTTGTTGATTCGTATCGCGCTTCGTGTAATCTGTAGAGTATACTATTTTTATGGTAGCTGTATTAGCCATGCTCGTGATTTAAGATCGTAGATATTTTGTGTTATCAAATTGTTTGCTACGCTTAGGTTTGCTTACCGTTGGATTGCAGTAAATGTGATGAAGGCCGCCTTGGACTGGGCCCTGTAACGTAATATAACATTCAGATATGCTATTGAATTATTTTAAGACAGTTTAGCTTAGCTAGATTACAGGCCAGCTGTGTTTTACAGAACTTTAGCTTCTGTATTCACCAAGTTTAGTTGCAGAGGTTAGCCTTGTACTTGTCAAACGTCATTTTAGGGTGTAGGTTGTAACTAGCGAACCGCTCACGGTAGTTTAATGCTCAAACTTTGGATATTCGTAAAATCGATCTTGGTAATTTGTTATTTTAGCTTTTGTTAGGAGCATAATTCAAGCCGTTGCTTTTATTAGTCATATATAAGAACTTGATGAGTTTAAAACAGAAACCGCCACGCCCTGTATGATCATACAACCGTAACAGCAGGCTTCGAGCCTTTGAAATCTTGACGTCACATTTAAACTGTAAGCTAACATTCGGGGTTGTAGTTAGCATTTTTGCTTGCATAGCTCTAGTTTTCGCAGCACTCTGCCTCACAGGATGCGTGCGAATAGTTGTACTTGTGTTGCCAATTGGTGTAGCAACTTATTTTCTTTATTCGTGATAGATTATAGCCCAGGATGTCCTACTTTTAGCGGTTGATTGATATAGACGAAATGTATTGATGCAGTGCCTTTGTCGATTTTAACGTGTTTATTGTGGATTTATTGGTTTGTATATTGTAACGTGTTTATTGCTGATTTATTGGTTTGTGTATTGATATTTGTTTATTGCTGTGCTTTTGATTTATTCGTATATTGTTTGACTTTGGTTGATGATTTGCCTGTCTGTGTTCGACTTGAACTTGTTATTTTGTTGCACTATAGTACCGAATAAAGCTGTGATATTTTTATTGGTCGTTGCTATTTTGTTTAACTTGCTGGTTTTTATCTCCGACCTTGTGAACGATGGGATGATTCGATGTCGAGGACCTGGCGCCCACTCTCTTCGTATTTCGTTTGGTATTCTTTTCAGCATAGTTGGAACCCCGACCCTCGCGACTAGTTAGCCCATTAGGCCGATAGTTACCAGCCGGCAAAATAACAAATACAACTTTCGCCAAAAGGTAAGGCCGACCGTCTATCTTCCCTTACAAATTGGATTGCAAATTAACACCACTAAAACAAAAATACTAAAAACAAACCCGTTAGACGACAGACAAATGTTATGAGTGTTCTGCTATATGGTTCGGAGACATGGGCATTAAGCGAAATACAATTAAAAGACATTCAAACCTTTGTAAATAAATCCCTGCGAAGACTCTTAAAAATTTACTGGCCAAATAAAATCTCAAATGCGGAACTATGGGAAAATACCAACCAAGAACTTATAAAGAAAACTATAAAGCGAAGACGATGGCGATGGATCGGTCACACACTTAGAAAGCCAGTGGAAGACGTAACCAGACAAGCTCTGGAGTTTACTATAAAAGGTAAACGAAAATTAGGAAGACCAAATATAACATGGAAGAGAATGGTTAACAAAGAATATACCAACCTAAACTTAACCTGGTCTCAAATCAAAGAATTGGCTAAGAAGAAGAAAGAATGAAAGCAGTTAATTGAAGTATTGTGTAAAGACTAAATTGACTAACTTAACTCAAAAATGTTTAAATTAAGTGTTAGTGTAACAGTGTAAATAGTACAAGGCTGACGACCTTGTATTAGAACAAAACTGTCATGGAGACGTCACCAGACGCCCTATGATCTCCAGAGGATCAAAAAGGACCGAAGAAGAAGTACAGAAATGCCTGTGCATCACCGTAAAAAAAGCAGTTAGTCCAATCGCCGTATATAATATAAAATTTGAATTTCCCAATGAGTATTTCTCTTATCCATAGCTTAAAATCCAGTTTCACCACTGGCATAACAGTTCCTTTATGCGCATAATCTATAAATGTCAAAATGTATCAGTGGGCTATACTGGAGTTTTCCCGATACATGTTTTATAGGTATCATTTGGCAAAGTATTGAATATTTTGAAGCACGATGAACAAAAAGAGATATAATTTAAAATAAGACAATTTCGGACATGCCTTTGGACCATATATTTAAGGAAGATTTGTAAAAGAAAATTTTGAAAATTCATTCAAAAAATTTATTTTCATAATCTGCTGAATTGTCCAAATATGAATTAAAATTTAAATAGTACAGTATTAGCAAAGAGCATATAATTATGTGCTCTTTGGTATTAGTTAAAATTTTAAAATTGACGGGATGTGAATGTAAATTGAAAAATAACAGTACCGTAAAACGGGGCTATTTGGAAACCGAGGGGCTTTTTGGAACAAATGAAATTTAAATTTCGCGGTAGTACTACGGTGTACCTGTTGCAATATACCGAATATTTTTAGGTTAGTTAAAGTAGCCCAGCGTCTCTAACATTGTTTATCATGGTTCTTGCCGTGGTGTTAGGATTATATGGTGTGCTCGCGCGCATATGTATTGCTATCCTTGTCGCACACTGTGACGTCAGCTTGGGAGCAAATTTGCGACACTACATTGGTAAAATTCTCGTAATTAATCCCTGTAATTCTTATTATTAAAGTTAGGGAATAAATGCAAATACGAAAGTTGGGAATATTTTTATGGTTAATAAAACATCCTTATTAAATTTATTAGCACAGCTATCTACGATGTTTTGTTAATAAAATACGTAATGAGAAAATTATATCTCAAACTTTTTAATTGTTGACATAGTAAATACAACAAGACTTACAGTTAGAAGTAGTAACATTCGCAAATTAAAATACGAAAAATAATGCAAATAAATTTATTTTGCACATTTAGTTGTGCAACAAATACCAAAGAAATAAGGTTTCTTTTATTTCTATTGTCCACCTATTTTTTTACATTCGTGAGCTTATACAATTTCTTCTGCAATTTTCGATTAGTTAGAAAAGATGCCTTAATCTAATATATATTCTAGTTCGCGCCATACAAAGGATTATTTCATACGGGAACATATTTAAGTAATTAGGGTCATTAACATCCCCATCAACCATTTTTTTTTAAACTAACGACTCTTTTGACAACAATTCACCATGTAAACGACTAAAGTGTGTGGCTAGAATTCGAGCTAATTGCATTAATTCTTCAATAGGATACATTAAATGTCATTTTGAAAGAAACTATCTAATCTGGACTCCTCGAAATAGCAAGTTTTCTTGTAGCTACGCCCAAATTTAAATCCTTATAATTATTTTTATGTCTGTAAGCTATATACTTTAAACAATGGTTACTAAAAGTCTCAGAAAGTTGATTTGAATTCAAGGAGCTTAAAGTATTTTCAAATGGAGTTTCATGGAAAGTAGATATTTCAGATTGAGGAAACAACTTCATATTCATACTCTGGTTCAACGAAGGTATAATCTTCTAGCAGGGTACTATTTTTATGAATATTTGAATTATCATCCACATCCTTGTTTTCTAATTCTGAAGATTTAATGGTATTTGCAAAAAACTCTGCGGTTAAACAAGACTGGACATCCTCTTCGGTATTTTTGTTCATTGTAAATATAGACAATGAACGTCGTTTCAGTACGTACTACCGAATTCTATACTTGATTTGAAGTGGAAATGGGTGATCATTGGTAGCACCCATATCTCGAATGTAGGGAAACATTGTGATTGAGTTTGTGTGTTATTAAATAATCGATGTTATACTTATCGCGGAGGTAAAAATATAAATGTGTTAAGGAGCGTTTGCTTAAAATAATACCCTTTTGAAATGGTAAAGGAGGCTTGTGTTTTCCAACAACCATTTTATTTATTACCTAACTATTTTTGTTTAATAACCCGTTCGCACACGGCGCTTTTCAGCATCCCGGGTAGTTAATAATTACGGCGGATCTTACGGCTTGCTCCCAAGCTGACGTCATGCGCGGGACTGACCAAAATTGAACCTCTACGTAGCACACCATATAATCCTAACACCACGGTTCTTGCCGCAAAATTTCAGCAAACGTGTTCAGTATTGGGATGAATGTGGTCGGGTGTCGTTCGGCGAAGAAATAATTGCTGGAAACTTTGCTTTGTCGGATTTTACACGTAAGTATAAAACGAATACTGACGGGATAAACAAATTTTTATAACACCTGTAGACACTAAGATATATTCATTTGGTTTAAAAAAAAATTGTTTTTAAAATTATAATCTAAAACCTTGAAGGGGGCTATTTAGAACGAAAAATGAGGTTATTTGGAACGTGATTGTTTATAGGTTGGGAAAAACTAACTTAATAAAATTCGTTAAATATTTTTAGTTTGTAATATTCCACGATTATAGAAAACCATTTTCAGATCAAACATGGTGCGAACGTATAAAAAAACCTTATCAAACGTCCGCAATGGCAAAAATTACACCCCATATAATTCATATTCAGCTGAACGGTTACAAAGGGCAATTAGAGCTGTCCAATCGCACACTATGAGTTTATCTGAAGCATCCAGAACATACTGTGTCCCAAAATCTACCCTTTCTCGGAAAGTTAGAAATCAAAATACATCTCAAAAAAATGCCGGACATCCACAGCTATTTAATCGCGACGAAGAAGCAAGTTTCGTTGAACATTTGAACATTGTTGGACAATGGGGTTACCCATTTGACACCATGGACCTTCGGTTGCTTGCGAAAGGATATTTAGATCGAAGGGGCAGAAACGAGCGTCATATAAAAGATAATTTACCGGGGTTGGACTGGGCCAAAAACTTTTTAAAACGCAACAGAGCAAATCTTTCTAATCGTTTTTCTGCGAATATATCAACTAAGCGCGCTACTTTGACTCACGAAGTTCTTGACAACTTTTTTGAAAACGCTAGTGTCAATCTAAAGGATGTGGATCCCGCCTTGTTGATAAATTACGACGAAACTAACCTTACAGATGATCCTGGGGCGAAAAAATTTATCTTTAAGAGAGGGACGAAATATCCCGAGCGCGTGGTCAATTCAACTAAAACCGCAATAAGCATAATGTATGCAGGTACGGCAAGTGGACATATATTCCAGCCCTACGTTGTATACAAATCAGAGCACCTTTGGGATTCCTGGACCGTTGGAGGACCTCCTGGTTGCCGTTATAATCGTACGAGGAGCAGGTGGTTCGATGCAGTCACGTTTAAAGATTGGTTTTTGAAAGTTATTGCCCCCTATTGCAGAAGGAAAGAAGGTATCAAGGTACTAATTGGGGATAACCTTTCCTCCCATTTTTCAAGAACAGTTCTTGCGACTTGCCGTGAGCTCAATATAAAATTCATATGTTTACCACCCAACGCGACTCATGTGATGCAACCACTTGACGTAGCTTTTTACGCGCCGTTAAAAAAGTATTGGCGGAAGATTCTCACGTCTTGGAAGAAATCAGCTGGGCGCAAATTTTCCGTGTTATCTAAAGATTGTTTCCCGACTTTACTTAAAAAACTCCACATAACAATTGAAGATAAGGGCAAACAGAATATAATATCCGGATTTAATAAAACTGGTCTTTATCCACCGAACCCATCAAGGCCAAAAGAACGAATTCCTTCGAAAGAACATGAAGAAGATACAGGAACTGCAGTTTCCGGAATAGTTGTAAATCTGCTTGAGGAGTTAAGAAATTCTGCAAATAATAATAATGAAAAGCAAGCCAGGCGTAAGAAAGTTTTTGCTGAACCTGGCAAGAGCGTCACCGAGGAAGACCTTCTAACTATGCCTACTTCAAGCACATTATCAAGGGGCAGGAAGAGGCGCAGCAATATTCAGTATAATCCAGATGATGCAAGTGATGATGAATCTATTCAGTCACATGATGCACCAAATAACTCGCCTGAAAGTAACTTTTCAGATCATGCAGAAGAACAAATCTTAGATGAAATCCAAATGAATGATATGGAAATCGGTTCTTACAACAGTAATGAATGGATTTTAGTGAAATATCCCACCTCAAATGTCTATGTTGGTGTAATTGACAATATTTCCAAAAATGATGAAGATGATCCTTATCACGTGGATTACTTGCGTCGCGTGCATGGTTCCAAACAAAAATTTTGCAAACCAACTCAAAAGGATGAGGACAATATTTCACAGGAAATGATTTTGAAAAAAATAAAGCCCCCTATTCAAGTTGGAACAGGAAGCAGAATTTTTTACCAGTTTGAAGATGATTTTTCCAATTTTAATATTCCATAGATTAATCTTAATCCTGTATGTTCTAATTTTGAGTTAATATTTTCCATTTTCAAATATGTAAAGCTCTGTAATATTAAAAAAATATATATTTCATTGTTCCAAATAGCCCCAATAGAGGTTTTATTTGGTTTTCTGCGAGTTTTAAATACTAACTCAAATAACCCCCTCCGTGGGGCTATTTGGAACAGGGTTAAAAAAATATGTACATGACACCCCAGTTGAATTGGGCGGCTAAATGTTTCGTCAATAGTTAGACGACATCAAGGTCTAATAGATTTAGTATGCAAGAATATAAAATAATATAATTACCTGGGGAGAATTGCATGAAATACGGAAATTTTGTCTCAAATAGCCCCGTTTTACGGTACCTATCTCCTATTAGAGAGAAAGATTTATTTATCGTCTTACTATATAACATAGTTTGCTACATTTAACAAAGAATGCCAAATTAGAACTTTACAATCTCACAAAAAGTTGAAAATAAATACGAACTAAAAAACTAGGAATAGTTTTTCATAGATAACCCATATAAATGGTTTTTTAATATCGAGAGATCCAAAAAAACCTGTTCCTCAGCGGGCTGTGGAAATTCAACGTACGAATAATATGTTGGTGACACTGTACGTCAATGTCAAATTCGACGTTATCAGGTTAGGTTTTCCGTCAGTTATGACACAAAATGACGCAAATCCTAACCTGCTAACCTCGAATTTTACATTAACGTACAGTGTCACCAACATATTATTCGTACGTCGAATTTCCACAGCCCGCTGAGGAACAGTTTTTTTTTATCTCTCGATATAAGCACTGCGTATTTAACACATATTGTTCAAATTTGTTTTAAAACGTTTTTACTAATTCCATTAGATCTGCAAAAATGTTGAAATAAGGGTGGAAATATTCCCCTTGCACTTGTGTAATAAACAATGTATATTAAATTATAATTTACATATACCTACCTGTGCTATAGTATTATTTAAGTTTTTATTGTATAATAGTTGGCGTTAAAAAAATCTATATTAATTCACAATTTTTACTAATTCTACGAATTCTTACTGTTATAGTGATATTGTTTTATATTCAAATTGTATCACTTATACTCAGTGATTCCCAAAGTGGGCGATATCGCCCCTTGAGGGGCGCTGGAACGATCCAGGGGGGCGATAGTAGCCTCGGGTGCATTTGGGGGGCGGTGAATGAAAATAAGAGGGCGGTGAAAGCTTAAAGAAGGAAGAGAAGATAAGAAGATTTAGCAAAACCATTCGTACATATTTCATCTCTTGTATAACATAGTGGAATATTATTTTCCAAATAAACACACAAAATGCAAGCTACAGATTTATTTATTCCATGAAGACTATTTACCATTATTAAATGTTCTTATTCTTCTTCATACCATTTATTACTTTATTTATTCAGTCTGTTTATTTTCCGTTTCTTTAATTTTACTTTATCACACCCTTTAATACACCATCCAGAAAGTTAATACCATTATAATAAAGGGTTTTTATTATTCAAATTTGCTTTTACTCAAAATACAGGTTACAACTTCAGAAAAGATTTGTTTATTTTGAAAATATCATTTTCTGTAGCAATAATAATTTATACAAAATTTCTATATGGTATATGTTATTATAACATTTCATAATTGACTTTTTCAGATAATCATTTGAGTTTGTCTTTCACTTTAGTTATTCCGATTGTTAATACCTACAAATTAAAATCTAAGCTCTGATGCTACCAAACAACTATCCCAACTAAATCAACTTATATGCTCGAACCTTTTTAATAAACTATTCGCAATTTAACAGTAACTGTATCTAATGTATCATTCATTAAACAATTTTCAAATATTTATGTTGTACTTTTAATGTATAAATCTTTCCTTGTACTTTTTAATTGCTAATTAATTTATTCTTTCAAAATAATTTCCTACCTAGAAATACTCTTATAAATAATTATCAGTCTCAAGAAGCTACCACTACAATACTGTTTGTTCGCTTAAAGAATGTAGATTTCCAGGGGGCGCTGAGTTTTTTTTTTTCTGAAAAGGGGGCGGTAGGCCAAATAAGTTTGGGAACCACTGCTCTACAGTGTTAATACCATGTTATTACTTGCTTAAAATTTAGTATGATTCGTACTTTATTTTTTATAAAATAACTCAAATGCATACCAATAAAAATATTGCATCTATTTTTTGGAATAATAATGATAATAATAATAATACCATTTATTTGCCCAAAAAATACAAGTTAAAAAAAATACAGTTACTATACAAATAAATGTAATTAGACATATAAAAGAAGAAGAGAAAGATGGAAGCAAGAATTTATGAATTAAATTTACTGCAATTCGCTAATTCGCCTCGCAAATTGTTGCGAAGTGCAATAATTCCCTCTATAGACTAAGATTTATAATATACAAATTACAAGATTTCTGAGATTTCATTAACCAAGGATTATTTAATCACAAACAACAATATATATAATGTATAAATAAAGTAAAATAAGAGAACTTCCAATAGAAAACATTTAGAATCATACTTCTATGAAACTAAATTTTTTATTTCGTTTTCAGATACTGTTTTCAAAAAATTGCAAATTTTTCTTTTGAAGGTTATTGAACTATAAGATATAAAAAAATCTATAGTAGAGTTAATTTTGATATAATTGTATATTTTATGAATAAAAAATAAAAAATTGTGCTGACCAAAAGACTTATTCATCTGAGGAGTATAGGCGACAAGATTATTGCGTAACCGAGTACTGTATAAATGTAGTGGAAATTCTAAATTTAATGAATTTCTGTGTTTGTACATATATTTGGCAATTGAAATAAAATGTAATCTATAAAATGTAGGCACGTCAAATTCACAAAAGAGCAATGAAGTGGAATAAAAATATGGTTTATTTAAAATAGCTTTTATAATAATTTTTTGCATAACTTCAATTCTAGATAAATGTATACTGGCCGCTCCACCCCACACGAGAATTCCGTAGTTTAATATTGACTATATATAACCATAATAAAGCGTTTTTAAAGTGTTTAGTTGAGCAAACTGCTGGAGAGTTCTAAAAAGATATATAAATTTACATATTTTTTTACCAAGTAATCTATGTGTACATCCCACCTTACATGTTGATCTACCATTAACCCTAAATATTTTATGGAAGAGGACTTCTTAATATTAATAGAACAAACACAATTAATTCCTTTACAATTATAAGAATGAATAATCAACTGATTTGGGATAGGTAAGGCTTAATTATAAATTGCGAAAGGCATATAAAACGTTTTATCATAATTCAAGGTTAGGATATTGTTATCTAACCAATATTTTAGAAACTTATGATAGTTAGTGGCATCAGAAATTACGTGATCCCATGAATCACCATTGATCACAATAGCAGTGTCATCTGCAAAGGAAACCATATGACTGTTATGTAAGTTGTAGCGCAAAAGGTCATTTATATACATAATAAAAAGCAATGGTCCCAAAACTGACCCTTGTGGAACCCCACACGATATAGATTTTGCAGAACTTAAAAAGAGTTATTAACTACAACCTGTTGTTTTCTTCCTGTTAAATAACTTTTTATAAGTGATAGTGCAATCCCCCTCACGCCGTACATCTTCAATTTATGGCACAAAATACGATGCAAAACTCTATCAAATGCCTTGGCCAAATCTAAGAATATCGCAAGAGTAGGCTTAGAAGAGTCTAAGGAACGATATATATTAGATGTCAGAAAAGCCAAAGCATCTTCAGTAGATTTCACATTCCTAAAACCATATTGATTATCAGAGAAAATGTTACAAAGGTTGAAAAATGATTCCAATTGTTTTTTGATAAGCTTTTCAAATATTTTGGAGATGCAAGACGTGAGGACAATTCGTCTATAGTTTGAAATCTTAAGTATTGAACCAGATTTATGAAGTGGTGTGACTATAGCAGTTTTTAGGCAATTTGGAAAGATACCTTCAGTTAGGCAATAATTGAATAATGTAGAGAGAGGTAAAGAAATACTCTTTGATATTTTTTTCAAAACTATTGTAGATAATTGATCAGAACCCCGTGAAAAGGTGTTGTTCAAGCTCTTAATACTATTTTCAAAGTCAAAGTGATCAAATGATTTCCAATATAATGACTTCTCATTTACATTGATATTATGTTGAAAGGCTTGATCCAGACCTGTTATTTCTGATGACAACCGATTCAGAACATGTACAAAAAAATTATTAAATTCATTAGCAATTGCCTCGTTACAATCAATTATTTGTCCATCTTCAGTTTGAATTTGTGTTATAATAGACTTTTTTGAATTTATATTAGCCACTGCTTTAGTAACTTTCCAGAGTTCTTTTGAATTTTTACAATTATCAAATTTGTTTTTATAATAATTATTTTTGCATGACCGAACTAAATTATTCACCAAGTTTCGTTGTGCTTTATAGTTATTGTGCGTGTTAAGGTTGTTTTTATTTCGTAAATAAGTTTTAAATAAAATGTTTTTTATATGAATTTGTCCCACAATTTCAGTTGATATCCATTGTTTTTTCTTAACTAATTTACTTTCCTTTTTAATTATAGTAGCATCCTTAATCGCAGTTTGTAAAATGTATAAGAAATTTTCAAAAACAATGTCAACATTTTGCTCAACCAAACCATTCCATTGAATTCTTTCTAATATATTATTTAATTTTTTGTAGTCTATTATTTCTTTAGATATGTGATCCTTTTTTAAAATACATTGGTTCTTTTGTTTAAAATTTAAATATAAGCATACAGGAAAATGATCAGAAATTTTAAATGACAACGTCAAAGGAAGGCAATTAAGCGATATAAGTGAAGCTTTTAGGTAGAAATGGTCAATACACGTCTCTGATATATCGGAAATTCTCGTTGGTTTGTGGATACAACGATGAAAGCCAAAAGTACACATTAAATTTAAGTAAGAATCCAGTAAATTATCATTTATTAGGAGTGTGTTAATATTTACATCACCACAAAAAATTTCTATTTGATTTTTAGTATAGTTGGTGAAATACTCATTTAATATCTGGATGAAGTCATTACCATTAAAAGAAGGTGCCCTGTATACAGCAGTAAGTAAAATTTTAATGTCATTAAGAATAAGACTAGTTCGCAATAAAATAAAATTGTTAATATTTATTCTATCAACAGTATGTGTAATAGTTGATTTAATGTAAACCACTACTCCATCAGATTTATTAAGATTACTATTATTATGATAAATTTTATAACCATTTAAATTAAGAAAAGCGGTACTATGTATTTCCCAGCATTCACCTAACACAATTATATCAAAATCACTATCCAAGAATTGAAGCAAAACTTTTAATTCAGTAAAATGCAGCTGTAGGCTTCTAATATTTGTTTGTAAAATTTTTAAGTTAACTAAATTGTTATTAATAAAGTTTTTTGTTATTTGTCTATAATCACTAATTTTTTAAAACTTGTTAGGTAATACATATCCAGTTTCTTACACGTGCATAAAATATTGAATTTGTTTAAATAAGGATAATTAGGCTACTGCAAAGTGATGAAATTATGACTGTGAAGATGTGGTGTGCCAAATTCCACCACCAACACATTACTGAATAAAATAAAATTTTAAAAAAAATCTGAACAATGTATATAAATATAAGATATAAATTTAAACTTCAAATAACTAACTAATAGCAAATGTTTTATATAAATGTTTTAGTCCATTTACTAAAGGAAAAAAGTTCTAACTTCGTTGACTCAAAACCGATTTTGAACATTGGTGCTTTTTATTTTTTCAATTGTTATTAACAAAGAAGTGTTTTTTAATATATTCTTAATTAAAAAAATGTATAACTTCTTTATTTATTTAAACCATTGCCTGATATTTGATAACATAAGGTTTTTGGGTTCACAGATTACGAATCTGGCCTCAAATTTGGTCTAAAAACCAAAATGGCGTCTACAAAATGGCGTCGAAGGTCTAATTTTTTCTTTTATTTTTTTTTTAATTTTTATTAGATGTCTAAGGGTTTTTGGGGTCGCTGATTACGAATTTGACATTAAAACTCAACTAAAATAAAAAATGGCCGATCCAAGATGGCAAAAAAAAATTTTTTTCTGACTTTATTTCTTATCTAAATAGGGTTTTTTGGGTCGCTGATCTCAAATTTTATGTTAAAATTTATCAAAAATGAAAAATAACGTCTTTAAAGTGGCAAAATAGCTTCTTTTTTGAATTCCGCGCGTTGCCTCATATCTAGGGGTTTTGGACACAGTAATTATAAATATAGCATTAAAAGGTAAACTTTTATTCTGTACGATTATTATTATTATTATTTAATAAACATTATATACAAATAAAATTCTAAATTGTTAAACTAACTCAAATTTAAATAGGTTAAATACATTTAAATATAACATACGATTACATATAATTTCCAACGCCTAAAAATGTGTTTTCTACGACCTCTTTGTACAATTTCCAAAAGATATTACTGAATAAAAGATTTTTCTGTTTGTGACCGACGGAGGAATGTTATTACATAAAAACAAATCGCAACTTGTTCAACAGTATGGTGCAATTTTAGATATATATTAATTTTATTGTTCGTAATTATGGAAAAAAGTAATTGTTTTTATCGATTATCAGAAAGATAGAATAAAATCTGATGAAAGAGACCGACGTCTAAAAACGAAAACTGCACCAGATATTCGATTTGAAAGAGACAGGTCTTTAAAGTTGAATCAAGAAAAATTTCTGGAAAATATCTTTCATATCGTTTTATTAATTTTTTAAAATAAACTTTAGTTGCAAATAATATCCCCGCTCTCAAGATGAAAGTGATGCGGATCGGTTAATAGTTACAACAGCTGTCAATGCATCAAATGAAAACATAGTCGTAGTATCGGAGGATATTGACGTATTACTTATATTAACAGCTTTAGTTTCTCCTGATAAAAATATACATATATTTTTTAAAACCTGCCAAAAATAAAGAAAATAAAAAAAAAATTCTTCTAAAAGCCTTCAATTTGCGCATCCCAAGTGTAGTGAGCATGTACTTTCTGTACATGCTTTAACTGGATGTGACACAACTTCAGGATGTTTTAACAAAGGAAAGAATCTTCTTCTTCTTCTTGTTCAGGTGCTTATCCGATCTTCACTTTATTGATTGCAATTCTAGATAACTCGTTGGATGATTTCCCATACCACGCCCTTAGGTTTTGCAACCAAGATAATATTCTTCTGCGTCCTGTTCCACGTTTGCCATATATCTTGCCTTGTATAATAGATTGTAGTAGAACGCACTTATTCTCATTCCTCATTATATGTCCGAGGTATTGGAGTTTGCGTACCTTGATGTTGTCCATGACCTCTTTATTTTTTTTTTTCATTCTCTACAGAACGTTAATATTTATTACACGGTATTTCCATAATATCCACAATATTTTTCGGTATAACCACATTTCAAAGGCTTCGATTTTTTTTTTGTGATTGTTTCGTTAAGTGTCCAGGACTCGACCCCATAGAGCAAGATGGGAAAAATTTAGTATCTTAGCATGCGAGTTTTGGTGCAGATCATGGCTTTTGAATATAGTTTAATATATTGAAGATAAATTTATATAAGGATGAGGAAGACGAATAGGACCGGCACCTTATTAAAGATCCACATGCATAAGTCCTAGTAAATGAAGCAATGGCTATGTTCACGAAAGAATAAATTTGCCAAAATAGTTGAAAACAGCAGTGGTTTATTACACGGTCTTTCCATAATATCCACAATATTTTTCGGTATAACCACATTTCAAAGGCTTCGATTTTTTTTGTGATTGTTTCGTTATGTGTCCAGGACTCGACCCCATAGAGCAAGATGGGAAAAATGTAGTATCTTAGCATGCAAGTTTTGGTGTCGAGGTGCAGATCATGACTTTTGAATATAATTTAATATTTTGAAGATACATTTATATAAGGATGAGGAAGACGAATACAACCGGCACCTTATTAAAGATCCACATGCATAAGTCCTAGTAAATGAAGCAAATGTTCACGAAAGAATAAATTTGCCAAAATATTTGAAAATAGCAGTGGTTTATAAGAGACTGCTAAAATTTATATAAAAAAATGCTGGTATAAAATGTATGCTTGCAATGTATGGTGCGAAGAAAAGTAACTGCTTAAACTCTTACAGGAATGTTTAATTGATTGAACGTTTTTTATTATTCATATACCACAAGGTAAATGAGGTTACATACAATACGATACATATATTTTTTAAATAAAAACATTTTGAATTTTAGGTTTGACTCTTTTATTAAGGCGTCTACTAAAAAAGTATTAATTTAGCATCATTGTGCCCTACGATGGATTCACCAGAACAACATTTAAAGCGCGTGTATTTGCAAACACAGTTGTGCCTGTGAAACCAAGATATTTCAACGGAAGATTGGGGTTGGAAATATGATACAGGAAAGTGTTTTCCAATCCTAATGACACAAGAACCAGCTCCACAAAACATCTTAAAAATTATTTTTTTTGCAACTACAAAACTAGTTGCGGGCCAGCTTGAGGGTGTAGGAAAAGTGGCCTTTAAGCTCGGCGGCTTGCGATGAATGTAACGCAAATATTTACCTTAATTCACGACCGGCAGTGTCAATGGAAGAAGTAGAGGAAGAAGACACTAAAGCTAAATAATTTTTTCCTTGTTTTTAAATGTATCTTGGGTTAATTTTAATAAATCAATTAAAATATAATATCTTTAATACTCATTTAATTCTTCTATCATTTGTTTCCACCATTTTTCAGACACCGTTTTCCATTTTTGATAAATTTTAACATAAAATTTGGGATGAGCGACTCAACAAACCCCTAGGTATAGGTATCAGAAATTAAAAAAATACCCCTTTCCGCCATTTTGGATCCGCCATTTTTTATTTTAGTTGAGTTTTAATGTCAAATTCGTAATCAGCGACCCCAACACCCCACAGACATCTAATAAAAATTAAAAAAAAAAAAATAGAAAATAAGACCTTCGACGCCATTTTGTTTTTAGACCCATTTGGAGGCCAGATTCGTAATCTGCGACCCCAAAAACCTTATGTTGTCAAATTTCAGGCAATTGTTTAAATAAATAAAATAGTTATACATTTTTGTAATTAAGGGTATATTAAAAACACTTATTTGTTAATAACAATTGAAAAAATAAAAAGCACACTTTCCCACCTATGGGGATCTTTTCTATAAACTTTTTCCGAAATAATTAAAAAAAAATGTTCAAAATCGGTTTTGAGTCAACGAAGTTAGAACTTTGGCGAATTTTTAGCGTTTAGAAAATGGACTATTTCTTAAATGATTAAAATGAAATAATTTCAAAATGTGAACACTGAAGAAGGCTTAAATAAAGCTGAATATATATTGTTTGGGAAATTGTAAATTTTCACATATAATCTCACAAGAGCATTAATTCTTTCCGGAAATTTTTTTGAGTGCGTTCCAACAACGTCGTATTAATTTGCCCGAGCGGGACGCGAGGGCAGATTAGGACGTTGTTGGAATGCACGAAAAATAATTTCCGGATATGAATTAATCCTCGAATGCAGATTCGGTAAGAAAATCGTAACGACACAAACCCTACAAAGAAGTAATGTCTACCTACAAAAAATTTCCAAGAAATTTTGTTGTTGTCTTGGTTACGGCTCGTGAAATAATTTTTCTATTGGTCATTAATGAGTGTCGTACGATTTTCTACAAAATTAATTGACTGCTGAAATTACCTAACAAGTTTTAAATCATTAATAATCCAGTTGTAAACAAAAACTACAAAAATAATCACTAATGATATCTATAAAAAAGTCAGTAATGTGTGGAAGCTCTGATAAGTCAACATTCATAATCAGGTTGTTAATGAAATCTTATTTTAGAATTACTATTTATGTAATTATTAATGATTAAAATTAAATTGCATAATTATGCATATATTGCGATGGTATTTGGCCCTCCACTCAACTCTAGTTGCAGTGCAAACAAATTATAAATCAAATCACAAAAGCACAGAGATGGGATAATTCACACAACTGTAAAATTTCACATAAATTGTCAGCCCGTAATTACATTGGCAAAAATGGCCAGTAGCATTGAGATTATTAGAACACATAGGCAAAGAAAGAAACTCAATTTTCATAGGTTGGAATCATTGATGTAATTTTAGCATAATATAAAAGGTTTGTGCGAAGCAAAGCAAAACCCATTTGAATAAGACTGGCACAGAAGGGTTCGAAATATGTTCAGTCTAAAAGAAGTGTAGAAATTAAAGTAATTAACATGTGGACAATTTTATGAGCATTGTAAAATAAGAGGTAAGAATGAAAGAATCATAGATGGACTGTGCAGAATGCATAAACCAGGCAAACAAAGAAATTACTACATGCTACAGCAAGATGTGAGAATTGAGAAAAAGGAAGCAGCTTTAGTAGAAATTGCTGAGGGGAAAACGACAGGATATGAAACAAGAGTGATGTGAAAACTAATCAGTGTAGTGGCAGATTGAACAATCAGTGAAATTAAAAACATACTAAGTGGCACAATAAGACAGTGAAAAATCCGAAATTCAAACGACAATTATTTTAGTATTAATGTATTGTAAATATTTATAACTTAAGTTCAATTTAATTGTAAAAGTAATATTATTGTACTTGGTTGATTTCCTTGTTTAAATTGTTAGATAGTGTTTTGTTTATAACGACCAGAGAGATTAACATTTGAATAAATTCTTGAACTGACAGCCAGTTTTTACTCTTCGGATAAATAAAGTTTTTATACAGTTAACATAAAATTAATTCAGTAAAACATATACCAAAGTGCTCAGAATTTTGAGGAGTCCCAGCAAGAGTAAAGGTAGCAATATCCATCTCGTGAAGTGATTTTTCTTCGGCTACCTCCATTGGACGGGAACGGCAACAAGGGAAGCTTCCGATTCAGCCAGTTTGAAGTACTGCAGAAATTCCGGAGCTTATGCGAGGTGTACCAGCGAGTCAGCCCAGTGGATACGAGCCACATCAACTAGCCCAGCATCCTGGGGGCCCCTTCTTACACAACAGGCAGCGCAGAGTGGGTCCGAGGTACCAGCCGATCTAAGAAATTTTAAGGTTAGTGGGTGAAAGCAAACAACCGGAGCTAAAGGCTTGAAAAGTATTACCATACCTAAAGAACGAATCAAGGAACCGAATCCCATTGAATTTCTTTGTCCATGAGCAACCATTTATCCAGGAATCGTATTTTTAATCATCATTTTGAGGTTAGAAAAAACAAATGCAGCTAGGCGTATAGCGCAAACAAATTAGGCGAGGTTTTTAGCCTGAAACAAATGAACCAAAAGCATTTTTTAGGTCAAAACCAAAATCCAGAACAGTGGACGTCTCCAAATACAAAACGAAAATATACGGTACCCCCCACCCAAGAAAAGCGCCCTTCCGTGCTTTCCAAGAATACTTCGATACTCAGCATCACTCCGTTTTGCGAATACAATGAAATGCTATGAACCAGTTATTTATCAAAAAAAAACAAAAAAAAATTGTTTTGCCGACGACCATAGCTCAAAAGTTGATGTTGCCTTCATTTTCGGAGGACCTATCGTATGAAAATGATCCAAGACTTCAGGAAGGTTCCTGGTGACCGGAATCGTGTACACATACGAACATATATCCCCCGCACAGCACGTTTAGGCACCCCCCAATACGGGGGATTGATCTAGTGGGCTGGGATCTTCACCAAAAGATCCGCACCGCCGAGACGGAGATTTGATATAGTGTGTTCATTAGTCGGTTGGCTCGAATTTTAGAGATATTTGACTCAGAGTGGTTTTCGATATGGGGGAATTTCAATACTTCGTGTCGAAGTAATAACCAAACTAAAATAATCCTATTAAATTACAACATACAATGCATATACAAAAAAGTGGAATGTCTTGAACAAACACTAGATCAACTTAACATTAATATAGTTTGTATCCAGGAACACTGGATGAATAGTGATAAATTAAAGTTTGTGTTATTTAAAAACTACGAGATAGCATCAAATTATTCACGTACATCAAATTATGGTGGAGCTTTAATTTTATCGGAAAATACTCTAAAAAACAGTAGAAATAGTGGAACTAAAAAATTGTTGCGTGGAAAAACTGTTTGAAGTGACTGGTATAGAAATAAAAAAATACAACAGTATCATAATAATGGTTATTTAACCAACAAGTGTGTTAATAAAGGTGATTAATAATCGAGAGATTTTAACGCGTGAGCGAGTGGAGCGAGCGAACACGTTAATGAGCGAGATTATTAATCACCGATTAACATAAGAGTTGGTTACAAGTAGAGATGAGTCGTTCCGCACGGAACGTTCTTTCGGAACGGTATTTTTTAGCAACGTACCGGAACGTTCCTAACATAGGATGAACGCGGTATTTTGGAACGACGGAATAAAACTGAAACGGTGAAAACGAGAAGAACGCGTGTTAGTGTTGTTGGTTGCGCGTGGCTGCTGGGAACTAATCACGAATCCCGTTCCACGTTCCATCCTCCCGGTTCCGCAAGGAAGGATGGAACTGGGAACGCTTCTTTCACGTTGTTGTTTCATTGATAGAAACGCATAATTGTAAAATATTATAAATGCTAATTTTATTGTAAAATGTAAAACGACAAATTAATTAATTTTTCTGCATAATAATAATCGTTATTTACTGATGGAACTAAAAATAAAAAGAGTTTAAAATTTTGATATAAATAGGAATTTCATCCAAAAATATTCAAATGCACAAAATTGCAGAAAACTGCCTGTAAATTTAGTGAGCTTTCTATGATTGGGGAGGGGTTCTACTTTTCTGCTTTCTATAAATAAAATGGTATTGAGGGAGCTATAAAGCGTTCTAGAATAGAGATACTCTATTCTAGAATGACGTCGTAACCAGTAATGTCATTTGGTTCCCTCGTTCCGGAAGAACGTTATTTTGGAACGGTATTTTTTCGGAACGAGAACGTGTGGAACGTTCTACCTAAAGCATCGTTCCGCCCATCTCTAGTTACAAGACTTTTCCGTCAATCGCACGTTTATTAAAATCCATCAAAAATATGTATTAGTTTTGACATATCAGATACATTTGACGTTTAGTACGTATGGTTGCCGATGCCGGAACGGATTTTGCGGCAATTAAAAGACTTGGCGGTTGAAAATCCGCCTCTGTTGCCGAAGGATACATTGAGAACTCGATAGGAAATAAAATAGAAACTGCCACAAAGATATTGAGCGAAGCGTTTTCTAATGTAAATATTAATATTAATAAATCGACGGAGTAATTTAACCTTTAGTTTTGACATTTCAGATACATTTGACGTTTAGTACGTATGGTTGCCTATATAAAATCATTGCGAAAACGGGTCTATTAATGCATGATTTTTTAGACAAAATCATGCATTAATGAGTCGATATATACACGATTGACGGAAAATATATATAGACCACCCAAAAATGATAAAGCTTCAATAGAAACTTTTATAAATAAACTCACAGAGTGCTTAGACATAGTATCTGATAAAGCTAAAAACGATACAAAAATATATCTGGTAGGCGATTTTAACATAGACATTAGCGCAAATAAAAAAACAGTGAACGTTTTCTTAAATGCCTTACAAGAATACGGTTTGTATCCAACACAAACAGTACCATCAAGAATAACAACAAAAAGTTCTACATGCATAGACAATATATTCTGTAACATCCCCCCCACACAGTGGACATGCAAAACAGTTAATCCTCATCTCTCTGATCATCTTGCGCAGATACTAACAGTGAATTGTAACTACCAGCCTACAACAGAAAAGAAACAAAAAAGAATAAGAAGAATTACAGAAGAAAACATCAAAATATTACAAACAACACTTCAGGACACAGATTGGTCAATATTGTACAATTCGTCAAATTTGGCAGATGAAGATTTTGAAAATTTCTTCAACATCCTAAATAACAATTTCAATGAAATATGCCCGGAAAGATACGTTTGGACAAAGAAGCAAAAGGTAACAAGAACACAATCACACCTATTAAATATAAAAAACAAACTTGATGCACTAAATACAATACGGCGAGTACAAAAAACAGACGAATCAAAAAATGCATACAAATATTACAAAAACTTATACAGAGAAGAAATTATAAAAGCAATACAATCAAAAAATACTGACACCATTACAAAATCGAATAATAAAACTAAAACCATATGGAAAATAATTAATGAAGAAATAAAAAAGCCAAAAATTACAAACATTGCGTCAATCCAAGCAGAAGATCTTAACAACTTCTTTGTGAATGTGGGAAACGAAACTTCAAAAACAATTCCCAAAACTGAAAAAAATCCTATAGATTACCTTATTAATGTAAACAAAATGACTTCATCCTTTTATTTGTTCAGTGTAACCCCAGAAAAAATAATAAAATCTGTACAAAAGCTAAAAAACAAAAACTCCAAAGACATATATGGATTCTCAACTGTGCTCCAAAATAATTGAATCTCTACTGAAAAAACGATTAATCAACTTCTTGAATAAATTCAGAGCATTATCAAAAAATCAACATGGGTACCTTGACTCTAAATCAACAATAACAGCAATGATAAATGTAGTGGAACTACTCTCAAACGCTTTTAACGCCAAACAAATTGCAACGGTGGCTTGCTGTGACCTAAGTAAAGCCTTCGACACTATAGACTATGAGATTTTACTAAAAAAACTGGAGGCTTATGGTGTCAGAGGGCACCCACTAAAAATATTTGAAAGTTATCTACCGAACAGACAACAGAAAGTAGCGTATAACAACAAAGAGTCCAGTTGGAAATCAGTAACACATGGCATACTGCAAGGGTCTGTCTTGGGTCCTGCCCTACTCGTAATTTACATCAACGATCTGCCAACCAACTTAGAAGCAGATGAAGTAGCCATATTTGCAGATGACACGACTATAATAAACTCCAGTGATAACATAGAACATCTCAAGACTACAACAGAAAACTGTCTCAAGCAAGCCGAAGAATGGTTCTGTGCGAATGTAATGAAACTGAATGTAAACAAAATTCAGTTACAAGATTTTAACAGCAAACCATCAACAAGAACCGAATATGTTAAACTGCTAGGTCTCTATTTAGATCCCAGTCTGAAATTTGACATCCACACTGAAAATATTACGAAGAAATTATCCTCCTACATATACGCCCTTCGTACACTTCAGCGGGTGGCAGGTTATTGTGCAGCCAGGGAGGCCTATTTTGCTTTCATCCATAGTACCATCTCATACGGGCTCATAATCTGGGGAAGTTCTTCCGGAGCACATGATGTCTTTCTGAAACTTTCTGAAATACTATGTAGCGCAGAATACAGAAGCAGCAAGCTGTAAACAACTATTTATCAAAGAGAACGTACTTACCTTGTATTCTTTGTATATACTTACTTATTTAGTTTACGTCCACAAACACCAGCATCAGTTTCAAATACCTAGCGACATACATAACCACAACACGAGAAATAAAAACCATCTGATAATACCTTACCACAGGGTTAACTGTGCCCAATTGGGAACAAACTATGTATGTGTCAAAATGTTCAACAAGTTGCCTCAAAATGTAAAAGACCTTCAAACGAAAAAATTCAAAATAGTGCTGAGAAACTACCTTGTGGGAAAATGTTTCTACAACTTTACAGAACTTTTAAATTCACCTTTGCATGATCTCTAAAATAACCTTTATTTATTGTAATTATGTGTACTTAATATTTATTCTTTTAATTGTAAAATGTTATATTAGTTTCATGTTTTATTACACATTGCTAGATGTATTTGTTTGACTTGTTATGTGATATGTTGATGATAAATAAAATGAATTGAATTGAATTGAACCAGGTGACGCCATTTTGAAGGCGCGATAATTTAAAAACTTACCGGAAAATTTGCTCATTAAATCCTTTTGAAACTTAAATAAACACGCGAGCTGTCAGCATATTTCGATTTATTTTTGGCCAGCTATCTGACAGAACAAGCAGCATTTGCACGCTGCGTTCCAATTTCATTGCCACCCAGTGGCGTACCTTTCACATTCAAATATTTGACAAAAGTAAGGATCCCAACCCAGAGTTTTGAGTTTCATGCGTAATTTTCCCGAGCTAGCTAATTTAAAATAGGTACAGTTGAGTGAAATATAATTTGAGGGTGTACTACCGTTTGTTGTATTAACCAGTAACAAACTTAGAGATTGCTGTGGTATTTAATCAGCCAAAATTCGAATTGAATAAAACAAAGTATTGTGTAGTGACCGTATTTATTTTTATAACAAATTAAAAATTACATAATTATATTGTGTAGTGACCGTATTTATTTTTATAACAAATTAAAAACTACATAATTAAATAAAGTTGTCAACGATAAGGTTAGGAGTCATTACAATATGTCCAATTACCCCTACCCAAATTATTTATACACAAAACAACAAAGTATAGATTTAAGTAGTAAAAAATATCTTTCTAACAAAGCAAAAAAAAATATATTGAATTCTTTGAATTCCTATAAGAAATAAATAATATACAGTGTGTCCAAGATAAGGAGGGCCAGTATGGGGATCTTGGTAATGGTAAGAGATACAAATTTGGTTAAATGGAAAGAAAGTTGCGCAATTAAAGGACTAAAAAAATGACGTTCAGAAATTCTTGATATGATTTTTCGTTTTTGAATTATCTAAAAAAAACCGAATTTTTGGATTTTCTTTTTGATTTTTTTCTGGCGTTAATATTAAAGTTAGAGCGAAACTGATTAAACTTCTTTATAGCAACTTTTAGTGGACTTAATGATTACGTTATCAATTTTTTTATCCGACGTTTTGTCTTCGAGAAACCATCATCAACTTTATTTTTTTAAATACGGTCCTGGTTTTTTGATGCCAAATTTGCAAAGCCCTTGTTACTCTGAATTCAACAATGTGCCACATATTATGGTTTAATTACGTTTCGAGCTTTTTTCTGATCATCATCAGAAAATTTTTTAGATACGGACCTGCATTTCTCATAATTTTGTAAAAATAAGTTCATACAGTAAGTTACGCCTTTTTACATGCCGTTAAAATATTAAAATGCACATCATAATGTCATAATTCTGATACATTAATTTAATAACCAACCAATAACTATTAACAATAAACAAAAAAGAAATGAACAAAAGATAGGCAGAAAGAATAACAAAACGAACATCGAAACCATTTAATAGGTATTAAATTTACAAAAGGTATTCAAAAAGGTTGCCATCATTCTTTATGCATAAATAACATCTAACTGTAGAATCTAAAACATTATTCAGCAATACTGGCGTTATACTTTGAAAGGCTTCAAGAACCAATCTTCTAAGTTCTTCTTCTATTTCAAAACGTTAAATACCTATTACATTGTTTCAAGGCTTGTTTTCTCATTCTTTCTGCCTATCTTTTGTTCATTTATTTGTTGTTTATTGTTAATAGTTATTGGTTGCTTATTAAATTAATGTATCAGAATTATGACATTATGATGTGTATTTCAATATTTTAACGGCATGTAAAAAGGCGTAACTTACTGTATGAACTTATTTTTACAAAATTATGAAAAATGCAGGTCCGTATCAAAAAAAATTTCTGATGATGATCAGAAAAAAGCTCGAAACGTAATTAAACCATAATATGTGGCACATTGTTGAATTCAGAGTAACAAGGGCTTTGCAAATTTGGCATAAAAAAACCAGGACCGTATTTAAAAAAATGAAGTTGATGATGGTTTCTCGAAGACGAAACGTCGGATAAAAAAATTGATAACGTAATCATTAATTCCACTAAAAGTTGCTATAAAGAAGTTTAATCAGTTTCGTTCTAACTTTAATATTAACGCCAGAAAAAAATTAAATAGAAAATCCAAAAATTCGGTTTTTTTGAGATAATTCAAAAACGAAAAATCATATCAAGGATTTATAGACGTCATTTTTTTAGTCCTTTAATTGCGCAACTTTCTTCCCATTTAACCAAATTTGTATCTCTTACCATTACCGAGATCCCCATACTGGCCCTCCTTATCTTGGACACACTGTATATAGAAAAAAAAAGATAAGAAAAGTGCTTAAAAGCTTTTGCGCACTATCAAAATAAGTAATACTCTGAAAAAGTTACAAACTCCTTCTATAATATATAATTATAACAACAAAAAGAAAATTGCGATTTAAAAATTCAAATAAATCTGAGTACTTATTACCTATCTAAATACAGTGACTTTATAATCACAGTGTGGCCATAGGATTGTTGGCCGCCATGTTTCTTATAACTTCAAAATAGGTTTGCATAAGAAACTACAGTGACTATGAGAAGTCATCGTGAAGTGACAAAAAGAATTGGTTAAAATGTACTGTTTGATAACGTTCTGTTACCCATCTTTTTTATTCAACCACTAGACGGTACCTAACGCTTCGAGGACGTAGGGTTCTTCTTGTCTTTTCACAAATATCGTAAACCACTTTTCAATAGTAGTACATGAAGTTGGTTTATTTAACACGAATAAATTGTCTTCAGTTATAAATGCGTTAAGCACAAACTATTTCCAAGGAACAAGTACACAGCTTATAATTAAATGAAAGAAACTAATTTAAATTATCACTAAACTACTTGGTATACATGTTCAATCTGGAATGGCAATTGTACACCACAATAATCTATTGAACAGTTACTTACGAATATTGAAGCAATATAAAACTTACAGAAAAATATTTATTTCTCTGTTAAATGTTCTGGTTTGTTTGATGTTAATAGCGTTCTGAATATTAGAAATAACTAATTAGCGAAAAACGTCAAAATATGCTTCTTTTCTGTAGAAACAAACTATAATTTGGAAAACTCATGGCCGCAGGAAGACTAATGGCGGATTTCATCACGTGATATGTCAACTCAAACTTTTGACAAGTTATAAAATGCCAATGTCTTATTTTGACATTAGTAACTTTTTATAACTAAACATTCTGTACACTGTTAAAAATGACAATAACTTGGATAACTTTTGCCTTCAACCAATAGAAAACATGACCTTCATATGGCCACACTGTGATTATACAGTCGCTGTAATGTAGGTTGCCGGTTCGCCGGTGACAGCCCGCCACCATCATATGCCACTTCGGCTCGTTCGGCTGTATCAAAGCGGCCTTCTCAAAAATACACAAGCGTCTCCCTGACCACTTGCATTTCGATGTAATACGATCCCAACCAATCGATTACCGAGAGGTTGGCGGGATTGTAGCGGAAAGACTGAAATGCGGACGTACAGATCAAAGTCAACAATTATTATTGCTTCCCTTACCTCAGCATGATAGCGATGTGCTTGTTTATCGCCTTCGTGATTGTACAGTTCCCCTAGTTTCTGCAAAATGCTCGCATCCGCAGGAACCAAACCTAATAATTGCTGGTAGGCTTCTGAGGCTGCTTCCAAATCACCCAGCCCTTCAAAAATACAAGCTATTTGGTAGGTGACCTCTGGGAGCAGAGAGAGCAAGGCTTGGAATTTTTCTCCTCGTAATTGCCTTGCTGTTTTAAAACGAGGACTGCAATTTCAAATGAAATGTTTACAGGATATACCCAAGTTGTACAGGGCCTCAAAGCACGATGGGTCTAATTCCAGGGCATTGAGGAAGTAGCTTTTGGCTTGTTCGAGCTAATTTTTTACCATGTAACAAGCTCCGAGGTTTACGCATCCTGCCCCCTTGTAGCTGTACATGTTTTTTATTATTTCGCCGTATTTTTCAACATTTTCATAATCTCTTTGCTGCAATCGTAAATACAAATAATGCACATGTACCGAATGCAATTATCAGCTTACCTGGAAATAAATGAAGCTCAAATTAATGGCAGCGCTGCCGGCTATGTGGGTTTCATTGCTGAACGCCTTTAAGGTGTCGATAGCCTCGCTGACCTGCCGCTGTTTTAGAAACATAACGGCCTTGTTAATCTCCAAATGCCCCGCTAAACGAGCATATTCTGAACTCTTTACAGCCGACACACACCAATCATAACCTTCCTTGAACTTATTTTCTATCAATGGTGCGATCAACCTAGCTGCCATTAATACACAGAACTTGGCATCTGCTCGTTTTTTCTTTTCGTGCACGTGCAGCTCATCATTACGTATGGCTGCAGCTATTAGCCTGTCATTTATATCTTCTTGATCGTGGCTATATTTCTCCCCATCTTCCAAGTCAAGAGGAACAGAAAGCAGCAACGAGAAAGAATTCCTCATTCGTTCGCAGTCTTCCTAAGCCATGCAACATAAAATGAGGTGCAACCCGGCCCGGTGGCTGGCCTGCTCGTTCATTATGTACTCCAAGCTAGCTACATCCTCCCACTGTCCCATGCGAACAAACACCATGCCAATGTTCTGCATAATTTTTATTCTGAAATTCAAAATTGGAGATTTTTACATTTTTAATTGAATTCATACCTGAGATTCTTTTGGATAGAAGACACCTGATCCAAGGCCATTCGGTACATCTTAATCGACTGCTGATATTGCCCTTGTTTGCAGTAGATGTTTCTCATATTGATTTTGAGACGATAGGCATTAGAGAACATACGGTTTTTTGTGATCAGCTGGTAGGTGTTAAGGGCTTCCGTGTATAACACATTGGCAGCATACTGATTTACCAACGTGAATAAAACCTAAAGAAAACATTAAACAATATAGTGCCTTGAAAGGGTTCTGTGCTATTTAATAGGTAGTGCAAACTAGTTTCAACTTGTTTCGGGCTGTAACTGTAAAACTATACATAAAAGTTCTCGTTTACTGTATAGGTTTAATCCATGTTGTGATTGTCTCCAAGTCCAGCCTGTTCTTCATTCGTATCAGGCTTTGTTTCTTATTCGACGCTTCCTTGGCCTTATCCACAGCCTGTCGGAAATTCCCTTCTTTACTAGCAATGCACGACTCTTCCACAAGCTGCATAATTTTACGTTCTTGCACACGAATTGTCTCTTCTGGCCTTAAAAAATACGGTCTCCATTAATCTTAAGGCTCACCATTCTTTTTAAATTTTTCGAAACATAATTTGTTCATGTTCTTTTTATGGGTAATTTACAGACTGGCGAAATACCCATAAAAAGAACATGTCTTATATCACGCCACAAAAAGGTTTTAAAGATTACATAATTTGTCGCTGCTTACGATTCATCCTTGGGAAGTTCCAGGGGAGGTGTAGTCGACAACGCCATTTGGTTCAAGGGGGCAAACATCTTATTCTGGGAAGAATACCCAGTTCCTCGCACTGCCGTCATGGGCCTGTTGACACCTGTCATCGGCCGAAAGCCAGTGATGGGTCTATATCCTGGCACTATGCCAGTGTCCAACCTGTGGAACTAAACGGAATGGCACTTTATTAATTTATCTGTTCCTTCTACATACCCCTGATGATGTCCCTAGCCGCATAGCAGTTCGGGGCGTTCCAATGCGCATCGCAGTGCCCGGCTTTGACGTGCCGAACCGATGAGATGCGTCAGCTGACATGAGTACTTTGAGAAACGTTTCTTCTTCCTTCAGATGTGACATGTCGTACACGGGGTTCGTTTTGTTTCAGAGGGCCTGCAAGTCCTCTTCATCATCGATGTCGGACACGATTGGTTTTGTTTTCAAATGACAATGACAGCCTCACGTCGTGTTTGATTCGAGCTCGGCACCGACTTTTACTCTGCGTTCCGATGTAACGCAGAAACGTACTTTAATTTGGACCAAATCGATAACTGATTGCATGTTTTTATTTGTAACCACAGTGAAGGTTAATGTAAACAAATCTAGTGCGCATGAAATATGAATCTAAAGGCGAATTTACACGTGTATAGTAGGTAAAGCAAGTTACTAAATCAAGCAGCTAAAATTTAGTAGTTTACTTAGGCGAGCACGTTTACACACATCTATATATATAATAGACTTGTCCGGGACGCTGTTTCAGCAGCCAAATGGAGCTGCGACCCTCTGCGCCTTAAAACCTCGATCGGTTAGGCAACCACTTTGACACCTTCCAGGTCTGGGTACAGTGTTTATTTAATACGCGTTCTATTTGAAAAACGATCTTTTTTGTTTTTTTAAATGAGACATTTGTCTCACTGGACTGCTAGTTTTAGCATAATTGTTTAGTTGACTTTAATTTTTTAAAATGGCACAACGTAAAACAACTTGTTCGTCATTAAAAAAATATTTTTTTTTGTATTCGCTCCCCAAACTGGTTACTTTGGAAACTGTCTAGGATCCTCAAAATGGCCATTTAGAGGCCTTGTACTTAAAGTCGTCATGGCAACATTTTAGCGGACTCAAACATTAGTTGCCATGACGACTTTAAGTACAAGGCCTCTAAATGGCCATTTTGAGGATCCTAGACAGTTTCCCAAGTAACCAGTTTGGGGAGCGAAAAATACGCGGCCTCCTAATATAATGCCGCGTTAATGGTAATTTAAACTTCATATTATAATGTTTGGAGAGCTAATACAAAAAAACGTTGTATGCAACACGTCCTCAAATGGCTTTAGAGGACTCATCTTCATATTACGGACTCGTCCCCTAAAGCCTTGCTTTGAGGACTAGTTACATAAAGTACTATTTTCGTACACTAGCATTGAAAGAGCTACTTTGCCGTACAATTTATTAATCAGAAAGTTGCACTTTGCGGTATTCGTACGGCAAAGTAGTATTTTGAGGTATTCGTACGGCAAAGTAGCAGTTTGCCGTACGTTTCCTTAGTTACAACCACGGTGTAAGATATTCAGGTGATTCGACTGGGCTTCTAGGCGAACTCAATTTTGTCCTCATTCACAAATATTACGCTAGATGGCGGAAGTGTAAAAAAGGATACGACAAAGCCAACTTGAATTAAATTTAGGTAAACAATAATGGCGGCTCACAAACACGTCAAATATTGACATGTAAAGTGAAGTCATATTTACATATTTTAAAAGTGTTTGAACTCTTCGAAATGGAATCAACTCGTGAAAAAATGAGGGGTTACCTTGTAGTGTACGACGTCCACTTTGAACAACCGTTCCTAGAGCCAGTAATGCAGATGGAAGTGAAATTTGACAATATTTTTTGTACAAAGGTACGAATTTAGCTTAGCTGCAGTTTAAGATTTGTGTGTACCTAGTTCAAACATTCCTGTGTAATGTAAACAATTTGTGTAGACCATAACAAGAGGGTTAATTTATCTCTCCTTGCTATATTACTGGCTCTAGGAACTGTAGTTTAAAGTGGCCGACGTACACTGCAAGATTACCAAATGAGGATGTAATGATGAAAGAAACAGACTCGAAAAACACCAGTGTACGAGCTGATAACAGCAAAAGTTCGATAGAAGTTGATCAAAATGGGTATGTTTGCAGCTTTGTATAAAATATGTAATGCCACTTAGATATAATTATTTTCCGAAGCAATGGAAGATGATATCTAAACTGGGTAAAACTCTAGAAGAATTAACATCTTGTAGGCCCATACGTCCTTTGAAAGCACTAGAAAAACTACAGTTGGATAGACAGCAAACGTGGCAGAAACACAATGGACTGAGCAAAAGCAACTTCAGTTTAAGCTATGACAGTACTACTCAAACTAGGATAGTAACTGTACAAATCAATTCTCCAATCAATCTGGGTGTACAGCTGTGGGACACGACAAGTAATTCAAACGTGGAGGTATTACAAAGATTTCAAAACAAAGCACTGCACAGGGCTCGCTGAATTGTAAACGTTTGCAACATTTATCTCACAATTCAATAGGCCTTGGTGCTACACAGAATTACCAACTTACAGTACTACTGTAATACTGTAATACAAGGAAAAAATTAATGTGCGGGTTCGATATTTTTGGTGAAATACTGTAATACAAGGATAAATTGAAAAGTCCCAGGCCTAACTCAGATAGGATACAAATGTGCGTAATGCTTTTACGGCGTTATATTGTTTCAAGATTTATCAGTCTGGCTCTGGAATAACAAAAATTTCTGTAAAATAATAATTGTTTGACAGGCTGTCAAAGTTGCTAAGGTTTTGCATGCTGTAAGCATGGAGCAAGTTGAAATTCGTGCAGTTATTAAATATTTTCATATTAAGGGTTTAGCCCCAAAAGAAATAAAAACTGAACTAGACTGCACATTACGCGAATCTTCCCCTTCATAGACCACAGTTAGAACTTGGGTTGCGGACTTTAAACGTGGTCGCAGGAGTACAGAAGATGCACCGCGTTCAGGAAGACCAAAAACAGCCACCACAACAGAAATTATCGAAAAAGTTCATAAAATTGTCTTGAATGACCGGCCATTGAAGTTGATGGAGATAGCAGATACTATGGGCATTTCAACAGAGCGGACATATTATATCCTAACCGAAGTTTTGGGGATGAGAAAGTTGTCTACGCGATGGGTGCCGCGACCGCTCACACTGGAGCAAAAGCTGACACGCAAAACAGTTTCGGAGAAGTGTTTGGACTTGTTTAAACGCAATCCAGTAGATTTTTTGAGACGATTTATTACAATGGATGAGACGTGGATTCACCATTATACACCAGAAACGAAGCAGCAATCGAAGCAATGGACTGCCAAAGGAGAACCTGCTCCGAAAAAGGCCAAAACAGTTCCGTCGGCCGGAAAAGTTTTGGCTTCAGTTTTTTGGGATGCCAAGGGTATTCTTTTTGTGGATTATCTTAAAAAAGGTAAAACTATCAACGGGGCACACTATGCTACCCTACTTGAGCAGCTAAAAGAAAAAATTCAAGAAAAACGACCCGGGTTAGCAAAGAAAAAAAATCTGTATCATCAGGATAATGCCCCCTGTCACAAGTCAGTTATTGCCATGGCAAAAATTAATGAATTGCGGTTTGAATTGGTACCCCATGCCCCCTACTCGCCGGACTTAGCCCCCTCAGATTTTAGTTTATTTGCAAACTTGAAAAAATTTCATGCTGGAAAGAAGTACGAGTCCGATGAAGATGTGATTGCTGGAACAAATTTCTATTTTGACCGGATGGATGAAATAAGGGCTTATAGGGATGGAATAAGAGCACTTGAATATAGGTGGACCAAGTGCATTGAACTTGACGGGGATTACGTTGAAAAATAAAATTACTGTTTACATGACTTTCTTTTGTTTTCTTGTCTAGGCTGGAGACTTTTCAATTTACCCTCCTACAAGGAAAAAATTAATGTGCGGGTTCGATATTTTTGGTGAAATACTGTAATACAAGGAAAAAATTAATGTGCGGGTTCGATATTTTTGGTGAAGTGCGTCATTTCAAGCCTACAAACCATAACATTTAATTTAGTTTTACTTTGGGTACCCGTTTTAAAACCCATAAGCCTGAAGTTCTGCAATTAAGCAACACACAGTGCAGGTGCAAGGTGACTTAGTTAATAATAAAATGTGTCATGATATTCTGGGGCTTCAATCACCACATCTGGCAACTGGAGGGCAGCCCACACAGTCGCTTTAAAAATTGGGTACCGAAACCAAAGTTGTGAAAGTAGGGAAAGTAAGGCAGTCGTCGAAGGCATAATGCTAACCATATCACCCAGTATGCCGTTAACGTGTGCCAGATTGACTGGGTTTCGGAAAATGATATTTCGGCAACCCTGACCCGCCATGTCTCAGGTCATATTCCTAGGTGTGGAATGAAACGCTTTGAACTTTACTTTTATGGTATTCTGAATAATTTATTGTAGACACCTGTTTACTAAACCGTCTCCAGATATAAAAATAAGCAGTAACGTAATTTGAATTTAAGAATTTCTTATAAAAAATTTACGATTCAGAATATCACAAAAAGATGTATACAGGTAAGGTGACTTAGTTAATAATAAAATGTGTCATGATATTCTGGGGCTTCAATCACCACATCTGGCAACTGGAGGGCAGCCCACACAGTCGCTTTAAAAATTGGGTACCGAAACCAAAGTTGTGAAAGTAGGGAAAGTAAGGCAGTCGTCGAAGGCATAATGCTAACCATATCACCCAGTATGCCGTTAACGTGTGCCAGATTGACTGGGTTTCGGAAAATGATATTTCGGCAACCCTGACCCGCCATGTCTCAGGTCATATTCCTAGGTGTGGAATGAAACGCTTTGAACTTTACTTTTATGGTATTCTGAATAATTTATTGTAGACACCTGTTTACTAAACCGTCTCCAGGTATAAAAATAAGCAGTAACGTAATTTGAATTTAAGAATTTCTTATAAAAAATTTACGATTCAGAATATCACAAAAAGATGTATACAGCTCCGTTGTTACCAGAACTTTACCTGCTTACACAGATAACTAGTTGACTATCGCTTGGCTGCTAGATACCGTCCTTTCACGCAAAGTTCTTAGTAACGGTCTTGCAATGTAAATTACTCTTATATTATAAATCAAAGTTTATAAATCGTTTATACTTCAGGGCTTTCTTGCTAGTACATACTTGATTTCACTCAATATTAAATATTTATTCAGTATCTAAAAATGATAGAATACCCACTAATAATTAGGTATGATAAAAGTGAACAGTAAATGAAGCGCGTTTTTGAATAAAGTGTTTTATTGTAATTGTACAAATTGTATGTATTTTATTGTTTTGCAGATACTGGGTAAAAATTATTTTATTTGAAATCGGCATTAAAGTACCACGAAATCGTCATTAAAATACGAGAAATCGGCAGTAAAGTAATCCATTGTTTTACGACTTTTTTGTAGGTGGCGAGGCGACAGATAAACGTCAACCGACATTAACATAACCTAGAAAAGTTGGTTAAAATGTTGTAATTTCACGATTTCTCGATTTCAAATAAAACATAATGTACTCCTTCCTTTTTATCCCTCATGTGGTTTATTTGCCTTGGCCCTACGGGCCTCGGTAACTAAATCCATATTCTTGATAAAAAGCTTAACTTCAGTGCCTTGGTATACAAACTACTATTTAATTCAGTGACAAATGGAACAATATTTCAACTATTATTTTTTATGAAATGTTCAATCAAGTTTTCCTAATATGAGATAGTACATATGTACTGGAAAATTGTATTATTTTCACTTAAGTAAAAATATTAGTATGTAATATGTACATCTTTCTTTAATTTATTAAAATAATAAAACTTATTTGACTTTTATTAGCTTTCAATGCATAGTTTAAGGGTTAATATTTATAAAAAATTTAATATTTTTAATAATGTTTTGTTGATATTTATATTAATTATTTTGTTACATATTATAGTACATTATAGAAAGTGATTCAAAATTCAAGAAACCCAAATTATAATAAACAATTACTAAAGTACGTTTTTTTCCTATAAAAATTTTGAAGGTCAAAGAATTTAGGGTTTATGTTGGTATTACTTGGATTCTTTTAAAAAAATATGATGGTAGAATTTGTTTTAGTAACTTTTTAGAACTAGAAATTGGTGGAAAGTTTAAAATCTGGCATTAAAGGAGTTTTGTTTTTAGATAATCTTTCGTAAACTTATTCTTATTCTGGCATGTTAGGCTGCAAATCCAACAGTTCCTCTGTTACACACCTCAGAATTGCTTTTTTTACATTTAATTTTAAAAGATTCTGTTTTTACGCATATTCATTTTCAAAAAATAAAAGCTGACAATTTAATTTTAAATGTCAAAATGACACTAGTCTTTTACAGAAAAACCTGACGAAAATAAATGTTCTAATAATTTTAAAAAAGCAGTTTTGCCAATATTACCTTGACCTTGAAAATTTTTATAGAAAAAAAACGTACTTTACATGATAACTGGATAGAAGGAAGTCCGTCTATAAATATAAATTCATTCCTTTGCAGTCATACTCGTTATTGGTAGCGTTTTGTTTGTAATTTTATTTATTTAATTAAACAGTAAAGTGCTGCAAAGGCAGATATAAACAATAATGGCATCCTACAAATATGTCAAACATCAATTAATTGACATGTGAAGCGACAATATATGACAAAAATTATTATATAATAGTTATTTACTATACAACTGGGATAAGAGCATCATTAATATACGTGTGTGTAAGTTACAAACGAGTGCGTAGCACGAGTTATGTAAGCACACAAGTATATTAATGATGCATTATCACACATGTATTGTACAAAATTTTATCTACAACTGCCTAAAATTGAGAAAAGTGCATTAAGAGAAATGTCAGATCTGTCATTTTCAAAAATATTTTAATAGGCAAATGTTATTATGTCATTCATTTGACACTATTTCAGTTAGGTAATGAAACCATTACATAACTGAGGGGTGTAATGAGCTTCATTACCTAACGGAAATAGTGTCAAATGAATGACATAATGAGTTACTTATCCCACTGGAGTAGATAAAAAAATTACTAGTTATTATCTACAAATCATCTTTCAAAAGTGTTCGAGCCCTTCAAATTGGATTCACAGCGTGAAGGAAATGAGGATATCAAAAGTCTTGGAACTCATTTCACAAGTAATTTATTTGCAATCTGTTACATTTGCAACAATAAGCAAAACAGTTCTTTACAAAAGTTTAGTGCAGCACTTTAACAATAATATGAGAAAGTAGTTGCCTTTATATTTGTAATAAATACATAATAATATATTGTCGTTTAACAAATTCTGTTTGTAAAGGGACCGATACATTGCCTCTAAATCTCAAGTGCAGGTATGAACATCTGTCCGAAATGTTATTTTATTATGTAAGTAAGATGGCCTTTCAAATATAACAATTTTGTGATAATTATTATTATTAATTATTTGTGTTAGAACTTTGGATAAATTTCTGTTTATTCCATTTTTTCCATTTCTTTTCTTATTGCGGATAGCAAATTTCAGGTGAGTCGCATTGCATATATACTTTTTTTTTCTTCATTCGTTATTTGTTAATTGTTTATATTGACTTAACATTTTCAGTTACTTAAAATCTGTCATGAAAGTCAAAGAATTTATTTTGTATTATCAAAATGTTAGAGGGCTTCAAACAAAAACGAACACCTTTAAATGTAACCTTGCGGCTGACGATTATGATTGCATTGCACTGAATGAAACTTGGCTTGATTCAGATATATATAATACTGAAATTTTTGATGAACGCTACAATATATACAGATGCGATAGAAATAAAACTATTACTGCCAAAGAAAGGGGAGGTGTGTGAATTGCAATTAATAAACAATATTATTCTGAAGTTATAAAAACTAACACCAAGCTTGAGACGTTAACAATTAAAGTAAAATGTTTCGGATCCACTTATACTGGGTGGGCCACGAAACTTGTATCCTCTGAAAATTTGCTACTGCAACCGAAACATGAAAGAAGAGTAGATCATTATTTTTTATGCATTAAAAACAGATCATGGTTGGTAAATATCAAAATAAACAATATTTGCTGTATATATTTATATTACTTTTTGTAATATAATGCAAAACGTGGCTAGAGGGGCTACAAGTTTCGTGGCCCACCTGGTATAATAAGTACAGTTTACTTTGTGCCTAAATCATCATTGGATGAATATTTAGAGTATTTTGCTTTGTTGGAAAATATTCGAAATATTTTTGAAAACGAAATAATAATCGTAGGGGATTTTAACATACCCGAAATTAATAACTTTAATTATAATCTTGTAAGTGGTAGTCAGATAACAAAAAGTGTACAGGAATTTTTAGATTTATTCAATTTACAAATGTATACTAACGTTGGGAATTCTGTTGATAGAACCTTAGATTTAGTTATGTGCACTTTTGAATTGTGTGTGGGAACTCAGTTTGATGCTTTAGTGCCAATTGATGTTCTGCAGTGCAGTCTTTAGGCCCCCAATTTTTTGGGGCCTCCGACGGGCGCATGGATCAACTAATAATAATGTAATTCATTAATTAATTTTGTAAAAAAATAAAAATTAAAGTTGTGCATTCATTTGATAATTATTTAATTATACATAATTATAAATCATTAATAAAAATTAATAATACGTATAAATGTACTACGTTGGCCAGACCCAAAGCTTTTTGGTATTAGAACAGATTTTAAATTCGATTGTTTTAATATAGGTTCAAAAGCACTGCTTTACTAAGTAAACTGAAGCTATTATAGTCAACAGGAGATTTATATCTTTTATATTTTTGATGGACTCTAGATTTTTCCCTCATCAGCTTAATTAGATCGCTTGAAAACCAAAGAGGAAAATAATCTGATTGCTTATTAAACATCGGTCCATGTTTTGAAATAACAGATTTCATAATGAGATAATTAATTTAGTTCTCACTGTTAAGCGATTTCACTTCAACATTCCAATCGTAAGACAGTTATTTACCATTAATAGCATTCTAATCAGCTTTGGAGAAATTACGAAAATTTTGAGCGGCTGCAATAAGCAGTTCTGTAAACTTATATCTAAAATATATTTCTAAAGGAGGCTAGTTTTGATCTACAGCACTAAAAGGAGGCTTTCGCATTGAATAACCTCTGTGTGTTCGTTGTTAGATAACACAAGGTCTAGAATCCTCGAATTTATATTTTTAACATAATTAAACTGCATACTTCCACTTACAGATATACAGTCCACAAAAAAATTTGCATTATTGTCGTACGTTGAAGCTGGTTGGGGGTCACACTCATTGCCATTCTTAACCCAATTTATGTTGCCCAAGTCGAAATCACATAATAGTTAACGGCTCAGATAATGATATCGAGCAGTTTGTAACAAATATAGCTGGAATATTATCGGGGTCCAGCCCCTTGCTTACATCCTGGCTACTTAGTAGCTCTTACGCTTCCAGACAGTTAGATAGGTAGACAGGCAAACATTCATAAGTTAAACAGGATAAAAAACGAACTTTGCAGTACTATGCTACAAGAGAGGCTAAACTCTTTATCATTAATGTGCATAGAAAGCGACATTGAATTTAAATTTTGAAGATATAACACAGGACTTTGCCCATACCAAATCGAGCAAAAAATCTTTTATTAGTGTGTAGCAATAATTATGACCTATTTTTTAGTTTTCTTATTTCTATTGTTTTTATATTCATTTTATTAGAATGTTAATTTCATTTCAGTACATAGTTGTATAAAAATAAAAGTAGGTATTTTAAAAATATTTTTTGTATTGTATTGAGTTGCTTCCTTTCTAAAAGGGCACCTTCATTACCTTGGGCCCGGGGCCTCAATCATATAAAAGACGGCACTGATGTTCTGCACCCCGCTCTGTTGATCACAAGTTAGTTTTAATCCTGCAGTGAACGATAACCTCGCATTGAATAAGTATGATTTTTAAAAAGGTGACTTTCTGTTACTATGTAGTGCGTTGAATAATACAGACTGGAGTATTCTTGAACCCATAGATGTTAACATGGCTACTAATGAATTTTATAACATTTTATACAACATTATAGACCAAACTGTACCTAGAATCAAATGCAATCTGACGAATAGAAACAAATATCCTGTATGGTTCACAAAGAAAATAATATCAAACTTAAAGCGTATAACGGTTTCATCATAAACAGAAAAATGAGTCTGAATGCCACTTACAGGAATTTACACGTATTTGACGAGAACTAAAACTAAAAATCTGGTGTGATACACGCACACAACTTCCTTTTACAGTGATCTTATAATTGGCCAAAAATTTGATTTTAAATTTTTAAGCATTTGTCAAAAATTTTAAAAAATTACAAATTCTACAAAAACGGTGCAAAATAGAGCGTTAGGTAAAGAGACAAATTTTCTCTAGAATTGTAAGTTGAATCCAAAATGTAATAATATACTGGGTGTTCTATTTAAAATAGGAGTTAAGAAAAATCTAGAAAAACAACAAAAGAAACCGATTTTAGAAGTATTCAACTGGAAAATCACCTATCTCACATCAATACACAATAAAAATCTAATAAAAATGAGAAGTTTTACAAAAATCGTTAGAACCGTTTTTGAAAAAAATTGAAAAAAACTGAAAAATCACAAGAGTAAACACCTACTTCTGGTTATGCGGTTTTCTTCAAAAGCTTGCTGTCGCATCTACATAGTACACAAAGCTTATACAGGGTGTAGAAATGCTTTACGCACCATAGGGATTTTAATGGTAATTTCTTCATATGAAAATATTTGCTTCCCTAATTATTTTAGAGCAAACTTGTATTGAAGTTTTTTGTAGAGAAAAAAATTCTGTATCCATTTACGCCAGAATTTGTCATTTTACATTTCGGAAAACCGAAAATTTAAAGAATAAAATTACCATTTTTAGACAAATCAGTGGTGCCTTGAAATTACTGAATCATCTCAAAGCATCAACAAATTAGTTTGCTGTTTATTTGTTTGCATAATCTGTCAATTGTAACGGCAACCAAATAAACAGCAAACTAATTTGTTGATGCTTTGAGATGATTCAGTAATTTCAAGGCCCCACTGATTTGTCTAAAAATGGTAATTTTATTCTTTAAATTTTCGGTTTTCCGAAATGTAAAATGACAAATTCTGGCGTAAATGGATACAGATTTTTTTTCTCTACAAAAAACTTCAATACAAGTTTGCTCTAAAATAATTAGGGAAGCAAATATTTTCATATGAAGAAATTACCATTAAAATCCCTATGGTGCGTAAAGCATTTCTACACCCTGTATATGAAGTTTCAACGCCATACCTCTTTTCGTTTTTGAGATATTCTGTTCACAGACAGACACACAGACCAATGAAAAAAAATATGTTTTTTGGGTTCAGGGGACTCTAAAACATGAAGATCTGTTGAAATCTCAATTTTGAATTTTTGGGATGAATCCAATACTTCCTTTATTGTAAAAGGAAGTAAAAATATATAGGCAATTTAAGTTTACAGAACAAAATGAAAATGCTGATAAGAAATATATAAACTTCACACAGCCATGTCAGCAATACCTTATTTATAACCAAAAGCCATGCAATTTAAATAACACGTATAGCAATTTACCTGCAAGAAGCAATACAATCTATAAATGATAGTAAATCGAATGTACTTTTTGTTCAAAATTAAATATGTAAATCTACATATATTGAAATTGCCTAGACAAAAAAATGTTATTACTTTGACACGAAGTGTACGAAGTATTGAAATTCCCTCACATCGAAAACCACTCTGAGTCAAATATCTCTAAAATTCGTGCCAACCGACTAATGAACCCACTTTACCAAATCTCCGTCTCGACTGCGCGGATCTTTTGGTGAAGACCCGAGCCCACTAGATCCCTCCCTCGTATTAGGGGGTGCCTAAACGTGCTGTGGGGGGTATGTATGTTTGTATGTGTACACGATTACGGTCGCCAGGAACCTTCCTGAAGTCTTAGATCGTTTTCATACGATAGGTCCTCTGAAAATGAAGGCAACATCAACTTTTAAAGTATGGTCGTCGGCAAAAAAAAATTTTTTTGGGTTTTTTTTTTGATAAATAACTGGTTCATAACATTTTATTGTATTACCGAAACGGAGTGATGCTGAGTGTCAAAGTATTCTTGGAAAGCATGGAAGGGCGCTTTTCTTGGGTGAGGGGTACCGTATATTTATGTATAGGTATTAATGTATTATCAAGACAATTTAAAAATTCCAAGTGACTATTCAATTCATTTGTCATCTGTCAAAAACTGACCAATAAAAATACAAGATTTGAGGTCTTTGAGCCAACAAAAATGATCTATATTGACAATTTTTACTAGTGGTTTTAATCAACAATTTTTTAAAGTAATTAATAGTTACAACATATACTAACAACAACACTTATTTATTAAAAGAAAAGGTACAACTCAATTTTAGGATAAACAAATGTTAAAAAAATGGTTTCAGTTTGATGAATAGTCCGTCGAATACCATTCTTAGTCAAAGTTAAGTAGATTATTTTTGCGGTGTTATCACTACTCATGTGCATTATGCTTCGGATTATCCGTATCAAAGCGCAATGAACATTCGTGATACCACTGCAAAAATAGTCGACAACTTTGACTACTCATGGTATAAGTGACTATATTTCGGAGGTTTACATACTACACCAAATAAAAGTTTTTGCCTACCAGCAGTTACCACTATCAATAACTGTTCAATAACATTATCAGCGTGTATAATATAATGCTTGAATGATAATTTAACGTGTATGCCAACTCCACCTTCCCTTGTTGTACGATCAAGATGCAAAAAGCAGTAGCCATCTATTGCCACCACATCTGAAGATATATTAGACGTTAACCAGGTTTCACTTACAGTCAGTGAGTCGTAGTTTGTATCAATTACATGGTCACGAATATTTGAAAAACTTGCCATGAATTATCTTGCATTCAGATGTGCACACTGAAAATTAGAAGCGATATCATTCATGATCAATAATTCTTTATTTAATAAAACAGAAATATGAGATATAATTAAGTAACTAATTTAATGCGCAATTGCAATAAGAAATTAAATTAAAGATACTTATACCGGTAACTTAATTACAGCAAGCAGCATGCTAAAAATATAAACACAGCTTCATGTGGAATAGTAGGTACACTTACGATCATTGAAAATGAACAGGGTTATGCATGTCAAATTGACTTCACCGACGTTTTGCAATTGCGTGCAACGTTATTTTATTATTACGATGAGGAGAGAGTTAGGACAACACGATTCTGCTTTAGAGACAAGGGAAATTCAGAAAACGTATATCAACTACTGTAATGTTTGTTGCATAGCCCTGTTCATTTTCAATGATTCTTTGTGTAACTCAGTAGCTCATTAAATCTTAAAAACTTTGCCATCAGCGACCAGACATTGGTAAAAACATATATTTGTTGAGCAGAACGCAAAAATGATTGCCTTGCTTTTGTTAGGTCTTCTTTTATGAAAACCAGGGTTCCTTTTATTTGATTTGAAAATTCGTTGTCGGAGGTTATAATTAACAAACTTCACAGTGACTGGGGTGGGTAGACTTGAATTCCTGCTCCTCAATCTATGACTTCTTTCAATTGCGTTCTTGGGAACTTGGATTGGAAGCGCAAAAATTGTAAGAACTTGGTCTGTATCTTCCTTCATTGGAAGCTTCTTGATCTCTAGAATATTCAGGTTACTTCGTCTTAAATATTGTTCAAGAGAATCCATTTTAAAATCGTGTGTTCGGATAGTTGTGTTTTGAGAAGCACCAGTTTCTTCTACAGTAGAAATACGCTGGTCGTGTTCAGAACTGTTGCTTAAACGTCTCCATCAAATTGGCCATAAAATCTCCATACACCAGAATGTTCTTAACAATACGTTGAACCACATCATCTTCGTCGGACTGCTCTTTGATGGAAGCTGACTGACCTTTGCCACCACCTGAAGTTTATAATCGCCACCCGTTTTTATAAAATTTATAGCAATTCTGTAGCAGAACATCACAGTAATAGTAGGAAGAGCCCAACTTTAACTATACTAAAACTGCCAAATAAGGGTCCGCCCACTGCGCTAGCACGTCTATTCAGCTTGACTGCACTTGGATTAGGATGTATTTCTAATCCCTGAAGACATATCGCACTGCACTAAACTGCATCTCTTGTTCAAAGATTTCAACATTTGCTGATAGCGATACGAGGTAGGTACTCCACAACTGGATATCGCAGCTCTATGTTGGTGTCAGCAGTTTTATAGACAAACAACTTGTTGACAACAGATACTTTAGAGTTGCAGCCTAACAAGCAGTAATATTTTCTCAATTAGGATTGAGTTGCTCCCTTATAGTCCAAATAGTGGTTTCTAGGTTAATACAAACAACCTTTTTTATTGCCGCTTCTTTTGAATTTCGGTATTTCACGGCGCTAAAAACAGATACTTTTTTTACCAATACACAATATTAAACCAGCATCACAACTTATAACACAAAATATTAATTAAACGTTACGAAACGTCAAACTGACGTTTTACCGCTCTACTCTTTCGCCACCTGTCGGATCCGCACGGAACTAGGACAAAAATTAGCCAGCGCAATCTGCCAAATGGTAAGAAGTCGAATCACCTGAATATCTTACATACACCGTAGTTACAACACATACAGTGTGTCCCAGGATTGATGTTACAAGAGGTGAGATGGACTAAAAATGTTTAAATTTTATTTTAAGGTTTTGGGATTCGGTCCTGCTTGGTTTGAAAAGAATTTTAAGAATATTTTCAGTTTTTGAAAAACAAGTAGGTCTTGACAGGGAAGCGAAAACTATTTTATTTTCTGGTATACTACCCTTTTTGTTTATGATACGGCAGAATTTTATTAAGGAAAGTTATTCGTAATGATAAATTATGCTTCTATACAAAATTTCAGAAAGATAGGCCGTATTAGAAAAAACAGTAATTTTTTAGAAAATTGTATTTTATTCTCAGGTAAACTACCGTTTTTGTTTATGATACGGATCTATCCGAAATTTTGTATAGAACCGTAATTTCTCATTCTGAACAAATTTTCTTAATAAAATTTTGCCGTATCATGAACAAAAATGGTAGTTTACCGGAAAATAAAATACCATTATCTAAAAAAAACGGTTTTTTCTAATTCAACAGATCTTTCTAAAATTTTGTATAGGGCTATAATTTGTCATTCTAAACAACTTTTTTTAATAAAATTTTGCCGTATCATGAACAAAAAGGTTAGTTTATCTGAAAATAAAATAGGTTTTGCTTCCCTGTCAAGGTCTACTTGTTTTTCAAAAACTGAAAATATTCTTAAAATTCTTTTCGAACTAAGCAGGACCGAATCCCAAAACCTTAAAATAAAATTCAAAAATTTTTAAACCATTTCACCTCTTGTACCATCAATCCTGAGACACACTGTATAAAACGTTACGTTACGTTACATTACTCTACTTATTTGCTATATACGAGGATAAATTTAGTATTCCGTTTTGTATGCTAGAGCTAGTGTACGAAAAAATATTGTACGAAACTCGTATGAAAGTGGCTTTTCCATACTCGTCTCGAAATTCCGGACTCGGCCTAACGGCCTCTTCCGGAAACATCTCACTCGTACTGAAAAACTCCACTTTCTATACTTGTAACGTAAATTACTATTTCAGTTATGTGGTAAACTGGGAGGTATAATAGCAATCAGTGCCGTCTTTTATATGTTTGAGGCCCCGGGCCCAAGGTAATGAAGGGGCCCTTCTAGAAAGGAAGTAACTCAATGCAATACAATATATATTTTTTTCTTCAAACGGCAGTAAAATGTGCCATTATACTGCTAGATTGATGATGCTAAACGATCACTTCATTGCCAAGGCATCTAAAACACTTTATCTGCCGCTGACGACTTTATCTGCCGCTGACAGCTTTATCTGCTGCTCGTCAGCGGCAGATAATATTATCTGCCGCTGACGAGATCAAGTCATTTTCTTCGAATTTTATTCACAAAATTGTAAATAATTTATTATAGGAACGTTTGAAGAAAAAATACTATATGTTATTTGGAGCAAAATTATCTTTATGTGGCTCGGCTGTACTTATCTGCCTCGCAAGCTCGGCAGATAACCCGTCCAACCTCGCCACATAAAGTATAACTTTTGCTCCTAATAACATAATATACTATTAATAGGAGTATACCTGCTTTTGTTTTTATACAACTATGTACTGAAACGAAATTAAAATTCTAATAAAATTAATATAAACGCAATAGAACATAAGAATTCTAAAAATTTACAAATAGGTCATAATTCTAGCTACGCACTAATAAAAGATTTTTTTTCTCGATTTGGTATGGGCAAAGTCCTGTATTATATCTTCAAAATTTAAATTCAACAATATGTCGCTTTCTCTGCACATTAATGATAACGAGTTTAGCCTCTCTCGTAGCATAGTACTGCAAAGTTTGTTTTTTATACTGTTTAACTTAGAAAATGAACGTTCTCACCTGCAATTAGTGATCATTAATGACAGGAAAATTCTAAGTGATATCGCAACGTTAGGAAATGTTTCTTCTAATTTATCAGTTCTCAAAATCTTATACAGTAGCGAATTATCAATTTGTTCAGTTTTATATACATCGTTAGTTCCTAAATACTGCGCTAAATGAATACATTCCGCTTCCAACTCTTCTCCATTTATATCAAAGTGATAATATTCAGCAAACTCTTTACAGCTATCGTGCAACTCGTTTCGACTAATGGTTCTTAAACTTGATAAAAAGCCAAACCAATTGCTCACTTCAATATATGCAGCAGATCTCTGCTGTAATTGAGTTATCAATGAGTCGATAATTGGGATAAACACTTCCACTTTAAATTTATCAAATGAATCCATAACTTTAATTTTTATTTTTTTACAAAATTAATCAATGAATTGCATAATTATTAGTTGATCAATGCGCCCGTAGGGGGGCCCAAAAAATTGGGGGCCCCGGGCCCGAGCTCGTCGGGCCCGTGCCTAAAGACTGCACTGATAGCAATAGTCTATAAGAGCTGGTGCCATTTTTTGATGATCATTTAGTTAAGGCCTATTTTTTTCAGAGAATGTTGCTGGAGGCATGTATAAGTGTCATCTGTAAGGATTCTCCTAGATAGCGGTATCGGCGGGAGGCAGAACACCCCCAATTTTCACTGTCAGTATATGTCAAATTCGAGGTGAGCCGGTTAGGTTTTGTGTCAGTTTGTGTCAAAACTGACGAAAAACCTAACCTGCTAATCTCGAATTATATATATACGTTTCAATATCCACAACCGCCCCTTATGGACTTTTTTAGTGTAAGTTATGTCAAATTCGAGGTTAGCAGGTTAGATTTTCCGTCAGTTTTGACACAAACTGACACAAACGTAACCGGCTCACCTCGAATTTGACATATACTGACAGTGCAAATTGGGGGTGTTCTGCCTCCCTCCGATACCGCTATCTAGGAGAATCCTTACAGATGACACTTATACATGCCTCCAGCAACATTCTCTCAAAAAATAGGCCTTAACTAAATTATCACCAAAAAATGTCACCAGCTCTCCTACTATTATATAGCCACTGTAATTAGGAATGCTTTCATGCGACATGTTGACGAACAACATTTTTTTTTTTCGCTATTTTGTTGACTCGTTACTATAGCACACACAATTTTTTTCCCATAGACAGACCTATACAACTCAAACGAAATTGAAAATGACTAAAAGTGTTCAAACTTTTTGTTTGACCATGAATCTAACAAAACGGTGTAAAATGACTGAAATTTTGTAAACTCAAAAGTGCATGCAAAGTAGGTTACAAGCACCAGTAAAGCTTGCCAATTCCGTGTTTACAAACAGACTTTGTAGTTTATCAAACGCACTAGGTCATGTTACGAAGTATTGCAGCGAGCGCTTTGACAAGGTGTGCAGTTTGCGTGGCCAGTAGGTCGGGCTACAAACAATCATATCTGGGGCAGTAGAAGCAACAGAACAACCCAATATGAGAGTGGTCAGTATGATGCCTAACGTCAAAGAAGATCACCACCTCAACAAGTTTTGGGAGATGGAAGAGATCCTGATGGAGAAACCTATCTCGCAGGAGGAACGAGAATTGGACAATTGGAAGCAACCCATCGTCGCAAACAAAGTAAAGCATGTGTGGTGAACATACCGTTCACAGAAAACCCAAGTCAAGTAGGAGAATCGAGACGAAGGGCAGTCGCCAGGAAGCTGCAGTTGGGAAAACGATTCGAACCTGACAAGAACTTGGAGTCCGGACACATCAACTTCATGAAGAAGTATCCTTCAGTAGGACACATGAAGAAAATGGACCAAAGTGGTGGTCCGGAAAGAGGACGTTACATTCCTCACCCAGCTGTCGTACAGGAAGACAGCAAAATAACCAAACTAAGAGTAGTCAACGGTGCTGCATCCCAGGCATCCACTGGGAAAAGTCCGAACCAGACGATGCACACAGAGCCAAGACTACAACGGAATCATGTTAACATCCTTCCACAATGGAGGAAGTACAAGTATAAGTACAAGGACAAGTATCCCGAGGTCAGCCGAGCAACCAATCCAAGAAGCATCACACCACAGGGGCGTAATACCATTTCGACAGCAACAAGATGTCCACGACATTTCCAATGCACGCTGGGGACACCTATTAATTACAACAGGGTCCGTCAGCAACATAACTACACTCCTCGGCATGTGCTTATGGTGCGGAATAAGCAAGGGGCTTCCGCCGTGCAGCGAGAAGAATCTTCAGCGGCATTCGTCCCACTAAGAATTTGGAAATTACAAAAGTGGTAAGATACTACTTATTAAGCCAGGTTTAGTTCCAACACCAGTAAAAGAAGCTGCAACGACATGGAACCAATTATAAAGGAACAGAAGCAGCTGGTGGACAAAATGTGCCAGTTGCTCACGAATATGAAAAAGGATTCCGCAAGCAGGAAAAATCGAATGTACCTAGCCAAGAAAGAAGACGAATTAGAAGGACTGTGGAAGGCATTCAAGAGCGGTAACATTGAGCTACAAAAGCGACTTCCAGCAGATCACATTAAAAAGGATTTCTACAGCCAGGTAAAAGAAAGATATCAAGTGATTACAGATTACATACACGAATCGCAGGAGAAGATAAATCCAGCCAGTGAGGCGAGTAACAGCTTAGAAACCGAGAAAATGGAAAATCCCATCGAACAAGTAGGCAGACTCAAGAAGCAAGAAATCGAAATGCAGTTATTTAGCGAGGTACTTGACGATGCAATTTTAGCATTGGAACAAGTCCAGACAAAAATGTTCTATGAGTATAAAACCAACAAGATTTCCGACCAGTGGGAGAACATTACGAGCCTGCATAAGGAAATCCTCGGATGTGAGCAAGAATTCGCTGAGGACTACTTCACCCACGAAATTTACAATCAGATGCGAGAGCGTTATAACCAGGTAATAGCTCAAATATTTAACGAAATAAGTAGCATCCGAGAAGCGAACAGCCACGACCACGAGAAAAGTTGGCCATCCCATTGCCAAAAATTACCATGTCAATTTTTGAAGGAAGTTACGAAAGTTGGACAACCTTCCACGATATTTTTGGGCGACTCATCCACAACAATGCCACATTAGGCAAGGCAGAGAAGATGCAGTACCTCAAGACCTACCTCAGAGGCGAGGCAACTAAATTAATCAAACATCTCGACGCCTCTGATGCTAATTACGAAACCGCATAGGACCTACTCACGAACAGGTACAATGACAAAAGAATATTTTGTTTTCAAAATTTTTAGACAATATATTAGAGCTGCCCAATTTAAACTATAAATCAGCAGCTAATCTAAAACAGCTGCATGATACGACGATGGAAAGTGACGTGCCATATCCAACATAGGCGTAAATACAGATACATGGGGACCCATAATAGCACATCTGCTGGTCAAGAAGCTGGACAAGGAAAGGAATAAATTGTATGAACAGTCGTTGACTAACTCTCGAGAAATCCAGAATCAATGTAAAAAATCGGGAGTGTGCTCCCCTAGACTTTCTCGCATTCGCCTTGTTTTCTAGCAAATTTGAAAAGTTTATTGCAATGTATATACATACAGCGATAAAATTACATTTTCAGGTAACCACTACCTGTTTAGGTAAAGTGCCGCTTTAGGTTAACCTATCATACTGAAATTTTATATCTGGGAGTTTTTATCAATAATAAATGTATGTGCAAAATTTCGTGCAAATACCTTGAAGCAAACTGGTACTTTACTTGAATGGATACCGCTACCTGTTTAGGTAAAATGCCACTTCCGGTTAACCGATCATGCTGAAATGTAATATCTGGTAGTTTTTTTACATAAGAAATGTATGTACAAAATTTTGTTCAAATATCTCGAAGCAAACTGGTACTTTACTTGAATAGGTACCGCTACCTGTTTAGGTAAAGTGCCACTTCCGGTTAACCGATTTCGCTCAAAATTTGACGGGAATCTACAAATTTTAAATAATAACTATGTACGTAATTTCAAGGGTCTAGCTTATTTCGTTTTTAAGTTATCGTGTTCACACACACACACACACACACACACACACGCACACACACACACACACAGACATAATTCGAAAAATGGTTTTTTCGGACTCTATGAGGTCTAAAACGTCAAGATTCGTCAAAATCTCGAAGTCGATTTTTTTGACGATTACAATACTTTCTCTATACTACCGTATGCGAGAAAGTAAAAAGGTAGCCAAATCCACTTTGGAACTTAGCACTTTTTATAATTTGTAGAACCAGCTTAGTTCCTTGACAGGAGATGGAGCTTATTTTCGTTGTTATAAGAGATAGCATGAGATGGTCAGGCCAAACCACCCCGTTACAGACAATTTTTGCCTTTGTCAACCACTATCAATGAATACACTTTCATTGCTAAAAGTATATTGATTTAAAATTCGTATTACAAAGTTTATATACAGAAAATGTGTGTCGTGTTTTTTAACCTATTATTAAAAAACACGATCGTAGGCACTTAGTACATCGTAATTGTATACAAATTGTTTGTAACCCGACCTACTGGCCGCGCAAATGGTTTCTTCATCAGGATCTCTTCCATCTCCCAAAACTTGTTGAGGTGGTGATCTTCTTTGACGTTAGACATCATACTGACCACTCTCCTATTGGGTTGTTCTGTTGCTTCTACTGCCTCAGATATGATTGTTTGTAACCCGACCTACTGGCCGCGCAAACTGCACACCTTGTCAAAGCGCTCGTTGCAATACTTCGTAACATGACCTAGTGCGTTTGATAAACTGCAAAGTCTGTTTGTAAACACGGAATTGGCACGCTTTACTGGTGCTTGTAACCTACTTTGCATGCATTTTGAGTTTACACAATTTCAGTCATTTTACACCGTTTTGTTAGATTCATGGTCAAACAAAAAGTTTGAACAAAAAGTCTTTCAAAATACATTTATGATAATATTCTATTAGTGTTACAAAAAATCTTGAAGCCAACACGAGTTTTATAGTTTCAAAAATCTCTGTCTATTAAATCCTCGCTCACTTCGTTCGCTCGTATTTAAACTACAACCTCGATTTTTAAACTGTCTATAAAACTCTAGTTGTCTTAATAGCTATAAAGCCGGGCTCCATAGTTCACTGGTAAGCATTCTGCCTACTGATCTAAGAGTCAAGAGTTCGATCCCCGATCCCGGTGGGGTTTTTAAAAATAAAAATAATGCGGATGAAAACCTCTCACTACCAGTTGGATAATATGAAAATTGCTAGTAGGGTGTTGGTACTTTTTGCATTTTATGTTGGCGACATTTTGAATTTAAATTTCAAGTTTTTGTTTTTACTTCCTTTTACAATAAAGGAAGTATTGGATTTACCCCAAAAATTCTAAATTGAGTTTTCAACAGATCTTCACGGTTTAGAGTCCCCTGAACCCAAAAACATATTTTTTTCATTGGCCTGTCTGTGTGTGTGTCTGTGTGTGCGTGTGTCTGTGTGTGTGTGTGTGTGTGTGTGTCGGTCTGTCTGTGAACAGAAAATCTCAAAAACGAAAAGAGGTATGGCGTTGAAACTTCATATATAAGTTTTGTGTACTATGTAGATGCGACAGCAAGCTTTTGAAGAATATCGCATAACCGGAAGTAGGTGTTTACTCTCGTGATTTTTCAGTTTTTTTTCGATGATTTCAACGGCTCTAACGATTTTTTCCAAACTACACATTTTGATTACATTTTTAATGTGTATTGATGTGAGACAGGTGATTTTCCAGTTGAATACTTCTAAAATGGGTTTCTTTTGTTTTTTTTCTATTTTTTTCTATTAACTCCTATTTTAAATAGAACACCCGGTATATTATTACATTTTTGAATTCAGCTTAAAATTCTAGAGAAAATTTGTCTCTTCAACTAACGCTTTATTTTGTACCGTTTTTGTAGAATTTGTTATTTTTGAAAATTTTTGACAAATGCTTAAAAATTTTAAATCCAATTTTTGGCTAATTATACGATCACTGTAAAAGGAATGTATGTGCTGTATCACACCAGATTTTTTACTTTCACTTTGTCATTTGAATTATTGAAGTACATTTTGATTCATTATCTTCTTATAGTTTAAAAATGTTTAAATATAATGGATGAACAGAAGCAAACACGAAATCTACTTTAAGCTAGAGAAAAAGAAGCCGTATGTAAATATTGCTTAGAACGACAAGATTTGACTTGGTTGCATAAATAATTATAATACAAGATTACCTACTAAAGTTATCAATAAATTAGGTTTTTACTTTGTTTCACTAAAACTAAGTTTCACATTTAAGTTCAGCAAAATAACAAATAATGTGTTATAACCTTACTTACAAATTTGACGCTACTTACCGTTAAGTACAATCAGCTGAAATAGTAGGTACTTAGTACTTATCTGGTACACTCAAAATTTTGCATTTGACACTGTAAATGTCACGGGAGTTTCCTAATTAATGGATTATAAATACTGGTTTCAATACTAGCATGCTAATACCATGGTATACATAGTGACTCCCAGTAAAAATCCCCCAGCTGTCAATTCTATATATAAGCCGTTCACGACCTTTTTGGGACAGAGTTGGCTATGATTTTTTCTTTTCATGTTGGACTAACTGATTTGATGATGTAGCGGATGCACCTTTTTTTTCTGTCAGTGTCTGTTCGACATTTTCTTGCCACCACATTGTCAGATTTATTATTTTAATATTCGTAAGAAAATAAATGATTTATCAAATGTGTACAAATAATTTTAATTTCCGTCAAAGGAAAAGTCAAAATGCCTAAAATAATTTTGTTACAACAAAACATTTCCATTAAACGATGCTACTTCCAATTTAAAAAGGACAGACCAAATTTAAAAGAATGCGAGTCGATGTGGAGACTAGAGAATATCCGGCAACAATGTACCTATTCAGAAAATGTAACCTTAAACTGAATACAACCTAACCTAACACAAAAAGTGTCAATTTCCATGAGGGAGTTTAGTTGCAACAGAGGTTCTGCCAACAAAATTACTAGTTGGTCATAGCCTCACCTGACCCAAAAAGATCGTGAACGGCTTATAGTAAGCATATATGTATTATACTTTATACATATATTGCTAGTAGGTCCTGGAAACGGCCGAAAACATTACGGCGCCGACATAGTCTCACTCTGAGTATAAAGCGTCTAGTGCGCATGCCTGAGTATTCGAACTCCGCCTTTAGAAGCGTATTTTAAACTTGATTACTTCCCCACCGCGCGGACGACGCCGACGCGCTTGCGCACAGCTCACCATATACATTTAAGAGTTGGTTGTCTGTCTCACTTCCTTCGTGACCCCCCAACTCATAGCCGTTAGCAATATAGTTCTTTAAATATATGATAGTAAGCGTTTAGAATTAAGGCGGCTTTACACGTGTATAGTAGCCAAAGCAAGTTAATAAATCAAGTAGCTTAATTTAGTTACTTGCATCATGTAAACATTTATAGCAGGAGAGCCGGTGACATTTTTTAGTGATCATTTAGTTAAGGCCTATTTTTTGAGAGAATGTTGCTGGAGGCATGTATAAGTGTCATCTGTAAGGATTCTTCTTGATAGCGGTATCGGATAGAGGCAGAACACCCCCAATTTTCACTGTAGGTATATGTCAAAGTCGAGGTTAGCAGGTTAGCTTTTGCGTCAGTCTGTGTCAAAAATGACGCAAAACCTAACCTGTTAACCTCGAATTTGACATAACTTACACTAAATAAATCCATAAGGGGCGGCTGTGGAAATTGAAACGTATGAATAATATGTTGGTGGCACTGAAAGCTTATGTCAAATTCGTGGTTAGCAGATTAGGTTTTGCGTCATTTTTGACACAAACTGACGCAAGAGCTAACCTGCTAACCTCGAATTTGACATATACCTACAGTGAAAATTGGGGGTGTTCTGCCTCCCTCCGATACCGCTATCAAGAAGAATCCTTACAGATGACACTTATACATGCCTCCAGCAACATTCTCTCAAAAAATAGGCCTTAACTAAATGATCACTAAAAAATATCACCAGCTCTTAGACTATAAGGACAGTGTGGTCAATTTTAAAAAAGACAGCCATTAAGAGTCGTCTCTACAACAACCAGCTACGCCCTTAGATATTGTTCTGTGCAAGGCCTGCTAAATTGTAAGACAAAGGTCACCCTGCTAAATTGTGACATAAACGTCATTTTATACGGACTGGACACATGTGAAATTCGGAGATGCTTTGCAGAGCGCTGTATACCCACGATCGCGAAAATTTGTGCAATATGAGGTGATCAAAAAATTTTACAAGAATGGCAATAATATTACTTAAACAGAATTAAACGGCAAGAGACGATGTGAAACGTAAGGAATCGCTGCCAGCGATTAAAAATCCTCGTTAACGAGCAACCTAATATTGGAATATAAGTCAAGGTGTGCTTTTTTATCTTCTTTATTGTGTTTTGGTACATAGAAAACGAAAACTGACAACATTTTGCGTTGATCAACACAGAGACTACGTACAAAAACTCAACAATTTTTTTTTATATTCATAATCAAACCGTTGTATTTATTCCACCAGTTAATTTAGAGGAATAGAATATTCAGTGTTACGTAGCCCATAAATTCTCTTTAATTTGATGCAATAATCTTTGGCATTAAGACATTTATATAGTTTATTATAGCTTTTGATGTGGACTAATGCGCAATTTTCGCAAAAAGCATTTTACTTTAACTTGTTGACATTTACTTACGCAAACGAAAATTCGGCATTCCCTTACACACAACACTAGAATTTTATGATGATTATTTCATTCCACTTCATATTGGGGCTACTTTTAATAATAAAGGACTTAGAGGCAATTTTCTGTGACTATGTGTAATTTCGTAAACGACTCTTAATGGCGGATATCTTAACAGCCAATCAGAAAGATGACCAAAATTCACCACACCACAGTGTGGCCATAGGGATGTCTTCGTCGCTATTGGTCGAATTCTAAATTGTCAGTGTCAAATAAGTCATTAGCGTCGCAAGCGGGTGAAATTTTATCATCTATTGCCCTGAAAAACTAATATTCTGCACAGTATTTAAATGTGACAATTTAGAATTATGCTATTGTTGTAATAGCACAAGATGCGTTCGACTTGGAATATATGATAAAGAGATTACATCGGTGCTACGATGAATGGGGCCTTAGCATAAGTTTAGAGGAAACGGAGTATTTAGTAGTCAACTCGGAAGCACAATATGAAGTCTTAATAAATGAAGATGTCGCAGTAAGACAAGTAGAAAGGTTTAAATACCTCGGTGCTACAATACAATGTTTGGGAACAGAAGAAATCAGAACTCGAATAGTACAAAGTAAGAAGATAGTGGGATGCTTGAAATCAATTTGATGGGACAATACTATCTCTAACAAAAACAAAAAAAGAATAGGTAAAGTAATGGTAGAGTCGGTGCTATGTTATGGCAGTGAGGTATGGACTGTAACAGCGGAAATGAAACGAAGACTAAACACAGTTCAAATGGACGAAAAAGCGCAAAGGTATCGAGACGAGATAGAGTGACGAACGAGGAAATAAGACGCAGAATGGAGGCACCAGAATCAGTTGTGGACAGAATTGGAGAATGGAGGAGACGACGTGGCTTATGAAGATCTTTAAATGGTCGCCGCCGGTTAAGAAAAAAAGAGGTAGACCACGCAAACCGTGGAATGAGGGTATTCCGAAAGCCATGGAGGAACCTGGAAGAAGACCAAGCACAGAACAGGGAGGTTTGGAGACAGGGAACAGGAAGACGGCATTTAGCTGTATTGTAAAGTACCATAACTGAAACCGGTTGTAAACTTCATGCAACACCTTAAAGCACCACGAACGAACGCCAATGAAAAATGTCAAAAGTTCAAACATAACACTGCACGTGTAGCTAACATCAACTAGTAAAAATAACTAGCGCCAAAATAATGACCACTCAAAAACGTTCGATTATTTCTAAAGGCACTGTATATCTCTACGCTCAAATTTGCCTGAAAATGGCGGCCAACAATCGTATGACCACACTGTCTTGTATATAGTCACTGTAGACCTGTCAAAAATTCAAAAATCTAAATAGGAGCGGCCATGACCACGCGTCAGCGGGTATGAATGAAGCTGGCCATGATAGTGAAAATAAAAATCTCCGACAATTTAATGCATACACTAAAAATCCCATAAGCCGCGGATTTTTTGTTACTATGACAGCGGCAAAAGTTAGCCCTAACTTTTCCAGCGACAAAACCGAACCTAACTTTTAAAACGGTCTAATTCTAAAATAATTTTCGCCTTGTTTGTTAATTTAGTGACTTCTAAATTACCTAATATGTAAATTAAATACGTATTCATTAAATTGTCTTACCGAATTACACTCAAACTTTTTTTATCGAAGTAAACTTAACGTTTATAATTCGAGTTTCCTTGCTTTTAGGCAATTCAACTCAAAAAACTGCCAGAAAAAATTACTGGTCCTTCGGACTCGTGATTTTTTCGGAGGCAGTTTTTTTCGTTAAATTGCCAAGCAAGAAATTCTCATTAAAATGTCAAGTTTACTTCGACAAAAAAATAGGTCTCGTGTAATTATAAGTGAAGAAAGCGGCAATCTGCCTCCAGTGGAGGCAGTAATTCAAAACAAGATAGATTACTGCTTGTGTGAAAATGGACATGTTGCTGTTAAACATAATCACAATTATTTTTATCAAATCCAAGGATTATTGCGAATTACAAAACGTGAAACTTGCTATTTCATCATATATACAAAAGGGGGCAGAAAAAATCAAAAGGTAATACCTATATCACTATACTCTTCACGAAATTTATCTCCAGCTTATTCTTTTTTAGAGATGACGAATTTTGGAGGGCAAATATGGTTACCAAGTTAAACAATTTTTTTCTAAAATGCTTGCTTTCCGAATTAGTGGACTCTAGAAGGTGCCGGGAGCAAGATATAAGAGATGTGTATTTGACGTAATTTTTGTAGATTGAAATTTAATAAGGATCTACTAATATGCTTTAACAAAACATCAGTTCATCTGGTTAACAAATTTTACGTCACATTGACAAGTAAATTTTGTTTTAAAAATTATTTATTTTCATAAAATGCTAGATACAAAACTTTTTGGCAAATTTCAATTTTAAAGTATTGAATATTGGATAAAATTCCATACAGCACTCTTGAATAAATTAAATTTAATGCCCGATGCGTTAGCGGAGGGCATTAAACACACATTTTTTCTTCGAATACATGTTCTATAGCTCGAAATTTCAAAAATCTTGCTTTAGGAAATCATTATAGTGATTCTAGATTTCTGTAGTGACATTTTGTCTAATTTCCAAATCAGCATAACGATGTAAAGCTTTGGTGTGATATCCATGGTGACATAAACACAAATGCGGGAGCAAAAAAATATTGCCTCCAGCCGGGAGTCAATAAAAATTGGCTCTCGCTCCTTGGAAATTGACAGTTTTGTTTACTAAAACTAGGGCGCAAAAGCCGACTTTCTATACAGTGAGTAGAAAAATAGTAGTTTTCCGTCAATCGTGTATATATCGACTCATTAATGCATGATTTTGTCTAAAAAATCATGCATTAATAGACCCGTTTTCGCAATGATTTTATGTAGGCAACCATACGTACTAAACGTCAAATGTATCTGAAATGTCAAAACTAAAGGTTGTAACGCCACTGTTAAACAATGAACTGTGACGCCACTGTTTTTGTTGATATGTAGAAAACTGTTTTACCGATACAGTGTAACGTAACAACATGTAATCGACGCTTCGTTGAAATAGTGATTAAACATAAAATTAAAAAATGATTTAGTTATTCTTTTAACAATCCGTTCAACCTCCGTTATACAATGGCGCCCAACGTGGGGCCCAACTCGAGGCCTAACTTGTGGCTTAAAAACGTGTAATAATACAGTGCTACACAGTGCTAAATTCAATGTGCTTCGCTCGTTAGCAGCCCGTACAGAACGCAACGTTTGAGGTAGGTGCATTCTTTGCATTTAAAAGTAAATAGACGGCGTGTGATAACCGCGTATACGAATGTTCGTGTAATTCATTACTTGTGTACCAAGTTTTGCTAGCATTACGGTTAAAACCGCTCTGCTCTATTCCTTTCTATGTTTCATAACCTCAGACCACGTCCTGATAGATTTCCCGCCTTTACTAATTTACCGCAAAATTTGCAAAACACAGCGAACGTCACAATGGCAGATCCTGTTATAATGACGCAAGAACAATTAAATGCTTTATTGCTAGGCATGCGAAACATATTCGTCAACGAAGGGACCCCCGCTCCCGACGCAACATCATTTTTAGCTGCTTCAAATTTCTCAAAATGCCAGTCCCGTTTTGCGGGCAAGCAACACGAAGATTGCGATGCATTTATTGACGCCATATGCGTATACAAGGAATGTCTGCAGATTTCAGACGCGAATGCAATTAAAGGACTTCCTTTGCTTTTAGATGGGTTAGCTGCAACATGGTTTCAAGGTGTCAAATCCAGCATTACGTCATGGGACGACGCATTAAAAGCCCTCAGTCATGCTTTCGGTTTTAACAAGCCGCCGCGTCAAATTTTCAAAGAATTGTTTTCTAAAGAGCAAGCTAAAGAACCAACTGACGTATTTGTGGCTTCCGCGAGTGCATTATTAGCTCGTCTTCCTCCCACGCCGGCTCTTCACGAAACGCACCAGTTAGACATGATTTATAGCTTACTTAATCAGCGAATTCGGCAACGATTGCCACGGGATGACATAAAAACGTTTACGGATTTAATAGACAAAGCAAGGTCGATCGAAGATGGTTTTACAGGAATATCTGTCCCGCCAAATAACAATGATACGTCATCTTTGCATAAACAGTCCAAATTGAGACCCAAATGTACTTTCTGTAAGAATTTTGGTCATATTCAAGCAGAATGCCGCAAATATGCTTCGACTAGGTCGCAAAACTTATCAACTAACGTAGGGTCGCCTCAAAATTCACGATCCAATGTGGAGTTGCCCCAAACGAGTTTTCGCAATAGTTCGCAATTAACCTGTTTCGGTTGCGGAGCACCAGGATATATACGGTCGCAATGCCCAAATTGCAATACGCCTCCGGATGCGGCTGTTGTAAATAATGCTGCCTCTGTAGAATTATTATCCTCAGATATGTGCTTACCAACGAGTTCTTCTCGCCCATTATTGTTAATTTCCGTGTTTGCTAAGACTGGATTAGCATATGTTGATACAGGTGCAAAATGTAGCATAGCAGGTTACAATCTGTATTTCTATTTACGATCTATTGATTGCCCATTTACTCCAACGGATATGCAAATGATTTTAGCAGATGGTCAGACCAGAACTGTCTATGTTGAGATTTTTGATTGTAGTGTCTGTCTTCAAGATAGAACTATTTCTACTTCATTTGTAGCTATTCCCGAATATACAAATAGTAAAACATTACTAGGTGTCGATTTTATTGCCCAAGCAGAGATTATTTTAAATTTCTCGAAAATGCAATGGTCATTCGCAAGTGATCCCCAAGTTACTTACGACTTTCATCAAGAGCCAGTAACTTCTGATGCTACCCAAACATTAATCGTTAATTCTATTGAGATTGACCTGTCATTAAGAAACAATGAAGCAACTCAAGCCAGCGATTCAGAACGCGCCCAACTGCAATCATTAATTCAAGAGAATGCTACACTCTTTAAGAAGAGTACAGATGTCACTCCTTTTGCAGAGCACAGAATTCCATTGACAGATGATACTCCTATCTCGGTACCTCCATATCGGTTAGCTCCTGCCAAGAAGGAAATACTTTGAAAGGAACTGGATAAACTTCTAGAAAATGAAGTCATTGAAGAATGTGAGTCACCCTTCGCTTCTCCGGTAGTGTTAGTCCCTAAGAAGGATGGCACCACCCGGCTATGAGTTGATTATCGACGTTTGAACGCCATCACTCGTTCGGACACATACCCGCTTCCACGGATCGATGATCTACTGCATTCTACGTATAATTCTGTCTGTATGACCACTCTCGACTTGAGATGCGGATACCATCAAGTCCTCGTTAAGCCAGAAGACAGAGATAAGACCGCTTTTATCACTCCGTTTGGTACATTTAGATATATAACTATGCCTTTCGGTTTGAAAACGGCTGCTGCGACGTTTCAACGTCTTATCGATCGTTTCAGATCAGGTCTACAGCATATTTCGATGTTCGCTTACTTAGATGATCTCATAGTACTTTCTCCTTCGTTCGAAGCGCACTTAAGAGACTTAAGAGAAGTTTTCGATAGATTAAAATTGTTCAAGCTAACGCTGAACCGCGTTAAATGCACTTTCGGTAGTACCCAGGTCGAATATCTCGGTCACATACTTACTCCAGAGGGTATATCGCCAAATACAGAGAAAATACGAGCAATAGCCTTGATTCCTGAGCCACAAAATGTTAAACAATTGTTAACCTTTCTCCAAACCTGCTCGTGGTTCAGAAGATTTATAGAAAACTTTGCTGATGTAGCAAAGCCTCTCAGCACCCTGACCAAGAAGAATGCAACATGGCGATGGGGCCCTGAGCAAACACAGTCCTTTGAAAAGCTAAAAGAATTATTGACGACGTACAGATGCAAGCTCATATGCGATAGGTGCGGCTCTACTCCAGGGGGAGGGTCCTGAAGAAAGACCAATCGAATACGCCAGCAGACTGTTGACTTCTGCTGAAATGAACTACCACACAACCGAACGAGAAGCTCTTAGTATCGTTTGGGCAGTGAACAAGTTTCGAGGATACATTGAAGGTTCCTCTGTTGTGGTCAAGAGTGACCACCAACCGCTTAAGTGGCTGATGACGCTTAAATCTCCAAGTGGAAGATTAGCCAGATGGGCTTTGGCTCTACAGCCATACGATTTAAAGATAGAATATACCCCAGGTCGTTGCAATGCCTTAGCAGACACACTGTCTAGGCCACCATGTCATGATGAAGATGATACGAACTGTAAAGTTTGCCTGGTAACCGTCAATCTACCTACTGATAGCGCGAAAGCTATTAGGCAAAGTCAAATTGAAGACTCCGATTTAAAGAAAATAATAGACTCTCTTGAGGGTCCCGAACTGAATGAACTCGACTCGCGCAGATGGTGCGATCGTGGTTATATAATGCTTAATGGAATATTATACAGATATTCTCCTGATTATGATGGAGAGGAAGCTCAGCAAGTCGTTCCCAAGTCAGAAGTTTCCAAGGTGTTGCAAGAAACGCACAATTCACCCCTTGCTGGACATTATGGCGTGGAGCGCACTCTTCAAAGAATCATTCCTCGTTACTATTGGCCCGGAATGCGGAGACAAATTACAGACTATGTTGCTAAATGCATAGAATGTCAAAGATATAAAGTTTCAAACCTTAAACCTTCAGGTCTTGTGCAGACCCCAGTACAAGCACAACGTTTTGAAGTAATTTCCATAGACCTATTTGGTCCCTTGCCTGAAACGCCAACCGGCGAAAAATGGATATTTGTCGTTGAAGATACTTCAAGTCGATGGACAGAACTTTTCCCACTCAGAAGAGCCACAGCTGAAGCTTGTGCTCGGTGCTTAATCGAAGAAATAATTCTCCGCTATGGAACCCCTCGCCGAGTAATAAGTGACAATGGTACTCAGTTTGTAGGTGAAGTGATGCAGAAAGTCGCCCTTGTCCTGAACTTCAAGCAGCAACTTATCCCTTCCTATTATCCCGCTGCCAATCCTGTAGAGCGGAAAAATCGTGATCTTAAAACGCAACTCGCGATCTTAACCAAAAGTGATCACTCGAGTTGGAGAGACAAACTTGCCTGTGTCCGATTCGCGATAAACACTTCTCGTTGTCAATCAACCGGTTTCACCCCCGCGTATCTTACCTTTGCTCGTGAGCTCCGAACACCAGAGGATGTGCAACGTGACTTATCCCAGATCGTAGACAATGAAAACTTTGTGCCGCAAATTACTCCATATTTGCGTACATTGGCTTCGACTCTTAGCCAAGCTCGAGAAACTCACGAACTTTCCCAAGATTCGAGTAAGAAATACGCTGATCGACTGCGACGTGACGCGCCACCGCTTAGTATTAACGACCGTGTACTTGTGGACACTCACGTGCTGAGTAGTGCTAAAGCTCGAATAACTTCAAAGTTCGCGCCGCGACGCGATGGACCTTACATCGTCACTAAGATAGTGAGCCCGACTTCTTATCAAGTTACTGCCCTGGAAAACCCAACGGTTCCGTTAGGGACGTACCATGCCTCCGCACTAACCAGGTACATAAATCCTGCCGATGATGAGATCCAGAGGCCATTGCACCCTTTACGGAGAAGAGGAAGGCCGCCATCCAGCACCACTCCAACGGATGGAAGGATGACAGCAGCCGAACCGCCATTCAGCACCACGCCGAAGGATGGAAGGATGACCGGAGCCAGACCACCCGACCCCATTCCCGTCCGATCTTCTACGAGGGTCCGGAAGAAGAAGGTGTTCTATGACCCGTCCAACGACGCAACCTCACCCATATTGTCCCACAACCGAGGACGTTTATGTGGTCCAAAGGGGGAGTAGTGTAACGCCACTGTTAAACAATGAACTGTGACGCCACTGTTTTTGTTGATATGTAGAAAACTGTTAGAATTGGTTCTGTTTGTTGATTATGTTTATTTAGACGTTTATTTTTTTTCCATTAAGTCTCGAAGACAATATCAGTCAAGTGGACACCGCCAGAGTTGATGAAAATTTGGGCTCGTTTCACAGCATTTTTCATGACTTTTCTCAAAAATTCTGGCGATAAATTCTCCACTTCTAGTCAGATGTTTTCCTTTAGGACCGCCAAGGTCTGTGACTTGTTCGTATAGACCCGTGACTTCAGAAAACCCCAAAGAAAGAAGTCTGGAACGGTCAAATCGGCCGATCTTGCGGGCCAGTGCAGATCTCCAAAACGAGAGATGAAGCGGTCGGGAAAAGCTTGCTTCAGAATATCCACTGTCGTTCATGCTGTGTGTGCGGTTGCACTTGTAAGGGAACATCTTTAAGTCTTTCACCAAAATTCGCTGTAAAGACCGTCTACCGATGCCCAAGTGCGTGGCCCATCGTCTGGTGGATGTTTGAGGGTCCTCTTGGACATCTGCAGCCACAGCAGCGATATTCTCGACCGAACGGCTACTCCTGGGCCGGCCACGTCTGAAACTGTCCCGTATTGAGCCAGTCTGCTCGAGGCGAGTGGCTAAACGCCACAGTGTTTGCACATTTGATGCCACACGACCAGGATATCGACAACAAATTTCACGTGGATCCAAAAGCACTGACCGATTATTTATCAAAAACATTGACACAAATTATTCCGCGTTCTTGAGGAGTATAGCGATCCATGGTTTGTCTATGTGTATTCTGCTTCTGTTTGCTTCACGAATGTCAAAGTCGCGATGACATAAGATGCTATTTGCAAAAATGAGAGCATGTTCCGATAGGGTGATTACTTTTGCGCCACCTGTTATTTACATTAGAAAACGCTTCGCTCAATATCTTTGTGGAAGTTTCTATTTTATTTCCTAAACGTCAAATGTAACTGAAATGTCAAAACTAATACATATTTTTGATGGATTTTAATAAACGTACGATTGACGGAAAAGTCTTGTAACCAACTCTTATGTTAATCGGTGATTAATAATCTCGCTCATTAACGTGTTCGCTCGTTCCACTCGCTCACGCGTTAAAATCTCTCGATTATTAATCACCTTTATTAACACACTTGTTGGTTAAATAACCATTATATATCAAGGGCGCAAGGTAAGCGATTTCAGCCCGCGATGATAGTTTGGAGCCCGACCGAAGGGAGAGCTGTAAATCATCAAGGGATAAAATCGTTCTTGCGTCAGAGATATATACATAATTTTATTCTCAACTGGAAAGACGTGGTGCGATTTATTTTTATACGTGAAGATTTTCCAACTATTAACATTAAAAATCATAATACCAGGATCTAATAAAAGCAAGGTGCATTTCCGTAGCAACTACGTAAACATGGTCAAAAAAATTTACTTTTCCGCCCTCAGGCGAGAATGGTTTACTTTGCTCCCTCGAGCGAGAATGGTTTACTTTGCGCCCGCACATGCGGGCGGGAATAGGGCACTTTGCGCCCGGTTGAGGATAAATATGTTTTTAGCACATGTACTTTAAATTACTATTCCGTCGCGTTATAACGCATTGTTACAAACAGCGCATTGAATCGCCATCCCTTCGATCGAAAATATTTAATTATTCATTCGCCATCCCTTCGATCGAAAATATTTAATTATTCATTAGTAAAATCACTTTACAAATTTACTTAGACTTTAATACGGTTCTGTTAGTGAAACTTAAATTCATTCAACAATTAATTAATACTTCAGTTACATTTTGATTATTATTAAATTTGATATTCTATACAAAATACGGACAAATTACTTTCTAATTTAAAAAAATAATATATCTATCACCGTTCTAACTATTTTCCTTTTAGTAATAATATTTTTTGTATTTAGTATTTTTAGCACGACGCACATACTTTATTTTTTAAAGCTATAGCACAATTTCACATAAGCAAAAATTTTTAAATTATTAAAATCAAAGTTCATTAGTAAATTAAAAGTTCATGTGTTAAAAATAAGTATTTTATAAATTTTTCCATCCACTTATCAATAATAAAACCGATAGAATCACTAAAGACTCCAAAGCTATTTAATTTGATATTTAATTTTTTAACTGTTTTTATTACTTTCTCGTCTAGAGAAAGTCTCGCAATCGTCCAAAAATTCGAGAAAGTCAGCGAGAAAGTCACTCCTGGATTATTTTTCTTTGAACTCGCAGTCGTATTTTCTGATTTATGCCAGACAATAGTGGATTCTTATAAAATGTAGCTCTATTTAGATATTAATTCAAGTTTGTAATTATTTATAACTGCTTATAATTAATTATTGTTTCTATGTTTTTCCGTTGTACTCATTTTCAGTAGTAAATAAATGTTTTAAGATATTTCCCTGCATTTTTTGAATTTGACGAAAAAAAGTTAGGTACCTAATAGTTAATTAATATTTTAGAAGATCTAAACATTTACAAACTCGTCATAGATACTGAAAAGACACCTTTTAAAGGTATTTAGTGTTTAAAGATTCTTACCTGACAAACCAAAAATGGATTAGAGTATGTACAATCGTCCACAGAACTAATGTCACCCCGAACGCCAGCTTGGCTATTTCAATAGGCAACACATTTAACGTCACTTAACCGAATGTTTCCTAGAGGGTAGTACACACAAAGCGTGTCACCGGAAAGCAATTAGGCAGAGAGAAAGTAGACATTTTAGAAGCAAATCCTTCCTTTTAATATTTCGGTGGTGAATCACACAGGGTTACAGTTTATTTGTATTAACCAGATTTTATTTCACTGCTGTTGTTAATATTATTTGTTATTTATAAAATGTAGAAACAAGACATGAAGTCATTCTGGTTGAATATAAACTTTAACAGATATTGATTAATGAAATTGTTGAAGAGTTTAAAGATTTTCGTTTATCGTTAAACGTTTTAAGTGATTGAGGAATCACCATCGCTACTATCTTCCCGAAGTTTAATTTAAAATTAAAATAGTTTTTTCTACCGCTAAAGGCACAACACTGGAAACCTAGATTTGACAAACAAATATTTATCTTGTTTTCACAATTTGAAACACAATTTAGTAGAAACTTGAAAAATAAGAAATAATTTAAATTGTTCTACTTGAGGAACGTGAAAATTTTTGCGAAACTTGAAAGATTAATTAAAAGGTTTTAAAATTTAAACATATACAGTTGAACTTCTATTTACGAAGTCATCAAATTCAAGAAGAAAATCATTAAAAGGAAATTTCGTAAAACAGAAAATCATTTAAAATAGCCTAATAAATGCAACTTCCGAAACGTCTTGTGATAAACACCCTAGACTGTGGAAAAAGTCCGATAAAACAAATCATAATAGACCACTGCCAAAAATTATATCATTCAGAGAACAACTGCAACTGGTTGTTTTCCAAACAGCATTTTATATATGTGAATGTGAGCAATTTATTCTATATTTTTATCTACTCTAGTGGGGTAACTAACTCATTACGTCACTAATTTGACACTATTTCCGTTAGGTAATGAAGCTCATTACACCACTCAGTTATGCAATGGCTTCATTACCTAACTGAGTGGTGTAATCGCTTCATTACCTAACTGAAATAGTGTAAAATTAATGACGTAATGGCATTTGCCCACTAAAATATTTTTAAAAATGACAGATCTGACATTCCTCTTAATGCACTTTTCTTAATATTAGGCAGTTGTAGATAAAAATTTGTACAATGCATGTGTGATAATGCATCAATTATATACTTGTGTGCTTACAGAACTCGTGCTACGTACTCGTTTGTAACTTACACACACGTATATTAATGATGCTCTTATCCCACTTGTATAGTAAATAACTATTACATGACTAGTCCTTAAAATGTATTTCATTTAATTTCATCAAAAATTTGTTCATATTTTACTTAACATAAATGAAATTTTAATTCGTAAAATAGAGCAAAAATCATATGGTAAATTATTCGAACGGCGGAATATCTGTAAAAAATCGTTAAACAGAGAACTTCGTAAAACCGAAGTTCCTTAAGAAGAAGTTCCACTGTATGTAGAAATTCAGGACCTTAAAGTTATTCAAAAATCCGGTGTGATACACGCACGCAACTTCCTTTTACAGTGATCTTATAATTAGCCAAAAATTTGATTTTGAATTTTTAAGTATGTATTTGTCAACATTTTTCAAAAATTACGAATTCTACAGAAACCGTACAAAATAAAGCGTTAGTTCAAGAGACAAATTTTCTCTAAAATTGTAAGCAGAATTCAAAAATGTAATAATATACCGGCTGTTCTATTTAAAATAGGAGTTAGTAAAAAAAGAAAAAACAAACATGAAACCCATTTTAGAGGTATTCAACTGGAAAATCAACTATCTCACGTCAATACACATTAAAAATGTAATAAAAATGTAAAGTTTCAAAAAAACCTTTGGGGCCGTTTTTGAAAAAGTAAACACCATACTTCCAGTTATGAGATTTTCTTCAAAAGCTTGCCGTCGCGTCTAGATAGTTTTTGGGGTAAACTTATGTTGTCTGGTTTTATTATTAATTATGGCGTTAAAGGCTTTTCCTTATCTTCTACAATTTGCTTGTATTTTTTTTAAGTTCTTTTGAAAATTACATCAAGTGACTACCGTATGGCTGTGTACTCCTGAAATAAAGTGTAGCAGCTTAAAGTAATACCAAGTAGGTGTAATTCTACATACCTTAAAATTGCACAAAATACGTAACGTTAAAAATCACTCTTGGACCTTTTAGTTACTTTTTTAAATCCTTCCTGAGGTAGAACAACAAATTATTTTGCCAGTCTGCAGTAAATTGTGAAAACAAGATAAATAGTTGTTTGTCGAATCTAGGTTTCCAATGTTGAGCTTTTAGAGGTAGAAAAATCTATTTTGACTTTAATTTTTAATAGCATAATAAATTAAATTGTAGCCTTACACCGAAAGGTAAAAAGGTTTTGGATTAAGTAAGTAAGTAAGTATAAATTAAATTGTTATCCTTTGTATTAAACTTCAGAAAGATGGTAGCGATGGTGATTCCTTAATTACTTAGAACGTTTAACAATAAACGAAAATCTCTAAACTCTTCAACAATTCCATTTCATCATACAAATAACAAATAATATTAACAGCAGTGAAATAAAACCTGCTTAATACAAATAAACTGTAACCCCGTGTGATTCACCACCGAAATATTAAAAGGAAGGATTTGCTTCTAAAATGTCTACTTTCTCTCTGCCTAATTGCTTTCCGGTGACACGCTTTGTGTGTACTACCCTCTAGGAAACATTCGGTCAAGTGACGTTAAATGTGTTGCCTATCGAAATAGCCAAGCTGGCTTTCGGGGTGACATTAGTTCTGTGGACGGGGATTAGTACATTCCGATACCTGTTATTCGTAAACAAAAATAGCTGTTAGTTAGGTTGCCTATAATACTTCTAACTTTAGATTAAAAATACTCGCGAAAAGTGTTATAAAATATTGGTTCGCGTGTAATTACCAGATCAGGAATTTTATTGAAACGGTTTCAAAGGCACAATTGTACTATAAAAACCTTTACGTATGCTATAGTGGAGTCTATTTTTACTTCCTTTTACAATAAAGGAAGTATTGGATTCACCCCAAAAAATCGAAATTGAGTTTTCCACAGATCTTCACGTTTCAGAGTCCCCTTAACCCAAAAAACATTTTTTTTTATTGGTCTGCCTGTGTGTGTCTGTGTGTGAGTCTGTGTGTCTGTGAACAGAATATCTCAAAAACGAAGAGGTATGAGGTTGAAACTTCATATATAAGTTTTGTGTACTATGTAGATGCGACAGCAAGCTTTTGAAGAAAATCGCATAACCGGAAGTAGATGTTTACTCTTGTGATTTTTCAGTTTTTTTCGATTTTTTCAAAAACGGCTCTAACGATTTTTTTCAAACTTCTCATTTTTATTACATTTTTAATGTGTATTGATGCGAGATAGGTGATTTTCCAGTTGAATACTTCTAAAATGGGTTCTTTTGTTTTTCTTTTCTTTTTTTTATTAACTCCTATTTTAAATAGAACATCCGGTATATTATTACGTTTTTGAATTCAGCTTAAAATTCTAGAAAAAATTTGTCTCTTCACCTAACGCTCTATTTTACACCGTTTTTGTAGAATTTGTAATTTTTGAAAATTTTTGACAAATGCTTAAAAATTTAAAATCAAATTCTTGGCCAATTATAAGATCACTGTAAAAGGAAATTGTGTGCGTGTATCACACCAGATTTTTAATTTTTTTTAAACGATTAGCCGTATGATCCAATGAATAAATTTATTCCTTTTGACATTTTTAATAGCTTTTGAAAGCTTTTTGAAAAAAATAAATGCAAGACAGCGTAACTCTATTTCATAGTATCTACATCAATTAGCAAGCGTTTCTCCAAATTAATTTTTGTGACTGTGATATTATATGAAACAATTTAAGTTTTATCCTAAAATTTGACTAACACAGTGTGTTGCCTAACCCCTCTCCTTATCCCCCTTGACATTTGAGGTAGGCAAGTACAAGCCAAGGCAAAGCCGCGGCTTGTTGCCTGCTGAAAATGTTAATAGGCGATACATTCCGAGTTATCTTATTCTATTTTTCCCGCTGCTTATCGAAATTTTCCTAGATTCTTTAAAAAATCGTTTAGTTTGTCACCTGTCACCAGGATTAATTTTCGTGAGTCGTGTTACCTGTGAGTGTCACATGTCACATAAACACTTGCAATTAGAAACAAAACGTCTAAGTCTGCATCTTGCGTTGCTAATTTTATTATTCTAGGAACTTAATAATAATATTAAGTTCCGTTGTCAAGGGAAAACAGCAAACAAATATAATCACCGACTTACACGTTTTCTTACTAAGGTTGTATCACTTACTTACATGATTGACAACGGGAAAAGTTATTTATTTACTAGCAACGTGATATTGTACATTTTCGTCATAGAAACAGAATATGAAAAGCTACTCATAACTGCCAAGGGACCTGTCAAATTTTTTCAGTAATAATGTATTAAGGGCAAATGCTTTTGCCGGTAAAAATGTTTTACGAAAGTATTTTGTTTTGGCAATGTCACAAGACAAACTAACTTGATCAAATTCCCGAGCCGAAGGCGAGGGAATTTGTCAAAGTTAGTTTGTCGAGGGGCATTGCCAAAAAAACAACAAATCGTGAGTAAAACATTTTCCGAGCAAAATCATGAGCCCGTAATACATTTTGTGGACTATTTCCCAAATATCGGTTCATTTTGACATTTATACTGAGGCGCAATGACAGTTTAAATGACGTTTCTTAAATACCACCTTGATTAAAGCAACATATTTGGTGGTTGCCGTGGATGCAAGTGGCAAAAGAAACTGACAAAATCCCAAGGGAAAATTTCGATTTTTTGCCACTACAAAAACACACGATTGGTTGAATTTTGAAAAAGCATGGCTTTTCATTGGATAATAAGAGATGTGGGAAATAGTCTCCCTCAAACTCTTGGTAACCATGCAACTACAATTAACGTCTTAGCAACCATACATTGAGGCAAGCCTTGATGTTACTTAAATATTCTAATTTTAAATGTCATTATGACATTTTGAAATTTCATACTATTGTTACTAATACGCTTGTAAATAAAATATTGTATGCACCACGGGAGATATTCATGTTTTTTACCCTCGGTTGACTTACAGACCTCGGGCCAGAGCCCTCGGTCTGTAACACATGTCAACCTCAGGGAAAAACATATTCATATCTCCCTTAATGCATAAATATCTATTTTTCTATAACACATGTTAAAGTGTGCTTTTATCAACTCAAAACAAAAGGTCAAGTTTTACTTTAACGGCAAGGGTAGATAAAGTAGCACTTTAACATCAAGGATAGACAAAGTAATTTAATTTTCTAACTTTTGTTTAAATTAAATATGACAGCTTCGTATTATCGTAGCAACCCAATCTAGCTACTGACATTTTGAAATGTGATTGACTGTCATTATTTTCTTTTGAAATTGTTAAAGTTCTTGCTATAGAAAAAAATATTGTATTATACAGGACGATAAAGTTATTTCTATCCACTCTTGTATCATTAACGTCTCGACTTCGTCTCGACGTTAAACGATTCACTCGTGGATAAAATTTAACTTTATCGTCTTGTATAATAAATTACTATTTCATAACAAGCGTCGAAAGTAGCAAATATCCTGCGAGTGTTGATTAGGCAAACGAGTGGGTAGCCCGAGTGTATCTAAAACACGAGCACAGATATTTGCACTTTCGCGCTAGTTATGATCACTACTTTTTAGACGACCACACAATGTAAATTCTATTTTTAAGAATTGTTTTTATTCCGTTTACAAAATTTATTGTTATATTATTACTAGTACAATTATAAAAAATTAAAGCTTGTTGGAAAGCATAGCAAAGAATAAAGCAAAAGCGGCTGGATTATTTGACTAACTTTGTGCCGTTACGATATGACTAGTACTAGAGTAGGTAGGTACTTTATAGACCAAGCAAGCTTATCCCTCTAGATTTTTGTCATAGGGACTTTAGCGCCAAGCCGTTGGCTGCGCTGACCGGTAACTGTGCGTTCTGTCGTCTGTCAATTGTCAACCAAGCAAGACTGGAAACCGTTGGAGTACGCACTGCTTGATCCAGACGAACACTGGACGCTGATTTAAATCTTGGTGTATTCCATTACGATGCCCATTATAATTACAGTCTTCATCCAAGTGTGGTTATTTAAATCTATATACAGTGTGTAGGTATAATTCTGTGCTGTCAACTGTATCTGTCAGCTCTGTTGAGTTCTGTCACTCCTCACTGTTGTTTGAACTAAGGTACTATTAAGGTTCTCTAGTTTGAACCACGTGCGTGTTAGTTAACAGTGTTTTCGTTCCGATTTTTTCTGCTTTTTTCTCATTTATTTAAAAACCAGTCTTTTTTAAGACGGATAAAATTAAATGACATGACCGGTGTTTTTCCGACTTACCATATGCTAATTGGAAAGTAACTAGAATTTGAATTTTCCGCCACTTTCAGTAACTCAAAATGGCGGACAAGCTTGCTCGTATAAATATAGTACCTTAACTAGTACGATATAATATCGGGCTAGTATAAAATTGTCAACTTTCTACTTTCTGTAGTAGGCTGTTGTGGCGATAATGTTACTTTCATACGTGATTGCCTAAAAAAGTAATTTTATCCGCAAACGTCACAAAAGTGACAACTTATTTGTCTTTATTGACAAGGTAAAAGTGTCACTTTATCTGCCTAAGCAGGTAAAATAGCAACTTTTGCGTACTTTATCTGCCTAAGCACACAAAATAGTTGCTCTCTTTCTTTCTTTCTATGTTTGTTTGCTATGTCCTCCGAAGATACTGGACCGATTAAATTGTATGATGGCTTCAAATTTTGCTAATTTTTAGACTTAGATCGTAGGCCGGTTTTTATTTTCAAAAAAAGTACGAAAAAGTTTTAATGTAAATAAACCTTTAAGCAGCGGATCGGAGCATCTGTCGCCGTGGGTTATGGTGTGACAGCTGCTGTGGCCGTGTGCTATTAGATCGGGTGATTCAGTATGTTCATATATCATTACAGTAGCGCGTTATCTGAACAACACAGGTTGGCGCAGGGGTACAGTGCTCGCCTGAAATTTACCTGAATAGGTTTGCGGATAAAATAGTATATGTTATTCGGAGTAAAGGTGACTTTATGTGGCTTAGCTGAATTATTCGTCTCACTAACGTTTGTCTAAATAAACTTCAGCTTCGCCACAGAAAGTATCACTTTTACTCCTAATAACGTAATTTACTATTTTGTACGATAGAACGATTTTACTTAGTTACCGCGTTTGTTAACAAATCAGTAAGTTATGCTTACCGTTCTAGAACGGCAAGTAAAAATTCGAGGTTAGCAAGTTAGGTTTTCCTTCAATTTTGACACAGACTGACGCAAAACCTATCCTGCTTACCTCGAATTTGACATAGACTTGCAGTACCACCAACATATTATTCCGTTGTATAATGTCACATTTTACTGCCGTTTGAAGAAAAATACATTTCTATTGTGCAAAAACCGTCATAAGCATCACGAACGTTTAGGAATTACCGATTTCAGACAATAATTATCAATTGTCTTCGATCGGTAAGATGTCCTTACCGTTCTTAATACTTAATTTTAACTTAAGTTTTATTTAAATTAAATATTACAGCTTCGTATTATCCTAGCCACCCAATCTAGCTACTGAGATTTTAAACTGTGATTGACTTTCCTTATTTTCTTTTGAAATTGTTAAAGTTCTTGCTATAGAAAAAAGTTTGTATTATACACGACGATAAAGTTATTACTATGCACTCTTGAATCATTAACGTCTCGACTTCGTCTCGACGTTAAACGATTCACTAGTGGATAAAATTTAACTTTATCGTCTTGTATAATAAATTACTATTACAGGCGTTGACGCCAATGGTTAATTTTACAAATAAAAGAGGACTGTATTTTAACACTTTAATTATATAAAAATACAACTCATTTGGCCAGTACCTTACGTGGTTACTGCCTGGCAAATTATGTCTAACTTCAGTAGCCAACTGACCGTTTGGGTCATCTACATCCTCGTCCTCTCATACAATGAAGGGTAACCTATTTTAGAAATAGTATCTGTCGTTCGTAACAACAGGTAAGTGAGCACAGCGAAATAATTAATACATAAATAAAGACATGTTTCCTGATCTTGGGCCACCATTAAAAAATCTTGAATTTACCGTGTACACGTTTACAGTCATCTAATTGCCTCATTCCCAATTTTTTAAATTACTCTTAGAATATATTTTTTCTACGACCACTACTAAAAGTAGGCCTTTTAGCGCTAGCTTTTTTCACTAAAAATGGCGTTTTATAATTCAGCGTGTTAAAAGTAAAATTATCTGTAACTGACGCACAACCTAACCTGTTAACCTCGAATTTGACATAGACTTACAGTGCCACCAACATAAATATATTTTTAAAAATCGTTCATTAAAAAAATATTTACTAATAAGGGTCATTAATAAACGATTCTCCATACAGCAATGAAACCCATAAATAAACGATCATCGGAAAAATATATATCCGACATTAGTATATTGTATGTTAAGAGCTGAAAGTGCATTCTTGCCGCTTGCGCATGAATATTGCTGGTTGAGACGAAGTCGAAACCAGCAATCATGCAAAAGAGGCAAGCGCACTTCTAGCTCGAAATATACATACTATTTTTTCGACGACTGAGCATATTATTAAAGGAAAATATCAAATTTCGTTTTATCGCAAAAATTAATCGACAATCAAGTTAACATTACTCGCGCAGTCTATATGACATGTGACGCGATTATTTCCACAAATGACGGGCGTTGTCAAGGAAACATTCGGACGTGGCTACCTATTTTGTTCACGCGGAAACCCAAAACGCTCGGCGAGGGGCAAAAAGATGAAAACGCACGCTCAGCGGCAAATGTCAACTTTCTGTTGTCAAATGACAGTGAGAAAAATCTACTTTCGATGTCAGTCGTCGAAATAGTATATTGTATGTTAAGAGCTGAAAGTGCATTCTTGCCGCTTGCGCATGAATATTGCTGGTTGAGACGAAGTCGAAACCAGCAATCATGCAAAAGCGGCAAGCGCACTTTTAGCTCGAAATATACATACTATTTTTTTGACGACTGAGCATTTTATTAAAGGAAAATATCAAATTTCGTTTTATCGCAAAAATTAATTGACAATCAAGTTAACATTACTCGCGCAGTCTGTATGACATGTGACGCGATTATTTCGACAAATGACGGGCGTTGTCAAGGAAACATTCGGACGTGGCTACCTATTTTGTTCACGCGGGAACCCAAAACGCTCGGCGAGCGGCAAAAAGATGAAAACGCACGCTCAGCGGCAAATGTCAACTTTCTGTTGTCAAATGACAGTGAGAAAAATCTACTTTCGATGTCAGTCGTCGAAAAAATAATTTGCTTTGCTTGACGCCACTTTGAGAGCGAACCCGTGGGCCGAATTGGCTGATTTTGGTGTCAATCGACTCAGGGCGACGCAAGTAAGCCAGTAGTAGGGTTTTCAAATTTTTATAAGTGACTTTTTTTAATGTGGATTTTCTAACTTCAAAATTAACTCGACACACAAAATGGATCGCTCTTGTAGAAATTATTATTTCGCTCCCAATTTGGGTGCAAAACGCTAGTTAATTTTAAAAAATTGAAAACATGGCATTGCGATTTAGTATATTGATGAAATAGTCATACAGTATGTCCAAGATAAGAAGGGCCAGTATGGGGATCTCGATAATTGTAAGAGATACATTTTGGTTAAATGGGAAGAAAGTTGAGCAATTAAATTACAAAGTGACGCTCAGAAACCCTTCATATGATTTTTCGTTTTTGAATTATCTCAAAAACACGGAATTTTTGGATTTTCTGTTTTATTTTTTTCTAGTGTTAATATTAAAGTTACAGGGAAACTGACAAAACTTCTTTATAAAAACTTTTTATGTACTCAAAGATTACGTTATCAATTTTTTTATCCGACGTTTGGTCTTCCTCTATCCATCATCAACTTCATTTTTTTAAATAAAGTCCTGATTTTCTGATGCCAAATTTGTGAAGCTCCTTTTATTCTCAATTCAGTAATATACCACACATTATTGTTTAATTACGTTTCGAGTATTTGGAGACCATCATCAAGACATTTTTGGATACGGACTTGTATCCTAAAGCATTTTTACGTTGTTTTAGCCACCCTGGATGTTTTTAATCCTTACTAATCACGTTTGGTTTGGAATACAAATAATTTTCAATAGTCAGTAATTAATTCATTGATTAAAACATTCAGTGAAGCACATTACTTCTTTCTTTAAATTACAAACCCTGAAACAACGTATGAAATGATCTAATGCACAGGTCCGTATCCAAAATTGTCTTAATGGTGGTCTTCAAAGACTCGAAACGTAATTAAACCATAATGTATGGTACCTTGTTGAATTCAGAATAAAAAAGGCTTCACAAAATTGGCATCAGGAAATCAGGATCGTATTTAAAAAAATTAAGTTGATAATGGTTTCTCGAAGACAGAACGTCGGATAAATCATTTGATAACGGTATCGTTAAGTCCACTAGAAGTTGCTATAAAGAAGTTTAATCAGTTTTGCTCTAACTTTAATATTAACGTCAGAAAGAAATAAAACAGAAAATCCAAAAATTAAGTTTTTTTTTAGATAATTCAAAAACGAAAAATTATATCAAGAATTTCTAAGCGTCATTTTGTTAGTCCTTTAATTGCGCAACTTTCTTCCCATTTAAACAAATTTGTATCTCTTACAATTAACGAGATCCCTATACTGGCCCTCCTGGACACGCTGTATAAATCGAAGGGCAGAGGCAGCAGTTATAGGCTCTTGCACGGGGTGGGTACAGGTCTAAAATCGGTGTTGAACAGACCAGATCTTCACCATCCGTCAAGTTATGGAGAAAGCTTGGAGGTGTACAATATGAATATCCAAAAACTTTTCATATATTTCCAACAACCTTATTATTCGATCGATAGAGACGCATTGTGGTGCATAATGATATACCTTGGTATACCCAACAAATTAGTAAGAATATCAGAGCTAACAATGCAAGGACAAAGCGGCAGAATCCTACTCTATAACGCGATGTCAGATCCCTTCAAATCTAAAACCGGATTAAGACAAGGAGATTGTTTGTCTACAATCCTGTTTAACCTAGCGCTTGAAAAAGTTGTCCAACCCTTTCAGTCAACTGTAGAGGCACTATAATAAACACATCGAAACTAATTCTCATATTTGCCGACGATGTAACGCTAAGGGGACAGGAAAGGCTAGCGGTAAAGAAACGTTTTGTAGAAATCGAAAGAGAAGCAAGTAAAACAGGATTGCGGATTAGTGGAGAGAAGTTAAGACTTTAGGAAAAAACCAAAGGCTAAGGGTTGGACAAAACATAACCATCGACAAATATACAGGGTGTTTCTAAACTCAGCGGGTATACTTTGTATTCTACGATCAAAAATAAATCAAAAAGTTATAACAAACTTGTGTCCGCAAATGAATCCTTTCTAAGATATTAAGCTTGAAAGTTTTAATGTAAGTAATTTAAAAAAACAACTCAAGAATTTTATGCAGTAAACGTTTTCAGATTTGGTTGCTGTCGATTTGGAAAATACTCTTGCTACAGCCTTGCAGTCTCGCGGCTATTCAGACTGGGATGACCGTACATAAAAACCATATTCACTTTTTCACAAAAAGAAAAATTCACCATTATATTACCTAACTAAATTTGACTTATTTCCATCAAATTACAATAAACAACGTCACTAAGTAATTTTGATAACATTATACACGTTTCTAAGCAACGTAAGCCATTCAATCATGATTTTCCAGACTTCATATTACCTAGATATCTAATAAATATATTTGTATTCAATCTATGTTGTCTACTTTGTTTAAATACGCAGTATGAAAATTATATTAAATTTCCAATATGCGCAAAGGTAATATAACCTAGAATGTACAAAACCATGTTACCGTTGCTTTCATACTTGGTTTGCCACTAGGCATAATATTTATGGACGTCGGCGTCATGGATAACTATCTTGTCAACAAATTGTAATTTATACTAAAGCAAATATGCCGAAAGTTATTAAACCTGACACAAAATTACAAATTACAAAGGCCTACAGGCATTATAATTCCGGCAGGCTAGACCTCAGCGAAACGGAAATCTTTGCCCGGCTTACTGACATTTGGGATGTAAGTATTATAAAACCTAACTGTTGGTTTAATTTTGGTTTTGGGCTTTGTACTGTTTCAAATATCTTAAAAAAAGTATTACTGGGCGGGACAATTTTGAAATTAAACCTTTTGGCCCACGACCTAAAAATGATACCTACTATAAAAATTTAAAATTTCGTGAATATTTGCAACGACAGATTTGGAATTATTACTTGAAAAACGAACATCTTACTTTGGTTAGATTATTAAAGGACACGCGTGAAAATTTCGAATTCGATAAGGGGAAAACGACTTTATATAGTACTCTATAACCAATTGGTTATAAATACAAACTAGTAAACTGACGTAAAATTATATGTGAACAGGAACATGTTTTTGTATCCAAAATTACTTATTTGAGGAAATTCTTGCAATACCAAAATTCTAGTGAAAATATAACATTCGTGTACCTGGACGAAACCTGGATTTGTCAAAATGGATCCAGCGCAGCGTCCGACAATGGGTACACGATTCTGAAATTAAAAGTAATCCGTCTAAAATTAAATCGGAGGGGAAGTTTTTCACGGTTTTGCATGCGGGAACTAAATTTGGGTTTTTGGAAGGGTGCGGTTGGAAAAGTTACTCTCACTTAATTGTAAGAAGGATCAGATGCAGGATTGGTTGATTAAACACAATGTCAAAATTGAGGACAAAATTACAAAAAAAACATCTTTGGAGTTTAATTCGGCCTTTTAGGAAAGACAATAACGACGTTAGGTGACTAACGAATTTTTGAAAGAGCATGATCATGAGGCTCTTATTACCTCCGTACCGTTGCCAATACAATCCTATTAAAATGGCATGGAGATTCTGTAAAACTTACTACAAGAAGCATATAAATTCTCAGCTTTCTTCCAAGAATAAGGTTAAGCATTTATGGCTTGAAGCTCTTTCAAAGTGTACCTCCGACATGTGGCAAAATTATTTTAATCATTGTAAAACAATTATTTCGGAAGACTGGGTGAAACATATGGGAAATATTTTGTTTAAAAACATTCCACCTTTCATTATTTCATTGGAAGAATCTGAGTCAGAATCAGGTATTGATAATGATTCAGAAACTACCAATGAAACAATGGAAGTGGAATGGGGTTTTTTTTTTTGGCATCAAAATTCTTGTTTATGATATGGAAAATGAGTGGCTATATTCTGAAAATCCACACTACGCCACTCCCAAAAATGATCCGACCCCAAGGTAAACCAAGCTCAAGACGTTTCTCGTATGAAAATCTAAAGCCGCTCGAAGTTTAGATCAGCATACCGGCATCCATTCCAACAAGTAATCTCATTCGCAGTCTCGTATTTCTTACATTTGCATTTATTTAAATGTAAAAGCGTTAGTTTATAAAGATTTACACATCATCGGCAACCTAGTATTACTATGCATTTATTATATAAAAAAGTTATTATATAACTGCATACTGAAAAATATATAAATTGTAATATTTAAATATGGTTTAAAGGTAAAACGAGGTTAACGATAATCTATCTATACATATATAAAGGAAAGACATAACCCTGACTAATCAACGCAGAGCCGAAACCACTGGTACTAGAAACTTACAATTTGGGTGAGAGGTTCAATTTATTACGTAAGGTAGTGCTAAGAAGGGATTTTTTGAAATTCGACTCCTAAGGGGGTGAAAAGGGGTAAAATGTGTTTTCACGAATTCCTCAATATCTCTTACACCCGATAAGATATCGATTTGGTGTTTGCTTGCAAGGATTACTAATGCCAATACCTAGAAAAGCATTTCAGGATTTTGCCCTAATCAACCCCTAAAGGTGCAAATCTGGATTGGGGGTCATTTAAAGAACCCTACGTATCTCCTATGTTTATTGAGTTAGAACATTATTTTTTGGTATATAGAAGTATTTTTAAAATATTTAGAAAGGGGTGTAAGGGAATTTGAAAATTTTAACCCTAAAGGGGTAAAAAAAGGAAAAACTGAAAAGGGGTAGGGGGGTTAAAATTATTAATTTTTTTCGCTGTGAGTTCCATTTCATAATAAAATGGGTTAAAAGGGATTTTTTGAAATACAACCCCTACGGGGGTAAAAAGGGATAAAATGTTTTCACGAGTTCCTCAATATCTCTTACACCCGATAAGATATCGATTTGGTGTTTGCTTGCAAATACTATCAATACAAATACCTAGAAACGTATTTTGCCCTAATCAACCCCTAAAGCTGCAAATCTGGATTGGGGGTCAATTAAAAAATTCTACGTATCTCCTATGTTGATTGAGTTAGAACATTAATTTTTGGCATATAGAGGTATTTTTTAAATATTTAAAAAGGGGTGTAAGGGCACTTGAAAATTGTAACCCTAAAGGGGTAAAAGGGGTAGAGGCGTTATAATTATTAATTTTTTTCGCTGTGAGTTCCATTTTACAATAAAATGGGTTAAAAGGTTGAAATTCAACCCCTACGTTGGAAAAAGGGGTAAAACGCGTTTTTACGAGTTCCCCAATATCTCTTACACCCGATAAGATATCGATTTGGTGTTTGCTTGCAAATACTATCAATACAAATACCTAGAAACGTATTTCAGGATTTTGCCCTAATCAACCCCTAAAGGTGCAAATCTGGATTCGGGGTGAATTAAAGAACCTTTCGTATTTCCTGTGTTTTCTGATGATCATGTTTTTTGGGCATATGTGTGTTTTTTAAATCTTTAAAAAGTGGTTTAAAGTTTTTATTCTAAATTTCATTGTGAAAGGAGTAAAAAGGGGTAAAAGTAAAAAGAAGTTAATAAGTGGTTAAAGTTCTTGATTTTTTTTCGTGTGTTCAGTTTAGAATAAAATAGAAGAAGGATTTCCGAAGTTCCACCTCCAAGTAAGTATATTTATTATTATTCTTATACTAAACCTATAGTTTTATCAATCTATACAAGGAGAACGACAACTACATACACATTTCTAGAGGTTACGTGAAGCAGAAAAGGGTTATGGAGAACTTTTTTCGGAAGAATATTGTTTGCTTTTTACCTACAATACTATTTTGCAGCGTTTGTTAGTTTAGCGCATTGAGTGAGGGAGAAGGGGAGCATTCTAGAATTCGTTTAAGATTTAGAAGAAAAAACAGATGTAGTCCGTACGAAGAACGGGCATCTTGCTAGTACATATATAAAGGAAAGTCATAACCCTGACTAATCAACGAAGAGCCGAAACCACTGGTACTAAAAACTTGAAATTTGGGTGCAAGGTTCATTTTGTTACGTAAGGTAGTGCTAAAAAGGGATTTTTTTAAATTCGACCCCTAAGGGGGTGAAAAGGGGTAAAATGTGTTTTCACAAATTCCTCAATATCTCTTACACCCGATAAGATATCGATTTGGTGTTTACTTGCAAAAATTGCCAATGCAAATACCTAGAAACGTATGTCAGGATTTTACCTTAATCAACCCCTAAAGGTGCAAATCTGGATTGGTGGTGAATTAAAGAACCCTTCGTATCTCCTATGTTTATTGAGTTAGAACATTTTTTTTTGGCATATAGATGTATTTTTAAAATATTTAGAAAATGGTTTAAGCAAATTTAAAAATTTTAACCCTAAAGAGGTAAAAAGAGGAAAACTGAAAAGAGGTAGGGGGGTTAAAATTATAATTTTTTTTGCTGTGAGTTCCATTTCACAATAAAATGGGTTAAAAGATTTTTTTTAAATTCCGCCCCACGGGGGTGAAAAGGGGTAAAATGTGTTTTCACTAGTTCCTCAATATCTCTTAGACCCGACGAGATAGCGACTTGGTGTTTACTTGCAAATATTATCAATGCAAATACCTAGAACCATATTTCAGGATTTTGCCTTAATCAACCCCTAAAGGTGCAAATCTGGATTGGGGATGAATTAAAGAACCCTTCGTATCTCTTATGTTTATTGAGTTAGAACATTCTTTTTCGGCATATATCGTAGATGTATTTTAAAAATATTTAGCGTGGGATTTAAGGGAATTTAAAAATTTTAACTCTAAAGGGGTAAAAGGAAGAAAAACTGAAAAGGGGTAATAGGGTAAAATTATTAATTTTTTTTGCTGTAAGTTCCATTTCATAATTAAATGGGTTGAAAGGATATTTTTTAAATTCCACCCTTACGGGGGTTGAAAGGGAAAAATGTGTTTTCACAAGTTCCTCAATATCTCTTAGACCCGATGAGATAGCGACTTGGTGTTTACTTGCAAAGATTATCAATGCAAATACCTAGAAACGTATTTTAGAATTTTCCCCTAATCAACCCCTAAAAGTGCAAATCTGGATTGGGAGTGAATTAAAGAACTCAATGTTTCATAAGGCCCTATAATGTAACAATTTGGTTTTACTTAGAAAGGTTACCTATACAAGTTCCTAAAATAGTAATTCAGGATTGTGCACAGATCAACTTCTAAAGGTGAGAATTTGGTTTCAGGGGTAAATTATAGACCCTTCCGTATTTCCAGTGGTTCCTGATGATCATGGTTTTTGGGCATATGTGTGTTTTTTAAATCTTTAAAAAGTGGTTTCAAGTTTTTATTCTAAATTTTATTGTGAAAGGAGTAAAAATGGGGTAAAAGTAAAAAGAAGTTAAAAAAGAGGTTAAAGTTATTGATTTTTCTTCGTGTGTCCAGTTTAGAATATAATAGAAGGATTTCCGAAATTCCACTTCTAAGTGGTGGAAACTGGTATGTTGCTACAAGTTATGAATACAACATTTAATAAGTACATTTATTATTTTTATTCTCATTGTTATACTAAACCTATAGTTTTATCAATCCATATAAGGAGAACGACAATTACATACACATTTCCAGGGGATACGTGAAGCATAAAAGAGTTATGGAGAACGTTTTTTGGAAGAATATTGTTTCTTTTTTACCTACAATATTGTTTTGCAGAGTTGTTAGTTTAGCGTATTGAATGAGAGAGGAGGGAAGCATTCTGGAATTCGTTTAGGATTTAGAAGAAAAAACATTAGTAGCCCGTACGAAGAACGGGCATCTTGCTGGTACATGCATACAGTTATGTATAATCGATCACCTCGTTTTACATTGCGCTGTAGAGGCTATGGTGCTTTATGCGCTTGCATTTGGCGGTACAATGCTCAACCTGCCCCGGATTCGGGATACAAAGTTGGAGCGAGCCTTTTGTGCTTGCACAGCAACCATAGTGTGAGGTGTGTGTGTGTGTGTGTTATGTTGACCTTGTTACTCTATCTCTTAGGTCTGTGGTTCTGAGTTGCTTAATGCAAGGCAAGCGCTTACCCATCTGCGCTACTCGGCTTCTCTTATACAATTACAATTACATAAAAAAACGACTTGCATTCAGCATCAGCAAGTTGTCTTTCATTAAATTTATCTTAACCAAGACTAAAAGCGACACAAAATCCAAAACCAAATCTGGCAGCCACGTTGTGTACATTAACATAAAATTATCATTTTGTATAAAATGGGTATAACCAAGGCGGTCTATATTGTTTATAGACCGCCTTGGTATAACCTAACTTTTGTTAATCACCCTAACAGGACCTTCTATCGGGAAAATAACTATTGAACGTTTTATAATATAAGATGGCCTTTTATTTTGGTTGCAAAGTCACACTGACATTTCTGCTATGGCCAGACTGTGGATACAATAAAGTGACTGTACAAAAATGAGTGATTTCGCATATGATTTGCTAACAGAAGGCGTGAAAGCACCTGCACAATTTCGAAGGTCGGTTAACATAGCACCACCAACTATTCCAAATGATGTCCAAATCAAGTGCTTGATTCTTTATATCAAGCGCAATCTAGCGCCACAAATTGTTCCGCTACCGCCATTGCAGTTTCGGATATTTTTACTGGTCTTTTCGGGAGGTGCTAAGTTAACGCTAGCACCACCAATTAACGATAGGCTTCTGAAAACCTAGCGCTAGATTCTCTACACCTAGCGCAATCTGGCACCACAAAGTTTACACCTAGCGCTTTCCGCATTTGAATTGTACGGTATAAAATTGATGAGATAATCAGCACCACCAATTAACGCCAGGCTTTTGAAAACCTAGTGCTAGACTCTTCACACCAAGCGCAACCTGGCGCCACAAATTATTTATTACACTAGCGCCATTGCAGTTTCGGATATTTTACTGGTCTTTTCGGGGGATGATCAGTTAACGCTAGCACCACCAATTAACGATAGGCTTATGAAAACCTAGCGCTAGATTCTCTACACCTAGCGCAATCTGGCGCCACAAATTATTACAATAGCGCCATTGCAGTTTCGGATATTTTTACTGGTCTTTTCGGGGGGTGCTAAGTTAACGCTAGCACCACCAATTAACGATAGGCTTCTGAAAACCTAGCGCTAGATTCTCTACACCTAGCGCAATCTGGCACCACAAAGTTTACACCTAGCGCTTTCCGCATTTGAATTGTACGGTATAAAATTGATGAGATAATCAGCACCACCAATTAACGCCAGGCTTTTGAAAACCTAGTGCTAGACTCTTCACACCAAGCGCAACCTGGCGCCACAAATTATTTATTACACTAGCGCCATTGCAGTTTCGGATATTTTACTGGTCTTTTCGGGGGATGATCAGTTAACGCTAGCACCACCAATTAACGATAGGCTTATGAAAACCTAGCGCTAGATTCTCTACACCTAGCGCAATCTGGCGCCACAAATTATTACAATAGCGCCATTGCAGTTTCGGATATTTTTACTGGTCTTTTCGGGGGGTGCTCAGTTAACGCTAGCACCACCAATTAACGATAGGCTTCTGAAAACCTAGCGCTAGATTCTCTACACCTAGCGCAATCTGGCGCCACAAATTATTACGCTAGCGCCATTGCAGTTTCGGATATTTTTACTGGTCTTTTCGGGGGGGTGCTAAGTTAACGCTAGCACCACCAATTAAAGATAGGCTTCTGAAAACCTAGCGCTAGATTCTCTACACCTAGCGCCACAAATTATTACGCTAGCGCCATTGCTGTTTCGGATATTTTTACTGGTCTTTTCGGGGTTTCTAAGTTAACGTTTTCACCACCAATTAACGACAGACTACTGAAAACCTAGCGATAGACTCTTCAGACCGAGCACCATGGTTGACATTACTGAGATAATTTAATTTAATTTTGTTCAACACAAGCTGTTGAACAAAATTGTACCAGTAGAATGTTCCACAGCTTGCACTGTTTAGTGCAATTATAATTTTGCAGCGAGTACATCATATACATATACATACTTACACAGGATAAGAAAACAAAAAGTTTCTATCATATAATAAAATAAAAATAGAGGTCTTTGTATGTGACTCCCTAAATTACAAAGTAGTGAATAATTTTCGTTGTCTCACCCTGCATATATCTGCAATGAAAAAATAAAAAGTTCCAGTATATATAATGGATTTAAAAACAAAAATGAAAATTTTATAAAACTATAAAGCAAATTAAGGTATAGGTAGGAGCAGGTAATACGACCTACTTAATATATTTTATTAAATTACTCGAACGCGCCAGATCGCGCTAGGTGTAGAGAATCTAGTGCTAGGTTTTCAGAAGCCTATCATAAATTGGTGGTGCTAGCGTTAACTTAGCACCCCCCGAAAAGACCAGTAAAAATATCCGAAACTGCAATGGCGCTAGCGTAATAATTTGTGGCGCTAGATATAAAGAATCAAGCGCTTGATTTGGAGATCATTTGGAATAGTTGGTGGTGCTATGTTAACCGACCCCAATTTCGACATTGCTGCCAGAAAAATCAAAGCACTTGTATGAGTCTTCCTACTAAAAATTTGAAGAGTGGTGCACACAGCATAAGGTTAAGGTCATTAATGAGAAAACTCTGCTTGCGTACGTTCTAAAGTAAAGAAGCTTCGACTACGTGGTCTCAATATTCGATGTTGAGGGCTACCTTAAATATGAAGAACATAAACATTGACAAGTTTTAAAATTTAATTTCCGGAAGGTTACAGGGCTAAGAAGTCTAAGATATTTGCAAAACAACAAATTGATACATTTTTAAAACAAGCAAAGGATGAGATATAATTGCTAATTAACGTAAAAAACTACATCATTTTCTTCACTATACCCTTTTTATATATTATATTTTTAGGTGGCCTTGATAGTAGGTGTTTTCAGAGCATGTGGGAAAGAGGAACTAGTTAAATTCTAAAATTGAAGACTTTGGAAATTGCATAAAAACCACAGTACCAAATACAAAGATAAGAGTTACGTAGAACTTTATAATAACTGAGGGAATTATTCATGGAGTTAGCATGCTTGAGATTTTTGGAAAATACGTGAAATTGCGACCACAAATAACTAAAGAAATACTTTTTTTGTTGGTTATAGAAATGGAAGATGCATCTCACAACCAGTAGAAATAAACACAATGGGAGAATGGCCCAAAAGTTTGCAACGTCTCTTGAATTGCCCTATTCTGAAGAAGATACAGGGCATTGTTTTTAAAGGGCTTCAGCCTCACTTCTAGCTGATGCCGGTATGGATACATCCGTGCTTAAACGCTATGGTACATGGAAAAGTAACAGTGTTGCTAAAGGTTATGTGGAGAATTCTTTCGAAAACAAAAAGGAAACCTCAATAGACATATTGGGAGGGTCTGCTGTTGCTTCTACTTCTAGTGTGCAAAGTATTCAGTTGAGAAAAGTGTCTTGGAAGATCAGCCAATAGTTTTATATTCGACACAAATTTGTAGGGCAAATTTGACTACAAATAATGAAAACGTTCAGTATGTACCACGTCAGCTAAGCAATTGTACAAATTGCACTGTAGATATTTATAACAAAAGATTTGTTACAAATAAAATTTTAGGGTTACTTGATTTTGTGTTTAAAATATGCTTAAAGAAAGAACGTTGAAAACACTTTTCAACACTCAAATTTCAATTTCGAAAAGTCTTTTCGACACTTTTAGTAGGGTAAAAAATAAGGCTATTGTAACATTGAGAATGGCAACTATAATGACGCTATTTTAGTTGAAAATTGCAAAAATACATTTGTGCTTTACAGCTATAAAGCGGCAGTATAACAGATTTCTTGCAGCTTTGCTGTCTCTCTTCTATCCCCTTGCACCTTTTCTAGCAATCCTACGCAACTGTAAACGTCGGTGAACAGGGTAGTGTTCGACGTTCAAGCCGTGAACGGTTTGCACCTGCAGGCCGGCCTCGTTAATGAGCCCCCTGAGGGGCCATGGGGCCTGCCATCAGCAGAGAAGACGCAGAGGATGAACCTGAGGACGACCTTCAGCGGAGGGCGTCCAAAAGCTTGGTGAGTCCCTAAATGTCACGCCTTCGTTCAATTTCCTGCATGTCCCATGACCGGCATGTTCCCTAGAAATGGTGTGATTGAAATACACTTCGTGTTTTACAAAATGTATCAGAGAACACATTCATTTTTGCCCCTTTTGAACTGTGACTAACGTGGAACATGAACGTGTACACAGAGCTGCCTCCATTATGAAACGTGTTCCATACATTTTCGAGGATTATTACTTAGCATATAAACACACAGAATAATTGAAATGTTGTCACTGTTTTAGCTTGTTTAACAGTAATTTTGATCTTATCGATACCTTTTCGAATTCTCAATCGCGTGGTTAATTAGAATATGATCTAGTTCTGTGATATCTCCATGCAGTAACATAAATCACAGTTGTTAACTTACAAGCTGACAGAATAATAGCGCATTTGCTGTGTGTGGATATGCCTATTATTGTGTTACTTCATCTTCTATTATTTTTATATTAGACTCCACTATTCTTTAATTTTTATTATTTATTACAATAAGAAACTTATGTACCGATTAGCACTGCTGTTTAAATACATTTTTGAGATCATCAACATTTTTGGATGGGGTTTCAAGTTCAAATGCATATCTTAGCGTGTACGATAAACAATGTGATCAGCTGTTGCCATTTTGTCTTACTAATCAAACATTTTTGTCCAAATTTGTTAATAGGCGGTTGAATATTTAACTGGTCAATATTTAAAAATACATATCAAGGTAAAAATGGAAAATTTTAATAAACACACCCTGGCTTGACAAGTTTTAATTGATAAATTAATTATAGGGATGTGGACTCATCTTGTTTTCTATATCAGCTTTTATATAAGTACATACACTGTTTTATAATACATTCGAAACATCATTATAATTTCCAGTATTATTTATTTCAGAAGTAGAATTATGTGCATTCAAACAATTAAAATACAATACGATTTTAGCACTGAACCTAGTCAAATAAATATCATGAATCAAAACAACACGTGGATTGCAAGTAATGAAACTGACTTATAATTTCAAGTTGGGCGACTTATAGGGAAATCAAAATTGTTATTACCCAGTCAAATAAATTCTCCCTTCTGCATGCAGTTGGCTTCTAACAGAAATAAAGCCGAACGCATAATAGTTCTGGGTGTTAGTCAAATCAGCTGATTGCATTAGCAATGTGGGTTTACCGGATCAATAAAGTTGTGGTCACCTGTTGTGACATCATGAGCTAATGACGTTTCTGAGAACACCTAATGATGGCGTACTAGCAATTGTTTGCGCACTTCCCGGAATTTCTTGGAATTGTGATGGAATGTGATTTTACAATATAAATATTAGTCTAGTACTTTCAAAACGTAAAAACCTAGTCAGACCAGAATATCGTTGTAGAATATAAGTCGAATTGCAAAAAATCGGTGTTAAAATCTCTACTACATATTTATATTCCGCAATATTCTATTAATGTAGAATTGAAGATTGAACTGAATTTACGATATAATTATACAGTGTGTTTGACTTCTCACCTTTACACCCCTCTATCTTCTTTATTTAGTTTCTAATCGATTTCAAATTGTTATACTACCCTTAAAAATTATTCTTACAATTTATAAATAATTTTACGGCAAACCACTAGCTTACAGCGATCAAAAATAAATGCAAACAATTGAAAAATCATAGTGTGCCTAGTTTTATCGAAATCAATCACAAACATAGTGACAATTGCTATTAGTATTACGATTTCATTTCAATGTTTCACTTCTAACGCTCACACCCCTGTATCTTCAATATTTATTTTCTGATCGATTCTAAATTTTGGTCATTTCGATAAAAATTGGATTTTTACTGTTTTTCTGATTCTGGACCACTTTTTCTAATAACTTTTTTCGATTAAACTATAGCTACTATAATTTTTCATTTATTTTTTGTATCTATTTCTGATGGCTGTATGCTAGTGATTTGCAATAAAATTATTTAAAAATTGTAAAAATAACTCTTTTAAAGGGTACTATAACTGGCCAAATTTTGAATTCGATCAGAAAATAAATATGGAGCATACAGGGCTGTGAACGTGAGAAGTGAAACACACTGTATATACAGTGCTTTCGTAAGGTAGTGGATAAATTCGTTAAAAATTCGAGGAATAACTCTTGGAAGAAACGCTGAAACCCGTCGATTTTTATTTTCATTTGCGCATTTTTTTCAAATAAAATTATACAGGGTGACTCGCGTAGGCGGTATGATGTCATCGATTGTTTTTAATGGCAACCCCCTTTTTTATTACTGAATTTGAAAGAACGCATTTTTTTACTTACGCTAAACTGATTTTTGCGTATAGGTCACATGACCATTTAGTGGCTAAAAAGCAAGTGCCTGCTACACAGTGACGTACCCCCCCCCCTCCCCCGAAATCTAAATAAATATTATAATCATCTCTCACTTGCCTAGACTGCACATTGACAATTCACCTCTGTCTAGACAATGTCAATGTGAATTCGTACACTTCTCGTTCCAAGAGTGTAAATTTATTCCAAAATTTGCTTCAAATGTGTGTGTGGGTATTTTTAACCCTGCCGCGCTGCGAATCATCTCTTGTAATATTAAAATATTAATTACTAATGTTTATATGTATCTGTATTTTGTATCAATACATATCTGATTTTAACAATACAGTAATACTTAATTTGACTTTCTTATAATAAGTTGTAATATACTCCAGAAAACATTCACAGCCCCTCCCACATTTTTACGCATGAGTTGGCCGCCGCTGAACAAAATTTGGGGGGTAACCCCCTCCCCCCCTCACCTGGACTTGCCTGACTCGCTTACGCTCGTCAGTTAAACGCACCCGGTCTCGCCACACGCAAAGAATCAGTTTTACTCCTAATAACATAATATACTTACTATTAGAAGTAACCAATAGAAATATCAGATTACCTAAGCCAAATATAAAAAAAATAAGTGAACTGTCTTCATAAATATTAGTATTTTGTTATTACGAAAATAAGAGTAGGTGTTACCAACCTTTAAAACTTGGGAAAAACTAATCTATATTCTATTCTATCTATACAGTCGTCAAAAAGTTGGCATCAAATGGAAAAATGTTTTATTTCGAGTTTTGGAAAAATCAAAACCCTGACAATCGGAGGTGGTTGAAAAACATTACAATTGGACCAAACAAAAGTTTTCACGTGACTTCTGTTATCTGTCAAATTTTAAATGTTTTGAAAATTGCATTTACTAGCAAGATACAGAAAAAATTTGCAAAAAAAGTTATTTAGAATGGTATTTTCACATATAATCTCAAAAGAGCATTAATTCTTTCGCCCCTAAAGGGGTAAAAAGAGCGAAACGGTAAAAAGGGGTAAGTGGTTAAAATTATTGATTTTTCGCCCAGTCCATTTTAGAATAAAATGGGATAAAAAGATCTAAAATTCCACCCCCAGGGGAATGAAACGGGCATCCTATTAAAATCTATATACTACATAAAAGATAAATACTTACTCAACGACGCCGAGCCGTAATTCCTGGTATCACGAACTTGAAATTGGAACTGAGGTTCTTTAAGTTACGTAGGGAAGTACCAAGAATTAATTTTCCGAAATTCCATTCCGAAGGGGGCGAAAAGCGGTAAAATATGTTTTTACGAATTCGTCAATATCTCCTAGGTCCGATGAAATATCAGTTTGGGTTTTGCTTACAAAGGTTGCTCATACAAATGTCTAAAAACTTAATTCAAGATTTTGCCCGAATCAGCCTAAGGTGCAAATTTGAATTCGAGGGTGAATTATAGAACCTTTCGTATCTTCTGTTTTTGTATACTATAGGTATAGGCGTCTTTTAAATTTTTAGAAAGCGTTTTAAGGTTTTAAAACATCACCCCCAAAGGGATAAAAGGGGGTTTAAAATTAAACGGGCTAAGGGGTTACAATTATTGATTTTTTGCTGTTAATCTATTTTAGATCGTGATACAATTTATGAATACAGCATTTAATTTGTACATATATTTTTTATTTTATTCTTATTGTTATACTACAGCTATAGTTTTATCGATCTATACAAGGGAAACGCCAAAATATATACACATTCTCACGGGGTACGTTAAGTATAAACGAGAGATAGAGAACTTTTTTGGGAAGATTATTATTTCTTCCTTACCTACAATTAATTGATTTACACCGCGGTAGGTATTGGCCAATGGAGGGACAGTAAACTTCATCCAAGACTCGGTACGAAAAACGGGCGTATTGCTAGTCATTAAGATAGGATAACTTCAAGTCATTTTAGATGTCGAAAAATATAACAGATAGTAAAACGATAACATGTTTTGTTTTATCAAAATTTCATGTCCCATACTAGATGTTTGCTAATTATTTTTTGTTATAATTTTAAAATGTGCTAATTCTCTAACTTTTTAACTTAAGGAAAAAAGAACAGGGAATGAGACTATTTTATAGAACTTTCTTTAATTTATCACTTTGGAGTTACGACATCAAGTCTATTACCTTAAATAGTAATCTTTAGTCTTGGAAATAACTCTAACAAATTGTATATTTTTAAAAAGTTATACGAAATACAGAAATTAAGTTATTTGCAAAAAACTCTAGGGGCTATTTAAAGAAAGCTTATAAAGGCAAATGTTCATTACTTAATTGTGTTTAATATCTGGGATAGTTTGTGAGATACTTATTGGCACAATGAGAAGGAAACTCATGCTGTATCTAAAAAATGTAGACAAATTAAGACTAACAAACGAAACTGTTCTAAGTACACATCCATTTTTCTTAATATACTTACGTTCACACTTCACAGGAGATCCGTGTAAAATGTAAAGTACAGTATAAACCCTTATAGAGAATTCGCTTTTAACTTGACAGATCAATCCTGACCGCAGATCTAGTTTATTTGTTCTTTTAAAACGTACTTCTTTTACTACGTATTTCTTATACAACGTACAAAAAACGTAGTTTATAATCTACTTCACCATTAAAACATGACAAATCAGCAAACGTTGCATAACTTTTGGTTTGCAAAGTACACAACGCGGGTATTGTTATATGCTTCGCAAGCTTGTTTAGAAAATGCACCTCCAAACTCGTTTGTTAACTTTTGTGTCACGTAGATGCTGATATTGTCAACTATGAAGATGCTACAAAGGTGATAAAAATAGTGACATGGTTTCTAGAAAGCAACAAAAACACGAACGACGACAGTTTGAACGCGATTGAAAATTATTTACACCACTATTTGCTGAAAACTCGAAACCATCAGACACTCATACCAGATTTTTTTTAAATAACTAATTACTTATAGGCAACTTTCCTATTATGTTTTTGAATAGTAGTGTTTGTTTGCTTACTTAAAAAAAGTTTTTTTTCGTAATTTAGTGTTTTTAAAAAGTACTACTCTTGAAGTCTACATATGACCCTTTTTCTGTACGTCATAAATAACAAAACATAGCGTTGAAAACCTATGTCAAATATTAAAGTGAAATCTAAAAAAAATCATATTTGTCATATGTAGTAGACTTTAGAAAGAATATGACAAATATATAACTCTTTTTAATGAAAGGGATGCTCTAAATAGTCTAAATAGCATAATATTTATACCAAAATAATCTGGACCTATGTCAATCTGACGGTTCTCCTCTTCAAAGAAGTCTCTTGTTCGTTATTGTGCGTTATTTTACTGTCATTTTGGACAAATGTCACAATGACATCATTATAAAACAAGCTATATTTAAAGCCGATCTGGCCAGAAACAGCAGATTTTTTGGTTCGTCCAGTTCCTTATATAGTATGATCAAGAATTATTTCATCTAGTATGGCTATGGAATAGTTCTTACTTTATGAATGCAACTATAACGGTGGGTCTTATAAAGACCACTAGTGCTTATGACATTTTAGTCATTATAGTAAACAAATTTTGATGCGCTTTTGTTGAATTTAACAGCGAATTAAAGTTAACGTCAGATTAGTGGCCTTTATAAGACTGGCTGTAAGTCATGTAAGTTAAGTTTGACATTTACAGCCAGTCTTATAAAGGCCACTAATCCGAGATTAACTTGAATTCGTTGTTAAAATAAACAAAAGCGCATCAAAATTGGTTTACCAATGAATAAAATGCCATAAGCATTAACATTTTGATGCTCTTTTGTTTATTTTAACAACGAATTAAAGTTAGTGGTCTTTATAAGACCGACCATAAATGTAATTAAATTTTAAGTAGAAACGTAGTTGCATTCATAAACTAGGAACTATTCCATAGCCCTACTAGATGAAAATAAAGTATGATCAAAACCTATTTTCATCTAGTATGGCTATGAAATATTTCCTAATTTATGAATGCAACTACGTTTATATTTAAATGTCAAAATTGACATTTGATTTTTAAGTGACTTATAGTTGCATTCATAAATTAGAAACTATTCCATACTCATACTAGATGAAAATAATTTTTTGCAGTACTAGTCTCAGACCGCACCGTTATTGGCCTATCTTGTCGTGAAGTTGATTTTCTCTACCTCGGGAGAGAAAGTAAAATAAACAATTTTCACCGTGGTAACTAATAAATTGCTAAGTTACCAAATATGACTATTTTAATTTTGACGTTTTAAAGAGCTGTATTGTCAGGTTGACAGTTAAAATATTTTCGAAATTTGTTGGGAATTTAGGTATTAAGATTAAGCCGTTTGATAGTGCAAAAAATAGTATATACAGTCGTGTTCATTAAAGTGTTGTACAATATTTGTGCTTTGTGAATATAAATTAATTACACAAAGTTAAAAAAAGTTTTGTATTTACAAATATTTTGAAAGTATACATCTAGGTCTACCTAGTTAATGATACAGTGTGAGCCTTTGTTCAGTAATAACACAACCACCAATAAACGTATAACTGTCGCTGTACAACAGATTTTTGAACACGACTGTACATCACCTTAGCGAATCGTCTTATAACCTTCGCGCTTTAGATACTTCGCGCTGCGCGCTCAGTATCTAATATGCGCTCAGGTTATAATACTGCGCTTCGCTACCTTGATGTATAATATATTAATTTTGCACTATTCGTCTCAGAACGCACCGTTATTGGACTATCTTTAGGTCGTGAAGTTGATTTTCTCCACCACGGGAGAGAAAGTAAAATAAACAATTTTCACCGTGGTAACTAATAAATTGCTAAGTTACCAAATATGACTATTTTAATATTGACGTTTTAAAGAGCTGTATTGTCAGGTTGACAGTTAAAATATTTTCGAAATTTGTTGGGAATATAGGTATTAAGCCGTTTGGTAGTGCAAAAAATAGTATATACACCACGGTAGCGAATCGTCTTGTAACCTTCGCGCTTTAGATACTTCGCGCTGCGCGCTCAGTATCTAATATAGGCTCAGGTTATAATACTACGCTTCGCTACCTTGATGTATAATATACTATTTGATCATACTATATTATTTGATCATACTTTAGTTAAATAGAAGAAATTATTACGTCACAGAAGAAGGGCAATGTGTAGACTTTATAACGTACAGATTTTCATGGTCCCGGCAGGAACGTTAGAAGTGTACGTTGTAATTTGAAATATTTTCTCGTTTTTAAGTTCCATTTAGAACATTTTTGTCGCTAATTATTATTAGGTAATTTTATCGCATTTTTTGTTTGTCGCATAAAAACTTAATCGCCTATTTCACTAAACAGTGTTTGTCAAAATACTGACTGCAGTTTAGTCACAAAATAAAATTCAATAATACGGATCTACTACGTATGTACACAGTAGAGTATTTAATTATTAAATTAATGGAAACAAACCAAAACTCTAGTTCTTTTAACCAATTTGCAGATACTTATCAGACATTGGCATTACCGTGCTAATGTTAATTAACATTGTAATTGTGCAAATCGTATTAATTTGTGCTAACGTGGCCCCGAATAAAACCTGCTATTTTTACATGCAGATTTACAAATCGCATTTAGCACTTCTTAATGCCCCACTGACGTCAAAAAACGAAAGTTATACAAAAATAGTTGTGCAGCACCCTTGAACGGCAGTTCTACGAGTTTATCGAAATGGTACACTTTGTGGGCCATCGATGACGTCACGACTAGCGCCCGTCCATCTAGTGAATTTATATTTACGACAAACAGCAGTTATGAGCAGTTGTGAGCTGCAGCAAGTAATATACCCACGTGGAAGGTGAAACATGGGTGTACCGTACTAAAAGGCCTCCAGTTTGAAGTGTTGTGAATTTTTTGAAACTCGGTGCTGGTTGCTGGTGTCTGCGATGTTCGATCGGCAACGAAATAGTGCTACCTAATCCTATTGGTGGGACAAAGACCGAACAAATTAAGCGCGCGCTATTTGAATTGTGATTTCTAGTCAAGTTTTCGTTTGTGAATATGTCCAAATCAGGAACAAAGACTTCTCAGGGCAGACGAGTCAGTCGGGTATGTTTCTTTTGTATTCCATGGCGGTGTTTTAAAATCGCATTGTAATAAGCAAATGGTAAACATGGCCGTAATCGACGCCGAATAAACGGTGCCCGCGGACTTACACTTTTACAACTCGCTATTAACACATGCCGAATCTTATAGATCATTATTTTATCCGACTTTCGGACGTTGTGAAAGTTGTCCGTTTCATTATCCTCATATTTGTAACAGATTCCAGTTTAGGGTAGGCGTTGAAGGCGCCGTTTTTGCGATAAAAAATTTAAATGAAAGTTTTTGTGGCGCAATTAATGCCAGATACCGGTTTGTAAACGGCACGCTTTTGCGTTTTCTTTCTTTTAAAAACACTGCAGGTATGCACTGCTTATTTTTCAATCTCTCCTCGAATTTTGGGAACAAAATAAAACAGTGACACAGACATCAAGCTGCTGGCTCGCCCCTTTTCCTATCCTTTTCTGGCAAATATAAACAGGCCCGTTATGGTGTTATGGTTCCTGCTCTTCATAAAATAGTGAGATAAAATAATGTAAAAGCTTAACAAATTTGATGTAAAAAAGCAGAAACGTGACATGCGTTATGTCAATATCAGATCTTAAACTGAAATTATTCTATTCCTATAATTTGTAGGTTAAGTTCTTAAATATAATTTCAAATGACTGAAATATATTTTAATGAATAGTGCTGTACTATATATGGTATGCAATTTATCTAAGTATTTATGTTATTCAATACATTTTTTTTCAACGTTAACCATGCAAATTGATGTAAGGTCACGGGGGATAAATATGAAACAAAAACAAAACCTTCGATTTTTAGGGCACTTAAAACTGATGCATGTTTTCGTGAGCTTGTTGATTATGAATGCCTTGACTTTTAGAAAAAAACGAATCTGAAAGATATACAATTTGCTAGTGAGACTATTGAGGTCAAAAATAGTTCATTACGTGTTCTAAATAATAAAGATATATGGAAACGTCATTTAATAATATACTTAAACTACGGCCAACCGAATGATACCAAACTCGGCAAAAATATTTGTATTTGTATAAAAATGCATTTCTCTTCCCACCTTTGAATGGTACTAAAATATACCCAACCTTTACTTCAATCTCGGCAATATTCAACCGTACTCATTTCCAGCTGCCCAATCTAAACTACCGTCTTCTTCTTCTTCTTTGGGAATGTCTTCTTCTTTTTCGGGATGTTTTATCTTTCACTGGGACTCTCCGATTCAGCCAGCACCTTTTTTCGCATTTCTTATTTTTCTCTTTTTAGTTTTTAGATTTTTCCGAAAAACTGTTTATATTATTTATTTCAACATATACACTTACTACCGTATTCACCTCGTAGTGCATATCTCTGTTATGTATATACAATGTGTTTCTTTTGAAATTAAGACATTTACGCATCACTTTAATTGTTAATCACAATGATTTGAAATTATGGTGGCTTGTACAGACCCCTAAGGGGACTTAAGCTACCTATCTGGATTATCTCCATCTTCGCATACCCGACCACTATGATCGATTAAAAGGCTGGATTTTATTTCAAAATATTTTCTAGCATCCTCGAAAATTTCCAGATATGCATTTTTGTTGCAAAAGGTAAAAAGAATTTTTTTGGAAGTAATAAGAGCAGTGAGGCACCATAATTTTTTAATAAAAAAATAGTTTTGAGATGCAAACATAAAAACGGTTATTTTTCAAACATTTTGTTACGTTCTTGAACGAGTTTGAGTTTTTATCTACTCCTACTGTACAATAGCCATTAATTATGATTCATAATTCACAGTTTGCAGCCAATCATAAAATTCTATTTTCATTATTCAATAGTTTGCAAGTTGCAACCAATCAGAAAATTCTATTTTCATTACTCAATAGGTTGTAGCCAATCACAAAATTCATTCTTATTATTAAATGACTTTTGAAGTTAACAGCTGTCACAAATGTCATAATTGGGAAATATGAACACACAACTCCTATTGCACAGGAGTAGATAAAATATCGTATTATATTCGCGATTATGGCCATTATTCACTCAGATGACTTGCGCCACGCGCCTTCGGCTTGTGGCGCAAATGTCATCTTCGTGAATAATGGCTGTCATAATCGCTCATATAATAATATACTATTACTAACCTGATTTCTCTTTAAAAAATCAAGATTGTTGACTAACGAAAAGGTGAAAATTCAAATTCAAAATATTGGCCACCATCCTCAAAAATTTTCAAATACGAAACCATCTTTTAAAAAATGTGAAAAAGCTATACGCAACTATTAAAACTCTACCTTAATCGCTAGGGTAAGTTTAGGAAAATTCGAATTTTTAGTCGATGAAAGTAGGCTGCCGCGCAGAGGTGGAAATAATCCAAATATAATCCATTCACGATGTTTCCTTATTCTAGCAGGCTATGTTAGGGTAACATTTTTGCTGGTATCCATGCGAAATAACTAGACATGACAAAATTGAATTATGCTGTTTTCAATTTGCGGTTAGAGTTTTTGAAGGTTTGCACTATTGCCGGTTAAATTTTTGTCACCTTTCCTGACATTTTCGGTATTTTGACATTGAAATTGCAACACTGTCAATAAAGCAGTTGCAAAAAAGTCATAGTTTTTCATGAGAGTTTGACTTACATCACAATTCATGCATGCAACCTATTAAAACATATAACAACCTACTGGGAGGAGGAAACATTGTGAATGGATTCACAAAAATCAGACCAGCCATGATCAAGTTTGTTTATGCCAAAATAAATGTTATTTTCTGTTAGTTATCAATTCACGTATTTAACTAATTATTATGAATAATAATGTTGAATATTCTAATAAAGAGAGGGTATTTATTATCAAAACCTTTTACAGTGGCGCGCACAGTTCGTGATTTATTCTCCATCTGTATCAACAATTCACAAGTTTGTGAAAAAATTGTTAATTAATTACAAGCTTATTTCATTTTTACCCTAGTTCTTACGTTTCACATATTTACCCTACTTGACCCTACCTATACTATACCTCTTGTGTTTGCTGAGTAATTGTTTTGCATTTATTTCTAATTTCGACTAAAATCGACTGTTTTGAAACTTTTGAGGGTGATTTATTTTTAAATATTATTTTAAGTACATTTCCTACCATTATTGAAACATTTTATTTCAATCAAAAAGCACCTATTAAAAATAAAAGTTACAAGGATGATATTTTACGTTGCCAACCCAATAAAAATTGAGATAGAAATGATTTATCTGAATAAATAATACAAAATAATGAGTAGCATCAAATCGCCAAATTTACCATGATTTTTACCAGAAAACCCCCTTCAATTGAGTGAATAATAAATTTTAAAAATCCGTTAGTTTCAGGTTTGCTCATTTTCAAACTTCAAATAATTACTATAATATTTTGACAAATCCGCATGAGAACAAGCTGGCTTTTCACGTAATTACAAATTTTCTATAATTTGCAAGTTTCTCAGAAAAACAAATGGAAATAGATACAGAATATCCAGTATGAATTCGAGAATATCGATGCTAATCATCACTAATGAATGAGATTATATTTATACAGGGTGTCTATTTTTAGAGCACGTAGCAAGGCTATCTTATGATTACAGCAGTTGCGGGGTTTGTTTAGAGGTTAGAGGATTAGATCGATGCTCTTTTAGCAGCGTAAAGTGTTGGATATGATGCGAGAAAACTGCGAAATAATAACGGTATAGGAAAGGTTAGAGCTAAAGAATCTAATTTTGGTGTTTTTGTGAAAGTTATGCCGAATTATTATTAACGGTTTCCTCTATAGTATGAGCTTAAGATAAGTTGCATAATGGAATTTTGTGTCCAGGTACCTAAATCTAATGTAAAGCAAACACGGCAGATTTTGATGTATAGCTGCAGAGATCAAACAAACATACAGTGTGGTCCTATATGCGTGTTGAATTTAAGGGCATATTGTAATTCCCAAAACAAAACAAATAGTTCTTACGAACATTTACCCTCACCTCCCAAGGTTTCTTTCGTATCGCAATACAAACTTCACAGCAGACATTAAATCAAGGTGATTCTGTTATAGTCAGCAAAGAGCATTTTCGGTTGAAATCATTTCAGGGGCACTTAAAGAAATATACTATAGAAAAAACCAACGCATTTTCCAGTATTAAATACCTTAAAACGGTATTGTTATTTCTACGCACTAAATTATCTTAGGGAAAAATCGATTAGTGAATATAAAATAACCTTTTCGTACCGCAAAAACGTCTTCGATCTACGCTGTTAAACTTTTAAGATGCATTTAAAGACCATTCTGTATATAGGGTGTCCCAAAAAGAATGGGACACCGATTAGTCATAGACTCCGGAAGTCATAATTAGTCGATTAACCCTAATATACCTTAGTGCAAAGTCCCTTCAGTAAGAAGTTATAGGGCCTTGAAGTTAAATTTTTTATTTTTTTTGTTAATTTTCATAAATGTAGAGATATCGATTTGAATTTTGATATACATGCGTACTATTATGTACTGCAGTAATAGAAAAAAAATAATAAACTAGACTTAACTGTAAGGGGCACTTTACCTATCTTTCAAAACTTTTTTTAGCTCTAACTTCGTAATCTGTAACAGTTTTTGAAATTTTAGGTTATCTGAAAGAGAACTAAAAAGCAAAAAAAATATTGTACTCGGAGTTCATAAGCGTAAGAACAACCGTTTACCTTAAAATGCCTATCAAACGAGCTATCAAAGGTTTCTGGTGGTACTTAATTAAGACGTGCAATTATCAAGTAGCCATGATCACAAAAACAATGGGTAATGATTGTAATCTAGTAAACCACAATAAGACATCAATTAATGACGTTGGTGACATCGGTTTTTTCTCTTTTGTGCTTACGAAAATGCTGGGACATAACGAACCTTTTACCATTGGAGAATTCCTTATGTAGCTGCATTTTCTTAAAAATAAAAGAACAAATTCTTGTAACTAATGTCATTAATTGATTTATTATTGTTTTTTACTAGATGACTATTGTTTTTGTGAGCATGGCTACTTGATAATTTCACGTCTGAATGACAACCAAATACCTTTGATGGACATTTTAAGGTAAACGGTTGCTTTTAGGCTTAAGAACTAAGAGTACATTATTTTTTTTCTTTTTAATTCTCTTTCAGATAATAACCTAAAATTTCAAAAACTGTTACAGATAACGAAGTTAGAGTTAAAAAGTTTTCAAAGATAGGTAAAGTACGGTAAAGTGCCTCTTACAGTCAAGTCTAATTTATGACAAAATGTGTATTAGTGCAGTACATAATATTAAGCATGTATACCAGAACTCAAATCGAAATCTCTACATTTGTGGAAATTAACAAAAAAATTAAAAATAAAAACGAAAAAATTGAACTTCAAGGCCCTATAACTTCTTACTGAAGGGACTTTGTACTAAGGTATATTAGGTTTAATCGATTTATTATAATGTAAGGAATCTATGACTAATCGGTGTCCCATTCTTTTTGCGACACCCTGTATATCGTACTGAGAAAAAGTAACATATTAATATTTTAACCTAATATGTTATCGCTGTCCGTTACAATTTTCACAAAACAAATGTTTCAATATGTTAGAAAATTCCTATTAACAATCCCGCTAGGTATAAAAATTTCAGTTTGAAACGCTGCCATTGGATGGTGTTGACTAATGTTGCGACTTGTGAACCACTGTCGAACAAGGATCATGTGTCGGGGTCGGCATTTCTTGTTCCATTTCTTTTTATCTTTGGCTTGCTCTAATTTGGGTTTTTTAGTTCACTGAAAGTTAATTTATTCCGATGTGTTCTCGCGAAAGCGTCTTAAATCCGATCAAAAGGTAACCTGCTGTACTCTTTGTCCTTGAACAATTTGCCAGATATACTTTAATGAGATTGTCGGCATAAAAAATATGCAAATATATTATGATTGTATTACTTTTTAGCTACGTGACCAGGTGTGTCTACTATAATGTCCTCAAATTATAATAATGGCTCGTGCACTTAGAAAAATATAGGTTTTTTAAAATCGAATAGGCTTACACTGTAGTATAGTGTAGGTAACTCTGAAGGTTTGCAATAAATAGAAACATGTTTTTATTATTAGCTTCATCAAATATTTGCATGTATAATATGAAGGGTACTTTAATAGCGAAAACTACAGATTTTATGTATGTTCTTTCGAAAACGCTTGCTTAATGTAACGACTTGCAGGTCATTTTTAAAAAATTATAGCATTATGAGATGTGTCAAAAATTATTAAGAAATTAAATTTTGATGCACCCAAATGTCTAATCAAATACAATTAGTTCGACTAATTTGCGGCACAATACAGCGACATAGATTTTTTTTAAAATAAATCGCTAACAAAATATAAACGCACGCCCGCTCCTGCACCTATTTTTTAGGTTAATTGTATTTGACTAGACATTTGAGCACCAAATCTCAATTTAGTATATCTGTTTTTACATGATTGTGATGCGATTTAAAAAAAAATTTGAAAATAAATAAATACGTTTTACATAAATAAATTCAACGAACAACACAGATAAAATAAAAAACGTGTTAAAAGTGAAAAGGGGCAGCAATATCGGCATATGAATACATAATCATTTTCTCTCTAACACTCACGTATATAGAATAATATATATGTTGTGGATATCAACAACACTTTAATAAAATTTAATTAGTCTGCACATATACAAATAAATGCACACCAGAGCTCGGTGGATGACTACATAAAGAGTGCTACATTTCTTGCCCCCGATCGTTTTTATATTCACTACTGTTCTATTGCGTTAACGAAGGATTTATGACCCCCCCTCCACTCATCTAGTCGGATAGGTTGGAATCCCCTGTCATAGACTGTGCTAACTGCCATTGTCTTCTAGGGTTTTGCGTCAGTTAAGGGATTTATAGCCTCCCGACTCGTTTACTGGGGTGATTAGGACTCGCTAAACGGAGCCTTCTCGACCGTTTTATTGCCTTGCGCCTCTCTACGCAATAGTCCATTTGGCAGTGTCAGAAAGCTACTAGTCGTGTTAATTTTTAGTGCTTGACACTGCATCTTTAGAGCTTTTCAATTTCAAGCGCACCTCTTGCTGGTATATAATGATGTTGTCTTCACCGGAAGTTTTAAGTGCTTCATCCTTTAGCTCGCTTCGTGGAGGTTATTAAGCCGCTGTACATGGTAGTTTGTGCCCGTTACAATATAAACAAGTTCCATAACAAATGGCTTGACAAATGGTACTCTTTATGATGAGAAAGTTGGCAGAACAAACTTTGTTGTAGTTGAATTTATTAAGAGACAGGCTGAGGCTATACCATAATTTTTGGTTGCAGCACCAAACTAGAGATTTTTATTCTGGATTATGGGCCGTTGTAAAAAAAACTTTAATTGCGTTTCCAGCGTCATATTTAGTTGAAGGTGGATTTAGTGCAGTGATGGACCTTCTGAAAAAAATAGAAACCGATTGCTGAAATCGATACCACGAAAAACGAGCCCTGCTGGGAAACCTTAAAGTACTCTTATTATTCAAGATACAGTAATTTTATAAGGAACAATGGAATAGCAGGCCTACATAGAAAATGTCAAAAATATTGTACGATATTGATTATTAAATGACGTATTAAAGTGTAAACTCTGAATTATATATTTTGAATTTCATAATGCAGTAGTTATTGTTACAGAAAACTTTTGATAATTGATGCAAACATTGGTACCTAGACATAAATTTACTCAAATTATAAAATTGCACCCGCTTTTATGACAGAGAGGCATTAAAGGTATTAAAAAGTTCATCGCTAAAAATTATAATTTACCTGGAGATTATTAATTTTTTTAAAATATTTTTGGTACTGATTTCTATTGCATATTTTGATAAGGCTGTCGATACAATGTTTTCCCATTTTTGCAAACTTTCCGAAGTGGCAACCAGTGGTGGTTCGTGATAATTGTAGTTGGGGAGGCTTTTAATGTTTAACAATACTTAAGCAAAAAATAATAATGACTAATCTGCATTCCGTCTATGTTTTAATCCAAATGTAGCCATGAGTAGAGTACCTAGAGGGGTTCTGGACCACATTTGACCTTGAACTTTTTTCAAGGTCACGGGCCTAGCCGAGGTCAAGGTCATTGGCCTAGTCGGGGTCATTGACCTCGGCCACTTCCCAGAATTTTTTCTAGGTCACGGATCTAGCCTAGGTCAAGGTCGGAGTCATTGGCCTAGTCGGGGTCATTGACCTCGGCCACTTCCGGGAATTTTTTTGGATTAAAAGTGTAGTTTTTGAAATTTTCCCACGCTCGAGCGTCTGGGATGCAGACATGTCTATTCATGCAGGATGTTATCAGTAAATCAGAAGCTATTGTTACCCTTATCAAATTTTTCTCAGGCTCGACCGGATGTGAGTCATCGTTTGACAGACATGTCTATTCTTGCAGGATGTTGTTGAACAATGGCATCCATTGTTTTAAAATCAGCACGAAATTCGAGAACAATGAAGCCATTGTTGTCTGGAGATTAAAATGTGCAAAGCTGGTAAAAATTCAACAATGAAAGCCATTGTTTGAGAAATCTGCACGATAATTGGACAATGAAGCCATTGTTGTCTGGAGATTAAAATGTGCAAAGCTGTTAAAAATTGAACAATGAAAGCCATTGTTTGAGAAATCTGCACGATAATTGAACAATGAAGTCTTTGTTGTCTGGAGGAATTTTTGCTGACCGCCATTATCAGATAAACAGGATGTGAAGCTTTAGACTTGTCCAGACATGTTTGCAAAGCTGTTAAAAATTGAACAAAGAAACCTATTGTTTGAGAAAAAATCCTCACAACCGCTAAATTGAATGCTGTCTTTGTTTGAGAAACGTGCAAGATTGCTAAAAAATAAACCGGATTAATTGTATGAAGCCATTGTAGCCTAATAGTATATATCGAAATCCAACCAAATATGTCTCAGTATCGTCATCATGGTGTCTATACAAGGTCTGACTTGTGATGTTATATCCCAAGAGTTCATAAGTGAAAATATGTACGGGGTGTGTTTACCGGCAAGTTTGATGTTATTCGAACAACTACTAAAATTCAAACCTTTAAAACCAGAACTGAAATGGGGTACTATGGCTTATGACGGTGCAAGCCCTACATTTCACGTATGGATTGAGGTCGATAACAAAATCTACGATTCATCACATAAGGTTATTCAAGCGCATATTAGTGGTAAAATACATTTTAATAAATTCCGCTACGATTCCGACGTACTACTGTTTGATAATGACGACCAGAGGATGTTACAAATGTGCATAGACGTAATGAAAACTAAAAGTGTTTGTGACTACTTTGAAGAGGCGCCTGCTATGCTAAAGACGATTAGAAATAGGGTTAATTGTAGAGTGAACAAATATTTTAGAAATACCATATGATGTATATAATAAAGGCATTTATGAAATATCGTGTGTTTTATTTGTTGAAAACTTGTCTGAGGCTCGGGGAGTAAGACACGAGTGACTGGGATCTGGTAGTTGATAGTCTCTCGCATATTTTGATAGTTATTAACAGTCAGTTAGTAAACAGTCTTTAACATAATACAAAAGTGTTGGAGACATTGTTTGTAAGCAAAGTAAATATTACGTGTTTTTTCCCGTACTTTATTAAATACACAGTCTCGAGCTGATAGTTATTTATTTCGCTTGGATTTATGTACAGCACCCCCTCACTTTAGCAATTAGCAAGTTTTCTAAAGAAATATTATTATGCTGTAGAGATTTACAGGTTACAGTTCGGAGTTAAAAATTTTGGATATTAGCAACAGTACCATTTAATATTGTGTTCTTTTACGTAAGATCCGTAAGATTCGATAGGCTCGAAAGCACTGCTGACAGACAGAAAACTTGTAAACCGGGCCTTGTCAAATATCGAACAGCAATATATATTAGTAAAAAATACTCTTCCAGATTAAAAAGTTTGATGTAGTTTTAGCCAATACACATTCCAGCACTAAAAAAATGGTAGGAAGCGGAGTCTCAAACAGCAGAAGGAGCGATAAAATAATCGTCAGCATTTTTCAGTTTATCCGATTCAGCAACTTTCGCATATCGCAAAAACAAACAGCTTCTTTGTTCTTGTGTTAGCACCTTGGCTTTAAGAATGGTATGAATCCGACACCACAGCACTATATGTTTTAACTACATTTTTCAAAAATAAAAAGCAGCTTAAAGTATTGTTCCTAAAAGAAGTGGTGGTGTAGTTTTATCATTTGAATTTCGATTTCTTACAACGGTAGTCCAGTTTTGGTTGCAACGAGCATAGTTGTAGCAGAGACTATAGAAGATATAAACAGACAGTAATATTAATCTAAAATTGAATTAACAAAGTTGTTAAACGCATGATACAGGCAGTTATTAATTACTTAATTGTCCTATATCCGGTATTCATGGTTTATCTGATTTTAATAGTCGATTAGAGTCGAATAACTAAGGTTATTACAACGCTAAAGACTGTGCGCAAAAATTTTAAAATAAAACTCAGAGAATAAGAATTAAATAAAATAAAGCCAAGTAAAAGCCATTAGATCACTGCAATACTCTAATTAATAAGGATTCTATACTCAATGGTAAGGACAGTATAATTTTGAACCTATCTAGATTGGTTACAAATCAGATGTATAAGAGAAAATCTCAAACAAAAACATTTTGTCAGACAAATTCCTGTTCCGACCTGCGGATGTGAGTCATCGTCTGGGAATGTGCAAGGTTGCTAAAAATAAACCGGTTGTCTGAGGTTTCTGCGTAGGTCTGCGCGGGAGTCTGTGCGGAGGTTTGGCGAAAAATTCAAATTCTGCGTAGGTTTTGGCGGTAAATTCAAATTCTGCCTAGGTTTTTGGTGGGAAATTCAAATTATAGTCAGTGGAAAAATCTGGGAATGTACAAGGTTACTAAAATGTATGGGGTCTTTACATCAGATGTAGTTAATGACCTCCATTATCAGTGTCTATAAATTTGGTAGACCGACAGGCAGGCAGACCGACAGGCAGACAGACAGACAGACAGACAGACAGACAGACAGACAGACAGACAGACAGACAGACAGACAGACAGACAGACAGACAGACAGGCAGACAGACAGACAGGCAGACAGACAGACAGACAGACAGACAGACAGACAGGTAGGTAGGTAGGTAGGCAGACAGACAGACAGACAGACAGACAGACAGACAGACAGCTAGACAGACAGACAGACAGGTAGGCAGACAGACAGACAGACAGACAGACAGACAGACAGACAGACAGACAGACAGATAGACAGATAGACAGGTAGGCAGACATACAGACAGACAGACAGACAGACAGACAGACAGACAGACAGCCAGACAGACAGGCAGACAGACAGACAGACAGACAGGCAGGCAGATAAGCAGGCAGGCGGGTAGGCAGACAGACAGGCAGACAGACAGACAGACAGACAGACAGACAGACAGACAAGCAGGCAGATAGGCAGGCAGGCGGGCAGGCAGACAGACAGACAGGCAGGCAGGCAGACAGGCAGACAGGCATGCAGATAGGTAGGCGGACAGGCAAGCAGGCAGGCAGGCAGGCAGGCAGGCATGCAGGCAAACAGACAGACAGACAGACAGACAGACAGGCATTTATTGTACAGATTGTGAGCAGTAATAGAAATAGGTGTGAGAGAGATGCCTGTACCAGTTAAGTATAAATGTCCAAAATGTAAAGGGGAAACCAATCAAGAAGGACGAAAATGTATTGCTTGCACATTGCACGAACGTATGAAAGAAAACAGTGGTGGTAAACATTATCCTCAATCATATTTCTAGCAAATAACTGAACTCAGCTTGGTGGACGCTATCGTCATGAATTTGATTCTTATATACATCTAACAATTCTGATATCTATCATTTGATAAGAAACTGTTGACGTGTGAGCAGTAATAGAAATAGGTGTGAGAGAGATACCTGTACCAGTTAAGTATAAGTGTCCAAAATGTAAAGGGGAAACCGATCAAGAAGGACGAAAATGTATTGCTTGCACATTGCACGAACATATGAAAGAAAACAGTGGTGGTAAACATTATCCTCAATCATATTTCAGACAATTCTAGCGAATAACTGAACTCAGATTGGTGGACGCTATCGTCATGAATTTGATTCTTATATATACATCTAACAGTTCTGATATCTATCATTTGATAAGAAACTGTTGACGTGTGAACTAGTTTGAATCTGTCAGTCTCTCTAACTGTCTAGCTGTTTACCTGTCTAGCTGTTTACCTGTCTAGCTGTCTACCTGTCTACCAGTCTACCAGTCTACCTGTCTGGCTGTCTACCGCTTACATACTTGTGACAATAATGAAAACGAAAGTAGCAAAGCAACTTATTAAAACTAAAAATATTATAAGACAGAAAGTTCGAGCTCTTAAGGAGGGTAAGTTGGTGCAACAACAGCTCCTTGGTAAATTTTTTAAACCTGTTACCGAACAAATACAAAGTGTTGCAGAAAAAATCAATACAAAAGAGAATCCTCCATCACAATTTAAGCCTTTCAAATTGAAAAAGAAAGAGAAAGTTAAATACAATTATGATGATGATAAATATAATCTTAAAAGAAAAACTAAATACGATTATGACGCGGATGATGACGATGATGAATATATCAATATATCAAATCCTCCAACTAAATACGATTATGACGCGGATGATGACGATGATGAATATATCAATAAATCAAATCCTCCAATTAAATACGATTATGACGCGGATGATGACGATGATGAATATATCAATATATCAAATCCTCCAAAACTAGAATTATTTACACCAAAACCGGCTGAATCCACCGAAGATGAACCTAATACAACTATAGCAAACAAATTTCAGCCGCAAGCTATAAGTTCTTTCTTAGAACAGTATGACGAACTTCCTAGGAAATATGTAAGCACTTATCTTATAGAAAGACCAAATCTAGGGAGGTATGGAATTAGATATGATTTTGATAAAAACCAATTTTATTTTGGTGGAGATGAGTTAGATATAAAGGGATCAGATATAATTGTTAAAAATGTTCGCTATGAAGGTACGCCTGGTTTGTACGAATTACTATTTAAAAACGATCCTCAAATAACTCCAACGCTGACAGATAGAGCAAATTATATTGATATCATAAACAGAACAAATGCAGCGCATAGAAATTTTGATAAAAATGATCAGAAGGTAGGTTTCAACCAAGCGAAATACAAGAAATTTATAAAATCTAACCTGTCATCATCACCCACGCCATCATCGATATCGTTAAGGACTACTGGTAAAGGTATGCAGCAAATGTATAAACAAGTTAGCAATAAACCGTTGGATTATGTTTACTGGGATGATCCGAACGAATTAGTTGATCGATTAAAGTTACTGTATGCCTCTCAAGCATCTGGCCATACAAATCATAGAAATGAAATTGTTAGTATAATAGAAGAGTTAAAAGAGGCAGGAATAATTGAATAAATCCAGTTCGGAAACAGCACGAAGAGATCCTCCAGACAGAGATGACAACAACACCTCTACCACAATAATTAACTAGTGTATAACATATATTTGTAATAATTTTATACATGTACATTAGACAAATAAAATACAATTATATTTACAATTGTCGTTTTATTACACCGTCGTGCCCATAAAACCGTTACAGGAACAGCTGTCTAGCTGTCTACCTGTCTGTCTGTCTGTCTGTCTGCCTGCCTGTCTGTCTGTCTGCCTGTCTGTCTGTCTGTCTGTCTGTCTGTCTGTCTGTCTGCCTGTCTGCCTACCTGTCTGTCTGTCTGTCTGTCTGTCTACCAAATTTATAGACACTGATAATGACATACATTTTAGCAACCTTGTACACTCCCAGATTTTTCCACTGACTATAATTTGAATTTCCCGCCCAAAAACCTAGACAGAATTTGAATTTACCGCCAAAACCTACGCAGAATTTGAATTTTTCGCCAAACCTCCGCACAGACTCCCGCGCAGACCTACGCAGAAACCTCAGACAACCGGTTTATTTTTAGCAACCTTGCACATTCCCAGACGATGACTCACATCCGCAGGTCGGAACAGGAATTTGTCTGACAAAATGTTTTTGTTTGAGATTTTCTCTTATACATCTGATTTGTAACCAATCTAGATAGGTTCAAAATTATACTGTCCTTACCATTGAGTATAGAATCCTTATTAATTAGAGTATTGCAGTGATCTAATGGCTTTTACTTGGCTTTATTTTATTTAATTCTTATTCTCTGAGTTTTATTTTAAAATTTTTGGCACAGTCTTTAGCGTTGTAATAACCTTAGTTATTCGACTCTAATCGACTATTAAAATCAGATAAACCATGAATACCGGATATAGGACAATTAAGTAATTAATAACTGCCTGTATCATGCGTTTAACAACTTTGTTAATTCAATTTTAGATTAATATTACTGTCTGTTTATATCTTCTATAGTCTCTGCTACAACTATGCTCGTTGCAACCAAAACTGGACTACCGTTGTAAGAAATCGAAATTCAAATGATAAAACTACACCACCACTTCTTTTAGGAACAATACTTTAAGCTGCTTTTTATTTTTGAAAAATGTAGTTAAAACATATAGTGCTGTGGTGTCGGATTCATACCATTCTTAAAGCCAAGGTGCTAACACAAGAACAAAGAAGCTGTTTGTTTTTGCGATATGCGAAAGTTGCTGAATCGGATAAACTGAAAAATGCTGACGATTATTTTATCGCTCCTTCTGCTGTTTGAGACTCCGCTTCCTACCATTTTTTTAGTGCTGGAATGTGTATTGGCTAAAACTACATCAAACTTTTTAATCTGGAAGAGTATTTTTTACTAATATATATTGCTGTTCGATATTTGACAAGGCCCGGTTTACAAGTTTTCTGTCTGTCAGCAGTGCTTTCGAGCCTATCGAATCTTACGGATCTTACGTAAAAGAACACAATATTAAATGGTACTGTTGCTAATATCCAAAATTTTTAACTCCGAACTGTAACCTGTAAATCTCTACAGCATAATAATATTTCTTTAGAAAACTTGCTAATTGCTAAAGTGAGGGGGTGCTGTACATAAATCCAAGCGAAATAAATAACTATCAGCTCGAGACTGTGTATTTAATAAAGTACGGGAAAAAACACGTAATATTTACTTTGCTTACAAACAATGTCTCCAACACTTTTGTATTATGTTAAAGACTGTTTACTAACTGACTGTTAATAACTATCAAAATATGCGAGAGACTATCAACTACCAGATCCCAGTCACTCGTGTCTTACTCCCCGAGCCTCAGACAAGTTTTCAACAAATAAAACACACGATATTTCATAAATGCCTTTATTATATACATCATATGGTATTTCTAAAATATTTGTTCACTCTACAATTAACCCTATTTCTAATCGTCTTTAGCATAGCAGGCGCCTCTTCAAAGTAGTCACAAACACTTTTAGTTTTCATTACGTCTATGCACATTTGTAACATCCTCTGGTCGTCATTATCAAACAGTAGTACGTCGGAATCGTAGCGGAATTTATTAAAATGTATTTTACCACTAATATGCGCTTGAATAATCTTATGTGATGAATCGTAGATTTTGTTATCGACCTCAATCCATACGTGAAATGTAGGGCTTGCACCGTCATAAGCCATAGTACCCCATTTCAGTTCTGGTTTTAAAGGTTTGAATTTTAGTAGTTGTTCGAATAACATCAAACTTGCCGGTAAACACACCCCGTACATATTTTCACTTATGAACTCTTGGGATATAACATCACAAGTCAGACCTTGTATAGACACCATGATGACGATACTGAGACATATTTGGTTGGATTTCGATATATACTATTAGGCTACAATGGCTTCATACAATTAATCCGGTTTATTTTTTAGCAATCTTGCACGTTTCTCAAACAAAGACAGCATTCAATTTAGCGGTTGTGAGGATTTTTTTCTCAAACAATAGGTTTCTTTGTTCAATTTTTAACAGCTTTGCAAACATGTCTGGACAAGTCTAAAGCTTCACATCCTGTTTATCTGATAATGGCGGTCAGCAAAAATTCCTCCAGACAACAAAGACTTCATTGTTCAATTATCGTGCAGATTTCTCAAACAATGGCTTTCATTGTTCAATTTTTAACAGCTTTGCACATTTTAATCTCCAGACAACAATGGCTTCATTGTCCAATTATCGTGCAGATTTCTCAAACAATGGCTTTCATTGTTGAATTTTTACCAGCTTTGCACATTTTAATCTCCAGACAACAATGGCTTCATTGTTCTCGAATTTCGTGCTGATTTTAAAACAATGGATGCCATTGTTCAACAACATCCTGCAAGAATAGACATGTCTGTCAAACGATGACTCACATCCGGTCGAGCCTGAGAAAAATTTGATAAGGGTAACAATAGCTTCTGATTTACTGATAACATCCTGCATGAATAGACATGTCTGCATCCCAGACGCTCGAGCGTGGGAAAATTTCAAAAACTACACTTTTAACCCAAAAAAATTCCCGGAAGTGGCCGAGGTCAATGACCCCGACTAGGCCAATGACTCCGACCTTGACCTAGGCTAGATCCGTGGCCTAGAAAAAATTCTGGGAAGTGGCCGAGGTCAATGACCCCGACTAGGCCAATGACCTTGACCTCGGCTAGGCCCGTGACCTTGAAAAAAGTTGAAGGTCAAATGTGGTCCAGAACCCCTCTAGGTACTCTACTGCCATGATTTGTAATTTTAATCATCCAAAAGGTAACGTCATCTGCACAGAACCGAAAGTATTCAAACACAACACAAAGTGTACGTAAGCATTTTTTTATTTTAACCTTTTCAGCAAACGGTAGGATTTTAAAATTAATGTTGAGAATATTACTTAGTTATGCTATTCTCCGCCATTTTTTGTATAAAACTGAAGATAACTAAAACACGCTCCACCTGCAACAGATATTGTGTCCAAATACGGCCACAAGGATACAAGAACGTCGTTGCTGCATTGGCATTCATTTTCAATGTCAAAGCTTTTATCGCATTTGCTATCAGCGCGGCGGCTACCTTTACTTTGGATTGCAGTTCATTTCGGGAGCACAATATTATTTGTAAATATGTTACGATAAGCCCGCGAACTATAGCGGTCTCGACTGCAGCATCGTGAGCCTTTGCGTCGCATTGAAACTGCCATATCGTCGATTCTACAGCGACAGCGTTTTATCCTGTAATTCCCATATAAGTTTGGAGCACATTTCGGAGCGCCCTTAGCAGCTGCAAGCTACGTGGTGCATTGGTGCATATGATACGAGGGAGTGTGTTCACACATAACTCATGTTATGTTGACATATTTCTTGTATATTGTTTTAGATGTTTTAAGTGGTATCGAATAGCGATCTCCGGATTCCATTACTTAAACTTTGTTATACATATTATAACCGCAGAATAGATGACAAAATAAATTTTAAGTTATAGAATAGTTACTTTTTCCTAATGTCAGATAGACAGTTGACGCCTGGGAAGTTCAAGCTACTGAGCCTGCCTCTAATAAGGAGCAGAAGCACACAGTAAAACAAAATTTGTTAGTGAAATGTGGAGAGTGACGATAAATACATTTTTAAATGTATGTACTCTACTTCTGTATTACAATACGTAATCCACTGCACGACTCTATATGTACGTTATTTATAAAGCGGATTCAGAAAATATTTCGCTCTAACATGACAGTCGCATGTAGGAGAAGAAAACAACCAGTATGTGATTACTTTTGTCTGACGGTTTGATACTCTTTACTTTTAGGCTAGGAAATGTATCCCTGTTTACCTGACCTCTTGTTATTTATGATGTTGGTTAGGAAAACCAGCTTTGGGTGTATCTCTCGATTTTTGATAACAGCCGTTTTTAAAGAAATGAGTAACTGGGTTAGTTGATTTAGTAGTTTCGCATTAGTGAAAACATTACACAAAATTAATCTCATCATTTTGCCTATTCTCGTTCGATTTCAACGGTGTCGTGTCGGATCATTTTACGATGTACAGTGAACATTTATCTGGGATTTAGCTATATGGCTGTACCGTATAAATTATAAACCGACAGAACCGATGGGAGAGGCACTTAACCAAAAATGTCTGATAGCAATCGCCAAGGCAACTCAACAAGTATTTTTACTTATTGTAATTGCAGGTCGATGCAGAATTGCAAAAAATTTGGTTGCGATAATTATCATTATCGCTTATTAGTACACCTACTGGCCTTGCTTTTACATAATCGATTACATTGTATACAGTTATTAGATAGTATTGATGTCCCGGTGCCATTTTTATATATATCAAATTACCGATTTGTAGCTGGATTATGTGTTGCATATCGTGAAATCCACGAGCACTTGCCAAGATTACGGCCTTCGTGTGACCGTTTTAATAATTGCTGTTTGTTAGGCATAATCGTGATGTAATCAGTAATTGTCTGAACAATTATTGGAAACTCGACGCTGAATTGTTTCGCAATCAGTATAAATAAACCAAACGATTTTTGGAAAATTTCGTGTGCGGCTACAGATATCGAGACAAAATTCTGCAGTTTTCTGCTTGCTTTATATAAAAAATTAAGAACAAATTAATCCTGCGGGGTTTGTTTTTTGCTAGCATTATAAATAATGGAAAGAAGTAATTTTCTTTAGTAGCAGCATGGTGGGTCTGTTGGAAGAGAATCGGTTTCGACGCACGAAACGTGAAGGTTTTCTGTCGAACTTTAACGATTTGTTGCTATGCAATAAGTTGGGAACTCAAACAATTCGAAGTGCGAGTGATACTCGTTCAGATTATTTTTTGAATAAAGGAATAGTATCAATGTTAACGATTTTTTACAAGTTACACACACTGAATTTGTTTTGTAAAAGATCAATATTTAGGCTAGGGAAGATGTAGAGATATCCACTTAAACACATTGCATTATTAAATCACAGCCCGCTGTTTTAGTTTTTTAGATTTATTAAAAATTTAATTATCATAGGCGTGAAGAACGTGCATCGATATTAATTAACTTTTCGAGTGTGTAGGTTCTTTGAAAGGCATGGTTGAATAATGAGGTGGTGCCGTTTGGAAATTAATTTTGAGCACGACTCGGATGTAGTAGAAATATTAATACATCGCAATTTTTATATAATTAAAAGGGATGATAAAACGAAAATTAATTCGTGTCACGTGTCTCATCTATTTAAAATCACTTTTTAAATTTAAATTTAAAAAGTCGTGTATGCTACGTTGATTCCAACGATTTAAGTTCTTTGAAATAATCACCTTTTAGGGCAATAAAGTGTGATTGTGGAAGGCGTTGACGCAAGGTTGTTTAAAGTATTTATCTGAGCAGGTAAATTGCAGTGATTATGGAACAATTAAATAATTTGGAAGGTCTGCAAAGTAGTTGCCATGTAAACATTTCAAAATTCCAGTGATGTGTTGCTAGGGCAATTACTCAATTAATACTTAATTATCCAGGACATTCCAAACAATTGTTGTATTTAACTAATCAGAGCAATGTTGCCATTGAAATGATTCCTATTCATATTGTTTACCTCGTCCATCAATGAAAATATCGGTATACTTTACGTTGTACCGATATTTACTTTCTTTCAATTTCAAACAAATCCTGTACGTATGACATTAATGAATACGCATGGTTTGTATAGCTATAAGTAGTGCACAAAAATATACTTAATTGCTTTAGTATCAACATGATCGTTCAACTTGACATAGAAAAGCAACCCTACAGCAATTTAAATGAATGTGGTTTCCCCCCGACATTTCTTGATTTTGCGACTTTTGCACAAAGAATGTCGTAATGCGACTCAATTAATTTAAACTAATTGAAGGTTTTTGTCACTAGCCCTGGTTAGTGGCATGTATGTCAGTTAACTATCGGTAACCTTTTGGCTAGTTCGATCAGATTGAATCGAAAAATACTTTTCTCTGCAGGCAAAACGAAAGCTGCATTTCATATATTTAAATTGTCGAAACATGTTCAAGGATGTGTTTATTGCTAAATTCCTTTCGCTACTAAATTATGCATTATGAATTGTTCAAAGTTTACTTAATTTTACTAATAAAATTAAGACAAGTTATTGGTTTTTACGTTTTTAGAATATAGTTTTCTTTTAGTGAAACATAATTATATTGTAATTTATCCTATCGTGGTTGAACAACTTGGCAGTAGATAAAGTCGTAATTTAAACATTTCTTTTAAAAAGATAAAACCTGATAATAGACACTCGACCTGTGAAAGTGCTTCTTTATATCGACATATTTTATTCGTATTCAATTTTTAAGCACCACTTGTAGATCTATTGTAGGACAAAAATACTTTTTGTCGCGATGCGTATTGAATTAAGTACTTACAATGGAGTTGCATAAGTTTAAACTCGATTAAAATCCATAGAATTGCTGAATTATCAAAAGAATGCCATATCGCAATCATTCACATTATAAGATCTCTCGATTTTCTGCAGGAAATTAATGATTTATTGCTGATATGCTCAAATCAGTGTGTCGTCCAGCATTAGTTAATATATTTTATTAGGTTAAAAAATGCAGAAACGATTTATTACTCAATTTTTATCAGTTTATCGTGGAGGATGTGTAATCAACAAACTATTTATTAATTTAGATTGAGACTGAGTAATGGGTGATTGCTATATTTATATTTACTCAGCTATGAAAGAAATCTAAATAGGTATATTTACATATTCATATAAAAATAAACACTCCAGATTATAATTTAAATATTTCATTATAAATATAATGTGTGTCAATTACTCATATCATGGTCTTGCTTTGTTATTGAGTTAAAAATAAGATAATGTTATCCTATAAACTTGCAGCTATTTATGGGAGAGTGAAAAGTCCTTATTTTAAGATATTAAAATCTACATTAAACATCCGTTGATCTTTTATATATAAGATTATGAACTTTATTTATTAGAGCATAAAAGGTGCTGGAATATTTTTTGCTGATATATCGCTGCAAAATGAATTTTAATTGTAGCGTATAAAAACGATATTTGTAGTTTTTTATTATGGTTAGTGGTTACCATTGTTAGCTTCGGTACTTATATGCTATCAAAAGTGATATATGTCGTAATCTTATAATTAAATAGCTAATACTCATTAAATACAGGGTGTTGCAGAAAAAAGATAAAATATTTTACCCACTTATAGAGCTCATAAATACAAACAAAAAAGTTTTAATAAACATGGGTCCGGAAATGCTTTGTTTCTGAGATACAGAGTGTTACAGTTTAAAAAAAACCTAGCCGCCCCTGGAATAAATAATTTAAATCTAAGTGTGCCAAAACATGATCATTAATAGCACTAGTAAACCTTCAAAGTTTCACAAAAATCGGTTAAGGGGTTTTTAGATATTGAAGCATTTTAGTTTTTGTCTTAACAGGTTCAGAGACTTGCAAAAATATGAGCTTTAATTTGTTCCTTGAAAACGAAGCGAGATCTGAAAAAATCTCAAGACAAAAAAGTTGCATTTTTAGTTGCTTTATTAAAAAAAAATATAAAAATTGCAAAAATCTCGTGGGTGTTATTTTTTTTGTGCAAAAACCTAATCGTTATGCCCCCCTGGGCACGCCCCTGGAATTACTACATCAATTGTAATAGGTCCAAAAGATACCTTCCTCATAAAGTTATAAACAAACTCTAAAAATCTCATTAAAATCGCTCAAAGCGTTTTTAGATGACATAAAAAAACGAATTTAAAAAAAACTTAAAACCCTGTATCTCGGAATCGAAGCGTTTCCGGACCCATGTTTATTAGGACATTCTTGTTTGTACTGGTGAGATCTATAAGTGGGTAAAATATATTACCCTTTTTTTCAACACCCTGTATAAGCACATACCTAGATTATTAAAAAATATGCACCTAAAATGTCTAGCCTTACTCCAGAATTATCAAGAAAGTGTAGACTGTAGACAATATCACTTATCTGGCTTGGAAATAAATAAAATCGTTATCGTGGCTGTGTAAATTGGATTACGTTTCATATAAAGCGTCAAATTCAATTATCTTAATCAAACAAGTACTTTACTAAACTAAAATTCAAAAACATGTAAGTGAAAAGCAGTTCAACAAATATCAATTAGATAGGGCGTACTATTTTCAAATATAACCAACTGGAATTATCATGTATTCCTAAACAAACAATGTTGGACTTGCTACAAATATGTGTAAACTGCCATTCAGGTAGCTTAATAAGACGAGGAAGATCATAAATGCATATCTGTTTCCAAAAACGGCTAAAAGGTGATGATACACTGTCCATTTTATTCTTTGGAAATTCTGTGAAACTGATCAGTATTTCTAAGCCATTTCTAATCAGTGCCAGTTAAAAAAAATTACATTAGATATATGTTTAATAAAAGAAACACATCTTTGCAGAGTATGATTTTTAAGGTTACATACTATGCGTTTTGTGCTAATTGCAAAGCCTACACTTAAATTTATCTAGTAGTACCCATTATATTATCAGTAAATGGCAATATAGATTTAAGTTAAAATTTATCAATATAGATTAAATCTTATTTTTTGAATTGTAATCTATATACATATATAAAGGAAAGTCACAACCCTGACTAATCAACGCAGAGCCGAAACCACTAGCACTAAAAACTTGAAATTTGGGTGGAAGGTTCAATTTGTTACATAACGTAGTGCTAAGAAGGGATTTTTTGAAATTCGACCCCTAAGGGGGTGAAAAGGGGTAAAATGTGTTTTCACGAATTCCTCAATATTTCTTACACCCGATAAGATATCGACTTGGTGTTTACCTGCAAGGATTGTCAATGCAAATACCTAGAAACGTTTTTCAGCATTTTGCTCTAATCAACCCCTAAAGGTGCAAATGTGGATTGGGGGTGAATTAAAGAACCCTAAGTATTTCCTATGTTTATTGAGTTAGAACATTCTTTTTTGGCACATAGATTGATTTTTAAAATATTTAGAAAGGGGTGTAAGGGAATTTGAAAATGTTAACCCTAAAGGGGTAAAAGGAGGAAAAACTGAAAAGGTGTTGGGGGGGTTAAATTTATTGATTTTTTTCGCGGTGAGTTCCATTTCACAATAAAATGGGTTAAAAGGGATATTTTGAAATTCCTCCCCTACGGGGGTGAAAAGGGGTAAAATGTGTTTTCACGAGTTCCTCAATATCTCTTACACCCGATGAGATAGCGATTTCGTGTTTACTTGCAAATATTATCAATGCAAATACCTAGACACTTATTTTAGTATTTTGCCCTAATCAACCCCTAAAGGTGCAAATCTGGATTGGGGATGAATTAAAGAACCGTAAGTATTTCCTATGTTTATTGAGTTAGAACATTCTTTTTTGGCATACAGATGGACTTTTAAAATATTTAGAAAGGGGCGTAAGGGACTTTGAAAATTTTATAATAAAATGGATTAAAAGAGATTTTTTGAAATTCCTCCCCTACGGGGGTGAAAAGGGGTAAAATGTGTTTTTACGAGTTCCTCAATATCTCTTAGACCCGATGAGATATGCACATACCTAAAAATGTATTTTACGATTTTGTCCTAATCAACCCCTAACGGTTCAAGTCTGGATTGGGGCTGAATTAAAGAACCCTAAATATCTCCTATGTTTATTGAGTTAAAACACTCTTTTTTGGCATGTAGATGTATTTTTAAAATATTTAGAAAGATGTGTAGATACGGGATTTTGAAAATTTTAACCCTAAAGGGGTAAAAGGAGGAAACACTGAAAAAGGGTAGAGGGTGAATTAAAGACCCTTCGTTACTCCTATGTTTATTGAGTTAGATCAGTCTTTTTTGGTATATCGATATATTTTTAAAATATCTAAAAAATGGTTTGAGTGATTTTGAAAAATGTACCCCTAAAGGGGTAAAAAGGGGTAAACTATGTTTTCACGAATTCCACAATATCTCTTAGGCCCGGTAAGATATCGATTTGGTGTTTGCAGGAGTAGCTATCCAATGCAAATATCTAAAACCACATTTCATTGCCCTAATCAACCCTTAAAAGGTGCGAATTTGAATTCGGGGTGAATTATAGAACCCTTTGTATCTCCTGTGTTTGTTGAGTTAGATCATTCTTTTTTGGCATATAGATGTATTTTTAAATCTTTAGAAAACGTTTTTAAGGGTTTTTTAAATTTCACCCCTAAACCGGTAAAAAGGAAAAACTGAATAGAAGTACGAAGCTAAAATTATTTTTCGCTTTGGGTTCATTTCAGTATAAAACGGACTGATTTGTTTTAGAAATTGCACCCCTAAGAGGCGAAAAGTGGTAAACTGTTTAGCGTATTGAGTGATGGAGGAGGGGGACACTCTAGAATGCATTTGAGATTTAGAAGAAAAAATAAACATTTGTAGTCCGTACGAAGAACGGGCATCTTGCTAGTGTAGCTATAAAGAGGATAGCACTAACTAAATAGTATCTTCTGTAGTTCTTTAAAATGATGCCAGGAAGCAGAATTGTACGCTCAGGGCGAATGCAAAGTGTACTACGACGCTTTATGAAGTGATAGTGTATCGCAAACGCTGTTTTAGCCAGGCTGTTTGCTTGTGTATCACATGAATATGTACATTATAATATTTATAGTTTGGACATTTAACATTTCTTGACCTATTCGGAATTCTAAAGCTTTTATTTTTAAAATCAAAGATTTGTTTCACATTAAACATTAATCATGATTAGTCGCTAAAGGTTATCTGCTTGGATTCCCGTTTCTTCTGCATACGTTTTGTACCATCTTCACGTCTTATAAATCGGAAATTTGACATTAGATACGTTAAATTGTAATATAGTTTTTATCACTGCAGTGGAAAATGAACATATGTGCAATAAGTTAACTGAATATTTTTTCTGGATGTTTTGTAAAGATCGTTTGTGGGATTTTTTTCGATAATTCTGATACGAAACGAGTAGGATACAAAGGAAAATAACTTTATTTTGTTATTATAACATTTACCCTTTAGATAGAATCTATGCAAAACAATTCCATCAATTTACAAATTATTGTTATCACCATCGTCGTCATGTTATTACGTCGCCATTGGCTTCTCCTCACCGAGGTGGTTTTAAGCATTGATTAATTATGTTGCTCTTTACATTGTCTTTAGTTTTTCCATTGATAGATGCGCGTCTTCGTCTCAATATGAAGGTTTTTTAACCTGGGTTTTGTAATCTGGGGCATAGGGCAATGAAAGTGGCGACTTTCCTGCAGTCGTAAGGCTAATTTGAGTTCACCTAATACCGCCCGTATTGTAAGAATTCTATAATTTAACATGATCATTAAATGTTGGATTTATGGATTGTTTTGACGCCTATCCCGATCCTCATTCTGTTAGCAGCAGAGTTGCCAACTCTACCGTAATTACCTCATCCGTAATCCGTAAGGTACTTTACGAACTACAATCCCGTAGAGGCGCGATAAAATTCTGCGATTGACAATGTGTCGATTATTGTTTACATTTGTGCATTTTAACTTGGCGAATAGTGAAGTTTTGATATTTTTTTAGTAGACATTAGACATTCACGTTCATTACGCTGTGCACAACCTCAACCTGGTGAATAATGATACAGTTAAAGGTGTAAGGGAAATTGAATCTTTTTAGTAGCTTCAGCGTACTTATGCGAACGTTTTGTCCGTCCGTCCGTCTGTCTGTCTGTCTGTCTGGATCGCCTGTAACTTTCGAACGGCTACAGATATCGAAATTTTGAAAGGGGGCAAAGTTGTTGCTAAGGTCCCGAGCACCTTCATGCGCTATTTGGTTTTGACGAAAGGTGGCGATTTTCCACTTTGCAAAATTTCCAAGCATTGTAGCACAGTGGCGGCTTGTCCACTTGGCGTCATCTACAGAAGTTCGGTGGTCACGTTTTGAACTACACATTCTGGGTGCACTATAATACTTAGGGCTGGTTGCAGAAAGCAATGTTAAGTCTGGTGTTAGCTAACATCGCGTCAAAGTGAACAAAATCGCATCAAATTTTGTTTACTAATGTATTAGCTACCATAAGCATTTGGGATTTGATTCGCTTTTGTTCACTTTGACGTCGCGTTAGCTAACACCAGACTTAACATTGCTTTCTGCAACCGGCCCTTAATGTTTTCGCAGTGCTGAAGCTACTCTTTAGACCTGTACTTGAGCAGTTTATTTACTACTGTACATAACATCTAAAATTTTTTTGGGTTAAGCATAAATCGGTGGGATGTTTTAAGTTCCATTACGAGCTCATCCGCTATAAAAAAAGAAACTTAACCCTATACGATGGCCTTCCAGAACCCAAACTCTCCCCGCAATTAAATTACGTTTTAAATATATTACTGCTGCTCTTAACAAAAAAATATTAACATAAAATACAAATAATGTGATGAGGAGAGAAGAATCCTAACCAGCGTCCAGAATTTAGAATTTGTGATTCTTTGTGTTTTAGTGAATAACATTTTGGGGGAAGTTATCAGTAATAATGTATTAAGGGCAAATGCTTTTGCCGGTAAAAATGTTTTACGAAAGTATTTTGTTTTGGCAATGTCTCAAGACAAACTAACTTGATCAAATTCCCGAGCCGAAGGCGAGGGAATTTGTCAAAGTTAGTTTGTCGAGGGGCATTGCCAAAAAAAACAACAAATCGTGAGTAAAACATTTGCCGAGCAAAATCATGAGCCCGTAATACATTTTGTGGACTATTTCCCAAATATCGGTTCATTTTGACATTTATACTGATGCGCAATGACAGTTTAAATAACGTTTCTTAAATACCACCTTGATTAAAGCAACATATTTGGTGGTTGCCGTGGATGCAAGTGGCAAAAGAAACTGACAAAATCCCAAGGGAAAATTTAGATTTTTTGCCACTACAAAAACACACGATTGGTTGAATTTTGAAAAAACATGGCTTTTCATTGGATAATAAGAAATGTGGGAAATAGTCATCACAAAAATACTACAGAATCCAGACACTGATTTGTAGAAAGCTGCAACCTATATTAGAAACCTCTAGAATATTTTATAGAAATATCGAAGTGAGTACCATAGTGTTGAATTAGAAGCAAACAATTTAGCCAACAACTGGACCATAAATCCTACATTTAAAAATAAACGCAGACCAAAGACTTTGTGCGAAATGACTGAGAAAGATCTCTTTTCCAAAGCAACAGCTTTTCAAATATTTTATAAAAAAGATATTTTCCCTTCATTTCTTATAGGCATTTGTTCCTGTGCAAAAAATTCTTATAATCTAAATAAACTAAAAGAATTTAAATGCATGAAACAATTTGCTAAGTATTTAATAGTTGATAATCGGAATTTATCATCATTTTTTTCTGATATTGCGACAGCACTGTTATTATTTTTAACATTACCTGTTTCGGTCTCTTCAGCTGAAAGTAGCTTATCTAAATTAAAAATTAATAAAAAATATGCCAGAAACAGTATTCATCAGGAAAGATTGGAAAACCTTTTTTTTATTGTCCATTGAATCGGAGATAACTGATACAATGGAATTACAAGAGGTTATTACAGATTTTTCAAATATAAAGGCCAGGCGTACGCACATTGCTTAAAATCTCGTTTTTATTTTTTAACTATTTTAGTTAAGACATTGTTTTGTAGTGCCTAATGTTATTATTATTGATTATATGTATTATTATTATTAATATTATTGATGCTTTTGCCACTTGATTTTATTAAGGACCTATAAAATCTGAAGTTACGCCACTGGTTGACGTAGGGACATGTTTAAGTAATGTATATTTTTATATTCAGTTTTATATCGTATTATATTGTTATTTTGATGGGTGAAATGCAATTTCCCAGCCCTTATCCTTAATTGTTCTCTAATATCTGCTTCTGAACCCTCATATCGTAGCTATTGCTCAAATATGTCATAAAAGTATGAAGAATAATATGCGCGGCAGACCAGTAAGGTATTTAGTAAAGTATTATAATTTATTTTTACGAATTCATTAATTATTCTTAATGAGAGACCTCTGCATACAAAAAATATCATTGTATTTTATGGATATATAAGTTCCATCTTTTTCTCAATTTTAATTACCGTAACTCACACGAATTACCATCACTAATACAAGGGAAAGATCGAAAACATTCAGCACGCACTGCTGAATGTTTTCGATCTTCATATTTTTTAAGAACAAGTGCGAAATCGGTATAGCATTTAAAACAAATCTAGTCATTTTCTTCACCAACGCGGTAAATAATTTGACAATCGCTACGAATCGTTGAAGTGTCAAGCATAGTCTAGCAAGCACGGTGATAAAGTTTTTTAGGTCTAGCCTGAAACGAATTAATATGACTATTGTATACATCTGACAAATGACTTGATAGCACCAATCAATTTTAACTATAACATTATACGTTTAATTTTTTCATGTGTACTTTAAAATGCCACACACTAAATAAATAAAAATCAGAAAACTCATATTGCAAATTTTAAACCAATCACGCAAAGATTAAGTGATAAGTGCAGAGTATTCAATTATCATTATGCACTTATCAGTTTTGGATTGAACTAGCGAAATGCACTCTTTTTATGCTGCTAATCACTACGTATATATTTTTATATTTCGTACATATGTAATTCATTCGCTTCCATAATCCTGACCATAGATGCACTTCTGCTTGTATCTTTAGCTCCGCTGGCTTGCAAATTTTCTAAAGCGAGAAGCAGGCGTGCATCCCTGGTCAGAATTATCGGCAAGTCACTAGGCACTTAATGTATTACTGTTGAAATCAGTGGTGTGGTGATTTACTTTGGACTTCAACATTGTAGACATCAGATCATTTATTCATTAACTATAAGATTTTGAAAATATTAAACATCATTGACCTCTAACCTTCGTAAAAAATACTTCGTTTATTATTAAATCAGCCAAAAATACCAACAGAAAATAGAAATTAATGACTACTAGTTAAATTGTTCATTTAAAAGAACTTGCATCAATCGCCGATTCACTTAAAGAGATTAGATCCAAACAGCTGACAAATATGAAATTCTTATCAACGCGTCTCCTATTGGACGTTGCGTTTTAGCACCACGCCTAGTTGCGAATCTGCATGACATATGTGAAATACGCCGCCGCGTAGGTGACTAGCCTTGCCCGTCGAAATTGAGGAAGAGTTCCCTTGTCAGGGGTAGCGTGGTAGTGGGGGAGCGTACGATTTTTAAAATCCGTCTATAGAGTCCGCCGGGAATCGAACCCGGGCCGGTCGTCTGAGAGGCCAGCATTTGCTCGCTGGGCCGCTCACCTACATCTTTTCTTTTGAATTCCTAAACTGTATAAAATTAGCTTTACAGCAATACAAGACTTCCATATTTTTACTGCAGAAATAAGTGATTAGTATTAGATCAGAGTCACGGTGAATATGATGACCAGGAAATCATAAGTTGACAGATATTTTAATAATTGCCGGTACTCATCTGAAGCTACCCGTGGTATACGATTTGCGAAGTTGCATCATGAGATGCAAAGTACCATATTTTATAGGACAAACAATTCATATACGCATCTACGGCAACAAACTATAAAGTTAGTCTCATTACAGTAGCATCACGTCTATTTAGTTTGTCTCCGAATCGCCCCATTAAGCAGTGCTAATTGTAGTGCGTTGATGCTGCATGGTAGTAAAAATGTAGGAGAGAGGATTTCTTAAATTTCAGGTCAATTCTTTTAGGATCGCATCGCCATAAAAGAAAGACGTCGGATTTAACAGCTGAAAATGGATTACTAAATAAATCATAAGTACATGTGCCTGCATTAAAGATTTTTTGCACGAACGAGAACAAAACAAATGTTTTTGACACCTTAATCCGAAAGTGAATAATTACGTGGATGATTACGGCCCTCCACTACGCGTCGGGTATTAAACCACATCCGCGGAAAGGAATGACACACTTTCCTCTCTAGTACTACAAATAGCTATTATTACCTCAAAACAGGGAATATAGTAAACCTTTATTCCCGCGGGAGTTAAAGTCGCCATGGAAAGCAAATAACGGTACAAACATAACCAACATCAATAAAAAATAGTGTTAAACAGACAACTACATACAAAGGAACCTAGACGAATTCGAAATAAAACAAAAGCGTTGCAGTCAATTTATTATTTAGATTCTGTCATTTTTTTTTCAATAAAATTGCGCCCATTTGTTTAAAAAATGTATGGGGCGTGAGAGTAAAGCGTGTTTGTCCCTTATACAGGGTGAGTCAGGAGGAACCAGGATTGTATTATACACGTGAAAATAATGTAAAAAACTCAAATCTTGTTACCCGATTTTCATTTGTTTTCAAGATACAGCGTCATAAAAAAATACCCATACGCATTATTTTTCTTTTAGCCTTTGTAATAAATGGAGCATTTCTCAATTGTTTGCAAATGATTACGTCTTAAATTAACAAAAATGTTGATTTTTTTACAAAAACTCCAGTTCTCCATAAAAAGTTGTTTTTTCGTAATGCTATAACTTGAAAACAAATGAAAATCAGATAACAACATTTGAGTTTTTTTACATTATTTTCACGTGTATAATACACTCCTGGAGTTTGGTCTGTTCCTCTCGACTCACCCTGTATATATGTTTCCCTCGCTATGTCTTAACCAAAGCACTTTTTTACTACCTTGTTACATAAAGAACTGTTATTTATTATGTATGTCTAAGTTATTTATTTTTTCTACTCACTGTATAGAGACTTGAGACAAGTATTTAACGAATGGGAAGGAACAAAGTAATCTAAGGTATGCCGATGACACTATTATCATTGCTGAAGATGAAGAAGAACTAACAATATCATGATAAGAATAGAAAATTACAGTAAAGATTATGGACTTAAGATCAATCAGGCTAAAACCAAAGTCATGATAATTTACCGGTTTAATAACAATCCCAACATTAAAAATTTAGCGGGTTTCGATGTAGTAGACAAGTTTGTGTATCTGGGATCGCGAATAACTAGTAATGGCGACTGCAGTGAAGAAATTAGAAGAAGACTTGCAATGGCAAGGTCGGCGACGACTAAACTCACAAAAATCTGGAAAAATCAAAACATCACAAAAGCAGTAAAAATGAGACTAGTAAATAGCTTAGTATTTTCAATAGCCACGTACGCGTCCGAAACTTGGATACTGAAAACAGCAGACCGGAAAAGAATAGAAGCCTTCGAACTTTGGGTATATAGACGTGTTCTTAGAGTATCATGGATAGAACATAGAACTAACATATCAATACTACAAGAACTAAGCATTAAAGACAGATTACTAAAGTAACTAAACAAGAAATACTTAAGGTACTTCGGTCATATAGCCAGAAGAACAGGCGAGATGGAAAACTTGATGGTTTAGGGAAAAACAGAGGGAAAAAGACCAAGAGGAAGATCGCCAATGAGGTGATCCGATAGACTCAAAGAAACAACAGGTCACTTCTTACTAGGGATGTCGGCGGGTACCCGGGTACCCGGGTATATTTTCAGGACCCGGGTACCCGACTGGTAAATTATGTAATTTCTAGAAAGTCAGCCATTGTGGGAGATGATAAAAACTTAAATGCAATATGGATAAGCTCTAGAAAAACTTAATTATACAGTAATAACCAGAATCACCCCATCCCATACCACCTAATGTTTCTTGTTTCATATAGTAAATCCGCTTCACGGAAATATTCAACCCGTCAATAGTACCAATAAATCACGTAAGTATGGGATGAAGTAACATAACCATCCTCTGTGTGATTTTGATGCTGCTACGAATTTCGAATAAAAAGTCACGTATTTGAATTTGATAGCACTTGGAAGTTTGAAAATATTTACAAATAACAGACGACTTGCAGTTTGAATTGGGGAGTAGGTACTATTTCAATTTAGTTCAGTTTAAAACTCCCGGCGTAAAGAAAGAAATTGTAGCTACTTCAGATGTTTCGATGTAAGCTAACATTTTTGTTATATTTTTCGGGTACCCGAGGGTACCCGGGTACTGTTTTCGGGTACCCGGGTTTGATTTTAGACCGGGTACGACATCCCTACTTCTTACACCAAGGAATATATCCGAGGATAGAGAGGCATGGAAGTAACAAACAGAAATTATATCATAATGGTATCGCTAAACCCTCACGAGGGTAAAAGAACCGATAAGTATAGAACGTTGGGTTTTTCGTCCTAATTTTAGGAAACAAAACTGTCAATTTTCAACCAGCGGGAGGTAATTTTTATTAACTCTCAGCGGGAGGTAATATTTTTTACCTCCTGCATTTGTGTTTATATCACTATGAAAGCTCATCAGAAATACTCGTATAACGTCAATTTTTCTTATGGAAAAGTATGATCTTTAAAGTAATACACTTTTGATTTGTCTTTTGGGTTGCCTATGTTTTCATGTAGGCCTTAAAAAACAAAGGAATATTTTTCCATCCCATAAATCAACCGAAATTGGAACGGTCTATACATTCATAGTCCAGTGAGTGTATCGTCGAATCAAATTCATGTTTTAAGGTCAGTTAAGGATGTTCGTAGATTGAATTCAATTGACTCGGGCCAGACAGTTCATTCAATATTACTTTAATGAATCGGAAACTTTTGCTAGTGTAAGTTAGTTGTATATCAAGCTCACAATCAAGTCGATCACTCTATATTGTGTATGTGTGTGTACGGATTACTAGGGTTTGTTTGAATGTATAACGTTGATGAGGTACGTTTTTTAATTTTTATGTTAGCGATGATATTTTTCCGAACGGCCATATGACACCTTTCTTGTTATCTTCATCGAAATTAGTACTTCCTATATGAATGTTATATAACGTAGTTAACTGGCAGTAAATCGATTAAAAAGGAATAACATTACAAATATTTGTAATTAATAGATATACAAATGTTATTAGGTATTTAAAAAGTATCTAAGTGGACGCAGCATGCTTAAAATCACGTAGGCCCACTGTTAGTTTTTGATGTTTATCGATTAAAAAGTTCAGTAATTAGAATTATAATAGTATATTACATACCAAGGTGGAAAGTGTTTCATTACTGTCGAGAGATTAAGTAGTTAACCGAGACGCATAGCATCGAGGTTAACTTTATCTCGAGACAGGAATGAAACTTTCACCGTGGTATGTATATTTATTCGCAATCACATTGTAATGTGTCAATTTCACGACATATCAATAGCTGGGAACTAGATGATTACTGAAACTAGCTGGGAAATTATTACATACCCCGAAACATATTACATACCTGAAGACTGGGTTGTTTTCATGGTAACAAAAATATTGAGTGGGTTGTTTTCATATTTTCAATATGTGCTACATCATGATAATATCTATTATTCAGAATTCAGTTGTAGTTATTTTTAAAATTAGATGATTGCGAATAAAATAGTATACATACTACGGTGAAAAGTTTCATTCCTGTCTCGAGATAAAGTTAACCTCGACGCTGCGCGTCTCGGTTAAATACTTAATTTTTCGACAGGAATGAAACATTTTCCACCTCGGTATGTAATATACTATTTATTACTCACAATCGGTTTTTGTCACTATTTATTTAATTGGGTAAGTTTAATAATAAGTATTTTTATCGCAGTTTAATAAGTCACGTTAACAAAGGAAAGTACAACGCTGTTGCTAGGTAACATGACAAGTTCGTTGAAAACGACGTTTAGCTAGCCGGGAAAATATTTCCCGGCTAGCTGGGAAAGTAAAGTAAACAGTGACTCGCTTTCCTCCTGTTTTGAAGGTTAGAAACGTACCTATTGTTAGACGCGTTATTATGTGTGTTATATTAAAATTCAATTTCCGATACTTTTGAAATGTGTCAACGTGATGGATGCAACTCACCCATGACCACAAAGTGGCAACGGGGCGCAAACAGTGCAGGTTCGGGCATTCCTTGACCCAGTGGCGGAGGCAGGCAGTTAAATGTAAAGGAAGATAAACTTACTGATCTGTAAATCTCATCGATAACGATAATTGTACTCACCGGGGGTGGCCTCTCCCTGGCCCCTACGTACAGCTGGCAGAGACGCTACAATACTTGGCCTTGCATCAGGCGGCATCAACCCTTTGGCCCCTCATCGCTGCCTTCATTGGCTGGGTTAGCTGTCGGTACCTTTCGCAAGTACTGCCCAATAGTAATCCACTAGATTAACTATTGTTACAACCCGTACAGAGTCGGTAATAACTACCGTAGTATACTGGTCTTTCACAGTACAGCAATTACCGTAAATCTTGGTATTGCTCTAACGGGGCTTATAATTCGGAACTCCATGCTTCCGGTGCGGAACCACATGCTTCCGCGAATCACTGTGCGAAACGCCGTGCTTTCGCGGGATTCAACTCTTTGACTATCACATAGTCGACTAGCAAAGCAAGAACCTCTGACGTATGCCGGACGCTGTAATTGCCAAAAAGTCTACCAAATGCCATTCAACTAACTACGATAGTACGTACATTCTACGCTAGCTAAATTAACTCACTACCCAGAAAATACGCATGGCCGCGCTCGCAATTTCACCTCACATTGTCGCATCTTATCACCTGATAATTAATTATTGGTTCGCATATAATCGCTTACGCCAAGAAATAACTACGCAAATAGCCCACTTTAACTAATACGTCGCACCTCTAGCACAACCCCAAACGTTCTGTCTTGTTTTTAATTCCATTGCTAACCGAGCCCTCTTCGACATGGTGCATTAGTTGCACATGTTCTCCGGGTCCCTGAAACAACGGACCGCGAGCCCAATACATTCGTCAAGATTATATTACATTCCAGGGCTCAAAACATGCCAGAAATGGCAAACGTACTAATTAAAACTTCAAAATAATGCGCTCCAAAACCGTGAAACATTTCATCCCTAACACTATTATTAACCGATTGCGAGTAATAGTTGTCTATGTACCAAGGGCGTAAGAAGGCGTTTATGGCCCACGAGGTGAAAATTACAGCCCGAGACGTAGCCGCCGGCTCTAACATGACAAGGTCCATAAACGCTAGTTACGCACGAAATACATAATAATATTTTATGTACAGGCAGAAATATTAACAATTTTAACTAGATATATAGGTTTTATCAAGTTTGGCAACCTACAAAGTCAGTGCTTGTCAAACTGATAAACAAGAGCCTTAATGGGCCGTAAAGTGGCACATTACATCCTCAAAGGCGGGGTATAAAGTGACCAATTTCGCCCAGTCGTATACAAAAGTAAAAACTTGCATTAAATTAATTGCAAATTTAAATAGTTAATAAATCATACATGTTTTTTATACCAGCCATTCTTATTGCTTCTGCTCTGGAATTCATTTATTGATATTATTTTTCCTAGCAAAATCGCTTCATTGTCATAGATAACACTAAATGTAAAGTGGCTAATAGTTAATGTAATTTTTCTTTTTTGATTGAAAGAAAGGAATATATTAATGTTTAGCTGTTTATTTGTTAATAATCTATAATTAAAGTTGATAGATTGGAGTTGAAAGTTGTTTAAAAAATGCACTTGATTACTACGTTATAGTAATTATTTTACTCGTATAATTGGGCTCATGCCAGTCAATTTTAAAAACAACATTGAAAGAATCCGCTTAAAAATATCCTATTGGGTACATTAATTATTCAATATGGCGTCGATACGTTACTAAAATAAACTTTGTAAAAAGTAATCATGTAAAATAAGGTTGGTTAATTTTCTATTTCAAAGAATGATAAATATCCCGCTATGTAAATATTAATCTGTAATTGACTAGTTTTGGACTTTCTGTAATTTTAATATAAATAAAATATAAACTTTTGAACTAATAAAGAAACAGTTAGCACATATAATACGAAATATATCTGATGTCTTTAGCACAACGAGACAGTATCTTTTTTGCATTCAGTAGAAAAACTCAATAATGTTTGTTGCGTTATTAAATTTTTCCTTGTTGATGCCAACATCGCAGATGAAAATATTTTCGTAAATAATAGAACAGCTTACTGTTAATATGTTTTGCGTATACCGCAAATGACAGGAAAAAATGGCTGAAAACGGCAAGCAGTACAGAAATAAATATTATTTTAATTTTTACGATACGCTTCCAGTTTTTATTTTTGTAAATGAGAATGTAGTCGTTTTACAGACACTTTTTCCTCTATCCAGCTATTATTATACTCATAATGTAATATTAATATGTGTTTCTGCAATAAGAAAATATTTTGCTGGACATTCATTATATCTAGTAAAATATGATTCGCTTTTTCCAGTTCAACGCACCACGACACATGTCTGCAATCCCTTTGTTTAGAAGAGCAATTTTTTTCTAACAGCTTGACCACATTAACTATATGCATGATATCAAATATAGTGAATAGATGTGTTTGTAAATGTTCAAAAATTGCAGTTGCAGTAAATGAAGGTTTGATTTTTTTAATAAATGCAAAAATTGAGATTTACGGTTATATGTACATAATTAATGGCCGAAAAACATTGCACATAAATATTAGTACATACATAGTATTGCCAAGGTTATCCGTATTTTTGATATGTTTTATTAATTGTATCACCAACTAAATGCAAAAGTACTGTTACTTGCGAATGCTCTCATTTTTCTGTATTTGTGGAGTATCCTTTTAGTACAGTAAAACTAGGGTTTAACCGAAACATTTAAAAAAAAGTTCTACCCAGCGGCAAACTGTTTAGTACTCACATCTTAGTAAGTGGTAAAAAGTTGCACGACCTGGCGCGTCGGGTTTAGGAGGGAGGGGGGTGGAAAGTTGGTAAGATGGTAAGTTTCAACAGTTTTTCGCAAATATCTCGTAAACTATGAGGTTTAGCACAAACTTTACTTTATACAAAATTAATCTACATTTAATTTACAATAAAAATAGTCTTATTCATTTTTGCGCTCCAGTACCGGATTACGGAGATATGGAGGGGGTAAAAATGTAACATTTTCTGTTTGGTCAAAAAAAGCATGAACGTCTATGAACTCGTGATATTCGCTCCAAGTGTATTATATAAAGGGTTGAGGGAAGTGGGGAGGCCCCTGCACAAAATACGAACAACATTTGCGCAGATCATCCACTACTACACATGTTGAAGTGAAAGTGGAATATGCAATTAATGTCACTCTTGGACAAGCATAATTGCTAACTAATAGTAAGAACAAGATGCAACTGATTGTTCCCATCACGGTACATTTACAGCAAACTGGCTTCAAAGTGATTCAGGCAGAAGGTGATGCTGACACCAAGGTCGTTTTTACTGCAATTGACGAATCAAAAAAGGAAAAATCTGGTGTGATACACTCACACAACTTCCTTTTACAGTGATCTTATAATTAGTAAAAAATTTCATTTTTAATTTTTAACCATTTGTTAAAAATTTTCAAAAATTACAAATTCTACAAAAACGGTACAAAATCGAGTGTTAGTTGAAGAGACAAATTATCTTTAGAATTTTAAGGTGAATTCAAAAATGTAATAATATACCGGGTGTTTTATTTAAAATAGGAGTTAATAAAAAAAATAGAAAAAAAAAAACAAAAGAAACCCACTTTAGAAGTATTCAACTGGAAAATCACCTATCTCACATCAATACACATTAAAAATGTAAGAAAAATGTAAAATTTAAAAAAAATCGTTAGAGCCGTTTTTGAAAAAATCGAAAAAAACTGAAAAATCACAAGAGTAAACACCTACTTCCGGTTATGCGATTTTCTTCAAAAGCTTGCTGTCTCATCTACATAGTACACAAAACTTATATATGAAGTTTCAATGCCATACCTCTTTTCGTTTTTGAGATATTCTGTTCACAGACACACAGACAGACACACAGACACACAGACAGACAGACAGACAGACCAATGAAAAAAAATATGTTTTTTGGGATCAGGGGACTCTAAAACGTGAAGATCTGTTGAAAACTCAATTTCGAATTTTTGGGGTGAATCCAATACTTCCTTTATAGTAGTAAAAGGAAGTAAACAGAGGCTATCGTGATTGGCAATGACACCGATTTATTGGTCTTGTTGGTTGTTCATGCTTCAGCCAACAAACAGTTGAAGATGGCTGTACTGAAGAAAGGTAACCAAGAAGAAAAAGTTTACTGCATTGGAGACATTCAGCGTGGTATCGGGGAAATTATATCTATAAATTGAAGGAGAACATCCCTCATTTCCCTGCAGCCAGCTTGCTGTAAGTGTATCGCGATGAGATCACTCAGTTGCATCTTGTTCTTACTATTAGTTGGAAATTTTGCTTGTCCACGAGTGACATTAATTGCATCTTCCACTTTCACTTCAACATATGTAGTAGTGGATGTTCTGCGCAAATGTTGTTCGTCTTTTGTGCTGGGTTCTTCAGCATAACCATCTGACCTCCCCACTTCCCTGAACCCTTTATATGATACACTTGGAGCGAATATTACGAGTTCATAGGTGTTCATGCTTTTTTTACCCAAACAGAAAAAGTTACATTTTTAACCCCCTCCATATCTCCGTAATCCTTTACTGGAGCGCAAAAATGCATAAGACGATTTTTATTTTAAATGAAATTTTTATTAATTTTGTATAAGATAAAGTTTGCGCTAAACCTCATTCCAGATATTTGTGAAAATCTGTTGAAACCTACCGTTTTACCACCTTTCCACCCCCCTCCCGTCTAAACCCGACGCGTTGTGCAACTTTTTACCACTTATTAAGAGGGCACTAAACAGTTTGCCGCTGGGTAGAATTTTTTTTTTGGGATGTTGTGAGTGTTGACAATTTTTGAGCCATTTTTACTGTACTATTTTAGATTTTGTTTTGATGTCGAACATGTTTTGCGTGATTTTTATTTTATTAATAAAGGTGGAATTATGTACGAAGGATAATTTCCACAATAAACTGTATCAACAGTGGAAATTCTTAACATATTTAATATATTTCGAGACCATCGATCAAGGTTAAATTATCGTCTTATCGACTGTTGACTTTTTTGCTGTTTGTTTTACGCAATGACTAATTAGTGCATTAACCTTTGAACCCTTGTTCAACCACGCCATGCTTTATCACAGAAAAAGTGCAGTCCAATCTGTACTAGTCAGGAAATCATTTTTCCTTTATTTGATGCAGAAGTCGGAACGTTTGTATCGTTAACGCATTACCATTGTGCCTGTCATTGTGTTTTGAGGTCGTTCAACTGCTATTCTGCAATAAGTAAATTATTATTAATTAGCTTCATTAATTTATTTTCGAGTTTTGCATATAGGGCACTGCTTTTAGTATTTTTTTAACCGATTTGTGCTTTACATAATCCAGTACATTTTTCAAAATTATCTTTCCGTGTAACGTGCTCAGCAATGTAGAGATGTAGACCCTTCCTCACCATGACGATTTTTTTTCAGTAATGCCTCATCCGCACTTACTTTTAATTTACTCATCGTAGATGTAGGAAACTTCCCGTGCTGTATGAATGTTCCTCGACACCGAAGGGTAGAAGATTATGAGATATTTACCGAAAATGTCCATAAATTTCAATCTATTGCGTTGGAGTTTACCATAGACAAATGGTGAAAGTATTATCTAAACTGCACGTTTGAAATTAATAAATCCACGCCAGTGATGTCGATTCACTTACATTTCATAGAGCAATAGCTTTAATAACCTGTCAAATATTTTATGTAGTCTATATATGTATCTGCAATATTTTCTTGTAACAATTATTGCATTTTTATAATTAGATTTGCGTTCCTGATCAAGTAAAATTTATCAGCATGTAACTAGGTATTACTATGAGTTAGGACTGCAGTGGAATGAGTGATAGGGAATGCGATAATTTCTGAATTGCACTTTCTGGCTTAATGGCGTGGAGTATAAATACATAAATTACATGTTACTGTTACAATGTTTCTGCAGACTTACTTGTCTATTGCCCATTAACTTTTATTTCCCAGAGGATTGTTCATTGAAGAAAATAATACATGCATTATGTAATACAGGTTGTTTAAACGAGTTCGTGCTATTCGTACTAATCGCCATTTGTGCTTAAAACCTTGATTAAATATGTCTCACTTATAAAAAATGAACTTATGGAGCAATGGGTATTTTATTATTAATCATGCTACTAGATTGGTATATAACATATTTTAATTGCCATGTTCATTATGACATGTTATTTGCTTAAATAACGGCAGATCATTGAACGATTAAAAGGAAATACATTGAAGCTCACATTATCATTTTGTGAAGAGTTTTTTGAACATACAGATTGTCCGAAATCCGTTTTGAACATAGGAAATTAATGAGTGCGACAAGGAAGACATAAACAAAATGAGTAGCAGGACAAAGATAGAACGTATTCATGGCTAGCTAAATTTTTAAACTAAAATTAAGTCAATGAAACAAAAACACTTTTGTCAAATATTTTATCTGCCACAAAGAGTATAAAGTGAGGTTTAAATAATTAAAATAATTATGTGAATAGTAAACAATAGTATATTTAAACCTCACTTTATACTCTTAACAACAGCTAAAATATTTGACAGAAGTGTTTGTTTGTTTCATTGACTTAATTTTAGTTTAAAAATTTAGCTAGCCATGATTACGTTCTATCTTTGTCCTGCTACTCATTTTGTTTATGTTTTCCTTGTCGCACTCATTAATTTCCTATGTTCAAAACGGATTTCGGACAACCTGTATACATATACATATACCCCGTTCACTCCTATTGTAATTCTAAGCAGGCTTTGCATGCGCATTATTTAATGGTGTAAGGCACACTTGGTAACAAAACATTACCGAAGTAAGTAAAAATTGAAAGTTCATCAAAATGGTTTTCTATAACTGAAGTACTTTCCAGAAGTACAGAATGCCAATGCCATTTTGACAATAGTAACTTTTTGTGACGAACTATCTGATACACTGGTAAAAATATTCACATTCAAGGCTTGCTCAAAATCACAAATGGAGTGAACGGGTTATGTACCTATCTATAATTTTAGCGAAAATTTTACATAATGAAATGAATGAAAATTATAGTTTCATTCAACATCTGTAATTAATTCTCGACCGAATCATCTTCAAATGTGGTGCCACTGTTGTTTCATGTTATATTTATAACTAAATTAGAAAATTGATCGGCGATCACCTGAGGAACAAATACCATCCAAGATTGTAAATAAAGTTGGTGGAAAATATACTTCAACTTAGTCTTACTTGCTACTTGTAAATTTCATTTTCGTAAATCATAAATCCAACAGTAGATTAAAATGTGTATTATGGTGCTTTGAGTTTACTGAAAAACTGCCATGCGAACATTAAATATATTATTTAAAATATCGAGTTTTTTAACTGTTGACAATATTAGTCTCGTTTCTATAATTTTTTGTATATTGCCCTGCATCCTGCAGATATGCCTGAATTGGTTGTTTATTAAATTATTCCATGTCTGCTAAACAGATAGCTCCAAATGTAACTTGTTTTATAAAGTAGAGAATAGAAAACTATAATTTTAGTATAAGGTCTTATGTAATAAGGGTCGAATACATATAAATCCAATCTATTGCAGATATGGTTCAATAGAAAAATTAAAAGGACATTTAATGTTTGTTATAAAAAGTAGATAATGTGAGTTCTTGGTGAAGATTGTGAACGTTCTATAATGCATGTTTGTTATATATTTATCGAACAATCAATCGAGGGCTATCTAAATGTTGAGATAACCCACATTAAAATATACTGCTGTATATGTGGGCTAGCGTTGGGCGCCATAAAAGGGACATACTTCAACTCGTACTTGATCCTGAATGCGTGCGCGCTTAAATATGTTCTTTATTAAATTGTTCCACATCTGTTAAACAGATAATGATGCTGTCATAGATAAACGCATTCCGGCTGATTAATTCGATGAAATAGCATTGGACGCTCTCTCATTCTCGGACTATTCATGCTGTCATCTTAACTGACCCATTATGTTTATTTGCTGGGTGGTACACACTCGCGTTCTAGAAAGGAAATTTATTATATGCGGAAAGTTTTTGCTGTCTGGAATTGTTCCAAGGGTGTTTGATACTGTTAAAGCAGAAGTGATTTTTAAAGACATTACTAGTTCTTTTCTCAGGTTAATTAAAGCAGTTTGCATTTTTGCGTCATATTCATGTTTCACCATTATCAATTTAGCCTTCAAACGGGCATTTCCGCAATTTGACGCTCAGCAGATTATCTTTTATAGTATGTAGGGTTATGTGGCTATTTCTAAACAATACGCTTTTATTATGTTTGCTTATCTCTTAGAACTGCGCTGTCAAGTTAATATTACTTGATTTATATTAAAACTGCCGCAGGTTGTGATTTGTTCTTTATAACGTGGCTGAGGCTAAGCCTTATCAGGAGATGTAGATTGCTGGTTTAAGAGGAGGACGTTAATAAAGAGGTGCTTCGGCTAGCTCGAAGAGGGGCGTGGATCTCGATCCAGCTTCAGCGGTCTCGCGATCTAAGTAAAAAAAAAATATCCAGGGCGCCAAGAACCTAAAAATTGCCCAAAGCACTACGGGAGGCACACGCTACTGGTCCTAAATAGCGGGCACAACCTCACCAACAAATCCCAAAGAAGCCAGCAAAACGAAGGAAATATCACACCTACCTTATCGAACCTTTCTGCAGTAGTCGTCGACAACTATAATCCCTATAGTAATAACCCACAAAAAAAAGTCAAGAAATTCAATCAAGTACCGAAGCTTTAATTTCCTTTAACTTCGTTTGTCGGTCACAAAGCTCGCAGTATAACAAAAAAAAGGATAACACATAAATGCACAAATCTCCTTCAAAAAAAATGAGTAATACATATATACATATAACGTTATCGCAAATATTAAAGTATCGCCATAGGTTAGATTCACATACAAGTACAATGGTTATAGTAAAGAGCTTCCGCGCTAAAGTTTGATTTAAATTTGATTAAGTTTGATTGAAAATTGGATTAAAGTTTAACTAAAATTGCTTGACTCGAAATAGCACACGGGGCTAGTGCCAGCTAACAGCGAGTATGAATCTCTTGGCGCAAACAGCAGGCAGCGAAGGGGCCCTAAATTGAGAGCGTTTTGTAACGCGTATAAAACAAAGCTATTGGTATGTTGGTTCTTATCGCGACGTATCTGTAACCGATGAGGCCTCGACGGTAGGGACACGCTACTTGGTGCGCCTAAAGACAGCACCCATGTAAGCGGGAAAGATTAGATAACAAGGTCTTCGCTAGCAAGTCGCTCTTAAAATGAATTGTGTCAAATAAGACCCATTTGCTATTTTCACAGGTATTATCAGCGGCAATATCAAGAAATATACAGCGGCGTAAAGCAACTGAAGGTCGCTTCGCAATCAAACAGCCGCGGCAATAAAAGAGGCAATTTTAACAGCAAAAGCGACTGAAGGTCACAATGCAATTGATCAACAGTAGGCAAGATAAAGCAGCTGAAGGCTACAATGCAACTCATTAATCTGCAGCAATACAGAAGGCAAGTTAAAACAGCTGAGGGCTGCGATGCAACTCGTTAATCAGTAGCAATACAGAAGGCAAGTTAAAACAGCTGAGGGCTACGATGCAACTCATTAATCAGTAGCAATACAGAAGGCAAGTTAAAACAGCTGAGGGCTGCGATGCAACTCGTTAATCAGTAGCAATACAAAAGGCGATGAATAAGCGCACAGTCCCGATGTGGAATGTTATCAGCACTCCGCAGTTCGCACTGCGGTCAAACAGCTGGGGTTCGAGGTCACGCCGTGAACGGTCTCGAACACACCGCACACAATGAACATCTAACCTTTGATAAATGCCGGGAACAGGACCCTACGGCAGCAATCTCAATTTCACCTGGTGGACGGGTGGGCGACGTCTCCGAGAGCTCGCAGACAAAGGCTTCGATAATTGCAGAGCAGCAGCTGGATTTTGTCGAATGATGCCAATAATTTAGGCGATAACGTACAAGGCATGGGTACAATGAAACGTAAAAGAAAAAGGCCTGAAATGGAAGCTAAACGTCAGCCCATCGGCCATAAAAGAACTAGCAAAGCCTACCTTAAGGATTTTTAACGGCCCAAAGTTAATCCTTCCGAACGATCACTCGTTCCTGGTTCCCCAGAATGATGCGTGTAATTCAATTAACACGAGAATCCAACCACGCACCGGATTATGTGCATTTTTCGGGATAATTCCACTTAGCAAAGCGTCACCAAAAATAACTTGGAGCCTCGAAAAAGCAACTTGAAAGTCGGAAGAGGATTTTTAGAATGCACGTTTTCCCGAATCGAAGCCGGAAATGCATTTAATGTACATGCGCCGAGAAAAGCAACACTGCGATTTTGAAATTGTAAAGAATCCCAGATAGGCAACCTAGTAAGCACCAAGACGCGAGGAAAGTTGCCGCGCCTTTAATAAACAAATTGAAATGGCTTAGAAAATATTCCAACCGTCACACCCCCCCCTTCCTTGGAAGGCTGGAAATTCGGAGAAATGAACAGCCAAAGGGTATATGAAATGAAATACTTTAATAAATTTAAAACTCGAGGGAGACACACACAAAAAAACTTCGGGAATACTCCCTGGACACAAGTACACACAAAAAAAAATAAAATCCTCCCGTACCAAATTTAGGTGAAAGGGAAGAAAGTCAGAGAGAATGATCGCACAAGGCGCAGTCCCAAGTTCAGGCACCAAGATTAGTCTTCGCAGCTGGATGGTAAAGGCGCGCCGGCGACTAATCCGGTGTGAACCCCTCACAAGAGACAACGCCCCCACAACCACCCCTCACACCCTCAACCACAGACACAAGACCGAAAAGTCCCACCCCATGCTCAGAATAAGAGCTCTAAAATCCCCAAAGATAGCGTGCATAGATGTTCGTCACGAAAGATGAAGCGTCCACCATCAACATCCCTACCAACCTACCCTCAATGCAATATGCGTAGATGTTCGTTGCGCAAGAAAAGAGAGACCATCTTCAGCATCCCAACCAACCGACCCAAAGATGCAATACTTAATCGTCAGAAAACAGTGGTTTCAGTTCCTGAACGTGCCATAATCCTGCTGATTTTCCTAAGTCGTCTTCAAGTTCGTAAGTACAGTTTCCCACTTTTCTCTTGATTCGGAACGGTCCTAAGTAGGTTGGAGCGAATTTCGCCGTAAAGTGCTTCGAAGCGTCTGACAGGGCTTTGTTCTTCCGCCATACCGACTGTCCTACATAATATTCTACAGGTCGTCGGCGCAAGTTGAAAACGCGCTGGTTGCGTTCGTGGGCGACATTCAGTTTTCGACGGATGTCTTCATACATTTTTCGAAATCCCTGTTGCCTATTTTCGACCTCATTGTTTTCGTTATTAGACTCATCTTCAGTCACCATTTCCGGAAGTGCCTTTCCACTGATATTGTGTTCTCGTCCAAAATTAACGAAATAAGGGGTGTAACCGGTGGTTTCATGTTTAGATGTTCTTATAGCACAGCCAACGGAAGATAGATATTTATCCCAAGTGCGGTGATCCTGTCGTACGTAAGTAGTAAGCATAGTTTTGATGACTCTATTCACCCGCTCAGTAGGATTCGCTCTAGGGTGGTACAAAGCAGTGTAATGAATCTTCGTGTTGTATTTCGCGCATAAGTTCTGGAAGTCTCGACTTCGCATTTGAACACCGTTGTCGCATATGATGTATTTTGGTACCCCATATACCAAGAATATGTCTTGCTCAATATGTTTCGTCAGGGATTGGGCATTAGCAGTCCGTAAGGGAAATAGCATGACGTACTTGCTGAAATAATCGGTAACTACTAAGATTTGCGTGAATCCCTTGGTACTTCTAGGTAGAGGACCTATTAAATCGAGACTTATCATTTGCCAAGGTACGGTGATATTAGGTCTCGTCCCCATCAATCCCGGAGGCGCTCGTTGTTCGGGCTTACACGCAGCACAAACGCGGCAATTTCTGACATACCTTCCGACGTCACTCCTCATCTTAGGCCAGTAGTATTTTTGACGGAGTTTCCAATAAGTCTTGTAAATCCCTACGTGTCCAGAGGCCGGCAAGTCATGATGAGTTTTAATTATTTCGCTTCGTTGATCCTTCGGTACGACAATCTTCCAGTAGTCTTGGTCTTGAGACAATTCAGGAAACTTACTAGAGGTATACTTGTAGAGAGTGCCGTTTTGAAATCTCCATCGAGCGTACGTTAGAGGAGAGTTCTTAACTTGACTGACCATCTTCTTGTACCATCGGTCGGTGGTGTTAGGAGAGATGATAAATAACGTTTCGGGTTCGTTTTCTTCGATCTCTTGAGATACCGCTCTCGACAAAAAGTCTGGCACTACGTTTTCTTTCCCTTTTCGATGAACTATGTTAAAGTCGAAAGCCTGGAGGCGGAGAGCCCATCTCCCTAATCGTCCTGTAGGGTCCTTCAAACGATGTAACCATAACAGCGAAAAATGATCGGTGATTACAGTAAAGTGAACTCCTTCCAGGTAGTGTTTAAGTTTCTCCACGGCCCAAATTACTGCTAGGCATTCTCTTTCAGTGGTGGTATAGTTCCGTTCCTGTCGGTTAAGAGTTCGTGATAGGAAGCAAATCACTTGTTCTCCTCGTTCGGTTGACTGAGTGAGAACGGCTCCTATTCCATATGCCGAGGCATCTGTCTGTAGGACAAAAGGCTTTTCGAAGTCGGGACAAGTAAGTATAGGACTAGCAACTAGGGCTTGCTTAATATGGTCGAAAGCCTTGTCACAGTCGGAGTTCCAATTCCACGAAGACTTTTTCCGCGTAAGATCAGTCAGGGGTGCCGCTACAGTGGAGTAACTTGGTACAAACCGTCGGTACCAGGCTGACATGCCTAAAAATCGCCTTAACTCAGCGATGTTTTGAGGTGGCTTGATGTTTAGGATGGCTTCTACCTTTTCTGGGTCCACCCTTAGTCCATGCTCGTCGACTATGTAACCTAAATATTTTAGCTGTGGACGACAAAGCGCACACTTCTCTCTGCTGACGGTCAATCCCGCCGCGGTTAACCTGTCGAAAACTAAACCTATAATCCGTAAATGGCTAGGAAAGTCGGGTGAAATGATGATGATGTCATCTAAGTATACTAACACATAGGGTTCGAGGTCGGCTCCTAGGACTTTATCGATTAATCTCTGCCAGGTCGCCGGCGCATTCGTTAATCCAAACGGCATCCTTTTAAAGTGATATAATCCTCTTCCAGGGACAGTGAAGGCCGTAAGTTCTCTAGCCGATTGTTTCACAGGAACCTGCCAATACGCGGAGCGGATATCTAGACTACTTAAGTACTTGGCGTTTTTGAGGCGATCTAGAATAGCCGAAACGTAGGGAATGGGGTAGGCGTCCTTTTTCGTAACGGCATTGAGTTGACGATAGTCAACGCAGAAGCGGTAGTTTCCATCTTTTTTAGGAATGAGCAAGACGGGAGATGACCAACCGCTATTTGAGGGCTCTATTATATCCTGTTCCAACATGTTCTTAAGCTCTGCTTCGATAAGTTGTTGTTTCTTTGGCGAAGTCGGATAGTACCTTTGCTTTATTGGAGGAGAGTTCGCGACTATGTCGTGCTCGATTATCGTTGTAAAACCCAGAGTGTTTCCCATCTTCTGAAATTTGTCTTCCAGAAGGACATCCAAATGATGTTTCTGAGATTTCGTAAGGTTAGATTGGTCTTCTATGGCGGAGACCGAATAGGAAGGAGAGTCTTCCACAAAATGCCATACATCGCGTTTTAAGTCGGGTACAATCTCCATGGCTAACCAGAAGTCCATTCCTAAAATTAGTTTGTGCGGTAGGGCAGGCACTACCAAGACAGTGAGTAGCTTTGTTTTATCGATAAGTGTCATGGGAACTTGAGCTACTCCCGAAGCTTGACACGGTTCTCCGTTGGCAACTACGCAGAGGGGTCTGACAGTTGTATCTAATCGGATGCCAGATTGTTTGAGAAATTTCCATCCGCTGTCTCCTACGATAGTTCGGGAGGCTCCCGAGTCAAGTAGTCCTAAAATAGTACGTCCCATGATGACGACTTCCAAATAAGGTCTTTGATCTCCATGAGCGTGAGTCACAATGTAGTCCAGTAATGCCCTCTTACTGTTCACATCGGAATCAGACTGTTGATGCTGTATCAGGTGTATTTTGGCCGAGTTACCACGTGTTCTCGAGAAATCTGCTCGACCTTTCAGTTCCTCGCATTGGCGTTTCCCGAACACTTGGTACAGGTTCGAATAGTTACATCTGAGGCTCCGCATTTGAAACAATGTCTTCTAAGGGGTTTCGTACATTTACTGGCGTGATGGCCGGGTTCTTGACAGTTCCAGCAAGTCATCGAGTAGGCGGCGTAGCAGGGGTTTCCCAGTTGGCTCTGCAAAGGCTCAGGATTTTGATCTTCCATAGTAGCTACGCGAACGGCCGGACGAGATTTCTTATAGGCCAAATTAGGTTCCAGTAAGTAAGCCGAGTGGCTAGGTGGAGGCCGGAAAGTTTGGACGTGCTCATTGACATCTTCCACGGCTCGGCAGACGCGAATGAGGTGCTGTAAAGAAGTTACAAACTCCAAAGCAAGGGCTCGTTGATAAGTAGGCTGGAGATTGCGTTTGATAAGTTCCAGACGGGTAGCTTCGGAGGGTTTACTAAGTAGTCGGTTGAAGAGATTTTCCATGATGGACACGTAAATGACGATTTTCTCATCCGCTCCTTGGGTTCGTTGACGAATCTCTTCCCATAATCGGTATTCGTAATCGCTCGGCAAGAATGTGAGCTTCAATCTCGTCACTAAGTCATTCCAATCTATCAGCGTGTCTCGAATAGATCGGTACCATAGCAGGGCTGGTCCACTGAAGATCTCTACTGCTGATTTGAACATTTGATCTTTTGTAATTCCACGAGAAATTCTTAGTTCTTCTACTCTTTCTAAGAAATCATTGACACTGGTGTTTCCGTCAAAAGATAAATTCCATTTATACAACGGGGCGATTGGTTGCCGATGAGATGAAGTATGGTAACTTGACGTTCTGAATCCCTGGGCCAGGGATCCCTCATCATAGAATTGTCGAGAAGGTTCATTGAACCGAAGTTGGCGTACTCGGTTCGAAAGATTGCCAGTTTGTTCGACATTTGTGGTCGGAGAAGACGTGGTCGGTTGCCCATGTCGTCCAGAAGGTGGAACGTCGACTAATGTATAATCCACCTGCACGTGTTCATCAGGTAAGACTGGAAGTTCTGTATTTGTACGATTATTCGATCGATTCAAGGCGGTAGGTCGCACTACTTCAGGTAGCAGCAGGTTAGGAGCATCTAAAAGTGAGGCAGATCGACCTGATAATTCTACACCTAAACCAGGAAGTTCCTCTTCACCTATATAATGTAGCTTACATCCAACTTGATAGAATAGTCGCTGATAGTATGTAAGAAGGTCGTTCTTCAGAGCTTCATGTTCAGGGTTCGCAGTCGGGATCCTATTCAAGCGCCCTCGAACATGCAACAATCTAGAATATATTCGTTCATATTCGTTTCTTCGATTTCCGAGGTCAAATTGCTGGATATCAGTGCTCAAGTCGTCTAACTTCAGGTTACAGGTATGCAATTCGTGATCTGCATCAACATCTAAATTATTAATGGGACTTTGATGGATAATCCTGCGCAATGTGCAACGGTTTTCCGCTACTGTTTCTGCAATGGGTGCGTCCTTAATCTGAAGTTCATAGACAAGCTCGTCGCGAAGCAAACGATTCACCTCCATCTTGGACTCGTTGACCAAAAGAGAAAACAAAAGAAAAATGTAGAAATGTAAGTAGCTTTAAACGACTTCTAGGTCTTCAAGCAAAACTAAAAGAACAACAAAAAAAAACGAACTGCACGCTTCAGCTACGCTGTAAAAAAAAAGAACAACTGCAGTAGGCTAAATAAGCAAAATCGCGGCTGACACGTTGGGGAGCCAATTCTTTATAACGTGGCTGAGGCTAAGCCTTATCAGGAGATGTAGATTGCTGGTTTAAGAGGAGGACGTTAATAAAGAGGTGCTTCGGCTAGCTCGAAGAGGGGCGTGGATCTCGATCCAGCTTCAGCGGTCTCGCGATCTAAGTAAAAAAAAAATATCCAGGGCGCCAAGAACCTAAAAATTGCCCAAAGCACTACGGGAGGCACACGCTACTGGTCCTAAATAGCGGGCACAACCTCACCAACAAATCCCAAAGAAGCCAGCAAAACGAAGGAAATATCACACCTACCTTATCGAACCTTTCTGCAGTAGTCGTCGACAACTATAATCCCTATAGTAATAACCCACAAAAAAAAGTCAAGAAATTCAATCAAGTACCGAAGCTTTAATTTCCTTTAACTTCGTTTGTCGGTCACAAAGCTCGCAGTATAACAAAAAAAAGGATAACACATAAATGCACAAATCTCCCTTCAAAAAAAAATGAGTAATACATATATACATATAACGTTATCGCAAATATTAAAGTATCGCCATAGGTTAGATTCACATACAAGTACAATGGTTATAGTAAAGAGCTTCCGCGCTAAAGTTTGATTTAAATTTGATTAAGTTTGATTGAAAATTGGATTAAAGTTTAACTAAAATTGCTTGACTCGAAATAGCACACGGGGCTAGTGCCAGCTAACAGCGAGTATGAATCTCTTGGCGCAAACAGCAGGCAGCGAAGGGGCCCTAAATTGAGAGCGTTTTGTAACGCGTATAAAACAAAGCTATTGGTATGTTGGTTCTTATCGCGACGTATCTGTAACCGATGAGGCCTCGACGGTAGGGACACGCTACTTGGTGCGCCTAAAGACAGCACCCATGTAAGCGGGAAAGATTAGATAACAAGGTCTTCGCTAGCAAGTCGCTCTTAAAATGAATTGTGTCAAATAAGACCCATTTGCTATTTTCACAGGTATTATCAGCGGCAATATCAAGAAATATACAGCGGCGTAAAGCAACTGAAGGTCGCTTCGCAATCAAACAGCCGCGGCAATAAAAGAGGCAATTTTAACAGCAAAAGCGACTGAAGGTCACAATGCAATTGATCAACAGTAGGCAAGATAAAGCAGCTGAAGGCTACAATGCAACTCATTAATCTGCAGCAATACAGAAGGCAAGTTAAAACAGCTGAGGGCTGCGATGCAACTCGTTAATCAGTAGCAATACAGAAGGCAAGTTAAAACAGCTGAGGGCTACGATGCAACTCATTAATCAGTAGCAATACAGAAGGCAAGTTAAAACAGCTGAGGGCTGCGATGCAACTCGTTAATCAGTAGCAATACAAAAGGCGATGAATAAGCGCACAGTCCCGATGTGGAATGTTATCAGCACTCCGCAGTTCGCACTGCGGTCAAACAGCTGGGGTTCGAGGTCACGCCGTGAACGGTCTCGAACACACCGCACACAATGAACATCTAACCTTTGATAAATGCCGGGAACAGGACCCTACGGCAGCAATCTCAATTTCACCTGGTGGACGGGTGGGCGACGTCTCCGAGAGCTCGCAGACAAAGGCTTCGATAATTGCAGAGCAGCAGCTGGATTTTGTCGAATGATGCCAATAATTTAGGCGATAACGTACAAGGCATGGGTACAATGAAACGTAAAAGAAAAAGGCCTGAAATGGAAGCTAAACGTCAGCCCATCGGCCATAAAAGAACTAGCAAAGCCTACCTTAAGGATTTTTAACGGCCCAAAGTTAATCCTTCCGAACGATCACTCGTTCCTGGTTCCCCAGAATGATGCGTGTAATTCAATTAACACGAGAATCCAACCACGCACCGGATTATGTGCATTTTTCGGGATAATTCCACTTAGCAAAGCGTCACCAAAAATAACTTGGAGCCTCGAAAAAGCAACTTGAAAGTCGGAAGAGGATTTTTAGAATGCACGTTTTCCCGAATCGAAGCCGGAAATGCATTTAATGTACATGCGCCGAGAAAAGCAACACTGCGATTTTGAAATTGTAAAGAATCCCAGATAGGCAACCTAGTAAGCACCAAGACGCGAGGAAAGTTGCCGCGCCTTTAATAAACAAATTGAAATGGCTTAGAAAATATTCCAACCGTCACATCTTTAAGAATCATTATCAGCTAACTGAGTATTCATTATTGTTATCACTCTATTAATTAGAATTACAAGTATAATTTCATCACGATATTCATCAAAGCGCGACATTTATAGTAGACACTGCAATTGGCTGCACCCGAATTAATATGTGTGATTCATCGGGTCTTAAGTTATTAAAGAAGTACTACAGCATTGCAATTTGGAATTAAGTGATTTAAAAATTAAGAAAAATGTTTCAACTATTCATTTCTGTTTTTAGTACTGACAATCAGTGGCGGTTCGCTATAAGGAACCATGGATCTACCATAACAAACCAGCAATTCATTTTTTTATGATGAAAGGAACATTTTCTGTATTTAGTTGTCATCATTCTTCTCATTTTAAAAGTTAAACAACCCACGAGTAATTTTTATTTCATGAACACAAAATTTACGATAACCTGTTTCCGCATGGGCGCCATATCGAAGAGGCATAAATATTTTACAGTTTATAGACTGCCGCTGGGATTGAGCAGCAAAAAGTAAATCGAAAGATATTTAAACATTCAATGGGAGCCACGTTCGCGGAGGCACTCGAGCAGTCTGCACTCGCCGGCTGCCGATAAGGCGTATGTCGAGTTACTGGTATCGATGCTTTCTCATCTTTGGCACATTCGGAACTGATGAAGAAACGCCGCAGTATGTCTAAATAGTTAAAGGTCGTGTGCAATTCCGACAAAGGAGACATTGAGATTTCGCAAAATAACTTAAATAACTATGCTATTTATGATCTATTTTATTATACTCATAATTTAATGCATTTTACTTTGGGTAATTGGCTCTACCATCAAAATGATCAACGAGCCATCTCTGTCGATAGTAGAAAATCAAAACTGCTCAGCGAATGCTATTCGTACAGTTCGTTAAGGTTCGAGTGGCAAGCTGCCAAGCTTGTAGTAACCTATGGACAGTTTGACATATAAACACTAGTTAACTAATAAACACTTGTTGCTATTCATTATCAACCGGGAATTGTTCATATAGCCATTCCTACCATATTTTCAAAACGTTGAAGTAACCGTTTTACCTAATTTTAGTATGTTTATGTATTGATGTAAAATACACTTTTGATTTTATAATCGTTGGTTTCTAATATCGAGTACAAACCTAGTAATATTTAAATCCAAAGATGGATTGTTTAGAGTTATTTCTGTGTTTATCTTAGAGTGTTGAAAAAAATGTAAATGTAAAATCGTCTCATTGCTTCAATATGTTATATGATTCATTTATCCTGTGTTTCAACAAGGAATTCTTTCCATTGTATAAATTGAATTTACGACATATTCGAATTGCATGTGATTATATACTAGATCCACACCGTTCCGTAATTTACACCTTTGAAAGATCAAAATATTTAAACAAGTAGCTAATTTGTCTTTCTTTAAGATAACTCGTTAAGAAAATGTGTTTTAACGTGAACAAGTACGTTTAAAACGGCACGAAGTAGCATTGCTAGAGTAGGTACTTCGTCTGTTAGAGATAATATTAAGTTACGCTGACGAATTCGCTGATCCATTGTTATTCTCAGGTATTGTACTTAAGTTAATGGCTAATCTGATAACCACATAGCAATGACTGTAAGAAACTTGCACAGCAATTTATAATGCAATGGTTGTACAATGTACAATACCTTGTATCTTTTTAATAATTATTAGTATATAAACTATGGCAAAATGAAAGGCTTGTACACTAGTCCAGCCCTTACCATTGTACATTGCCAAATTTTTACACCATTTTTTCTCACTAGGGTCATATGATTTAAGTTCTAGAACTCTTCACAACTAACATAATGTTAACGCGAGAAAGAATTCTTGAACGGAATAAGAAGAGCATGTATGTTCTTGGTTAATAAATGGGATGAGAAAATATTGAAAATAGTCGTTTATTTGGCAAGTTTTACGAGTAGATACGCGTATAGCATTAATATTATTTTATTTCGAAAAAAGGTATGTTGTCAAATTTTTTCGAATTAAAAATGTATTTAGACTTGATAGGATTCGAACTGGCGGTACCAAAAACAAGCTTGTTATTTGTTTAATGTATGGCAACATATCAACATATGAATGTAGAATGTAAATAGGTACATAACGAATATAAACATATAAATAAAACACAATTAAGGTTATTTGTCATTAAGAGATGCTTGAATTACACATATCGTCAATTGCACTGTCGATGTTGGTTTCATTCAGGACATCGTCGAATTGTCCTGTCCTGTGACGAATAATGGGATTATCAGCGCCACAGTCCTACCGTGAAGACACTGTCTTACACAATTTAAAAAGCGAATCTGTACATTTCTCATGGTTAGTACAGATTCGATATGTTGTTACGTTGTAGAAAGGAGGTCGAAATCAGGTGGTTTCTGCTCAACACATATCAGGCTTGTGCAATGAGCAGATTTTGCCTCCAACTCTTCTTTCCATTTGTCAGCTAGATGAAAAGCTCTTTCATTTAAATTTGCAAAACTTAATAGCAGTTTCAAAATAGAATGTAACGCCGGCGAAGGAACCGAAAAAATGGCTTTGTTACAAACTACCGGTGATTATATTTAAACTTATCTTTTACTTAACGTGTTACTGAATTTATGATGTTACAAATGCCACATACGATGAAATATAGGATGCATCATCCTAAATTAGCACCGTCCAGATCATCTTTTAATGATTGAATACTTTCAGTCCATAAAGTTTTTATTTACTGGCAGTCTTCATGTATCAACATTAATAATCGTTCTATTTTGTAATTCTACAAGTTGTAGTACATTCAATTATAAGTAGGTGGGTCATTTTAAATAAGAGGTTTGAAATACTTGACGCTATAAGATGTCACTATATCCGGTTTAAAGGGTATAGGTCGTATAAAACTTGTGCAAAACATAGAAGTAATTCTCGACTCTCGAGTCCTCCTAATACGACTTGTAAAATGGTGCATAGCAAAAAAGTCGTTATAAGTAATTGTGTCTGAATTATTTCATTAGGTGTTCGGTATGGTTTACAATGTATATTATAAGAGAGTATTAAATTGTAACACAGCCAAACGCGTATAATAACTTTACAGCATGCAATTCTTGTGGTTAACCACCGTGACACTGGCTGCTGACGTGGCATTTTAATCGAATTCATAAATAATAAAATACTTTGTTCTTGTTTGTGTACATTATAGAATCTAAATTACGTAATATGTTATATTAAGTGACCCTTTTACTCATATTCACTTAATTTTCAATTAAACAGAGTTGCAAGGAAAAGTCAAAATTAATCCTTTATCTAATAGACGTGTCTGTCTGGGACGCTGTTTTGTCCGGGACGCTGTTTTGTCCGGGACGCTGTTTCAGCAGCCAAACCGTAAGAGATCGAGAAAAAAGTTATTAAAGTTATATGTTTGGAATGGTCATGTCAGGTCAGGAACCGAATTTCAGTCACGTGACACTTCCGGTTTTCGAGAAATCACAAAAAGGCCGTTTTTCAAATAGAACGCGTATTAAATAAAAACTGGTTCGGCCGCCAAACGTAGCTGCGACCCTCTGCGCCTTAAATCCTCGATCGGTTAGGCAACCACTTTGACACCTTCCAGGTCTGGGTGGTTGCCTAACCGATCGAGGTTTGAAGGCGCGTTAAATGAGACATTTGTCTCACTGGACTGCTAGTAGAAATATAATATTTTAACTAGGTATAGAGTACTACAACTTTTTCTTTGCATTATATTTCATTGAAATGCTTTTCTAAAACTATTTAGCCATTTATTCTTTTACAATATTTATTATTATACTTTCTGAAAGAGATAGCAGATTTGTAAATTGAAATGTAATAGTTTATTACGCAACAAGTTCAGTAAAACCACTTCTCTAACGTGTTACGTATGCTATTTTATATTTTATCGCATTTCATAAGAAATGTAAAATATTAAATTTTTACATAAAAGTGATATTAAATGTCAAAACATAACCAAGTTGCGTAGAACTCGTTTCTATGTACTAAAACACTGAGTACTGAAGTGTATTGTTGCTGACACTGTAAGTCTACGTCAAAATCGAGGTTAGCAGGTTTGGTTTTGCGTCAGTCTGTGTCAAAACTGAAGCAAAACCTAACCTACTAACCTCGAATTTGACATAGACTTACAGTGTCACCAACAATACACTTCAGTATTGCCAAGCCTAAAACGAATCGCTGTTGCTATGCAGAAAAGTGTTGCTAATGTAGGAACGTAGCACATTTCTCAATGATTTTGAATGTAGAAATGTAGTACATTCTACGTTACCAGATGAAATGCGATAAAAATTAATTTCATGGCAGTCTTAGTCGTTGACAGTAATGCAGATCTGCTATTGTTTTGAAATTTCCCTTCACTGAAATTCAGTACATACTATACGGCATAGTAAAGTACATGTACAATCTTGAGAGAAAACACGTGCAGGATTACTTAGTAACCAATACAGTGTTTCCATGCGCTTTTCTGTAGAACTGTAGAATTATCAACAGTTTTCCCAACCTTTTAGGACAATATTTTCTAAAGCAGCTTCTTTATTAGATTTTCTCTAATTGTGATATTATGCAAAATTTTAAACTGTATTTTTCCCCATATATCGGCATGTTATGGTACGTAGTATATGTTAACATTTAGCATTTTGTTAATAGAAAATACAGACTTACCAGTGGGGTTCCGAAAACGGTGAGAAATACAGTCGTGTTCATTAAAGTGTTGTACAGCATTTGTGCTTTGTGAGTATAAATTAATTACACAAAGTTAAGAACAGGGTTGTACATATATACCAATATTTTGAAAGTATACATGTATTAAGTCTACCTTGTTAATGACACAGTGTAAGTCTTTGTTGAGTAATACCACAACCACCAATAAACTTAAACTGTCGTTGTACAACACATTTTTGAACACGACTGTACATAGTGGACTAAATTGGGGCAAAGTTACATATTCTAATACTGAATAATATTTAAAAAATAAAATTGACATAGCACTGTCAATAATGTTAGAGTTTTTGTATAAGTAACTGCAATAATTGGTTTTTCAAAAGTGGTGAACCACTACGTTAAATGAAAATTTTTGTGGGAAGTTGTTTGTCCTACGTTTGATCTAGAATTCCACACAAAACGTTAGAAATTAAATCAATGGCGGTACTTATAGAAATTCTTTTACGCTCAGTGATAAATATTCTATTTCGTATTAACTTAATTACGTACGACTTATAATTATTATAAATTCCTTCCTTTCGTACCGAAACATTTATTGAATCAAGTAACATATGCAAAAACAATTTTTAAAGTATGGCTAAACCTAAATGGAGGTAGAAAACATATCAGTGAAAAGAGGAAAATAAGCTTCTCGACTGTGTCATAAACATTATGACAAATGAAAATCTAAAATTATATTTGAATTCTTTTTAAAAAGTGTCGTATTAACCCAATGTAGCTTTATTCTAAGTAACATAATAATCGGCTCAACGAAAAACCGAGAGTCTAAAATTTATAGTTCTGAAGCATACCATGAAAACTTAAGATTGCTGGGTTCATTTTTTTAAACATTATTCAGCATTAGAATCTGTACCTTTGCTCCAACTTCAAAATCGAATAACCTTGTACATATACCTATATTGTTGTTTTCCCATTACGCTACAGTAAAATTTGCAGTGTTTATTACATGATTAAAATAGAAGAATTGCACGTCTGTATCCTTAAGTGCGTAGTTTAAAACTAGCATAGTTGATATTACCGGTTAATTGATCTTTTCCTAAAAAGAATCGTGAAAATATGAAAATGATCTTCTTGGCTGAAAAATTTGTAGTTTTTAGTATGTATAACTATTTCGTTATTACTTCGTTTTTCGATATTAAATCCATGGCAACTTTACATTAAACTAGCTAGTGGAATAAGCAATACAGGTTATTTTAATAATTCGTTGTTAACACTAATAATTTGTTAATTGTGTCCCCATCCACTCCGTTTGTGTATCTGAGCCGGCTTTGCATATGCACATATTTTACAATTTAAAGAATTGATAATTCATCTTTTGCGGAGATAAATCTATAAAATTTTAAAGTGTTTTAATAGTCGCTGCAAGCAATGGAAAATCTCAATCCAAAACTCAAAATTGTAGATTGGTTGCAGAAATCTTCTTGATAATGTATTAGGACTTACTAACACTTAAATTATAGTCAATGCAATGTTTTATTAGACGCTAGTTTTAAAGAAGGAAAGAGAAAATATCGACAAAAACATATAATTATAATTCCAAAGGAAACGGTTGAGGGATGTTTTCGGACCACATATTGGAAGATTCGCAGAACATAATCTTAAAATCAGTGGGGTATTAAATATAAATTAATAATAACTACAATGTAAGATATAAGATAACTGTACTGCAACAGTTTTTCCGTTAATTTAAAATTTGTACTAATTCGAAGAATTCTTACTGTCAGAAGACATTAACTTCAAAAGAAAAGATAACGCCGTTTGCAAGTTATAGGGTGCCAAAGTTAAAAAATTGAATTTTCTAACGCTAACAACTAGAGAACCATTGGCGCAACGTAAAACGAAAAAGCTGTCGAGAGATAAGGTAAAATTGAGGATGTTTATATGACACACAATCTAAAATCCACTACTAACCTAACCAGCAACAACGACAAACCGTTTCTTTTGAATAATTTCACCGCCAGCTGAGAATTTTGAACTAGGGGTTTCTTTCTTTCAATTCGAATGATCCAAAATATATTTTCTTCCATTTAAAATGGGAAAAACGCATGCGTGGTATACAGTAATAGAAGACTTTCGATGAGTAGAACATTGCTGTTGGTACGTAAATGGTAGCCGAATTGTAAGACTGTGAAATTATCAATTAATTTTGAAAATTTTAAGCTCCATAACTGCCATAATGGCATATTAAGTGATAGCTTTATAATGAATTTGTGTTATTTGTTTGTTATAGTTCAGTTTGCCTTAAAATGTCATATAGTAGTCTATTACTAAAATAAAAATTAAAACAATAATGCAGTAAAGTAGGTATTATTGAAGTTATTACTTAAGCCGTTTTCTACTTCTTCTTGGCGCGACAGCCCTTTAAAGAGCCTTGCCTTCCTTCACAACTGTCTGCCATACCTTCCCGTCTTCCGCTTTTGATCTCCATCTTCGCATTCCTAAGGATCTTAAGTCCCCTCTACGTCTTAGCTCCACCGCTTTCTAGGCTTTTCTCATAAAAGTCTCTCCTATAGTTTTTTGGGCACTCTTCTCTGTTGCACTCTGTGCATGTAGCCTAACCATGCCAAATGGTGACTTTATTATTGCAACAATATCCGGTTCGTTGAATAATTCTTTTTTTCACTTGTTTCTTCGTATTCTCCAGATACTATCATCATTTACTGATCCAAACACTTTTCTTTCAAAAATTAGTAGTCTTCTTGTCTTCTTTTGTTAATACTCATTTCTTTTATGCATATTTTACTGTGATCCTTATTATTATCTTGTAGATCCGAGAGATTTCGAGACTTCAAAAGTGTTTGGAACGAGTAATAGCATCTATTTCCGGTACATATTCTTGCCTCTATACTGCTTTCGTATTATTTGTTTCCGTCATTACGCTTCCTAAGTACTTGAAGCTCTCTATTCTTTCAAAGTGCTTGTCCTCCATTTGTATTACTTCCACTTGTCTTCTTTCTTCCCTTGTTTGGAACATGTATTTGGTTTATTGTGTGTTGATTTTCGATCTCGCCTTCACTACTTCAACATCATTTGGTTAGGCCAAATATTGTACTGACCTATTATATAGTGAACCACCCAGATTACAGTTAACAGCTTTGATGCATTTCTCCAATACGATGTTGAACAGGGATGTTGATAGTGAGTCTCCCTGCCTTAGTGCCAGTGTCATAATTGTTAGTTTAATTCGTGTTATCAGGGATCTCTCAATCATACATTGCTGCCTCCAGGTAGCTTCGTTTTACACTGCTATATGCCTGTTATACTCATAACGTTTTGCTAGTGTTCTTATTCTAAAAATAAGGTTTAGTACTGCTCGATTCTTTTTGCTATACTCTTAGTGAGTATGTTGTAGACTCCACTAAGCAGCGCAATGTAACTTGTAACTTTTCTTGAAAATCGCGCAAATCAAGGCGCTGAAATCCCTTCGTTCTTTCATATCTCCTTTACCAGATTGTGTACTTTTTCGACGGAGTCGTTTTCTACAGGGTGGTGAACAAATAGTGCATTATCTGTGCGATGCGTTGTAGAGCTTCACCAACTAATAAAATATTTGAATAGCAATCTTTCATTTCAAATTTCTTTCAAGTTTAGCAGCTGCGACTGTTTTATTTATATTTGACGTAGAAATAAATACGTGATTTGCGTCCCTACTATCCAAAAATACTTCGTTAATTGTCGTGTAACCAAAATATTCTATTGATATGCGAAATATTGCAATTTTGTTGTTGTAAAAAATACAATGAAAACGTTAACATTAAAATCTGCAATATTGCGAAGAAACATGTGATTACTGATAAACCATCTTTCATAGCAACAGCACAATGCATAATACACTTATTAAACAGCGTTATCAGCGTTTTTGCTAGAGAAGTACATTTTATTTTCCCGATTGTAAAAATATTGAAAGTGAATTTCTTTTCAGAAGTTGTAAAATGTCAGTGTTTTATTTCAGCAGTATTAACTTTCTGTAACTAAACATTATGTACATTGGTAAAAATATTAATATTCAAGCCCCGCCTAGGATCATAAATGGATTGAATGGGGTAGGGTATATATTAAGTTTGTTTTGTACATTTTATGTTTAAGAATTGCATATTCTTGTGTAGCTTAATTACTGGTACAGGACAAGTTGTCGTGGCGTAAACGTTTTCAGAAAAATAAGTTAAATAGCTGATTTCAATTATTAAACTGTTTTTGCTGTCGAATGAAGCGCCTGAAAATAAATTTATTGTGTGCACTGTATTTTATAGTACCTACCTAGTACCTACCTACCATTCATTCGTAGTAGTAACTGTTCAGTTTCTTTCATTTTGTCCATTAATTTACCACACTTAAGATACCGCTGATGTGATAACTTCTGAGAAGATCTTTTCAATATAATTTGTTCTCTAGAATGCTCTACCTAAATAGATTTGAGTAATTATAGGGTAATATGTTGGTTATCTGTTTTCCAGGTAGTATTTGAAATCATTTCTTCAAAGTTAATTATAAGACCGAATTAATTATGCTGGGCACGGTTTAAAAGCTTTTCTTGTTAACTACTTATGTGGATATAATAGTACGCACTGTTACATCGGTCGGTACTGAATTAACTAATGCTGCTATTAGAGTTAGATAATTCAAAAAGTTATTAAACGTTTTCAAGCAATATAGAGCAAAATAATTCGATTAATATACAGACTAAGACAAAAATTACATTGGTCGAAAGAGTAGTACGATATAATAACGGTATCTACGACAATTATTTTAAAATGAACCCGTAAGTAACAATGGCACTTTAATTACGGCCTTGATCGAAAATTGCATTTCAGGAGTACAACTCCAGCATTCAACATTCTAGTAAACACTTGAAAACGGAAAGAGGTTGATCAAAAGGCAGATATGTATTATCGCGGGCGAATTAATTGCACTCGGAGATTATCAGCCGATTGAGGGGTCCTTTGTCTTTGTTTATTGGTAACGATTGGCATAAATAAAGTAGTGCTGTAAGTGTTTGCACGTGGTGCGGTCACGTGGAACTCCGAGGATGACGCCACGCTCGTCTTGTTTACTGCTCCTTGTTGTTGAACCAATCCCATTACATAAGTTTATTGTGTAGGTATATCTACTTAAATAATTACTTTGATGAATCTGTTACACAAAGCGATTATCCGCTTTAACACATAACGAGATTTGTAACATGCGTTCAAGTTTGTTGTAATTAACTGCTTTTTTGCTCTGGAACGGGACGGCTTTGTATGAACTTTTTGTTACTGCGCGTCTCTTTAATTAGCTCATAACTCGTTTTTTTTTTATTTCAATTATTACTCATCCCGTTTGTTTATGAAGTTTGTTTTAATAGAATCGCTGGTATAACCTACACTTGTAATTATTCTATAAGCATATATTTGAAGCTGTACCTACCTGTATTGCAATACGGTATTTCGTGTGTTGTGTATACATATAAATATTCAAAAAAGTTTGACTATAGACTTTTCTAAGAAAATCTGAAAAATAAAACGCTGCTGCTGCCATGGCTAATCTAAAGTAAAACTTTACTGCATGCGTAATTCTAGGGTAACACCATGGTAAACATTATTTATCTGCTAAGGAACTTGAATGTTTGAATTGCGTTATGAATTTATTTAAAAATTTATGCTGCCGATAGTAGAAATGGCACTTTCATTGTCTAGCTCTAGATGTTACGAAAGAGAACTGGCCTTCTTGCAATCTGTGCTAGTGGAGAATATAATTTCATTTTAAATGTCAAACAGGACCTGCTTACTACGAAATTAACTGTTGGCAGTTAAGCAATTGTAGTTTAGAAAAGTTTGAAATTAAGAGCCGTATGTTTACATTGATGAAGAGGTATAATTATATCATGTCAAAAAATATCACTGATGCCATCACATTAGAATTTTAAGTTTTCTGGAAATTTTGCTGTGATAGAAAAAATTGGGTTTTCCTGAAAACTCGAAAATAAATTGAAATTTTTAGAACAAATTATTATTCCATCTGATTTATTACTGCTGTTTGAATTTATAATGTTTGAATTAATTTTAAAGTGACTCATTAAACACTATAGCATATAATCCTAACGCATAACAGGTTAAGATGAATTTACTAATTTACTCAATAGCGAATAAATTCAGATTTCGTACATTATTATATATAAAGCAATGAAAAGATGTATGGCATGCGCACATTTATAACAATTTTTGCAAGAGCCACCCACTTAAATACAGATTCTACGAGATGCAACTACTGTAATGTGCGATCGAAAAGGGTGGTTGTAGATTTTCAACATAAAAAATGTAATCAGCTGTTGCCATTTTATTCATTAATGCAGTCTTAAATGCTGTATTTTCATTCTCCAGTTTCCCCGCTTCGAAAATACAATTGAATTATAAAACTCTTGTATTATTTTGTGAAAATCGTTTTTATAAACACACAACAGCAGAAACCGGCATACACTTCAGAAAAAAAGATACGATTATGCGATGCACGTTGAAATACGTAAACAAACTGGCGAAACCGCTGAGCACCGCTCAATTCAACTGTTAACTTTGCAGTTCAGCGCATCAGACCTTTGCAGATTGCAGGAAATCGCGGGAAATCGTTTGGACCAAACAACGGGGAATTATGGATTTCTAGATCTATGATTGGCCGAAAGCAGTGAATTATGAATTTCTGCGTCCGTGATTGGTCGAAAGCTGTGAAGCATCAATTAATTGTACTGTCGAGAATTTTGCCTACTATTATTAATCGAAAAAATCCTAATAAGAAATATTATTGAATAGGAGAAGTTAAATTAATTTCAAGTATGTGTGAACTCATTTAAGACCCCAATTTTGTTTTCCATAGCTACCTTTGCCTAAAACTTTATGATCTCTCTGTATCGGAATCGGAAACTACGTTTAACGATCAGATACGGTAGAAGCCCCATCCACAAATGAGCGCTAAATTTGAATAGAATATTGCCATTGGTAAGCCGATTATATTCTGTGTTCCAAAAAAAAAAAAACTTATTTGCAGCATGCCATGATCAAATTGAAGTTTGCCTTCTTGAGATATACCCATTGATGCAAGTGAACTACCAAGAAAGAGAAAACTAAATTACATCTTGAACCTGAATGATTTTCCAGAAATATACAAAACGCTTAACAAAAACAATTTTTATTGACCGTTATGATTATTACACTCGTCGTTGTTGTGTACAGTTGTAGCAAAAAAAAAATGGGACAGTTACGTCTATTTTCGCGATTATTCTACCTTTCGTCGCTGCATTTATATGCAGCATAACTACTTTGTAGGGATGCACCGATACGGGTTTTTTTGGCCGATACCGATATATCGGCCGATACCGATATAATCGAGGCCGATACGCCGATATATCGGCCGATATATTCTCATTGCTCTCTCCACTACTTTTTGACTACATGCAAGCACGTGTGCGCCGCTGCTGCTTGATTCGGACGGGGTAATCCCCTAAATACGAACTCTAGCTTAGGTTTGCTTATGGAGGTTGTTGTATCATTTATTAGAACTGTCAGTGGACATGTATCATACAGAGACGTGCTTACACTAATGATTATCTATCATACAACATCTCCCTTTCTTCAGAACTGAACTTATAATTGTATCACAACTTAACATATAACATTAGCTTAAAACGTAATCCTTAAACTTTAGAGGCATTTTTATTGGCCTTTTAGATCGCACTGGTATATGTCCGTTATCGCCACTGTCATACACTTTTTCCACTTCACCACTTTGAATTTCAGTTTCACTATCCACATGTTTCTCCTCTGGTGTGTTCTGTGATCTTCTTAGATGATAACTGTTTCTTCGTATAACGCTGCCTTTATCGTTTTGCACCCAGTATGATCTTGGCGAGTGTTCTTGCTTGGCTAGGATTTTTCCAGGTTCCCATTCCTTGCCACTTCTGATGGTAACATTGTCATTTTGCTCCATATCCACTCTTTGTCTTGTTCTTTTGTTATATTCATTTTTGTATTGTTCTCTCTTCATTTCAAGCTTGGTTCTTTCTTCATCAAAATTTTCTTTTTTCGGTGTTAGTAATTTGTTGCATATTGGCATTTTGGTTCTTAATAATCGATTCATTAAAAGTTGAGATGGTGTTTTATTCAAGCCAGTTATCGGAGTACAACGATATTCAAGCAATGCTAAATTGATATCGTTACATTTTCTAAGTAGTTGCTTTGCGGTTTGGACAGCTCGTTCTGCAAGACCATTTGATCTAGGGTAGTTTGGACTCGATGTTTGAAACGTAAACTGCCACTCTCTAGCAAATCGCAAACATTCACTGGATCCATACGGCATATTATCTGAAATTACAGTTTTTGGTATGCCATGTGTGGCAAAGACTTTTTTAAAAGCGTTTATCACACTATTTGATGTTTTATCCTTTAATTTAATTATTTCGAGCCATTTTGTTAGGTAATCAATAATCACCACAAATGACTTGCCTCCAAACTCCATAATATCACTTCCTACAACCTCAAATGGTTTTTTAGGCAATTCTCTCAAGACCATGGGTTCTTTCACATTATTATTTCGATATTTTTCACAGATTTTACATTTATTTACAAATTGGCTAATATCATTATTCATGTTTGGCCAAAATAGAACTTGTCTGGCACGTTGCTGACTTTTGGTAATACCAAAATGAGTTGTGCTGTGCATCTGTGTCAACATATTGTTTCTCATGCATTCTGGTACAATTACCCGGTCTTTCATGAATAATATTCCATTAGCAATGTGAATTTCATTTTTATAATTCCAGTAAGGTTTTACAATTTCTGGTGTTTTTGAAAAATGTATTGGCCATCCATTATTAAACATTCGGACCAATGTTCTCATCTCTTCATCCCTTTGCGTTTCTAGTCTAAATTCTTCTTTTCTTTCTTCAGAGACACTAATGTGTTTCTCCAGTACATGCACATATTCAGTTATAAATTTATCATCGCCACTATTTTCTTTCAAAAAGTTTCTTGATAATAGGTCTGCAACATGCATTTCTTTGCCTGGCTTATATTGCACTACTAAGTTGTACTTTAATAGTTTGATTTTAATGCGCTGTAATCTGTCTGAGTGTACATCCGATACAGCTTTTTGCATGATTGACACTATCGGTTTATGATCAGTGTCGACAAGAACACGTCTTCCATAAATGTAATGATGAAATTTTGTACAAGCGAATAAAATTGCTAAAAATTCTTTATCGACTTGTCCATAATTTTTTTCAGTTTCAGTGAGTGACCTTGATGCGTACGCCACTGGTTTGCCTTGCTGTAGGAGACAGCACCCAATGCCATCTCTTGAGGCATCTGTTTGTATTGTGTTTTCCTTCTGTTCATCAAAATTTGCCAAAACAGGTGGTGCGCTAACCACTTTTTTAATTTTCTGTAATGATTTTGCATGTGTTTCCGTCCACACCCAACTAGTGTCTTTCTTTAACAATTCTCTTAATGGAGCTGTTACTTCTGATAAATTAGGTATGAAGCTCCGCAGATAGTTTACTAAACCTAGAATTGATTGCAATTCTTTTTTATTTCTAGGTTCACCTAGCTCTAGTATAGCCTTGACTTTATTTTGGTCAGGTCGCATACCATTTTTATCAAATATATGACCAAGATATTTGACTTGCTCTGATCTGTACTGGATTTTACTCTTGTTAAATTTCACATTTAATTTTCTAGCACGTTCTAAAACTTGATTCAGAATAACATCATGTTCCTCGAGCGTCTCAGCAGCTACTAAGAGATCGTCAAAGTAAACTGTAACGCCTCTGATATCTCCAAAATTATTTTGGTTTAATGTTTGAAAAAATTCTGGAGCACAGTTCAGACCAAATGCCATTCTCCAAATGGAGTTCCGAATGAGCACAATTTGCTTGATTCTTCATCCATTTCTACTTGGTAAAAACCCTCTTTAAAATCTAATACCGTAAAATAACATTTACCCTTCAAATTCACAGAAATATCTTCAATAGTTGGAATTAAACAATATTCCCTTTCTAGCGCTTCATTCAAATGTTTTGGATCTAAGCAAAGTCTTAAAGATCCATCGCTTTTTTCTACAATAACTAAATTGCTTAACCACTGTGTAGGGCCCTCATTTTTTGAAATTATTCCTCTTTGTTCTAAGTTTTTTAAATGTTCTTTTAATTTACCTCTTAACGATAAAGGTACCCTACGAGGTGGCTTTGCAATAGGTACAGCGTTAGGTTTTAATTTTAAGGTACATTTCTTATTAAATTTTCCTAAACCTGTAAACACATCTATGTTATCTTTTACAAATTGTTCTTTATCTAAAGTGTTTAAACTAGTTACATCTTTAACCTGTGATGTTATTTCCATTAATTCACAAGCCTCTAGGCCTAACAAAGGTTTTGACTTATCATCTACTATTATGAAATTTAATTTATATTTTTTACCTTTAAATTCGCAGTTAAGCTTAACTTTACCTACAGGTCTTATTTTATAACCACCATAAGTTTCTAATATTACCTTAGTTGGTCCACTCAGAATACCTGTTTTCTTGCTTATTGGTGTCCACTGGCTGGCTGGTAGTATGTTGACTTGAGCCCCTGTGTCTATCTTGAACCACATTGCTTCGCCCTCGACTTGAATCACCTCCAACCATTCGTTTTTCTTTTGTTTGACTTCACCAACAGTCACAGATGCCACCTGGATTTTGTCTTCGGCCTCCTCGCTGTCACTGTTGTCTTCTACTTCACATACGAACTTGTTCTTGCAAACCTTTTGGAAGTGGTTATACATCTTGCACTTGTTGCACTGCCTCCCAAAAGCAGGGCATTCCCTAGCTTCATGCGTAGTACCACACCTGCGGCACTTGTATTTTGAGCTGATTTTCCCTTTGGTATTCTTGTTTTCCTCAAAATGGCTTTGCTTTTCTCGTATCGACTTCTGCACTTTTCTTTTTATTGTTTGTACCTTGCGTTCTTCTTCATGCATCACCTTAATTTGGGCTTTTGCAACCTCATTGGCTCTGCATGTTTCCGTCGCTTTTTGAAGGTCCAGGTTGTCAATGTGTAGAAGTTTTTCTTGTAATTGCTTGCATCGCACACCCAGGACTATCCGATCTCTTATCATGGAGTCTGTTTGAGTGTCAAACTCACAGCTTTTTGATAGTTTTTTGACATCGTTAAGAAAATGGTCAAAAGGTTCCATTTCCTCCTGTTTTCGCATGTAAAATAAAAATCTTTCATAGACTACATTCTTTTTTGGGGTTACATATGCTTCTAGCTGTTTTATAACCGTGTCGTAGTCAGTTTTCTTATCATCTGGCAATCTTAAATTGTTGTAGATTTCAACACCCTCTTCGCCAATTATATTTAGTAGAATAGCACATTTTACCTTGGTGTCTTTCTCATTTTTTCCTGTCGCCAGCAAGTAGATCTCGAAATTTTGTTTGAATCTCCTGAAGTTTTCAGCTACGTTTCCCTCGAACGACAGCGGTGCTGGAATCCTAACCTCCATTATCCCAAATTTTTGTTACGCGGCTTACAGAGGAAGGGCCATTACTTCTTGCACAAAAGCTTTTTCTGGTAGTCACAATAGACACTTTTTGTTGGTTCTCAATCGACTTATTGCGATTTTACAGCCGTTTTTTACTTGTTGTTCATTTCCCCGACTGCGCCATGTTGTATCATTTATTAGAACTGTCAGTGGACATGTATCATACAGAGACGTGCTTACACTAATGATTATCTATCATACAACAGAGGTGTCTTCTTGTCATTTCGTTTTAATAACGCAATTTAACAGAGTCATTTTTTTTCTTGACCTATTAGTTAGTATTGTTAACAATTTCTGATGATGTAAGACCTTGAAATGGCATCGCCTGATCGAATGTTTTTGCCGATGGACCGAGCTCTGTGGACTAGTGGTTACCACGCCTGCTTAGTATTCGAGAGGTCGTGGCCGCCTTCTTTGATTCAGGTTTTTAGGTGGTTTTCCTGAGTCAACAGAGTACCTTCTCTGAAGCGAATGTCGGGGCAGTACTTCTCCACATTTCCTGGCCTCTCTTGCATTCTCCACCCATTCTGAAATATTCCCGTTATTGGCTGAAGGGGCCGCTAGCTGGGGGAATTTAAATGACCCTGAACCTTTACCTTTTTACTTTCCCATACCCATAGGTGTAGGGAAGTCTTGGAATCATGAAAATTTTGGAAATCGAGATTTTCACAGAAATATCCGTTTTGGGCCTCTAGGAACCCAAAAAAGTGGTTTTTAAAAAATGTCTGTCTGTGTGTGGGTGTGTGTGTGGGTGGGTGACGCTCCTACAGCCGAAAGTATTCCTCCGATTTTGATGCGCTTTGGAATGCGGGGGTGTATCGAAAATTCATCGACAAAATAAGCTTTTCAAAAAAATCCGAAACCGGAAGCGGAAGTTACGCATGTTTTTTTGGTATCACTGTTTTCGTGATTACAATTTTGAAAATTTTATCGCGGATAACGATAGAGGGTCATAAGACAAATCTGTTAGTTTTTTGCCGAACTCGCTAGGTTTAAAATGAAGGGCGCTATGATTTTTTGAAAATTTTGAGTTTAACGCCCTATTACTCAAAAACGGATGAATCGATTCAATTGATTTTTTTTTCTGAATAGTATATGAAGGCTAACATGAGGTGATATAAAAAGTGTTGTGAAAAATATTAAGGGGCCTAAATCACAAATTTTCAAAATTTTGGAAATTTTCTAAAAATCATTTCTCAAAAACTGCCCACAGGAATTTATTTAAACTTCATACACTGATAGACCCCGAAAAGGGATATCGATCTGTTTTTTAAAGAATCTCATGAATTATCTGTGGCGCCCTCTACGAAGCTTTGAAGTTTGAAAATTTAAACCCCTTTAATTAATAAACAAAACAAGATAGGTAGCTCGGGTTTTCACTGAATTGCTCAGTGCATAATGGAGCATATGAATATGCAAAAAAATATTACACTCGTGGATATATGTAAGCGCACCGGCCCCCTCCCTCCTCTATTTTTGAAAAATAATTTTTTTATTCTAACGGTTGTTATATTTTTGCGTCAAAGAATCTTTTTCCGCGAAAATAAAAAAATCGATTTTTTATGCCCTAGAAAATATAATTTCCAGGTACTTAGAAAATTTCACCTCGGTGCTACAGCCGTTTTTGAGTAAAATAATACATAAACAAGCCGTGTCCACTTGGCGCCATCTACAGAAGCTCGGTGGTCACGTTTTGAACTACACATCTTATAACATAAAATCGTAGCTCTCTTTGTTTGCGTGTAACTATGTTTGTTCGCTATCTCCTCCGAAGATACTGGACCGATTAAGTTGTACGATGGCTTAAAAGTTTGCTCATTTTCAGACTTAGATCGTAGGCCGGTTTTTATTTACAAAAAAGTGCGAAACAGTTATAATTTAATTAACTTCTCTAGGCAGCAGTATAATTTAATTAACTTCTCTAGGCAGCAGAGCGGAGCGCCTATCGCTGTCTACTATTAGCTCGGGTGCGCGCATTATTCAAACAGGAGAGTGTGGTTCTGCGGTAAGCGTGCTGGCCTATCACGCGGTAGCCCCGGGTTCGATCCCGTCGATGCATCTTTTTTTTAAATTTATATTAATGAATCTCTCTTAACTTTGCGAACCGAAACGGAGTTCGGGTGACTCACTAGTTCTTTTATATTTACCCGCAATTTACGTGAAAGTGTAAACGCTTATCACGGTGAAGACGTGAGTCATCGAGTTGAAATTTTGATATGTTGTAAAGACTGTTGAATAAAGACGATATGAACAGTTTCCAGTATGGGAAAGTCCAGGGAGGTAGTCACGTCCACTTTTTCTTTTTTGCTGATGCAGTGCATTCCTGAAGCTGGAAAATATTTCGCTGCATGGTGCAACACACTGGATGGAGAGTATAATGTTTTTACATAATAATTTACAAAAAAGAATTTTCAATATTAGATAGTAGTTATATTTTATACTCCACAATGATTATTTACATTTTATTGTTCATTTTTTATAATAAATATAAAATATTAAATATTGAAAGGAAATTCACTTTTGCCGATATATCGGCAAAAAGGAAGGCCGATATGACCGATACCGATATATCCCTAATTTGGCCGATATGCCGATACCGAGTATCGTATCGGTGCATCCCTACTACTTTGTCGTATTATTTCTAATTTGGAATTGTTTGGCAGATGTCAAATATTCAATGTTGCAATATGACATATTAATAAAACAAGTTCAAGCCGCTAGAATTGGACAAAAATCTGTTATAAGAGTTATCTCATTTTTTATTGGCCGCAACTGTACAGGGTGAGCGAAACTCGATGTCTCAGCTCTATTATAAGAAAAGGAAGAACGATAGAAAAAATATGAAAAGAGGTTCTTAAATGGGATTAAGTAAGGTCCATATTAAGCCATAATTGCATATTTTTCCATATTTGGAAGCTGAAGTAATGACGTCATCGAATTTGTTTTTCTCGAAAACATACATATATTTTGGCATTTTTAAAAAGAGCTATTTTTTCTGAACACATTTTGTGACGAAAAAAAATTTGCTAACTTCTTCCGTTCGAAAATTATAAGCAAATTTGTAAAAAAGTATTATCAAAAATTCGCAATTGTCACGATTTAAACAAGTAGCCTTTGGAAACAAATATCAAAGTCACATCTGTCAATAATTAAACTAATGGTTGACAAATATTGTTTTGTTGTTATTTGACTTTCAAAAATGTTTACGCACAACGAAAAAGTGGACATGTTATTAGTTTATGGGGAATCTCAGAAGAACTCTAGAAGAGCAGTTCAATTATACGCCCAGAGATACCCCGAACGTGTTATTCCAATTGACAGATGCGATTTTGCTATTTGTTTCCAAAGGCTACTTGTTTAAAACTTGACAATTGCGAATTTTTGATAATACTTTTTTACAAATTTGCTTATAATTTTTGAACGGAAGAAGATAGCAATTTTTTTTCTTCACAAAATGTGTTCAGAAAAATTAGCTCTTTTTAAGTATGGCTCCCAAGTTTCTTAATTTGTACCCAGGTCTATGGTTTTTCTGAGGATTGAGGGTATTATATTCAGGGCTAAATTAAGTACTTCAGCATACACATTTTTTTTATTCTATCTGGATCCTGAATTGAAAACAACTTTTATAACCTTGTATCTAATTGTATATAATGATCTCATTCATATGAACTTACTTCAGACATTGTTAAATGCCCAACTGTAACATTATGATACAATTTTCACCGTGAGGTATTGATGGACAAGGGATTAGAAGTAATTCTGAAACCATAAACCTTAGTGTAACAGGGCGTCATTTATGACATTTTAGTTTACTTTCAACTTTTTGTTAACCGAAATAGGTTGCCCTTTTGCGTTGTTGTAAAACGCTCTCTTTCAAAATCATTTATTATACTTAGTGATAATTATTATATTTTCGATATGTTTGAAAATGCATTGAGTACTACCTGGGAAACTTTAGTTTAATTAAATCTAACAAAGTGTAGCACGTGCACATTTTTCATTCCTTTTTTTTTGCTTGCTGATCAGCATAAAAACACGTACAAAAATATAGCGCTACTGCTGATGCATGAGAAGTAGTAGCTGAGTTGCTATTCCTGATTGTCTTAACAAAAGGTATTGACATTGACAGGTTTAAGCTGCTTGCTTCAGGTGACAGCGTATATATACCGGGTGAATATTCCAAAACCGAACATAGGCAATTAACATGGGAAAAAGGTTTTTCGCAGATTGCTGCTCCCCATTTTAACTTAGAGGGTTTATAATGACACCAATCGAAAGAATTTTTTTTCTTATCTAATAATATGCGAATTAGTTAATTTTCAGTTGTATTTCTTTATTATTTTATTCGAAAATAAACGGGGCTGCGCACGCTATTGGGCGGTCTATCCTAATCAATTTTCCACCATTTTTAGGCCATTCCGTTCTGTTACACACTCCGCCCCTGTCTCCCCCTGCCGTCCACCTGACCAAAGAAGGGGGCCCTCGGGGCTCCGCCCCTCTCCAAGGAGCCCTCGGCTCCGCCCCTCTCCAAGGGAGCCCCCGGGGCTCCACCCCTCCCCAAGAGACCCACGGGGCTCAGCCTCTCTCCAAGGGGGCCCTCGGGGCTCCGCTCCTCTCCAAGGAGGCCCTCGAGGCTCCGCCCTTCTCCAGGGGTGGCCTCGGGGATCCGCCCCTCTCCAAAGGGCCCTCGGCGCTCCGCCTTTCTCCAACGGCATAATGAATCTGTCACTTGAACGACGTTTGAATCTGTTTATTGTCTTACGAGTCATGGCTCAACATGATTTTCAGAATTGAATTTATTGCGAATTTTTGATAAAATAATGAGAAATTCAACTGAAAATCGTACGACACTCATTATGACCAATAGAAAAATTAGTTCGCGAGCCGTATCCAAGACAACAACAAAATTTCTTGGAAATTTTTTGTAGGTAGACATTACTTCTTTTTAGGGTTTGTGTCGTTCGATTTTCTTACCGAATCTGCATTCGAGCATTAATTCATATCCGGGAATTATTTTTCGTGCATTCAACAACGTCCTAATTTGCCCTTGCGTCCCGCTCGGGCAAATTAATACGACGTTGTTGAAACGCACTCAAAAAAATTTCCGGAAAGAATTAACGCTCTTATGAGATTATATGTGAAAATTAACTAATTCGCATATCATTAGATGAGAAAAAAAATCTTCTTTCGATTGGTGTCATTATAAACCCTCTAAGTTAAAATGGGGAGCAGCAATCTGCGAAAAACCTTTTTCCCATGTTAATTGCCTATGTTCGGTTTCGGAATATTCACCCGGTATATGGTCCTGTGAATGTAGCTTCCCACTAGGAAACAATAAGGCATATACTTAATCCTCTCCTATAACTAGTGATTACTAACAACAACAAGCTTAAATTTTGCTTTTCAATTGTAATATGATATCGACGTGTAGGCAACAAACAATGCAGCTTAGCGGATCTGCGAGAGTTATTGTATTATACATTACTGGAAGTAATGAGCGAAAAGTTGTTAAGATGCACACTGAGTTTAGTGGTATAACTATTATATAATATATACGAAATGTAATGGATTTTAAAAGTCCATTGCACGTATTAAGTAAAGTGTATACCTATCACTCATCACTCATATCGGAGTAATGTTAACCGAGTCCTAACGCATTATACATTGCAATTTCAACGTTCAGTAATCTCAATGTAATAGCTTTTGGGAATGCATTCTTAGCAGCAGTGAAATTGCGTCCATTGTTTGTTAATTTCAAATCACTATTCAAAGTTCACAGATAAATTTTAAACGGTATAACTGCAGTGATTCATTAAAACGCGTATGAAAGCGGGGAATTAATTCGGTAAATAATCTCAACCGTACAGAAAACAGAATCATTAACTAATAAGAATAGTTATATCAATTCGTGTTCCGGCAAAGTAATTGAGTTGAGTTGCATACATATTTATTTGAATTATCTTGGCTCTAAAACCATTGAATTTTGCGGTACACATCAAGTGCACCGTTTTTATGTGAAACAATTAATAGCTATATGTTACAAGTACGAAATTAAGGACTTTTGGACGAGCCGCAGTTTATGGCCAAGCGAGCGCGACGAGCCCAATAAAAGCCCGCTTTCGTGCGAGTTACATTCATAATTTTTGGTTCTACTGCTTTTGAAGCGTGTTTTCTAATTAGAAAATCACAGTTCAATCCAGGAAGTCGGGTAAAGTCGAGGTGATCATACTGCAAAATGGGAGGTCTATTTTGATTTCCATTAATGGAAATGGTTATTAGTTTTTGTTGCTATGGGTATTACTGCCGAAAACTAAAAGTTACTAGTAAAAAAATCTGTAAAAGGCTTTACCCAGAACTTCCCTCGTCGACATCGTGACACTAAATAATTCGTATGTGAACGTTGTTATTGTAACGTTTTTACTCTTTTGTGACATTATCCTGTAACGGTTGAGTCGTATTTTCGGCAAATGTAAAGCCTGGCCTATGTGAAAGTTATTCTTTCTATTTCAAAATTAACCCAAAAATAAACAACTTTATTTTTTTAAGGTGCTCACCCTGTATATATTTCTATGAAATTGTAACGGTTTCATGCGAGGTAGATATATAATATGTGTGAAAAATATCGTCTTCCTTCGACAAATAGTTTTTGAGCTATACTGCCAACAGACAGACAGACGGAATTAAGAAAACCTCTTTTTCGCCATCTAGGGACCTTGAAACGTGAAGATCTTAAGAAATCTCGGAAGGTAATTTTTTCGTGATTACAATATGTACTTCCTTCGTCTTTCGGACGAGGGAAGTAAAACCACTTTTTACTCCCACGAGTTTTCGACCGCTAAACGCTGCCGAAATTGCTAGCTTTTCGATGGTAGAACAAAATAGTATATTATGATAATAGTGTGTAAGTACGCTTTTAAAGCAACGCGCGACGAGTTTAAGAGCACGACGCGAAGCGGAGTGCATTTAACGTCTCTAGTGCTGTAATGGCACTTATACACGTTTATCAGACGCTACTTTTTCTACGATCGTAACAGAAATATAATAACTTAGTTCGGTGACACTTTTTCCGTTACATTGTGTTAGGTATTCTAGGTTACGTTGACATTCAAATTTACGGCAAAACGTGTTTTAGTATAGTATTAAAACACGCCACCATTGGCAACGTGCGAAAAAGACGTAATTCGGGCGCTAATATTAAGAGTGCTACAAACGTTACTTTTGACACTAGAAACTGTTCAAAAAGTTGTCATTTTGACACGATCGTAGGAAAAAAATTTTTTTCGTACACTAGTATTGAAAGAGCTACTTTGCCGTACAATTTATTAATTAGAAAATTACACTTTGAAAATCTTATTTATTTATTTAGAATAAGAATAACAACATGATACAGTCCCAATTACAGTTATTCATACAAAAAAAAAAAAATGCGGTATTGGTACGGCAAAGTGCTACTTTGCCGTACGAATTTTACTTGGCCGTACAAATACCGCAAAGTGTACCATTCTAATTAATACATTTTACGGCAAATTCAAATGAGGGGATAAATTTATTATTCCGTTTTGTATGCTAGTATACGAAAATAGTATATTAAAACACGAGTTTTATAAAACTTGTATTTCGACACGAGCCCAGTTTGCAGCACGACTGCCGAAGGCAGGAGTGCTGTGAAGGACGAGTGCTCGGAAGTTTTATAAAACGAGTTTTTTATGTAATGTTTTCTAATTTGCAAGTTAAATACCGTTTTACTGCAAATAAAATCAATTTTGGTAATTTAGGGAATTTTGTAACAGTTGGTAACAGTTTTATTGCAAAGCATACATTTAAAACAAAATTTTAAATTTGAATCAAGTAGACTCACCATAAATTTCATTTTTCGCAAGCGTTCGCACGTGAAATTGTTAAATTAGTGTGGATGAGTGTTTCACAATGAATTCAGAAATTTCCTGCACTCCGCCAGAAATACGGCAAATTGCCGAAAATGCTACGGTAAATTTACTGTCATTAGTGTCATTGGCTATAACCTTAAACTCACACTGACATTTCGTGCAATGTCACCAACGGAAAAAAAGTTGATTTCTGGTTTGGTAATGGTTCATGACCGCACTCAAAATGGATGCGGTAACGGCTTTGTTAAGACAGCAAATTAGAAAAAATATTATACGAAACTCGTATGAAAGTGGCTTTTCCATACTCGTCCCGAAATTCCGGACTCGGCCTAAGAGCCTCTTCTGGAAACATCTCACTCGTACTGAAAAGCTCCGCTTTCTATACTTGTAACGTAAATTACTATTTTCTAATTTTGACGTACAAAGTGTCAATTTTCAAAACTGACTGAAGTTTCGAAGCGTCACACTTTTCACAAATTAGTTATGAAATGAAAATATTTCACAACTAGTAATGAAAAGTGCATCGAATTGATATACAAGAAAGCGAAAACGTGCCTACTTGACCTTCAATTGATTGGCATATATTTGGCATAACATTTATAATTTTATCACTTTAAGGTCTAAAGAACAATTTTTCTCAAAATAGGAAAAAATCTCGTATAGAACACGCTAGGAAATGCGATTTTGTGTAACTTGTGTAACTTTGCGAGATCTAGCTATGCTCGTCCCGCATATTTCCACACGTTACACAAAATGAGGCATTTCATAACTGGTTTTATAAATAGCTATTAAGATATTGTACCTGCGTTATCAAAAAATGTGAAAATAGACATTATCAGCTGAAATGTCAAATCGAATTAAGTGAGCTAGTGCCCCCTACATATAGACATAATTTCATTCACATGAGAATTTGAGAAAATTAATTAAACTATTAAACTTACGTAAACTCGAGTTTTAAGGTTTGAAGAAAATCTACAAATAAAAACTTAACTTCTCCGACGTATGTTTTGAAGGGCGCATATTTACTAAAGTTTAGTGTTAATCTATTTTGATGAGAAATAATATCCTCATAAATCATAGACAGTGTCTGGCTCATTCTTTTCAGAATACCCTGTATATTGTTTGTAACATTATTTAATATACCCTAATACACAGTACCTGTATACAATTTTTAATATGTCTTCTTAGGTTCATGGCTTTTCTCCTGGATATTTTTGTTTTTAATTCAATTTTATTAGTATTTCTTTTCATTACCTTATCTGAAGTCAGCATCAACATTTTATTGTGGAGGCTGCTGCACATCGCTCTTTAAACCATTATAGTGAATAGTGACCGCCTAAAAGTAGGCATCAAACGGGAAACATTTTCATTTTTGATTTTACAAAAAAAAAACTTTGTTCTTGTCTGGAAATCTATTTAGCCTCTATCAGATATACAAGTCATTTTTACTTAGTTAGAAAATGGCGAAATCTGAAAAGTGCTATTTTTGCGAAATTGCTCAAGTGTTAAACCAGATTTTTTGTGGTGTGTTATAGCTAACTGAGCAATCTCAAGCCCAGAAAACATTTTTCTTCAATTTCCACAAAAATTTATTTTTAAATGTTTGAAATATTTTTTAAAATTTCACATACCAACATTTTCAAAATTCAAATTCTTTTAGTTAAAAACTAAAAATTTGTAATTGGAAAAAGCTTTTTTTTTAAATTTTTCTAGGCTAGTAAATGCATTTTTCACAATTATGTTAAAAACATGTTTGCCTCATTTGTAATCCTTTTTCAACCACCTCTAATCGTCAGAGTTTGATTTTCCAAAAATAGTATATTGTAAACGTAGGCGGTAAAGTGGCTATTTTCCAGGACGAAAGAAGATATGGCTACTTCGTGAGGCCTGGAAAACCACTTTACCGCCATGGTTTACATATTATGTTTTGTCCTACACTATCAGAAAGCTAAATATGTTCAAGATAAAAGTAGTTTTATTTAATAAGTAATTCAAACACATAAATACATAAGGGGCGGCTGTGGAAATTCAAACGTATGAATAATATGTTGGTGGCACTGTAAGTCTATGTCAAATTCGAGCTTATCAGGTTAGGTTATCCGTCAGTTTTGACACAGACTGACGCAAAACCTAACCTGCTAACGCGTCGAGCATTAAATTCACACGTGGAAGGAAATGAATACCTTTGCTCCCTAGATATATAAATAGCTATTTTCCCCTTTGATGCCAACTTTTTGGCGATCATTGTATGTATCACATGCTACTGCGAGCAGTGCGGTGCTGAAAAACTATTGATATCTAAATATCTTATATTATAAGAGTTGATGCCGGCCGTCCGACCGTAAGCACTGGCGCGCGCACATGCCGATCGTAAGCACAAGTGGCGAGACCGTCAACAGCAAGCATTTGTATTGTTAACGCTGGCAGGGCCGGACGTAGGCTGGCTACCAGCTTAAGCAAGCATTTTTATTGTTAACCGTTATTTTACGCTGGCAGGGCCAGACGGAGGCTGGCCACACGCGTTCTAGTATTATCCATATACTCGTAGCGTTCTTCGAAGTATAATCTCCCTCGCACCGTTCACATGCCGATATAAGCCCCGGAAAGCCTGTTTAATCTTACCGCAGATCTCAAGTTGTGATGGACGTATTCGGTATACATTTTTTCCGCCAAACGCTTCTCCAAAATGGTCCTAATGGTTTCACTGCTGATTCCCAGTTCCTGCTCCATTTTCAATATCAGTCGTCGATCGTTAGTCACAAGTTGTCGGACTTTTTCGGGGTTTCTCGCTGTGGTCGGATGAGGAGGCTTAGGATCAGGAAACTTCAGGAAACCGGACAAACCGTTCGAAAACAGGAGTACGGGACCATGTTCACCCTCTGCTCCTTTTCTGGCTTGTGGCCCACGTGACACATACACTTAACTTGTTTACCCACATGCACAGCTATCATACAAGTTCTGACAGGATGCTGCTTCAGCTATGTGTAGACGAGAGTTTCAGCTACCATTTACATATTATTGGGGAACAAGCAGTTTATTATAGCATCCTCCTTGGTGCGAGACCCGTTTCATATTTGTTTCACTTTGTATCTTTATGTAAAATATATCAGTATACTTGTTGATAAGCTTAAAATTTGTTTGCAAAATTCTTTTTAGTTGCCACTTTTTAAGACGTATTTTTAACAGATTATAATCAGCAAGCTAATCTTTTAACACTGCAGAATGTATTTACTATTATTGCTGGTAATAGTCGAATCGTTAACACACCATATAATCGAAGTAAAGAAGTCTGTAATTTTGATAGCGCTGCACTTACACCTTACAAATTAAATTACTTTGACTTTATAGAAATGTAACTAATTTTATAAAAAGAAAATCAACTTCTTACGATTGCTCTTTGATAGAGCTGACTGGAATGTGTACATAGTTGTGATATGGTTTGCAGTAAAGATGGCTGATGTGAAATTTTTTATAAAATATTTCGTAGTTATAGTAGCATACTATTCTGCTTAAAACTGCGACTTTTAACTACTATAACATTAACAATTTTTCCAGCGTTATTACTAATTTTCTACACCAAATTCGTTCATTATTATTTACTAATCCAGTATTGCTGCGACAGCTTTTTGTAATACAGTTTTTCTTTGTTACAGACGGACAGTGAAGTGGCATGTGAAGAAGCAGCAAGGTTAACAGCAGAACAAGAAGGAGACGCGGGAGATGAAGATGCGCTTTCGTATTGTGACTATCACGATATCCCACCGCCCCCAGATGGGGGTTACGGTTGGGTTATCGTGTTTGCTTCGTTCATGTGTAACATGATTGTGGATGGGATCGCTTATACTTTTGGGGTTTTTCTAGGGGAATTTGTTAGGTATTATGAAGAACCAGCGGGAAAAACTGCGTGGGTTGGTTCGTTATTGTCGGGAATGTACTTAAGTGCTGGACCTTTAGTAAGCGCACTGACGAACAAATTTGGATGTCGAACCGTCTGTATAGCGGGTAGCTTGATCTCAACGACGGCGTTCGTACTTTCCACGTTTAGCCCTACCGTTAATACATTAATGGTTACGTACGGTGTAATGGGTGGCTTCGGATTTGGGTTGATTTACCTTCCCGCGGTTGTCTGTGTGGGATACTATTTTGAAACCAAACGTTCATTAGCTACCGGTATAGCTGTATGTGGTTCTGGCGTCGGGACATTTGCGTTTGCCCCATTGGCAACTATGTTGCTCGAGTCGTACGGTTGGAAAGGTGCAAATATAATTCTAGCTGGTCTGATTTTGAACTGTGTCATTTTTGGCGCACTTATGAGACCTTTAGAATACCCCAAATCGTCCAATGTAAAACCACTTTTACAACGGATGGCAGAAGAGCGCCGTTTCCAAATGGAACGCGGTAGTATAGGAGGTTCATATTTCATGGTCCAGCTCCCCGATGGGACGATGGAAAAACGTATGAAACAGCACGTAAACATTGATCCCGGTGTTCATTCGAGCCTAAACTTGGACCAGTTAGCACCAGGAACTCCGATTACTCCTATACCAACCGTTCCTACCCTGCCCACCATCGCCGAAGGTCCAGTGCTTGACCATAACGGCAGTTCCGGGGATTCTAGTACTGCAAGTGCAGCAGAGCTGAAAAATAATCTTGCTAAGAATCCTAGAATTGACGAACTGAAAGGCCAAGAGGGCGGTAGAGTGCGGCGAGATTCGGCAAACGATGGTACTACGGAATTTCCAGAAGGAAAAGGTGTAATGCCTCGCAATGCCAGCCAACCTGCGTTTACTACACATGTTCAGGGACTTCCCAAAAATGGATCTGTCCCATTTTTTGATCGTATACGCAAAACGTCTCTCAGCGAACGCTATAAACCAACACTTAATCCAATTCGTTCATCTTCAAGAGGCACTATGAATTCCAACGGTGAATTGCGCAAGAGCAATATTAGAATGTCTAATTCATCTTTTATGGGCAGCAGAAACAATAACGCAGACGATATGGTAAGTCTAGTAAAGAAATTATTACTTATAAAAAAGGAACGACATACTTTTGTAGCGGGTATACACTGCCACGTGCAGCGACAATAAATAACCCCTGCGAAAAGGGATAAAGGATGCAGCGCAGTAAATCGTGGAGGAGAAACTTACGGTGGATTGCTGACCGTTATACACCGGATTGCTGACCGTTATACACCACAAATCGGCAAGAGGCGCGCGTGATTGACCAGCTTTATAAACGCAATATAAAGAGGGTTGCTAGTGATTGGCAATATCCAAAGACGCAGTGTCAGTACGCGCAGTTATCAACGCAAGTACTACAGCAGCAATGTTGTGACACAGCGATGGCGTTAAAAACGCTCCGCGGGGATTATCATCTCGCAGACAGATGTTTATCTAGAAAGGGCCAAAGCCAATATAACCCTCGAAGGCACAAAGAGTTCGTTGGCTCAATCAGAAAGATGAAATAAGCCCAGAACACCCGAGACGGAGGCCATACATTTCTTCGTTGACGCAAAACCCTCTGAGACACAATGGCAGTTAGCACTTTCGATTGCAAGGGATTCCAACCCAGCCAATAGTCTAGTCCGGGCTTTAGTAAATTCTTAACTAGCGCAATCGGATAGAGCGAAATATAAAAACGACTAAAGGCAAGGAAGGAGTATTCTTTACGTGGTCGTTTACCGAGCTCTGTCTTGACAGTCGTAATTTTTTACTGTTAGAACGCTGGTTATTAATCGCGCACTATATTTATTTTTGTTCGTAATTGTACATTGATGTGTATGTGTGTAATTTATATTAAATATTATTAAGTATTTTTGTTATCCCCAACGTTTTATTATTTCTATTTACGTGACTGTAAACTAGCAACTGCATAATCACGTCAGGATCACCATTACGGGTGGTCGTTACACTCACGTAAATGGAAATAATAAATACGTTGTGAATAACAACAGCACTTGAATAAAATTTAATATGATTTTCACCGTATAGTAATCCATTCAAAATTAAGTAAAAACATAAATATAATGCGCGATTAATAACTAGTTTGCTAACAGTAAAAGTCTCGAGTGTTAAGACAGAACTCGGTAAACGACCATATAAAAGATGGCGAATGAGAATGTCTCGTAGTGAATCTTTATCGCGTATGCCCGATTCTTGCCTCTTATCGTGTTTAGATTTCCCTCTGTCCGATTGCGTCAGTTGTGATTTTATTGGTCCCGTGACTCAACTATTGGCTGGGTTTGAATCCCATGCAATTGAAAGTGTTCACTGCCATTGTGTATCCGACGGTTTAGCGTCAGCAAAGAACTTTATGGCGACCCGGGTGTTCTGGTCTTGCTTCATTTTTCTGATTGCGCCAACAGATTCTTTATATCTTTAGGAGTATATTGGTTTTGACTCTTTCTAGGTAAACATGCATCTGCGAGATGGGAATCTCTGCGGCGCGTTTTCGACGCGCCTGCGGCATCCGAATTCTGCAAGGCGTGGTTTGTCGTACTTGTATTGATAATCGCGCGTACTGACACTGCCTCAGCGGATGTTGTCAATTACTCGCCACCCTCTTGTTACTACGTATACAGGGCATGTCAATTACTCGCGCCTCTACCGATTTCGTAGCGAACCTCTTGTAATGTATGACGACCAGCAAATCCACAGGAAGTTTCACCTCCAGGATTTATTGTGCCGCATTCTTCAGCATTTTCGTGGGTGTTATTTATTGCCGCTACACATAGCAGTGCATGCCCACTACACTTTAATGAAACCAGGCACAGTTAATAGACACACACTGTTTTTATTTAATTAAAATAATATAGATTTTTTTAAATATGTATTTAGCATATGCAGATTGGTGATGGATAATGTGAACATACAAAACCAATTGAGCTAGAATACAGTTTATGGGCTTTGTATGCGTTAGACAGAAATACACTAATATGCAATTCACATCTAGTATCCGCAGAGTCAAAGTGTCTATTTCTGTTCAACGCATGCAAAGCCCATAAACAAAATTCTTAACTCATTTGGTTTTGCATGTTCACATTATCCACCACTAAGCTGAATACGTAATTTTTATACTGAATTAAATGACCTTAAAACATTTGTATACGGTTCAGAAGGAGTAGTTTGCAAAAACAATGTCTACTGTGTAGCGATTTGCGCCACGCAGCATAACAATTTGGATATTAAATCTTGAGTGTTAAATGACTGGATCCAATAATTAGTATTACTTTAGAGCTAAAGTGTGCATTGGTTTGCAAAAAATCGTGTACGCCTATTTTTTGTTAGATTAAGTCGATCTTGAATTTTTCATTTGCCTGCGTCAAAAACGTTATATGCCAAGATTGACAGAAAACAAGAAAAATCTTATTGTTTGTAAGTTAGAGAAGGGATGATATGTAAGAGCAGTGGCAAATAATTATGACCTAAATAAAAATACTTGATTTTTAAGGTGTACGCGATTTTTTTGCAAGCCAGTATACAGGCATAGCTTTTGTATACAGAAAAATACTACATACTATGGTACTATGAAGAACAATAGTGTGTTGTGAGTTTTTTTTTCACTTCAAAAAGTTATTTACACTTAGCTCTAAAATAATTATGGAGCCAGTAATTCAAGATTTAACATTGAAATCGATATGCTATGTTGTGCAAGGCATCACCCGGTATATGCCAAATTGCAACAAATTTGCTGTATTTATAATTATAATCTTAATTCAATAAAAACCTTTCTATTACCCTTCTTGGTGCTGTGGCTCCTTTAAGGGGAAATTTAGAACCCATTTAAAATATCGTAAAAGAATAAAAGCTTAATTTCGATAGTACAAAATTTCGTATTCACATCTCTACGGTTAGTATACGCTTCTACATAATGTCCTTGAATTTTAACGACGAATAGTAAAACTTAAATATTTGAAGAAATCACACCAACGCACTTAACGCATAAAGATACTTTTTTGGTGTTTTTTGTGGGGAACTTGGTGAAACTAGACAGATATTTCAGAAAACACCTTGTCTCTCATCTTTATTTTGACAATCGTAATACGTATATTAACTCCGTCAACTGATATTTTTTTAATTTGTTCAGGTTGCACATCTGAGATCATTATTCTTTTTTATAGCCCTATAAACCCTGACGAGCTAAATCAATCAATCTCACCAGATATATTGACTGTTTTCAACTAATTTGTGAGCAGATGCTTCTCACAACAAACATACGATTACGTGCTTACTCTTTATTCAGTGATAACAGTAGACTATATCTTACAAAAAACATTGTTTTGAAAACATATTGTTGTTTTTTACTTATAAAAATGTCATTAATCAAGAAATTATGGAATTTTTAAAATTGTTATAACTTTTTGTGTAATTCCAATTTTTATGTTTAAAGTTAAACCATTTTTAAAGCGGCACCACATAATAACTGAAAGTTTTTATACTAATGTTTACTATATGTGTTACTACTGCTTGTGCGTGCAGAATCTGTACGAAGTTATGAGTTCATTACTGAACACACAAAAACACATTTAAATAGAAAAGTTGGCCAGTGCTAACTAAATTATTTTTAGGTTTTTCATTCATTTGGTGTTAGGCACAAAGCATAAAAATAAACATCATCATAGGAACACAACACATTACTTCGACACGAAGTGGACGAAGTATTGAAATTCCCTCATATCGAAAACCACTCTAAGTCAAATATCTCTAAAATTCGAGCCAACCGACTAATGAACCCACTATACCAAATCTCCGTCTCGGCTGTGCGGATCTTTTGGTGAAGATCCCAGCCCACTAGATCAATCCCCCCCGTATTGGGGGGTGCCTAAACGTGCTGTGCGGGGGATGTATGTTCGTATGTGTACACGATTCCGGTCGCCAGGAACCTTCATGAAGTCTTGGATCGTTTTCATACGATAGGTCTTCCGAAAATGAAGACAACATCAACTTTTGAGCTATGGTCATCGGCAAAAAAATTTTTTGTTGTTTTTTTTTTAATAAATAACTGGTTCATAGCATTTCATTGTATTAGCGAAACGGAGTGATGCTGAGTATCGAAGTATTCTTGGAAAGCACGGAAGGGCGCTTTTTCTTGGGTGGGGGGTACCGTATATTTTTTGTAATCATTTACAGTTATTTGTAGAGCGTTTGTTTTCACCCGAAATCCTCAGACATTCATATTTAGAATTACTAGATTTTGAGCGTTAATATTAAAACGAAACATCAACATTTGTTAATATTTTACATACAATGCGTAATAGAAATTTAGTGGTAGTAACTCATATTATTGATATAAAAAATCTGGTGTGATACACGCACACAACTTCCTTTTACAGTGATCTTATAATTAGGCAAACATTTTATTTTTATTTTGTAAGCATTTTTCAAACATTTTCAAAAATTCTGCAGAAACCGTACAAACTAGAGCGTTAGTGCAAGAGACAAATTTTCTATATAATTTTAAGATGAATTCAAAAATGTAATAAGTACCGGGTGTTCTATTTATAAAAGTAGTTAATTAAAAAAAAGAAAAAAACTAAAGCAACCCATTTTAGAGGTATTCAACTGGAAAATCGCCTATCTCACATCAATACACATTAAAAATGTAATAAAAATGTAACGTTTCAAAAAAATAGTTTCTTCAAAAGCTTGCTGTGGCATCTAGATGATACACAAAACTTATATATGAAGTTTCAACGCCATATCTCTTTTCGTTTTTGAGATATTCTGTTCACAGACAGACACACAGACAGACCAATGAACAAAAACCTGTTTTTTGGGTCCAGGGGACTCTAAAACGTGAAGATCTCTTGAAAACTCAATTTCGAATTTTTGGGGTGAATCCAATATTTCCTGTAAAAGGAAGTAAAAATATGGTGTTCTCAATATAAGACCTGGTATATTTTGATATAAAATTGTTAACTATAACAGAAAATTACGTTTTAATCCATTTACGTTGTATGGAACTGGCAGAAATTGAAGCCATATTTTAAGCCATCGTTTTATTACATATTTTGTTATGTAATATTTATATATTAGGTTTAACGAATACATTCAGTAATTAAATTAGGGTGTCTTGATTGAAAAAACCAGTTTCGCAAGTTAATACACTCGGGAGAATTTAAAAAAAATATTTGAAAGAAAATTGTTATCGTTTATACTTACTGATAAACTGAGCAAACCGAATGAAAACGACAAAATATAAAACGAGATTTAAACTAAAACAACAGTCCAGAAGTAATGGCGGACATAATCGTTTCTCAGTCAATCCAGCTCATATATCTAATACTTACTATATTGCTAACGGCTATGAGTGGGAAACTTACCAAGGAAGTGAGACAGACAACCAACTCTTCAATGTATAATGGTGAGCTGTGTGCAAGCGCGGCGGCGTCGTCCGGCCAATGGGGAAGTGGTCAAGTTTAAAATTCGCTTCTAAAGGCGGAGTTCGAATTCTCACGCATGCGCACGAGACGCGTTATACTCTAAGTGAGACTATGTCGGCGCCGTAATGTTTTCTGACGTTTCCGGGCCCTACTAGCAATATATGTGTATTATATATATGATCCAGCTACGTACAACCGACCTACTAATAGCAATATTATATTGAAACTTAGTACTCATGTGTGGGCTAAACGTAGTATAGTTAGCGTTCTCAATAATTTTATATTGGTCGTTCAATGAGAAAACAAGTTGGAAATTGGCCTAATTTGGATTACTGAGAACTAACACCTATATTGTGGGATAGAACATCCGTCTTGTTTTTGTGCGGACATATTTTAAAGTAAAAGTTAAACATTTATGTGGAATTTTTAATTCACTGTTAAAATTGTTTTGTACAGGGTGTTTGTAGATCGCTAACCTCGTTAATAATAGAGATATCGAAAAAAACTTCTTTTATTTTAAATTTAAACTTACAAATTGACGTAAAGCAATAAGCCATGGATGGCTTCCTAGTTTTACGTAGTGATACACGATTTTGGTTTTCTAAATAGAACACCCCGTATATTTTTAGATATTTGAAATCAGCGCTAAAATTACTTTATTGTAACATGCTTAGGTAAATTAAAATGTTTGACATTATTTTTTAATGAAAACATTTTTTCACCTGATGTCCGTGACTTGCGCAAAACCATTGACAATCGAACAAGAAATTTAAAACAAATTCCACTTGGCTCTAAAAGTTCCTCATGACCAAACGTACTAAAACAGTTGACAACTCATATTGTTCCCTTAAAAGAAAACGTAGTTTTCAATTGTTTTAAGTAAATTAAGTAAGTAAATTAAATTTATTGCTTAAAGAATACATAGTTGCTTAAAAATAATATAACAAAATTAAATCATGAAAAAACATAGGATTAAGATAAATAGATACATAAAAACTAACTACATTTCACCAAAACAAAAACTCTTTTGGAACTAATAAAAAATAAAAAAAGTGTGCTATTTTCCTGAGTTGAAGTATATAATAAAACCAAAAATAAATAAATTTTGAGTCTTTATCAGATGTTAGTGTGATATTGTTATATTAAATTTAAATTCACTTTTTTCTTTTAATAAATAAACCGTTCTACATAGCCCCAAGCTGTGCGTAGAATCGGTGTTTTGTAATTTACCGTGATATTGGCTAGATCAAGCGCAAATCCTATGTACACTTACTATTTTATGAATTTAATATAACTAAAAGTAAGCAAACGACACGCATACACATGACCCATATCTACTCTAGTTACATAAAATAAAATAAAACTCGACTGAATTCTCCTAAGCAGATGTTCTGATATTTCAGGGTGGTTTATGAAATAGTTTTTCAATGTTTTTGTAAACATATACGGTCTACTTTGTTTCACTTCGCTTGGAATGTTATTATAAATGTTAGGCTCCCAGTAGCTAAAAGACCTCTGCGAGTATGTTTTGTAAAAGAATGGAACTTTAGAAATTTCCTGTTTTGATCGCGAACTGGAGTATTTTTGAATCTGAAAAAATTTACTCTTGAAAAAAAATATTTTACACACTGTGGTGCAATATAAACTTTTTAAATTTAATATATGTAGGTCTATAAAAAGGAGCGCTGTGTGAGTCAGTGGCGATACCTTCGCTACACATCTAATGAAAGATTTTTGAATTACAGTCAGTGGATTGAGAGTTGTGTTGTAAGTTCCCCCCCTCCCCCAGATAGAAATCCCATAATTCAGCAAAGGCTCAACTAGAGCTAGGTACATCATCCGCAAGATATATTTCGGAAATACATTTCTAACAAAATAAAATCGATACCTAATAAATTGCAATCTTTGCAAGAGTGCACTAACATGGTCTTTCCAAGATAAATTTTCTTCTAGTATGATTCCTAAATATTTAATTTTATTTGTTTGTTCTGTTTCTGGGCAAGTACAGTTTTGTTTACAAATTATAGATGAATGGAATTTAGGATTTTGAGGAAATACTTTCTTATGCTTTAGATGAAAATGTATATATTTTGTTTTATTAATGTTAATGGACATTCTGTTATAACTAAACCATTTATGTAATATGCTTATGTCATGTACCATGTCACTGTAATTTGTATTATTATCTCGGTTTGCATACACTAGTGCAGTCTCATCCGCAAATGTAAAAATTGTCCCCTTAAATGGGCCTGTGCAAAGATCATTTATCGCAACAAGAAATAAAATAGGACCCAAGACAGAGCCTTGGGGAACACCACGAGAGATCGCCTTAAAATTGCTGTACGAGATTCCTACTTTAGTACATTGTTCACGGCCTGTTAAGAATGAATTGAGCCACCTTTGTATATTGTCTCTAATTCTCGCAGAGAATAGTTTTTCCATAAGTATATCAAATGACACAGTGTCAAATGCTTTCCTTATATCCAGAAAAAGGCCTGTTACATTATTTCCTCGGTCAATAGATTCTATAACTAAATTTGTAAATTTAACGAGAGCCAACTCCGTACCTCTGTTTTGCAGTGCGTTTTCGATTATTAGTGACTTTGCGTAAGTCATGGCCTACTTTGATAAATAAAATTTCTTAATTTAAAAAATAATGAGTTCCAAAATGTTAGTTTAAGCTTCCTACCATAAAGCATTTTAGTTCAAATATCTAAAAATATACAGGGTGTTCCATTTAAAAACCAAAGATGTGCACCACTTCGTAAAAATAGGAGGCATGTCATAAATTTGTTTACATCAATTTGTAGGTTGAATACACTAGCATTTAAAAAAAATTAAGTTTTTTCCATATTTCTTTTATCAACGAAGTTACGGACTATCTAGCGATCTACGAACACCCTGTATATAAATAATAAATTTTGTTAAATTCTAACTAAAAAATACATTTTTGACCTATTACTCTTCTTGTGAAATGACTGAATACTTCGTTGTCATAAGCAATTTTTGTGATCAGTAAACATACATATATCGCCTAGCTAGACCGTTGGAGAGGTTAAATAGTTTGAAACTCATGTAATATTTTTTTCCACAACGATTTATGGCATATGAGTAGGTGCATTGTGCTGCAAAACACGGTTGAGATATTGTATCACATATTTTTCAGACATTTGTGTACTGATTTTCTGCCATTGTTTTGCATACTCTGAATATGCGGAGAACGTTCTGGAAGTTGCATTTCTTTAAAAAAATAGTTAAGGCTCGGTCCATACTACATATTTTGTATTTTTTTAAATAAAGCTTGCCGGAATGGAATTTTTCACTCGTTGATTTTAAACTTCAGTGGTTGTTTCAGGGAAGTTCTAATAAATAATTTAATAATAAATTCAAAATTAACAGCGAACTGATTTGACTTTTGTGTAGTGGTAATGGAAGATACCTACCCAGCGGATCACACGGAACGTAACGTTGCATTTTCCAATCTGTTGTGATAGACCTGCACGAATACATTTCTGCCTTCTCAGGGCCACGTTATTATTTATTGATTGAACTTGATTCATTGAACTTTCCGAGACGCTTTCTTTGTTGCGACGATTAGCTTCATTTCAATATTCTGTCGGATTTGGTTGTGTGCCAAGATCGGTGTTTGTTTCTCTTATTCGTTTTGATTATCATGATTTAAACGCTGGAAACTATCTGTAAATTCAGAATAATCGCATTTTCCGTTATTACTATTTGCTACCTAATGTTTTAAAAAATTGCTGGAAATTACCAAAATGTTATCCAGTTGTAGTTGAAATAAGAACAGATTTGATTTTTGTGTACCTATCCGTATCCACATGTATTAGTTAGCGTTAATTCTCCTTGTTAAATTTTGGATTTTGGATGGAGGGTAAGCCAAGTTGACGCGCACTTGGGCCGCATGGTGACACAATTAATTTTGTATATTTCCTATTATTAACGATTTAGGTTTGGGTTTCCTATAGGCTTGCAGACTGGTTTTAGCATGGTTTGCGGTAGCATTCTTAATGTTGTGCCTATAGATGATATTATTGAATTGAAAAAACAATGCAGATACGATAAAACGCTGAGGAATGTAGTCCAATAGCTAGTTGCAAGGTGTGAATTTGGAATAAAATAGAATGCATCTTTGAAAAATAATTTCAGCAATTTCATTTTGATTACTCATGTCGTTATGTCAAGTTGAAAGTGCACTAATTCAGATTACTCTTCGAAGAGCACATGGTGAACGCATGCTGGAACTGTTTCTTTAACATATGAATTCCAAATTATTCGCCAGTTTTTATGATATACTTCACAGGTGTTTTAAAATTATGAAAATGCTATCCTATTAAATGATGTTGGGCCATACCAAAATAGCATTTAAAACATATCTGTGCGAGTAATGTATTCGTTCAAATACAAATAAATAGAAATGAACTATATATAGGGTGTAAACGGAAATGCCATACATATGGAAAAGGCAATGTTAAAAATTACCAAAAATCAACTATATTTATGGTCATCTAACATAGCAACGTTGCTTGTTTTACCATGCCAACATTTAATTAAGCTATTACATAAACTAAACTAAAAGAAAGCAAAACTTGTATAAATAAGTACTTATTTATTTTATGAAACAGGTTTGCTTAGAACTAATAATATTTTAAAGATAAATTCGGTTACACGTCAAAACAAACAATATTTTTTGTACTGTCATGTTAACAAAACACTTACGATAATTTTTAATATTTCCTTTCCCCTATGTAAAAAATTCCGAGTACACCCTGTAGATGAGGTTTATATGATATTGCTATATAAAAGTATATTTATCAATCTACTTTAATTAAAATACTGTTAGACTAATTTCTTAGAAATAGTGGGTGTGAAAAATACCACCTGGTGCAGTGAGAATAGTGCTGTTAAAATAGTACCAGTTTCACAATTTGGAATGCCTCCAATTGGAATGCACCTTTGAAATATTGGCTTTTGAACATCTGCTCTCCGTAAGGTTGTCCTACGTCACACTGTCCTTTCATCGTTGAACATTTTAAATTTCCCCGGTTCATTCACTATCACTAAATTGAATGCTCAGGTAAAGATTTATTTATTTATTTATTTACGAATAAAAAAATTCAATTTAAACAGGCTTGACGCGGAAATCCTTGTGTTTTGAGCTTGCATCGTTGTCACGTTGTTTAGTTATAAATGTCTGGGACGATGATTTGTTGTGTACGAATGAATTGTTCCAAATTGAAGTGACCTATACCACGTATTTCCAGAAATAAATGTTTCCATTTTTGTCTACAGTCTCTGATTTTGAAAACTTTATTATATTTGGCTTTGGAAATTTACACGTAATCTAGATGCCAAAATAGAATAAGAATGGAAAAGAACTTGATGTGTCACCAAGACGGTGCATTGCGGTTGCTAATTTAGAAAGCCTTATTATTTTCTTTCGAGTAACGTAGTAGACCATACTCGTTTGTTTTGCAAATTTTGGAATAAAATTCAGTTGTAATTTATTAGGTTAAAATATTAATATGCCGGTTTAAAGGTCCGTATATATTAGCTGAGCCAAGCCAATAAAAGGCTGTGAACCGTGCCGCATTCAAATAATGCTTTTAAATCGTCCTGCAAAATGTCAAATGCGTGCCGCTAGTGCCACATTCCTTACTAAATATTCTTATATTTGTAATACATTGCTGCAAAAATTGTGATGTTTTATTTAGCGTTAAACGTTCGACAGATTCTAAAAGCTCATTCAGCATAAAATGCACTGGTACGTTTGAATGCCCCCTTCGAATGACGACTGTAGTTCATGTAGCTCTCTAATAAATCTATGTGGACATCTAATAAAACAACCTTAAAAGTAGGGATGATGCTCGCAATGTTAATTGTAAAATTTAATATGGGAAGCTGTAAAAACTTCTACCAAATATTAAACGAAAATCCACAACTAGAAGTGTAATTGCACTAACAAATATGATTTAAATAACTGGTGTGATACACGCACACAACTTCCTTTTACAATGAATTTATAATTAGCCAAAAATTTGTTTTTTAATTTTTAAGCATTTGTCAAAATGTTTCAAAAATTACAAATTCTACAGAAGCCGCGCAAAATAGAGCGTTAGTTGAAAAGACAAATGTTCTCTAAAATTTTAAACTGAATTCAAACATGTAGTAATATACCGGGTGTTCTATTTAAAATAGGAGTTAATAAAATAAAAATTATCATAAATTTCAACAGAAGATTATTTTTCACAAGAAAAAACTTGTAAAGTTAGGCATTGATTTGGGTAAAAATTAAAATGCCACATCTTTGAAAATTGCCCAAGTAGTTAATTAGGATTTAATTGTTAAAAACGAATCTTCAGATTCCGTTAACAAGGACGAATTGGCTTTTTTAAATAGGGGTTTAAAGTTCAATTTAGGTCATACTAAACCACCTTCAGAAGATATCGTTGCCGGTATCGAATGTTCAATTGCCACTTTAGACAGTGTAAAGAATTCATTAGAAGAGCTTGCAAAGTTAAAATTTCGGAAAACCTGAAAGATAGAAAAAGTGAAACCACTGAATCGATTAAAAAAGACCATGGGATTGCGCAACAAGGGATGTTTTTATCTAAAAGCTGACAAAGGTAATAAGATTGTTATTTTAGATAAACAGGATTATTTTGATAGAGTAGTTACATTGCTTAACAATGGACCCTACAAAGCATTAAAAAAGTCTCCCCCAAGGAGCATGATTGTTAAAACACAGGATGTGATGGAGTCTTGTCCCACACTTATTACTCCAGCCCTTAGATATAAGCTGACTCTTGCTAATCCAGAAATGCCAAAAATGTATTGTTTACCTAAAATAGATAACCCAGGCAAAACGGTGAGACCTATTGTTTCTGGTATTAACTCCCCGACTTACCTCCTATCTAAATGGTTAATAAATGAATTTAGAAACTTGCCAAAACTTCAAAACAATTTTTCGGTCGAAAACTCGGAGTTTATAAATAAAATTAAAAGATTTGGAACTTGGTGAAAGCGAGATTCTAGTTTCATTTGACGTGTGTTCTTTGTTTCCAAGCGTACCGGTTCCACTAACTATGACATATCTACGGGAATTACTTACGGATAATAATTTGGATTCAAACAAAATTGACGAGTTAGTTAGATTAACTACACATTGCATGTCCCAGAATTGCTTTCAAATAGATGGAAAATTCTATGAACAGCACGAAGGAACAGCAATGGGAAACAGCCTTTCCCCTTTCGTTGCCAACCTTTTTATATCAAAATTCGAAACTGAATTTAAGAATAGCACAGAGTATTTCCCAAGGATTTGGTTTAGGTATGCTGTTTTTGATTGATCTAAATGTAGTATTGATAATTTTGTGAATCAGTTAAATTCCAAATTTCCTAGCATAAAATATAGCACTTTTATCTCAAAATGTATATACTATTTTTTCAACGACTGAGTATATTATTAGCCGTATTAAGGAAGTATTGGATTCACCCCAAAAATTCGAAATTGATTTTCAACAGATCTTTACGATTTAGAGTTCCCTGAATCTAAAAAACATGTTTTTGTTCATTGGTCCGTCTGTGTATGTTTCTGTCTGTGTGTGTGTGTCTTTCTGTGAACAGAATATCTCAAAAACGAAAAGAGATATGACGTTGAAACTTCAAACTTTAGTTTTTTATTACATTTTTAATGTGTATTGATGTGAGAGGTGATTTTCCAGTTGAATAACTCTAAAATGGGGTTATTTTGTTTTTCCCCCTTTTTTATTAACTGCTATTTTAAATAAAACACCGGGTATATTATTACATTTTTGAATTCAGCTTAAAATTTTAGAGAAAATTTGTCTCTTGAACTAACGCTCTATTTTGTACGGTTTCTGTAGAATTTGTAATTCGTGAAAATTTTTTACAAATGCTTAAAAATTAAAAATCAAATTTTTGGCTAATTATGAGATCACTGTAAAAGGAACTTGTGTGCGTGTATCACACCAGATTTTTTAATCTTATTAAAAATATCAATTGACAATCATGCGATTATTTAAACAATTGACAAGCGTTGTCAAGGAAACATCCTGATGGCTAATTATTTTTCATCCTACATGAGTAGAACAGGGCCACTTTTCCCCCACCACTTTTAATTGATTCGCGGATTCGCGGTTTAATTCGCGGATTTATTCGCGGATTTCGCGGTTTTATTCGCGGATTGACCTAATTAATTTCGCGGTTTGATCTAATTAATTTCGCGGTTTGATCTAATTAATTTCGCGGTTTGATCTAATTAATTTTCACATGTGCTACTGAATAAATTACGCATTAGCTTCCGCTTAAATTACGCGTCGGCCATCTTGGATTTCTGGCGGGAATATTTGAAATTTGAATTTTTACCGATTTTTTTCTAAGTTTAATTTTTTGAATTTAAATCTCCCGGGGTGTCGGCCATCTTGGTGCGCGCGCACTTCTCACGGCGGTTGTTTTTAATTTTGAATTTTCGCGGAAATATTTGAAATTCAAACTGGTGGATCTATCTCGCTCTTCGAAGCTGCTGTCTCTCTCTTGCATTCACTCGCGGAAATATTTAAATTTAAAAAAAGCTATTTGCGTCGGACCCGAGTGGGAATCGAACCCTACTTTTCTTGGCAGCAGCCTTAGCACCTTACCGCTGCGCTATCGAGGTCTGTTGAACATATAGGAATTGAACATAACCACTTACGTGCCATGAGCCCAGCTTTAAACAAACTATTTTTCAAAAATTTAGATTATAAGAATAGGGGATGTGTAGCTTATTGTGTTTAAAGGTTGATACATTTTTTAAAAAATTAGATTTGTAACAGCTTATTAATTATTTTATAATTTGTGCCTGCTATATGGCTGGATTAACGAGATCCTCATTCTCCCTACCTATTATAGGAAGTTTCCGTCTAAGTACCCTATTTAAAACAGGCCGGTTCCTGTGTATTGTTTGGTTTTAACGGTTTGAACATTGTACCACTTAGCTGTTCTGACATTATACTGCCATATACATATTATAAATAAATTTTAAATGTTATTTTCGACTGAGTTTTAGCTTCTTATAAATTACAACAGTGCCCTCGCCCGTATAAAATAAGACATACGCATTAAATAAATGTTTTTATTGTATAAAAATGGTTGTCCCCCATAAATTTGAATAAAAACAGACAATTTCGTTGAAAAAAAATAGCTTTTCAATATCGTTTGCAAATAAGACAAGGGATACTTGTAAAAATATAAGTCAAACCATTTTTTCTTGTAAAAAATTTACGAAAAGACGTAAGTGTTGGCGACAAATGAAAATAAATTTGAATAAAAACACGCAAAAATTACGAAAAGACTTGGTTTTAAAGGTTTGAACATTGTACCACTTAGCTGTTCTGACATTATACTTCCATATACATATTATAAATAAATTTTAAATGTTATTTTCGACTGAGTTTTAGCTTCTTATAAATTACAACAGTGCCCTCGCCCATATAAAATAAGACATACGCATTAAATAAATGTTTTTATTGTATAAGAATGGTTGTCCCCCATAAATTTGAATAAAAACAGGCAATTTCGTTGAAAAAAAAATAGCTTTTCAATATCGTTTGCAAATAAGACAAGGGATACTTGTAAAAATATAAGTCAAACCATTTTTTCTTGTAAAAAATTTACGAAAAGACGTAAGTGTTGACGACAAATGAAAATAATTTTGAATAAAAACACGCAAAAATTACGAAAAGACGTATGTGTTGGCGACAAATTAAAATAAATTTGAATAAAAACGCACAATTTTGTTGAAAATCTTTACAAAGCGACTTTATAGCACCGAAAAAATGATGTAAAAAAGTTTTAAGAGTTATTTCTAAGCATAATTTTGCAAACGTTTAACAAATAAACCGTAATTTTTTAAATTATGAAATCGTAGTTCAATTTATATGAATTTTCGATACTTTGTATGTGAAAAAATTAGCTTCAATTACTAATATTTGAATAAAAACATGCGATTTCCAAAGAATTTCGTTTAAAATTTTAGAAAATCGATAGCATCTCCCATGAAAATTTATAAAAATCGGCATCTTGTCATATTAAATTCTGTAAAAAACGACAAAAACAATATTTTTTTCACAACTTTCATTGAAAAATAGTAAAATTTTACGAAAATACGTCTGTGCTGACGACAAATGAAAATAAATTTGAATAGAAACACGCAAAAATTACGAAAAGACGTATGTGTTGACCCCCAAAGTAACAAAAATTTGAATAAAATCACACAATCATACAGCATCTCACATAAATTTTCGCAAATATCGACATCATGTCACATAAATTATACAAAAACTGTCATCACGTCACTTGAAATTATACAAAAAACGATATTTTATTCAACACACGATGAAAATTGAACAAAAATCACGCAATTACAAGCCATCTCACATAAATTTTCACAAAAATCGACATCATGTTACATAAACTATGCATAATTTTGCAAATGTTTTACACTTTTTATAAAATGCATCGCTCAAAATTAAAAGAAATAGCAATTTCGTTGAAAAAATTTACTACCACAATCATTTCGATAAACAAAATTCAAAAAATCTTATACTTTTGACGGAAATATATGTATATTGACCACAAATTAACATAATTTTTAAATAAAAACGCGCAATTCGTTGAAAAAAATATTCTGACACCACCAAAACACGCAATTTCATTGAAAAATATATATATGTTGTCCACAAATTAACATAAAGTTGAATAAAAACACGTAATTTTGTTGAAAAAATGTTCTGGCCCCTTCATTTCACTTAAAATTTTACAAAACTGCCATCATAACACTTGAAATTATACAAAATATATGTATGTTGATCACAAATTAACATAAACCTGAATAAAACACACAATTTCGTTGAAAAATTTGCAAATGTTTTACACTTTTTTATAAAATGTATCGCACAAAATTAAAAGAAATCACAATTTTCTAAATTATATCACGCTATTATGAAATCGTAGATTGATTTTTTGAAATTTTACACTTTGTAACTGTAAAATAACTACAAATACTAATATTTTAGCTTTAGACTTTGTAATTATTGCAGATTCGAGAAAAAAACAAAGCAGAGTAGAAATAAAAAACACAAACACTTTGTAATAAACAAATATATTGTTCTTATTTCGTATAATACTTAATAATATAAATATAAATGTACAGCAGAATGTCTTATTTCTAAAAATTCGCTAGCAATTTACAAAACTGTAGTTTGAGGTGCACGACATTTCAAATTAAAAAGACTGCAAGTAATAAAATCAGAAATTCATTGTGTAATTTTAAAGTTTAAGATGCACCCAATCTAGAATTCCCTTCGTTTTTGGTGTTGATGACATCTGCCTTAGAGGCGTTTTTCTAACGGCCCTTTTTTGGAGGCGTTTCCTTATCGGCGTTCTTCTGACTGAACCTTTTTGATGTGGACTTGGATGAGTAGCTGGTGTTTTTAATTTATATTCTAAATCGGACTCGCAGTTATCAGTTTCCATTTCGGTTTTTCCTGTAGTATCAGTCGGGGTTGGCTTCTTTTGCTGTTTAGGTTTAGTTAGCAGCACATTAGCAACGTTAAGGTCTTTGATGTAGGTACTCAGCAAACTGTAGGCGTCCGGGTGGATTAATAGTTTTTCGAGGCCGCAGAGTGTCATGAATTAAATCGACTATGTTAGACGCCGGTAAAATTTCACCCTTTATAGTAACGGTGCCCTTGTGATCCCAGCTCACATCGCTTGAGGTACTCAAAATGCGTAGGAAAACTTCAGCTTTTTTCTTAAAAGTTTTGGGAAGTGTAGATAAAATAACGGCATTTGATAGGCTGTCACTGGTTGTTTCAATAGGTATTTTGATTGGCTGCCGCGCCTGGTTTGTGAAATGAAGGAATCGTTGTAAAACCTGATTGTACTGGATCCATTTATCGTGATCAGTTAATTTGGACTTTAAAACTTTTTGCATTTCGTCATCAAGCTGTGATAATATATTTTTCTCCGCATCATCGCCAGACTTAAGACGTTGGACAAATTCCGGCGATACAATCAACATCTTCCGCTCTTTGTCCATTTTAGTCGAAAAGGAGCTCAGTCGTTTGTTCTAGTAGAGCCGTCGTGAATAAACTAGCTTAAAATCAAGACTTTCATAATAAATATATAAAAAAATATGACAGGTACGGGAATCGAACCCGTATTCTCTCTCGAGATCAGAACTTGAATCTGACGCCTTAACCATTCGGCCAACCTGCCTCCCTATATAAACGAGCACTCTCTGCATAATTAAGAAAATATATAGTTTAAAAAGCCTTCTGCATGCAATTTCAAACAATATTTCATATAAATTAAGCCATGTACAAATTTCTAAATCGGTTTTGATATATATTTTATCGAAAGACTTGACCCTCAGCTGCCGTTTTATTATTTGTCGAGATGCGTCATCGATGAATTTTACAAGAGCCAGCCTGTCTGCGATGTGACGTAGGTAATGTATCCACCCCTTTTTATTTTAAAATTCTATAAAAACAGAGGCCCGACTGATGCCGCACTAACACGTTTTAAACCATTGTACTCTGTTACCTGATGCGGCAGCAGTTTGGACCTCTGATTTTATAGAATTTTAAAATAAAAAGGTATGGAGACATTACCTACGTCACACAGCAGACAGGATGGCACTTGTAAATTTCAACGATGACGCATCTCGACAAATAATAAAACGGCAGCTGAGGGTCAAGTCTTTCGATAAAATATATATCAAAACCGATTTAGAAATTTGTACATGGCTTAATTTATATGAAATATTGTTTGAAATTGCATGCAGAAGGCTTTTTAAACTATATATTTTCTTAATTATGCAGAGAGTGCTCGTTTATATAGGGAGGCAGGTTGGCCGAATGGTTAAGGCGTCAGATTCAAGTTCTGATCTCGAGAGAGAATACGGGTTCGATTCCCGTACCTGTCATATTTTTTTATATATTTATTATGAAAGTCTTGATTTTAAGCTAGTTTATTCACGACGGCTCTACTAGAACAAACGACTGAGCTCCTTTTCGACTAAAATGGACAAAGAGCGGAAGATGTTGATTGTATCGCCGGAATTTGTCCAACGTCTTAAGTCTGGCGATGATGCGGAGAAAAATATATTATCACAGCTTGATGACGAAATGCAAAAAGTTTTAAAGTCCAAATTAACTGATCACGATAAATGGATCCAGTACAATCAGGTTTTACAACGATTCCTTCATTTCACAAACCAGGCGCGGCAGCCAATCAAAATACCTATTGAAACAACCAGTGACAGCCTATCAAATGCCGTTATTTTATCTACACTTCCCAAAACTTTTAAGAAAAAAGCTGAAGTTTTCCTACGCATTTTGAGTACCTCAAGCGATGTGAGCTGGGATCACAAGGGCACCGTTACTATAAAGGGTGAAATTTTACCGGCGTCTAACATAGTCGATTTAATTCATGACACTCTGCGGCCTCGAAAAACTATTAATCCACCCGGACGCCTACAGTTTGCTGATTACATCAAAGACCTTAACGTTGCTAATGTGCTGCTAGCTAAACCTAAACAGCAAAAAGTGCCAGCCCCGACTGGTACTACAGGAAAAACCGAAATGGAAACTCATAACTGCGAGTCCGATTTAGAATATAAATTAAAAACACCAGCTACTCATCCAAGTCCACATCAAAAAGGTTCAGTCAGAAGAACGCCAATAAGGAAACGCCTCCAAAAAAGGGCCATTAGAAAAACGCCTCTAAGGCAGATGTCATCAATATCACAAACGAAGGGAATTCTAGATTGGGAGCATCTTAAACTTTAAAATGACACAATGAAATTCTAATTTTATTACTTGCAGCTTTTTTAATTTGAAATGTTGTGAACCTCAAACTACAGTTTTGTAAATTGCTAGCGAATTTTTAGAAAATAAGACATTCAGCTATACATTAATTTTTATATTATTAAGTATTATACGAAATAAGAACAATATATTTGTTTATTACAAAGTGTTTGTGTTTTTTTTAATTTCTACTCTGCTTTTGTTTTTCACGAATCTGCAATAATTACAAAATCTAAAGCTAAAATATTAGTATTTGAAGTTATTTTACAGTTACAAAGTGTAAAATTTCAAAAAATCAATCTACGATTTCATAATGGCGTGATATAATTTAAAAAAATGTGATTTCTTTTAATTTTGTGCGATACATTTTATAAAAAAGTGTAAAACATTTCCAAAATTCTGCTTAGAAATAACTCTAAAACTGTTTTACATCATTTTCGTTATTATAAATCGTTTTGTAAAACGAAATGTGATAATTTTTTAAGTGAGATGATGCGTAATTGCGTGATTTCTATTAAATTTTCATCGTGTGTTAAATTAAAATGTCATTTTTTGCATAATTTATGTGACATGTCAGTTTTTGTAAAAATTTATGTGAGATGATGTGTGATTGCGTAATTTTTGTTCAATTTTCATCGTGTGTTGAATAAAAATGTCGTTTTTTGTATAATTTCAAGTGACATGATGACAGTTTTTGTATAATTTATGTGACATGATGTCGATTTTTGTGAAAATTTATCTGAGATGATGTGTGATTGCGTGATTTTTGTTCAATTTTCATCGTGTGTTGAATAAAAATATCGTTTTTTGTATAAATTTCAAGTGACATGATGACAGTTTTTGTATAATTTATGTGACATGATGTCGGTTTTTGTGAAAATTTATGTGAGATGATGTGTGATTGCGTGATTTTTGTTCAATTTTGAGTTAATTTGTCGTCATCACATGTATATTTAGTCAGTTGTACAAGAATTTTTGTAGTAAAAATGCACAAAGAGCCCACATAACTGAAGTTTTGTTTATCGAAATGTAGGTGGTAGAAGATTTTTCAACGAAATTGCCTGTTTTTATTCAAATTTATGTTAATTTGTGGTCAACACACATACATTTTTATCAAAAGTACAAGAAATTTTGTACTAAAAAAGCGAACGTGTGACATTATATCGATCAATCTGTAATAAAAAGGCACAACGAGTCTACTTAGCTGAAATTTTGCTTTTCGAAATGATTGTAGTAGAATATTTTTCAATGAAATTGCTGTTTTTTATTCAAATTTTACTAAAATTGCAACAAGTTAGAGAAAAAAGTGTAAAACATTTGCAAAATTGTGCTTAGAAATAACTCTAAAAACTGCTTTTACATCATTTTCGTTTTACAAAACGATTTATAAAACGAATTGTGATCATTTTTTAAGCGAAATAATGTGAGATTGTGTATTTTTTATCGCTTATTGGATAAAAATGTCGTTTTTTGTATAATTTCAAGTGACATGTCAGTTTTTGTAAAATTTTAAGTGAAATGACGGTGTCAGAACATTTTTTCAATGAAATTGCGTGTTCTTATTCAAAAGTATGTTAATTTGTGGTCAATTGCGTTTTTATTTTCGTCCGTTTGCATTTATACTGGAATTTTTAAAACTAAAATACAGTTTTGATCGATATAATGACACAATTTCAGACGCTTACTTATAAAATAAAAATCAAACATGTCAATCTCGATGTTTCAAATTAAAAAGACCGTCGTGCCGTCAAACCTGTACCGATTTGTTGGAAAACAAGATGCAGTTTTTATACTTTTATGAAATTTGGTAGTACGAAATAGAAGAAATTATAACGATACGTTCAACTTGTGGATTCCGACAGTTGCCCCTTACAACAAATATGAATACCGACGACGGATTTTTATTTAAGTTTGTTGCGTAATAGTTCCATGAATTATTATCCGCCGCTTTTTAAAACTGGAGAAGCATTACGTCATACAAAATTTGTAAGATATACCTATGGGGTTGAATCTTGTTTGAAATTCATTAATTATACAGAGCGCCGAAAACCCGCACGCAAGTGTAGATTGCACACGACCTGTTGGGATAAAATATAAAAATAAAAGTTTAAATTGATATTATAACGAAATTTGAGCATAATTTAAAACAGCACATAGCCCATTAGGTCATCGAGAAAAGTTTGCTTGAATTTTATAGAGGATCCAGCAGTTGTATGCCAAATCCCTTGTCCGCGATTGTCCGCGATACGACAGGCAACGACATGTTTGGCCAATTGATAAAAATACCATAATTAATTCCAGCAAAACTACTTACGGAATCAGTTTTCTAAAATTCGTTTCAACCTTTTAAGTCCATAGACGATGTAATCTCATTCTTATAATTTAAATTTTTGAAAAAATAGTTTGTTTTAAATCTGGCAGTATGACGTCAGAGCAGAGAAAGTAGCTTTCCGTTATACACATAAAATTTGCAACGGCTCGGTAGCTCTGAGGATACGGTGCCTGGGTACTGGCCAAACAACTAGGGTTCAAATCCACTTGGGGGCCAAAGATTTTTTTAAATATAAACAGCCCTTCTGTGAATGCAATAGAGAGACAACCAACGCCAGATGAGGGAGACGGAAGATCTACCAGTTTGAAATTCAAATATTTCCGCGAAAATTGAAATTAAAACGACAACCGCGAGAAGTGCGCACGCAGAAAACCAAGATGGCCGACACCCCGGGAAGTTTAAATTAAAAAAATTAAACTTAGAAAAAAATCTGAAAAATTGAAATTAAAAGGCAGTCGAGAGAAGTGCGCGCGCAGAAAACCAAGATGGCCGACACCCGGGAAGTTTAAATTCAAAAATTGGAACTTAGAAAAAAAATCTGAAAAATTTCAAATTCAAATATTCGCGCGAAAATAAAATGGCCGCCGCGTAATTCCGGAAGAAAATTAAAAAATGGCCGCCGCGTAATTTAATCAGTAGCACATATGTAAATTACATATCAAACTTCATATGTGATTAATTAGATCAAACCGCGAAAATTAATTAGATCATTCCGCGAAATTAATTAGGTCAAACCGCGGATTTAATTCGCGGATTTAATTAGGTCAATCAATTTGATTGCTCCAGTTTTGGTGTCGCCCTACTACTTACATGATTAGAAAATCGAATTTTACCATCTCCATAGAGACGAGAAAGTGTGCGTTTTTAAGGCTAGCCCTGCAAAACAAACCCCAATGGCTAGGCAAGAAAAAAAATTTCGACGTTTTCCAGTAGGGGACGCTGCAATAATCTGTCAAATCAAATTTAAAAGAAAATCACGTTTATAATTAACTTTTTTGCTTTAAATAATAGCTATTCCCCTTTTACAAAAATATTTGCTCAATAAAACTTAATTTTAGCAATGTATTCGTTGTATTTTTAATATACAATAAACATCAGATAGATTTCTGTAGAAGCTTATGTCGAACTACGGGTAGATGGCGCTGCAGTTACAAACGCTATTCGATATGCCAAGATTTGCAAATTGTTTTATTATTGTTGACAGCTCTGTCAATTTCAAAATAATAACCTGGATGAGAGCTATGTTGAAAAAATTATTGCAGGATGGTGTTGTCGGATGAAAAATAATGTGTAAACCATGGGCGGTAAAGTGATTTTCCAGGCTTCAAGCTTCTTTCAGCTTAGGTTTACAATATACTATTTTCGACGACTGACATCGAAAGTAAATTTTCTAACTGTCATTTGACAACAGAAAGTTGACATTCGCCGCTGAGAGTGCGTTTTCATCACTTTGCCTCTCGCCGAGCGTTTTGGGTTTTCGCGTGAGCAACATAGGTAGGCACATCCGAATGTTTCCGTGACAACGCCCGTCATTTGTTTATGTAACCGCGTCACATGGTATCGGCTACGCGAGTAATTTTAAATTGATTGTCAATAAATTTTTTCACTAAAATGAAATATGATTATTTTTGACGTAATAATATGCTCAGTCGTCGAAAAAATAGTATGTATGTTTCGAGCTGAAAGTGCGCTTGCCGCTTTTGCATGATTGCTGGTTTCGGCTTCGCCTCAACCAGCAATATTCATACGCAAGCGGCAAGAATGCACTTTCAGCTCTTAACATACAATACTATTGCTCACGCGCATAACACAAGACGTTCGGGGAGCGGCAAAATTCTGAAAACGCACGCTCAGCGGCGAATATCAACTTTCTGTTGTCATATGGCTGTTAGAAAAATCTACTTTCCATGTAAGTCGTCGAAAAATAATAGTAGTTTATGTAACTAGTCCTCAAAGCAAGGCTTTAGGGGACGAGTCCGTAATATGAAGATGAGTCCTCTAAAGCCATTTGAGGACGTGTTGCATACAACGTTTTTTTGTATTAGCTCTCCAAACATTATAATATGAAGTTTCAATTACCGTTAAAGCGGCATTATATTAGGAGGCCGCGCGAAAATGTATTTTTCGCTCCCCAAACTGGTTACTTTGGAAACTGTCTATAATCCTCAAAATGGCCATTTAGAGGCCTTGTACTTAAAGTCGTCATGGCAACTAATGTTTGAGTCCGCTAAAATGTTGCCCTGACGACTTTAAGTACAAGGCCTCTAAATGTCCATTTTGAGGATCCTAGACAGTTTCCAAAGTAACCAGTTTGGGGAGCGAATACAAAAAAATTATATAAGTTATAAGAGTTGTTGCGGACGAAAAGGGTGTGCGGATGAAAAATTAATGGTGTCCAAGAAAGTTACTTTTTTCATGAGTAAATGCGTCCGTAAAATCACATTTTATAGAGAGGTCCACGGAAAAAGTGTATTATATATTTGTATATATTTTGTTACCCCCCCCCCCCTTCTGTTTCTCATATTGAAGAAGCGGTTACCTTCCACGCATCTTTGAGGTTCTTTTGTAATAACTGTTGTCTTTAATATTCCACAAAACAGTCTGATTTTTGTAAATTTCAATCAACTGCAATGTTCTTTCCTCCGTCCAGTTACTTCACCATGCTGGCAAGAAGCGACTCGTTGTCGCGTACAACTTGGCTAAAACGAACAAAACGCCGTCCCACGAATCTGTTACATTACATGTTACATTACAGCCTCGGCTCGGGTAATGTATACGGACCTGAACGTAGCTTTTAAGGTTTTTCATGTATTAATGCAATTATTGGCGTATATTTCGTAGTGAATAGTTACAATACGACCATAAAAAGATTCGACGAGGGCGGCTATGGAAAACAAAATTTGTGTCTTTTTAGACTATATCACATAATTGCAATTAATCGTGCTCGCCTCTCGGGTGGCGGTCCGAGTTCGAATCTCGGCGACTCTAGAGTTTAAAAATCGTAGGATCTACGGCTACCACGCTAAACTTATGGTAGTCGTTAACCCCTAAATAAGGGAACTCTTCCTCACTTTCGACCGGCAAGGCTAGCCACCTACCCGGCCTAAGGACAAAGAGGGCTCATAGAATCACTTTGTGGTTAAAACAGGCAATAAGAGGACGAAAAATTTGATAATCATCCCTGGTCACTATGGTTGCACTGTGTTAAAATATTCGGCTTATGGCCAGTATTATAAACGATGAATAAATCATTAGATAACTATTTGTGGAGCAAATTTACTTCCCCAATAAACTAATAGGCAAATAAACAAACGCGCATCAAAATGTGTTTACTAATGAATAAAATGTCATAAGACAGGGGTTCTCAAACTATTTTAGACACTGTACCCCTTTTTACCAACAAAAAGTTTTGGGTACCCCTTATCAGTAAGTAAACTGAAATATAAAAGAAATCTTAAACCTTTGATTTAGTAGGTATAGTTTTAACCTGCGTAACTCAATTACGCGTCATGTTTAAATAAAACAGAGATATTGCTTACATACATTTTTATTATATTAAAAACAAAAAGGGGGGAGGAGTGTACATCACATCAGCTGATGCACTCTGTCCACCTGTCTACCGTCGCGCCACCACTATATACATATAATTTTTGACTTATACAGGGCGAGTCAAAAATTTCAAAATTTTCAAAACCTTATATTTTCGCTAAAACTTCAATTTTTTTTGGTGGAAAATTATACAGGGTAATACAAAAGGTCATTTTTTATGCAGAATTTTATTATACCCAATGCCATAGAAGTTTACACTTCTCCCGTGTGGTCTTAAGCACACAAATAATTTTTCCCCTATTTAAATTTAAAGGTTTGTTTTATTTTTTGTTGGCCTGCCACGTACCCCCTAAAATACTTCGCGTACCCCCAAGGGGTACGCGTACCACACTTTGAGAACCACTGTGACATAAGAATTAACGTTTTGATGCGCATTAGAAATTTTTAAATTTGTATCAATAGATAGTACTCGATTATATTGAATTGTATGTATGTATTATCGGTAACCTCATTTACATGCGGTGTAGAGGCTGGCGCGTTATACGCTTGCGTCTGGCGGGGCAATGCTCAACTGGCCCCGGATTCGGGTAACAAAGTTGGAGCACGCCTTTTGTTCTTGCGCAGCAACCATTGTGTGAGGTGTGTGACTTGGTGATGTGTTGACCTTGTTACTTTATCTCTTAGGTCTGTGGCTCTGAGTAGAGCACAGTTAATTTGGTGCCCAACTGTAAATGGCACGGCCTCCTGGATTAATGCGAGACTGACGTCTCTATGCGGCTTCCACATCGTACTTTAGCGTCATCTATCGAGTTTTTGATAAATAATCTGCAACGTATGCTTTTCAAACTAAAAAATTTAAAACTTTTTAATAACTTGTCAACGTTGACATTATTAATTAGTATAATATCAAGATCATGTTCCGAAATGCCTTCAATAAAACACGTGTCTAATTTGGAAAGTATTTCGTATCTCATTTTCCCGCAAATATAAATTTAAATTTAAAATGGAAAGAAGCTTTACGCAGGTATAATCCAACACTACAATCCATTTGTGGTAAGATGTAATCATGAACTTTTTTTTCTTCATCTAGTTGTCTGCAATTAACATTTCACACCAGAAAACGCATTTAACTAACAAACGATACATGTTAACTACAGGAGCCGCACCTTCGGTATTTAAGGTATAGTTATTAAAAGACACAAAACACTTATTATCAAATTAACTATATCTTAAAAATATGTTTAGCTCACGAGTGAAGTTTATAAAACTTTTCAAACGATTTAACACGTCCTAATTGAAGCGAAACCCAGAATTTTTTCAATTCTCGCGATACTGATACCCAGACTACAATTGAGACACTAGAAGAATTACGTGCATTATTTACATGTGATGGTCCTAATTCATTTCGAATTGAATCAGCATCCACCGCTTTTGTATGCGGATATCTTATTATGAAAGTTAAGGAGTCCGTCAATTGTTAATTATGTTTGTCTACTTTATGTAATAACAATAAGACAACTAAAAGCTAAAAGGTGCTTTGTGTAATGTATAATCAAGATCGGTAAAAGTTACATTTTTCTGACCAACGATTTGTATGTGTCGAATGCTGAATCTCGCCTTGTGAATTTATGTTTATGAATAAAAGACTTGATTATTATTAGTACTGGGCGTCTCGCAAAGTTCTCCCGGCACTTAAGGAGCATGTTCTTGAGATCATTTCAAGCAAAAAAGTTCATATGAACGTGTCTTATTCTCAATATTGGATTGGTCGGGATGGGCCACACTATTGGCCGGCCAGATCTCCAGATCTAAGTCCCCTAGATTAAAACATATGGGGTTGGATGAAGGAGTTGGTGTACGAAGAGAAAGTAGAAACATGCGAGGCTTTAATCTAGCGAATTTTGAACGCTGCAGCACAGATAAAAGACAGCCATGCTAAGATAATGCATGAAACGCGTGGTATTCACAGGCGTGCCTCTAAATGCATTGAAGTAGGAGGTGGAATTTTTGGATATATATGACTACGTTCTTTTAAATTATTAGTCCTCAGTCATTTATTTTGTTATTTTTGATGTCGTTGAAATAAAAATTATTTAAGATTAATTTAGTTTGAAATGTGTATAGCTCAATAAATACTAAGAATAGGACACATGCTCATATGAACTTTTTTGCTGTAAATGATCTCAAGAACATGCTCCTTAAGTGCCGGGAGAACTTCGCGAGACACATTTATAATCGATAAATTAGTTTTCCCGGCGGTGTAGAGGCTGGTGCTTTATGTGCTTGCAACTGGCGGTACAATGCTCAACTTGCCCCGTATTCGGGATACAAAGTATATGACACAAATCATGTAAAATTGTCTGCCTCGCCTTTCGAAAAAAAAATGTTAATTTAATTTTAAAGAAAATTATTGTTTTATGTCTTCCTAAAATAATTCCACTTTTGTATGTATCTAATCTTCATCCCAATATTGTTTGTAAATTAATAATATAAAAATTGGTACCTCCTATTTTAGTAAATTATGTACTGCAATTTACAGTCGCAACAAAATAGAAAAAGGGGTATTTCTGTTATCAGTCATCACTAAAAAAAATTAAACTACTAAAATTAAGTTCATTGTTTTCCTAAATAGCGTTTTAATAATTTTATTATAAACATTTATAGTGAAATTAATTTAAATGTGCTGTAGTTTTTTATGGAATCAAAAATAGTAATTTACGGTACAAGTGCGTAAAGCTACTCTTTAGTCACGAGTGGGGAGAGTTAAAACGCGAGCGAGCGAGCGTTTTAAGCCCCGCGAGTGACTAAAGATGCTTTACGCATGTGTATCGTACAATATTTTATCTACGATAGAATCTAGAAAACGCGGTAAATGTAAAAAAAATGTAAATGTAAAATTAGGACTACCAGCAACCGGTCGTAATTTTGCGTGTTTGAAATTTTTTAAACACGTTGCTACTGACAACGTGCCTAATCAAACTTTTTAAACACGTTACTACTGACAACGTAAACTAATGAAAACAGTCGTTTTACAAATTTAAAACTGCCAACTAATAGTAATTTACGATAATAGTGCGTAAAGCTACTCTTTAGGCATGAGTGGGGTAGAGTTAAAACGCGAGTGGGCGAACGTTTTAAGCCCCGCGAGTGACTAAAAAGATGCTTTACGCATGTGTATCGTACAATATTTTATCTACGATAGAATCTAGAAAACACGGTAAATATGAAAAAAAAAATTTAATTAGGATTACCAGCAACCGGTCATAATTTTGCGTGTTTTAAAACACTTTGCTACTCACAACGTGCCTAATGAAATCTTTTAGATACGTTACTACTTACGACGTAAACTAATGAAAACATGTTATCAAACAGTCGTTTTACAAACTTAAAACTGCCAACTAAAAGGCAATTTTACACACTGTCGTAGATTAAAGGCATTTTTACACACTATCGTAAATAAAATATGTTAATTGCGTATTGTATGCATTGTAACAGGCTACGTAAATATGCCACCAGCCGCACAAGCGCGACGAACTGTAGCGCCTCTAGAAACTATAAAAATCTGGTGTGATACACTCACACAACTTCCTTTTACAGTGATCTTATAATTAGTCAAAAATTTCATTTTTAATTTTTAACCATTTGTTAAAAAATTTCAAAAATTACAAATTCTACAAAAACGGTACAAAATCGAGTGTTAGTTGAAGAGACAAATTTTCTCTAGAATTTTAAGGTGAATTCAAAAATGTAATAATATACCGGGTGTTTTATTTAAAATAAGAGTTAATAAAAAAAAATAGAAAAAAAACAAAAGAAACCCACTTTAGAAGTATTCAACTGGAAAATCACCTATCTCACATCAATACACATTAAAAATGTAAAATTTAAAAAAAATCGTTAGAGCCGTTTTTGAAAAAATCGAAAAAAACTGAAAAATCACAAGAGTAAACACCTACTTCCGGTTATGAGATTTTCTTCAAAAGCTTGCTGTCTCATCTACATAGTACACAAAACTTATATATGAAGTTTAAATGCCATACCTCTTTTCGTTTTTGAGATATTCTGTTCACAGACACACACACAGACAGACAGACAGACAGACAGACAGACACACAGACAGACAGACCAATGAAAAAAAATATGTTTTTTGGGATCAGGGGACTCTAAAACGTGAAGATCTGTTGAAAACTCAATTTCGAATTTTTGGGGTGAATCCAATACTTTCTTTATAGTAGTAAAAGGAAGTAAAAAATGCTTTGTATTAAAACTGCGGCGGGCCGTATAGAGACGTCAGTCTCGCATTAATCCAGCAGGCCGTGGTAAATGGTCTCACCGAGCCCGATTCCAATCGCGAAGGCTGCGGAAAAATTGCGACCCCCGCGGGATTCGAACCGAGGATTTGCGTAATGCAAGCCTAGCGATTTCCCAACTGCGCTTATTCTATATTTAATTAATATCTATAGGTAATTCAATATCCTTAGGTTGGTATTGTAGGAAATATAAAGTACTTAATATCTAATTTAATCGAAACCCTGAAATTGATTTTAGCGAGCACGATAAGGAAATATTTGATGTCGTTGTTTTTCTTAAAATTTTAATGAGTTCAGGGCAACCAACTTAATGTTAGATACAGATCAATAAGAAAGATGTTAGAAACCCGAGGGGCAAACAACTCTCATAAAAGTGTACACCATATTTAAAATATTTGATACTTGTAAGTAATCAAAATATTTAAAAAATAATTGAAAGTATTTAAAAAGTAATGAAGAGTAATTAGACTATTTGAAAAGTAATCGGAATACTTAAGAATAATTAAAATATATTTAGGATACTTGAAAGGAATTAAGAAGTATTTAAACATATTTAAAGTAATTAAGAGGTACTTAAATATTTGTAAGGTAATTAAAAAAGTACTTGAAGATAATTAAAGTAATCAAAATAATTAAAATATGAATATAACTATGGAAAACTTCTTAATAAGACCTCTATATAGTTAGCAGAGCCACTTGCCAGGATATCGATCAAACATATCCCAGTAATTATCGAATGATTGACGAGAATTTTTTGTCGTGACCAAAAAAAAAATTTCGCGCTCTCAGTTTTTTTTTATATTGGGTGGCTGGTGGCTATGCTAACTTTATATTAAGTTAGCACAGCCACTAGAATGAAACGACAAATGAATATCAAATATCGTCACAATTGTTACAAACAATTACAAACAATTGTGGAATGACCTAAACATATTCGAGATTTGTCGTGAAACTTTTGATTTTCTTAAACCGAAAAATTATTTGTCAACCGATAAATACATTTTACAACATTGGATCTGTGTGTGTTTATGGAGTCATAGTGATTCAACATCATATGATGTTAACAGAATGCGAAAAAAGTAAAAAAAAAATGCAACGTTGCCAAAAATCTCGACATATTCACGATGGCTATGATAATTCTTGAATATAAATATTTGCTAGAAAAAAAAAACATTTTTTACTTTAAATGGATTTCGACAAACACTCGACAATAAATTATGGGTAACAATTCTGATGATGATTGATTTTCATTTGTCGATTTATTCTAGTGGCTGTGCTAACTTTATTATAGTTAGCACGCCACTCCATATAAAAAAAACTGAAAGCGCGACAATTTTATTTCGTTCACGACAAATACTCGACAATCATTCGACAACTACTGGGATAGGTCTCATCGATATCCTTGCGAGTGGCTCTGCTAACTTTATAGAGGTCTTAATAAATATGTCCTCAGATTTTAATCTCAAGGGCAGATAAAAAAATATTTGTCCACTAATAACTAGAGAAACCACTGTTACTCAAGCAATTCCTCACTAGTGGGAAGTTGGCGCCGACTTTTTTGAAAAGCATTATTTTTTCCGAGTTCTGAGTAGATTGGATATAGTTCTGGAGTTCCTGATAGAAATTTTGAATAGTTCTAGCAAATTGCAAGTGTAAATCGAGATTCGGTGTCAGCAAGAAAAAAGTTTTTTAACAAGAAAAATTAAACATATTTTACTCAAGCAAACTAACCTGACTCTCTCTGACTAGAGACAATCTAACCTGACTCTCTCTGACTCTAGAGAGTCAGGTTAGTTTGCTTGAGTAATACATCTTTCATTTTTCTTGTTTAAAAACTGATAAACTTTCTTCTTGCTGGCTTCACACCAGTAGTTATTCTTGTAGAGTTTCGATTGCTGGAACTATTCAAAATTTCTATGAGGAACTTCAGAACTATATCCAATCTGATCAGAAAAAAATTATTCTTTTTAAAAAAGTCGGCGCCAACTTCACATGAGTCAATTACTCTGATGAGAAAGAACATGTTTTCAACCTAGCTAAATAATGAGCATATTTTACTTGGGTAGATAATGAAACATGTTTATACTTCAATGAAACCAGCACTTCAGCTTAATGGAAATATTGGAAATAAACAAGAATAATTTGAAATGAAACTAATATAAAATTGTGTCATATCATTCGCCAACTATCGAAGATCGTCAAGCTTTTTTCCGATTCATAATTAAGACATATGATAACGAACGTTCAACATTCTGCAAAAAATACAACACATGAAGCAGAAGGAATGGTATATTCAAAAAAGGATTGATAACAAAAAAAATACAAACAGAAACTCAAACAAAACAGTCTTCTCTGATAAAACATCATAAATGATAATAAAAATAGGAACAAAAATAATATACGTATGTAATTTAATTACCTACGTACTAATCACGATTTTCTTATAGTTTTATATTCTACATCTATGAGTCTTTTTGTTGCTGCCGTAATGCTAAAAGGACATGTGCCTGACAGCTTTATAGGGCCTTCAAAAATGAAATTGTTTTTAACTATCTGTATGTCTTCCCGTTGCGGCCAAATATACCTGTCCAGGTCAAATTTTAAAAATTTCAATTTTGACTGAACTTTGTTCGTTTCTAATACGCGTCCAATGTACCAATTATCGTGATACGCTACAGCATAATAATGTTCAATTTGGAATTGGGCTTCGGTAGAAACATTTCCCGAAGCGTCTTCCAAATCTGAAAATGTTTCAGTATCCTCGCTATCATCATATTTCAAACTTTCTTCTGATTCTGTTTTGAACGAATCAGATTCATGAACAATTTTTCGTTTCTTTGTTGACTTGTTCACAAACGATTTTGGTCCTCTAACTCTTTGGAGCCTGTCAGTATTAAGACACGAGTCTTTTGATTCTAATAACCAGCATAGGGTACTTTTTTTTATTTTGATGCTTTTGCCCTTGTTCTTTATTTCTACATAGCTATCTGATTTTGTTTCCACATCTGTAAAATCTACCAGGTCTAGATCTACATATTCAAATGCTTTGATTACCCTGGAATCTTGTAGGTCTTCATCTGAAAAAGGATAATTTTGTTGATTATACCACTCCCCCTAACATCAACCAATGAAAAACGGCAAAATGCATAGTTGCGCATGTACTAACTTTTGATAATGTACATAGCAACTGACAATCAAATACCTTCCTGATTAATAGGTGATAATCACACGCCTTCAGACACATCACGTTACCTTCTGTCAGTACAATTGTCATAACAACCACATTAACTGTACTTTTAATATTTAAAATACACTATTCAAACGTTGTTTATTGACTCGTGATATAATCTAGCCGAATGCAACTCGTGTCTTCTTTATTATCAAATCATTTCTGTTTCCACTCGATATATTGTTTTAGGCAATCACGCTCGTCCTTCGGACTCGCGCGATTGCCAAACAATATATCTCGTGTAAACAGAAATGATTATTTGATAATCAAGAACCCACTAGTTGCATTATATATGAAAAGATGTTGCCAAATTAATCAATTATTTTTTCGTCTCTATATAGGTTTACATCAGTATTGGAAGTAATTATATAATCAATTGTTTTGTCAAGTCAAGACTGATACTTGATATAATATAACTGAGTTGATGGCGTGGGATTTGTTCCAAACAATTATTTCCCAAAATCAAAAAGATGAAAAACTGGGTCTCGAATTTGTCGAAATGTTTCTACTTACAAAAGGTTCGAAATATTTTCTATTATTGAATATGCATACCCACACCACCGCCTTCAATTCAATCAAGTCATCACCAAATATCCGAATGACAAATCCGAGGACAACTGATCACACTGTATTTCTCGTTACGTCATTCTTTGGCAACAATGATTATTAACCAAATTTTCAATATCTATACAAGGCGACTCAATAAAATTACATGTTCTGATTGACTGTCTGACTGATTCATCATCGCCAAGACGAAACCGCTGTACTATGATCGTAAAATTTAGACAAAGTTTACCTTTTGTGACGTAGACATCCACTAAAAAAGGATTATACGAAATTTCCACTCTAAAGAGGTAGGATGGAGATTTAAAGTTAATATAGAGAGAAACTTGAAGTCTTTTCAACTGAAACCTTTTGACATAAGGTTTCAGTTAAAACGAATTTGAAAATTCAACCTCTAAGGGGAGGGAACGGGTGTTTGAAGTTATATAAGAAAACATTCTCCGTATTTTGAACCAAGGTATGCGACCTTGAATTTTTGTGCAATACTCATGAATCGTCATAAGTATATATCTCGGTATATATAAATATTAAAAAAAAGTTTCGTCGGGTACTTGGAAAGTATTTGAAGTAATGAAAAAATAATTAATGTAATGAAAAAGTAATTAATGTAATGAAAAAGTAATCAAAACACTTAAAAAGTATTTAAAATATTTAAAAAGTAATTAAAATATTTAAAAAGTAATTAAAGTACTTGAAAGGTAATTAAAATACTTAAAAAGTAATCGGACGTACTGAATATACTGGAAAAGTAATTTACAGGGAATTAAGATAATTAAAAGACTTAAAGATGTAATTAAGTATTTAAAAATTCGTAGCGTACACCATATTTAATGAGTTGTTTGCCCCTCGTAGAAACCTTCCTTGATTTGTCTCATTTATGTCAATTATGTCGAATCTGAAGTTGTTTAGATTATGTTTTCCTGTTTTTTCGTCAAACTATTGCGCCGATTTTCTTCAATCGATTCCAGTTGAAATGGATGATTCTAGCGAATTATCAATGTGCATTGCAATTAGTTTCCTTTGAATAAAAATTTAAAAAAATGTTGAGGTTTTTCCATGTTGTGGCTGCAGGAAATCTAACGATGTTTCATACATTTCTAAAAAAATCTGGTGTGATACACGCACACAACTTCCTTTTACAGTGATCTAATAATTAGCCAAAAATTTAATATTTGATTTTTAAGCATTTGTCAAAATTTTTACAAAATTACAAATTCTACAGAAACCGTACAAAATAGAGCGTTAGTGCAAGAGACAAATTTTCTCAAAAATTTTAAGCTGAATTCAAAAATGTAAAAATATACCGGGTGTTCTATTTAAAATAGGAGTTAATAAAAAAATAGGAAAAAAACAAAAGAAACCCATTTTAGAGGTATTCAACTGGAAAGTCACCTATGTAATAAAAATCTAAAGTTTGAAAAAAATCGTTAGAGGCGTTTTTGAAAAAATCGAAAAAAACCTAAAAATTACAAGAGTCAACACCATACTTCCGGTTATGCGATTTTCTTCAAAAGCTTGCTGTCGCATCTAGTTAGTACACAAAAGGGACAAGGGTCCCGGGTGGTGTAGCTTGAACAAGCGTCCACGTTCGATCAGCAGAATTAAGCAACGCTCTCTCTGGTCAGAACTTGGATGGGAGTTCCACGGCTGCTTCTTCTGGCACCGCGTGGTACGGCTGCCACGGAAAAACTTGGTCCCGGTTGTCATAATAACATCATGACAGTCGTTAGTGGGGTTGGAAGTCCCCATAAAAATGTACAGTGACGCCTATAATTGGCCTAACGGCTGTTGGCGGAGTGCGGAATAAAATAAAAAAAGTAGAATAAAAAAACTTATATATGAAGTTTCCACGCCATACCTCTTTTCGTTCTGTTCACAGACAGACAGACACACAGACAGACAGGCACACAGACAGACAGACAGACAGGTACACAGACAGACAGGCACACAGACAGACAGACCAATAAACAAAAACATGTTTTTTGGGTTCAGGGGACTCTGAAACGTGAAGATCGGTTGAAAACTTAATTTCGAATTTTTGGGCTGAATCCAATACTTCCTTTATCCTAAAAGGAAGTAAAAAAGTGTGCTATTACAAAATACTAATGATTGAAAGCTAACAACTAGAGGCACGAAATTTTTTGTAATTTTTTTACAGAACAGCGTAAATAGAATTTTGAGATAAATGCGAATTTTTAAAACAGTACCATACTTTCTAAAACTGCAATATTTGTACATAATAATAATAAATGGCTTGTTTTGTTTTTCTTGGTTATAATGTAGACTAAATATCAATTAATTCTCTCACTTGTTAATTAATTCAAACAATGCAATACGCCAAACAACACAACTAAAGTAAATAGAATAGTAATAATTTGTTAAACAAATGACTAATATCAATTATACTTAGACACTGTATTTTTCCATTTTTTTTTCCGGAAATTTGTTTATGCAGTCCAGTGGCGGCTCTACGGGGGGGCCTGGGGAGGCCCAGGCCCCCCCAAGATTTAGCTGTGCCCCCCTGAGTGCCCCCCCGAAGACACCCTTTGATTAATATCTTGTCTAAACACATTCAAACAGATATTTTGAATATGTTGCTATAATAAAATGAATGAACTTAAACTAAATAATAATTTCGAAGAACTTTTAATGGGGAATGTTTATTTGCCGCAGTAAAATACATAAACTAAAAATTAACTTCATTTTGTGGTTTGATTATTAATGGGCCTTTTAGGCGCATGATAAGAAATACTGCTTAGATGCAGAATATCAATTTACGCTCTTATCTGGGTTAACAAACATCCTTATGGGTGGTCGGCACAATTTGATACAGTAATAATCCTGTTATGTTTACAGGTCCTTTCACAATCAATATCAAATACAAAAGAGAATGCAATTTAGCTAAATTTTAAAATATAAACATTTGGCTTCTGATGTCTGCTTCTGAATACGTTTGCTCAGTGGTCTCGTTGAAGTGTGCTAGTGTGCATTTTAATTGTAGCGGTCTTTTAAAAAATGAAGCGTGCTAAGACACTAAGGGGTTTACTGTGATTCTACTCCTACTGCAGCAATAATATAATCAAAGAGATCAACGTTGCTAAAAAGGGCGAATTAAATACTGAAAATAATAGTGTTGTGGAAATGATGGAGTTCCCTGAAGATACCGAATCAAGTGTTTGTAAAGATGATGATAATGACAATAATGTAAGCAGTGGCGGTGCCAGAGCACCTTGGGCCCCTAAGCAAATATAAAAATGGCCCCACTTGTAAAAAGATTTATACTATTACTTAATGAATTGTATATTTATAATTACAGTATAGAGAGTAAGCGTTTAACAAAAAATAAAATAACATCCTAATCCTATTATAACAAATAGAGTAGTAAATGCCTAACATTTAGCACATTTTATAACTAACATATGTAACAAAATATCAATTAAAAATATAAAACTAAATAAAATCGTCAAGTTGGAATAAGCACAAATACAAAGAAAACTGATGGATAAATATTTACCTAGGTAACACTAGTAAAACAAAATATTATTCAGGTAAAATCCTAAGAACCCACGTCAAAATAGGTAACAAATACTTAGTATTTATTAGTATTATTAATATCTGTAAACCGCCGTAAAAATAAATTGATCAGAAATAAAAAATGTATCTTTCTGGCTTTATTGACAGCAAATTGTTCCAGAAGATTTTTATGTCCATCGTAGACGATGCCTTTTGCTCAATTGACAAAACCGAAAGGTCATGTAGCCTATCTTAGCTCGTAGAATTTCTTAAATAATGTTTTCTTTTTTTTCAACTTGCTAAATGATCTTTTTATTGTGGCTAATGTTACAGGTAAAATAAAAGATAAAACAAATGCAGTAATAATCTCGCCAAAATTGCTTTCGAGATCACTATATTTCTATAGGAATAAACTTGTTAAATCTGGAACAGTCATGCTATCATTTAAATCCTCTTTTAGTAAGGAGGCAGCGTTCACAAACTGAATGGCGAGATTATTATTGAGAACATCAGGATACTTTTTCTGAAGCAAATCACATCAGACCTGTTCAGCTTCTTGCATTCTTAAAACGTTTTTCTTTTCTAAAAATTCAAAGCTCTCAAATCGAGTCTGATCACTGATAAGAGTAATAACTGAGTGTGGGGACTGAGGTTACAGTGCTATCAATCTATACCCAAATGAAGTAGTAGTAGAAGATATCGAGATATTTAATAAGCGAATGCAGAACTTACCGGGCCCCCCAAAGGGCCCTCTAAGGGCCCGGGCCCCTAAGCAACGCTTATTCCCGCTTATGCATATCACCGCCACTGAACGTAAGCAATAACAATATGTCTGATGAAGGTCTCTCAGGTTTCTCAGTTTTAGAAAAACTGCATGTGTTTGTTAGTTTTACAGTACACCCAAAATGTATCAACCTACAAAAAGAAATATATCCTAAACAAAAACCAATGGAACTAAAACGACTGACTGACACCCGTTAGATTAGATTGCACAATTTCTTTCATGTGATATGGTGAGCAAGACATTTGGATCAATTATAGTGTTACTGCATAGTAGAGCTGACGGTGAAGGTAATTTTAAAGATGAGAGTACTCATCGAGTAGATGCTACTCTACTCGACTCTTAAATTAATGAAATGAAACATTTGTTATGTTTCTTTTTATTTTTAAAGTATTGTTAAGACAAACAGGTTCTTTGTCTGATCATTTACAGAACTCAAATGTAGATTATGCTAATGCCGTAGATTTAGTTGATGTAACAGTTAAGTGTTTTGAAAAACTTCTTAATTTAGTACATCAATACCGTGATGCATTTGAGACATTGTATAACTTACTCAAAATAGCAGTGACATTACCTGTTTAACTGCTTCTTGCGAAAGTTCTTTTTCTAGTTTGAAAAGATTCGAAACTTATCTCAGAACTAGAATTACTAATGAGAGGCTTTGCAACATTTCCGCTTTATCTATTGAAAAGGAAATTGCAAAAAACATAGATGTAGATAAAGTACTCGACTCATGCAAATAGGCGAATAGTTCTTTAATAGCGTTTAGTTCTTGTTCTACCTAATATTTGATTATATTGTATTATAAGTAAATAAACTATTACCCTGTAATAATCTGTAAATGTACTAACGGTTTTATTTCTTAATAAAGTAGTTATTAAATTGAGAATATAATTCATGTATCAAGTGACGCCATTTCAACCAATGAGGTACATGCCAATGTCTAGTTACAAATTATCACAGCGGTAGTAATTTATTTTCGTAATTGTTTTTAGGTTGCCATGAAAATAAAATTAATACCCAATAGGTTATTTCATAATTTTGTCGGTTTGTCAAATTGACATTTGTTTGCTTTATTTTCTTTGTACAATTTCACATTTAAAATAAAACTCTATACGTAATATTGGATATTTTGCATTTCATTCAATATATTTTCTTTAAAATAAATATAATTCGTGTAATGATTAATGATCGATGATCTTTTACTCGTTAAAACCGGAACAGCAAATTTAACTCGTGCTACGCACTCGTTAAATTTCGGTTCCGGTTTTAACACGGAAAAAATAATCGATAATAATCATTCCACTTGTTATATTACAACTGAAAATACATTTTTTGATCTGCCCCCCTAAAGTTTAACTTGGCCCCTCTAGCCCCCCCCCCCCCAAGCAAAATTTTCTAGTGCCGCCACTGATGCAGTCTAATGCTCTAACTCATAACACAAAAATAAATTACAACCATTTATGATCACCCGGTATTGGCGTAGCATTTATTAATAGGTGTTTTACTTACATTTTATAAAAGTTCAGGGGAGAATTTGTAGAAAAATATCTACTTTGACACTGAAATAATGAGAAATAATAATTGTCATTGACTGTCATTTTTAAATTCAAACCTGCCTGTATGCAGGTGTGAAAACCTTTGCAAAACAAAATACAGAATCCCTAGCACAAAGATTGTATAAATATGCCAACTTAAAAATAATTAAAATGTTTTTGGGTTTACTGAATGCCCTATAGGTACAGTCGTGTTCAAATAAATCTGGGACAATGTTTTTTTCATATGTAGATTCAGTTAAGAATTGAAGAATATCTCCATGGATTTCCTGCTATCAGAAAGAGGTAATTAAACTTTAACAGGTAATGAAATCTGTAACTCTTTCATATAGAAGGGAATCCATGGAGATATTCTTCAATTCTTTTAACTAAACCTACATATGAAAAAAACACTGTCTCAGATATATTTGAACACGACTGTACGTATATAGATTTTATATATTGTGTCTCTAATACTATTAAGAGTTGAAGTATTTTTCTGGGTTTTTATAGATCTAACTTTCTCCACTATATTTGTATGATGTTGTTAAATGTTTCATTTTCTTTCTCCAAACGATATAATGTCCGTGAAACCTGCAAAGCTTCAGTGCTCCTTTCATAAATTTATGTGATGGGATAAGGCAGTGTTTCCCTGCGTTTAAAGCATTCATTATTGAGTTTAAAAAATTCAGAATATTAAGGATTAGTTCCTAAGCTTGTTTACCCTAGTGCATTGTAAAGGAGCCAATAACATCTGAATTACTAGTCGTAGCGGCAACCTCGGTAGGTAGTAAACCTTTTTATATTGCCCAAGTAGGTGTCAAAAACGCAAGTATGGCAGCCGAACTACGGTTACAAATATTAATAGCGGCTTTGGAAAATTGTTAATATAAAGGACTATTCCCCTCAGATAATATAAACCAATCGCATCAATCAATTTTCAAAATTTGAACCAATCAGAGTCGAATACAGCGAATATTTTGCACTAGTGCAATACCCGGGTTTTGCACAAGTGCAATATCGAGTATTTGCGGGAAGAAGAGCAAACTAGCTAGGTACACAAGAAATTTCAAAAAGAAAACTGAAAACTCTTTAAAAATAAATAGTGTGGCATACAAAGGATGACGTTTCTTCGAGGAATAGTCTTGCAATATTCCCCGCGTGCATTCTGTATAATTCGAGTATTTTTCTCGAACGCTTCGCATTCTCGAGAAATATTCGAATATACAGAATGCACTAGGGATATAACTACTGAATATATATTTTTAAAGCGGCAAGGCTAATTTTTGTTGTAATCAATAGACAAGGTCCCTAAACCCAGATGAAAATTATGTGCCATACTGATAAGAAGGGCATACGGGGCCGGCATACTAGATCAAACTGGTAATTTTTTCATTGCAAAAAAAATTATAGCGGCAAGCTTCAATTTTTGTTTACTACTCCATTTAAATACCAATTATTCAAAAATATAATTGCCATACCGCTTGGATGGTTATATGGGTAGCCATACTGGTACAAACATGTACGATTTTATTAGCCATGCTGCTATCACAAATTTTCGTCAAAAAATATTTTGTTTTTCTTTTATTTCATTCAGTCAGCATGTGATGACGAGAGATAGCAGTGTTTCAATGGGTATTATTTCAACTACACTTCTGTCATGTATTTTTATGGCATATTTCTGCCAATTAGCGATAAATAAAGAAATAGTTACTGAAACTGTAAATTATGATGGTTTTTACCTAACATGTGAGCAAACAAAAATGAAATCAAGCTTGGCTTTGAAATATTTGTTTTATGAATAATATGTGGGTGACACTGTAAGTCTATGACAAATTCGAGGTTAGCAGGTTAGGTTTGTGTCAAAACTGACGCAAAATCTAACCTGCTAACAACGAATTTGACATAGACCTACAGCAGGGGTGGCGAACCAATGGCACGCGGCAAAATAATTTGGGCACGGCCTTAATTAAGGAATTTAGGTACCTCATCGAAACAATTTATTTTTTCGTCTACATGTGTGGTCATAGTAACAAAGTTCGTTGTGAACAAGGCTACCGGTGCCGGAACGGCAACAGACTTCGCGACAGAAATAGGTAGATTTTGCGCGAATTTCTGACCGAACGGATGGGAGTGAGCTAGCGCGGGCGACGCGAAGGGACGGCGAGAGGGGCGCTGTTACGCTTAGTTTGTAGTTCGCATGCAGTATTTGAAATAACTAGTTGGATTTTACTTTAAGCATTTATTTTGTAAGTTCTCCCCTGGATCGTTAGGCAGCCCTATTCACATTTATTTTTAAATATTGAATAAATTTTCCCCTGCGTAGCTAGGCAACCCTATTTTCATCTTGTGATAACATTTTTCAGCAAATTACAGCTATGTGGCTATCAATTTAGACCACTCCGCATTCCAATAGTTTTTCTGGTGGTCCTTTTAAATTTTTGGGAGATTTTGATAACCTGAGTTGAATTGCGTGTGGTAGTATTTCTCGACCTTTTCCATCCCAGCCTTCGCTTGAATAAGTTGGTTGCCCCTCGGCTTCGTGCTTCACCAGCTTAATTATAGCTTGGTTCATTTGTGAGGGAGAATTTGAAGAGCAACGAAAGCCAACTGAACGTTAGGATAATTGTTTATGGTTGCAATCATTACGTTCACTACGCTCCTGCGGAATTTTGGGGCCCACTTTCGTTGTTTGCACGGCACTCCAGGCTGTCCGCCACCTTTAGGTTAGTCTTCTTCAGCTCCCGTCTTTTAGTTCGGATATGTACCTAGGAATATGTATTTTTAGCCTATTTCTACCTGGCATTATTTGATGGCACGTCATGGCCTGATTAACCATTTCTTTAGAAAAAATGGCACGTAGATCAATAAAGGTTCGCCACCCCTGACCTACAGTGTCAGCAACATATTATTCATAAAACAAATATTTCAAAGCCAAGCTTGATTTCTTTTTCGTTTGCTCACATGTTAGATAATTGTTGATTAAAATTTATTTATTTGAAATCGGCATTAAAGTACCTACCTCGAAATCGTCATTAAAATACGAGAAATCGGCATTAAAGTAATCCATTGTTTTACGACTTTTTTTGTAGGTGGCGAGGCGACAGATAAACGTAAACCGACGTTAACATAACCTACAAATGTTGGTTAAAATGTTGTAATTTCACGATTTCTTGATTTCAAATAAAACAAAATGTACTCTTTGGCACTGAAGTTCCTTTTTATCCCTTATGTGGTTTATTTGCCTCGGCAACTAAATCCACATTCATGATAAAAAGCTAAACTTCAGTGCCTTGGTATACAAACTACTATTATGCTCATCATAAATAATGTACTTTGACTGTACATATTTCTTAGAACAACAGACCAACATATTTACAGTGCCACTAAGCACACAAAAACCCTGAGTAGGGGAGGTTGGCGGTAGCTCTGTTTCATAAGTACACTCCGTAGACAAACTATAAACATTCGTGAACGTGAGAAATTTAAAATTTTATATTAAATATCATGAAAATTCTTTTACATTAAATAGTATTTAAGTTACTAAACAACTACTTATCAAATAAATTCATTGTTAGGGAAATTATAGTAAATAAAAAACCAGTAATGCAATACATATATTTTTATAATAATAAATTATTGGAGAAAACTGCAGAATCCGGCAATTTCTCCTCCTATTGTTAATATTGATTATTATTAAGTGTGTATCTCTGGTAACCATAACTAAAATTATAATGGGAGAAAGTAAATGGAGAGGAATTGGCCCCGGATTCTGCAGTTTAGCCAATTATTGCAACAGTCTAAGAGATATAGAAAATAAATATTGGATATGTATTGCATTGTATAATTATCAATTATCCTAAAAGTTAAGGCAAAATACTAGGCAATTTTTAAACAAAACAAAAAGACATTAAAGTCACCAGAGCAAAGAATGCTGCTAATTCTGAAGCTTGTTCTATCGGAAATATCCACGTTCCAGAAGCCTTCTATTCATTAAAGAAATGTATAATATTTGCAATTATACTACGCGATAGCAATAATAGCGAAGTGACGTTTGTGTTTTTTCGTGTAAATGTAGCTTGCTTTTTATTGGTTCTTTAGTTCCCCTTGTTTGTTTGTAGTTTGTTTGTAATGACCAAGGCCGAGACATGCGAAGTACCAGGTACCTTAAAAACTGACTGCTTTGGTCATATGGTCAAAGTCCTACTTAGAATTTTGCCAAGACTTACACTTGTATGCATAGTCGTTCGCCATTGACTCGCCGGATTTCCACGGCACGCCATACGAGAATTACAATACATAGTCGCTCGCCGGTAAAATAATGCACGCACATTAATATAGTTTTTAGAAAAGCGCTGGCGACGCACTGGAGATGATTAGTAGCATCTCCCACAAATTTCCATGTGTATTCCAGGAAACAAATAGAAAATACAATCTCATTGATTCTGGTTTTTTGGTTATTGTGGTTAATTGTGTTATAGGAATGGATCATGATTTAGATATGTTGCATAACGCAAATAGAGATATTTTGGATTTAGAAATACACATACATGCTTGTTATATAAACTTTGGATTTAATTACATATACATTACAGATGTTGCATTTTTTTGTTGTTAGTTACTATTTTTATATCTTATTTTGAGAACTTCCTGTACTTCTAAATCATCCTCAGTATTTATATCAAATTCCAGGCGTGGCAAAAGGTTGTCTGGTTGAGGCGAAGGTGGTGGTCTAGATGGTGTACCACGTGCGGCCATCAACTCACGCGTTTCCTCTGCTAGCACGCTTTTTCCATTTCGTTTCATTTTATCCCACAATCTTTTTAATTGGATTATTAGTCACTAAAAATATTCTTAACAATGTAAAGTGATTGAAAAGACTGACCAGAACTACGTAATTTTATATTTAACTGTGTAAGGTGAGGTATTTTATAACATAAATATTAATTTTAAGGTTTTGATACTATATCCTACCAACAAAATCTATTAATCCTACAAAATTGTTAACACATAAAAAAAATTGTTTGTTGCATTTGTATTGATGAAATTAAGAAGGAAATTGGGTTCGACAGGACGATTTTCTTAATAATTAATACATGCTACATTTTAAAGACAATATTATAATTACCTGCTCAGTCGCTACACGTGTGTTTTGTGTAAATAAAGGAGTTGCGCATTAGGTATCAAGTATTTTGGCAATGCGCTCGAGCGGCGGACGACTATGCAATGCAAATTAGGTTTCGTCTATTCGCCCGTGAATTTCTGGCAAAGGACTATGCATATGGGGGGGGGGGGGGGTAAGGAGTTCCAACCCTAGCAAGGGATCTTTTACATGCTACACATCGCACTAACATGGGATTCACAGCTTTACATCACTTCCGAATGATGGCATTCTGTAGAGGTTTTTATCTGCTTTTTTTTATTTTTGAACACCCCACCGGGGTGGGGAATTGAACTCTCGACACTTAGATCAGTAGCCTGACTGCTTAACCATTGAGCTACCGGGGCCGGTTAAATAAATAGGTATTTAAAAATGGTGAAATACTAGTCTTCTTACTTTCACTGCAGTTTTTAAATATCTTATTACTACTATTAAGGTACTTTATTTACAAAACAGTATAAAGTCTTTAGTGATTTTTATAACGGGTGTTCATAAACAGTTGTCATCCCAGTAGGTTTTGACTTCAGAAACGTATGTCTATTAAAATTGAGAAAAAATGCGTTATGACATGACTCAATGACGTTTCATTGTGTTGCACGAATTAATCAAAGACATAACATTTTGTTTTTCAAAGCAACTGGGATGACGACTGTTTATGAACACCCGTTAGAACAATATTTTTTAAAAAACAATTTTGAATCAGGCTGAATGATAATCATGTGGATAGCTTCAAAAATAATTCTAGTAGTTACATACATATGTAATTTTGCAAAGTAACAATGAATTTTAAAAGAACTCGGTTATGTTGTGTTATGTTTTACACTCCTGGCATCTTAAGAGTTACTAACAATCATAATTTTGAAGATAGTTTAGTAACCTGCTACCTAGTTGAAAGCAAATTCAGTATAGATGTCGAATTATCCTACAATAATTTTCTTTAATTTTCAGGATACCGAAAGTATGAACTTCACAAATTCAAAGCTGTCATTGGCTCGAGAGAAGTCTCAGATGGTACGTCCATTATCCAGAAAAGACATCTTTTATTCAGGATCGGTGATTCATCTACCAGAGTATCAGTCCCAGAAGTCTTTAACTAATTATCGGCAGAGTATTATGAGCATCCCTCGTCCCAGTCGAACCGAAATGATTGGTGATGTTGAAAAGAGTGACTGTAAGTGCTTTTTTTGTGGGTGTACGTAAATGTATTCATTATTATAATTTTAGCATACGATATGTGCCCATGCCTTGTACTTCCGGAGAGTTTCAAGTCGGCATTGTCACAAATGATGGACCTCAGTCTGTTGAAAGATCCAGTTTTTATGCTTATTGCTGTTTCAAACTTATTTGGAATGGCTGGCCTCTACGTTCCATTTGTGTATTTGGTTGACTGTGCAAAAGCAGATGTATGTCATCGGTGAATTCTTATATATCACACTATATATATATAATATTTTCAGGGTATCGAGTCTGGTCAAGCATCTTTTCTACTCTCAATCATTGGTATCACCAATACAATTGGACGTATATCTTGTGGCTACTTTGCCGATTTCCCACAAGTTAATGCGTTATTTGTAAATAATATATGCCTAGTTATTTCAACAATAGCAGTGGCTTTAACACCTTTTTGTCACACATATGGTGCTTATATCACGATGTCGATTTTCTTTGGAGTAGCTATTTGTAAGTATACTTTTCAAGCACTTAAATTTTATATTTACACAAATATTAATACATATCAATTACTGTGATTTACTTATATTTATAAATTTTCCTTAAATTCATTCTGGAAAAGCCCAGAAATACAGTAAAAATTAAAAGAAAAACAAAAATGCTCTTTTAGATATTTGTAACCATGGTTAGGATGAGCCGAAAAAAATTTTTCAAGTCGTAATACCGCGAAAAAGTTGCGAATTGGGGAGACTAAAAAGGGGTAAAAAAATAAATAAAATTGGTTTATATCTTTCGGCCGCGCATGTACTTTAAAGTTTGCCGAAATTGGGAAAAATTCACATTTTTACGATAGTTTTTAATGTAATGTAATATAGCTCAAATTCTTATGTACATATTAGAATTACAGAAAATAATATTTAAATATTATTTAAATCCACCCACATCTTCGGTAGCGCATTGCCTTCAAGGTTAATGCAATTTTGAAAAAAAATCACAAATAAAGGTAGATCACAGTTCAAGGAAAAATACTTACATGTTTTTTATATTTGTTCTTTATTAAATACAAGTGTAAATGTTTAAAAACAAATTATTTTAAACCATCAGTAATATTTGTAAACAATTTTTTTTATTGAAGTGTTTGTGTGAAGAGTTGTAAGTCCAAGAAACTCATGTTGAACAATTGAACATCTCCGTTTTTATTATTTCTTAGCTGAAGGTACTTTAAAATCTGATTTATGGGCGAAGTTAGGCATGGTTGACCTTGACAGCGGGGTCGTTCTAATAAAACCATCCCTAGACTCAGCACCGCAAGCTTTTCCTGAGGCTTCTGTCACGAGTTTCACACATCGTTCAACTGCCTGTATGTGAACTGGGAATGTCTTAAATGTTATATCCCAATTAGGGACTGAGTCACTTTGAATATGTGATTTAATCTCATTGTCACTGATATCTTTTAATAATGATGGAGAAGATAAATCACAGTCCATCCAGTTAATTATTACCGAGTAGTCTTGAACCTGCCAACAATGGTTGTTCAACTACACGAAGATACACAACCAATTCAAATAAAACATGGAGTAAGGCAAGGGGACTCAATGAGCCCAAAATTATTTATAACAGCACAAGGAGATATATTTAAAAACCTTCAATGGGCCCTAAAAGGAGTAAACATCAATGGGAGGATGCTCAACCTTCTAAGATATGCTGACGACGTTGTTGTAATAACCGATAATTTTGAGGACTTGCAGCAAATGTTAGAAGAAATCAAAATTGAATCCGAGAAAGTTGGTTTAAAACTAAATAGACAAAAAACTAAAATAATCACAAATCAAGAAGAGAACAGAAATGTCGTAATTGACAATCATATTATAGAATATGTTTATAAATACATATACTTAGGCCAGGCGATTAAATGCAACAAATCAAGCCAAGAAGCGGAAATACAGAGATGTATACAGTAGGGATGTTCCGAATATACAAAAATTCGTATTCGCGAATACGAATAGCGAATACAAATACTCTTATGAATATTCGCGAGTACGAATACGAATACATGACCTTGAGTGAATAATATCAACATCAACATCGTTTTTGTAGGCGCTGCAAATTTTAGAAATAGTATGAAAAATAGTTTTGTTTTTTATTTAATGGTATAGAATGGTTAATATTTAAAAAAAATGTTTTATTTAAGGTATGAATACCTGTTTTATATTTTTATTAAAATTCTTATCTATATTTCTATAATTTTAATGTGAAATACTCGTATAATATTCGTGTTAATTTTGGCGAAAACGATTACGAATACAAATATTTAAAATATAGCGAATACTCGCGAATACGAATACGAGTATTCGGAACATCCCTAGTATACAGTTAGCATGGTCGGCATTCGGCAAACAAAGCAAAATACTCAAAGACCAAAAAATACCCCTAAAATTAAGAAGTGCGGTCTTCAATCAATGTGTGTTACCGGTATTATCCTACGCTGCTCAGACATGGTCCCTAACAAAAACTTTATTATAAAAATTAGCAAAGACTCAAAGAGCTATGGAATTACAGATGTTAAGTATTAAACTAAGCAATAAAATACGGAATGTGGATATCAGAAACAAGACAAAGTTAAGAGTTATAAAGGAAGAAGTAGCTTCGTTAAAATGGAGATGGGCCAGTCACACCATGCATCAAGTCAATCAGCGTTAGAATAAAGAAATACAACAATGGAGGCCCTGTATGGGAAAAACAAGTAGAGGCCGGCCACAAACCAGGTGGATCAATGATTTGAAGAGAACGGCAGGATTGCGTTGGATTTAAAAAAACCCAGAGATCTATGGAAGTCAACAGGGGAGGCCTATATCCAACAATGGATGTCGACGGGCTAATAAAGAAGGAGAAGAAGTCTTTAGCCTTGCAATTGAGTTTTGGCGGCATGGATATTCTGATAGTTGTTCTCTTTTTATCTAACTGTCTCGCCTTTAGAATTCGTCACACTCGAAGTGGTTGACAACAGCAAATCGACCTCTCAGATTGTACTTAAGTGAAGAAAGTCCCACACATGAACTTCAAGCAATAGTTGTATTTGTTTTGAAGTCATGCACGCCAATGTGGTTTAGTATTAAATCAAATAAATACTTTACAGAGGCACCAAAACTTGTGTAGCAATCAATACAATCTTCAAGGTACCTGCCTGAAGATTTATGTAATATTGTCGACCCTGTGATCGAACAAAATGGCTTTTTCGCTCATCCAGAATATTTAATGTTATCCATGACACAAGATAATACAAAACACATAAGAGAGCTCGGACTTCGACGAATTTTCAAGGGGAGACAGTTAGATCAAAACGGAACAACTATCAGAACATTCATGCCGCCAATATTCAATTTCAAGGCTCAAGACTACTCGAAAATAATTAACTGGATGGACTGTGATTTATCTTTTCTCCCATTATTAAAAGATATCAGTGACGATGAGATTAAATCACATATTCAAAGTGACTCAGTCCCTAATTAGGATATAACATTCAAGACATTCCCAGTTCACATACACACAGTTAAAGGATGTGTGAAACTCGTGACAGAAGCCTCAGGAAAAGTTTGCGGTGCTGAGTCTAGGGATGGTTTTATCAGAACGACTCTGCTGTCAAGGTCAACCATGCCTAACTTCGCCCATAAATCAGATTTTAAAGTACCTTCAGCTAAGAAATAGTGAAAACGGAGATGTTCAATTGTTCAACATGGGTTTCTTGGACTTACGACTTTTCACACAAAACAAAATTGTTTATAAATATTACTAATGGTCTAAAACAATTTCTTTTTAAACATTTAAACTTGTATTTGATAAAGAACATGTAAGTTGTTAGTATTTTTTTCCTTGAACTGTGATCTATCTTTATTTGTAATTTTTTTTCAAAATTTCATTAACCTTAAAGGCAATGCGCGATTGGAAGATGTGGATGGATTTGAATAATATTTAAATATTATTTTCTATGGTTCTAATACATAAGAATTTGGGCTATTACATTTGGGAAGAGGCTAATTTAAAAATGTTAAAAATTATCATAAAAATGTGAATTTTTCCCAACTTCGGCAAACTTTAGAGCACATGCACGATGGAAAGATATAAACCCATTTTATTTATTTTTGTATCTCTTTTTAGTCTCCCCAATTCACAACTTTGCCGCGGTATTATGACTTAAAAACAATTTTGAATTTCTTTTGGTCCACCCTAATGGTTGTATATTAACGATTTGTTCAACAAATTATTATTCTATTTGTTTTAATGATGTATTATATAGTTTGAATTAATTGTCTGGTAAGGGTTACAAAACCAAAATCCCTTGAATCATAAGAATGTTGAAATTTGAAACAGTTGACTTGCTCTAAAGTGTATTAATTGAGATTTAGTATACATGGTATTTTTTTAACAATTAAAGGTAAGAAAAAATGTATTATACAAAATATTACTGCTTAGGATAGTATTTATTAATTTTATTTTTCAAAAAAATTTGGTTTTTCTCAAAGGTTTAAAACTCGAGATATAATATACATCTTTAAGAAGTTTTTTGTAGAAACGCTTATAATTAAATTATTTTAAGATTTAAAACTAAAAATCACTAAATAATAAATGGATTGTAATTGGAATTTTTTTCTGGGGTAAGAAATTTTGTTTTGCACTTTTACGTTTAGCATTTACGAAAAACTTTTCTCTTGAAGTAATAGTTATTTAGTATTAAGGGCGTAACGAATAGATTATAGCACAAGGGAATGTTTAAAACGCGACATGGAGAGCTTTAAATTTTCCGAGAGCTATAATCCCGATTAGGCACGTGATACATACAACGTTTATTTTATTTTGGTTCTCAAAATGGAGGATCAGTATTTTGGTTACAGACTATGCGTCTTCATTATGCTGGCACTGTGAATTTGTAGTGTGCTATACTACATTGTTTACGCTTGTTAATACTGCTTAGCAACTTTATAGGTCTAACAGCCGGTCTTATAAAGGCCCCTAATCTGACGTTAACTTTAATTCCCTGTTAAAATAAACAAAAGCGCATCAAAATTTGTTTACTAATGAATAAAATGTCATAAGCACTGACGTTTTGATGTGCTTTTGTTTATTTTAACAGCGAATTAAAGTTAACGTTAGATTAGTGGTTTTTATAAGACCGGCAGTTAGGGCCTTAAAAGCCATTTTATGCCCGCTATCGAGGGCCAATAAACAAGATTATGGTTCCAAAATTAAATAAAATCTATTTTAAACGCTGTATTTTCTAGAAAATCTTCAAATAGTCGATTGAGCTGCAACTATGATTTTAATGGGGGCAACATTCAATAATAACATATTAGGAGAAGATAAATATTTTTAAGTCTTCAAACAAACTCTTTTTCTTAACCGCCTTTATCATTTTATGGAAACAACGATGTAATATATTCTTGACCAAATGTAACCGTTGTCAAATTTTTATCATTTCTTTATCAATTGAAACCAGAACTGCTAGGGAAAAATATAAGATATTGGTTGTTCAAGACTAATTTAGTTTCAAATACTCGAATATAAAATTCGGTGAGCTACACTCCATGTAGGAGTTACCTATAGTAGTGGTTAATTTTATATACATTGTGTGTTGATATAAATTAACACATGTATTTGAAAATCCAGTAAAGTATAGGAGTAGTCGGCAGCATCTAAATTGTTACTTAGTTATTATCATTTGTACTACCATAATAATAACTACCTATTCTTATTGTGATCATACATCCAGAATTCAAGACATTATAAACTTTGAACAAATACATTAATAAAATTTCAATATCTGAACGATGAAAAACCTCTACTTTACTAAATGGCAATTGAGTGACTTAATTAGAACCAAAGGTGACTGCTAGTAAAACCAGTTTAGAGTAAGCAACTCAAAGAGTAAAAACGTATTAATTTAATTAAAGAACGATCTCCAGGATTGGACCGTGCCATTGTTGGGATAGAACTGTTTCACCCACTTTCATAAGGGCTTCATCAGGAGTAATAACACAAAAGAGCACGGAAACTCAGCATAAACTATGCCAGTGGCGAAATTAAAAAACAAATTGACTATTGAGGTGGTTTAAGAAGGCAGATAAAGTGTCTTTGCTATGTGGCCAAATGATAAGGGTATCATCAACGTATATACATAAAAAGTGTAGTATTTTAGCATGATAGTGTAGGTAGTAATTAATTTATCCAAACCTATTAATTCCAAATCGACTACTTTAGAACTAAACAGAATGGATCTGGAGATCTATTAGGAAATCCCTGTATACAGAAAACTAATTTCACAAAAACCGTTTTAAGACAAAATTTACACTTTAAAAAGAAGTATTTTACAAGTGAACATCTGGTTGTCTGTATTATTTATGGACATTTATCGAGCAAACAAACCTCAACAACCTTAGAATGTAACACTATAAAATCACAAAACTGCATGGATGTTCAAACCAAACTTTGAATTAAAAATATAATACATTTATACCGGGTGTCCGTTCTCAAAGTCGAACATAGGCGATTAACATTGTATTGAACGTTTTTGCCGATTGCTGCTCGCCAATTCAACTTACAGGGAAGGTAATGGTATCAATGGAAAGATAAAAGTATTACGCATCAAATGATACTAATAATAATACTCAAGATGCAATTTTTATTTTAAAATACTAATTTAAAACTTGGAAATTTTTAAATACGCCTTGCCTTGCTTTTCAAGTTCGATAGCATTTGTCAAAAAAATTGGTAATTAGTTGGCGTAAATCAGGTATTTTCTGCCAACATCTGTTAAAATTATCTACAGAAAAATGAATTATTTCAGTGGAGAACGAGTGAATGCACTAATGTTAATTGCCTATGTTCGACTTTGAGAATGGACACCCGGTATAAACTTACAATAGTTTTATAAAATTTGGATATCCCTAGAGATAACAGCAGAATTTGCTGAAACATTTCCACCTGTGCAGTTGACCAGGTGAAGCGTGACCTTCATTGTATAGTATTACAGCAACCATTCCGTACTTGATGAGCGCACCACATGAGTTATGCCGACTTTTTAAACAAAGATAATAATTACAGTACAGTGAGAGAATAATTATTCAATTACTTATTAACTATTACACACGAGCAACTGGAAGTTATTTTAATAGTTATTTTGGAAAATTCGCTGCAAACATTTTTGATATAAAGCAGTAAGTCATATGTATTTATTGCAATCAAATTGAAAAGTCAAAGGACAAAGTGACAATAATCTTTACTAAATTGTGATCTTTTCAAAAATTTTCAGCCTACGCCACTGAGTATTTGCTTGAAAATGCTAATCATTAAATCTGTCTGGAACTTACTTATAATTTTAAAATATTTGAGAATGTGATAGGTTGGTACTTCATAAGAGAGATTAAAACCGAATTAAACCTCTCAGTATTGGTGAAATTCAAATATTAATAAAAGCTGGCTCTATTGTTTTTAATTATTACATTTCTTTGGACATATCTGTGGCTCTCAAAATTTTTTAGAAAAAACTTTAACCTGCTTAATTTAGAAAATTAAAAGTTTTTTTATAAGACATTAAACTAATCAAAAACAAAAACATTTAAAAAAATGAAATCTATTAAAACAAAGACATAATAACAACAAAAAATTGTAATAAAGGTGATAAATTTCTAATTAGTAATAAAATTTATAACAATAAATGGATAGAAAATATTAGTAATGTACATTAAAGTGTTATACAGCATTTGTGGTGTGAATATGAATTCATTACACAAAGTTTAAAAAAGTTGTATATACAAAAATTTTGAAGATACACATCTAGGTCTACCTAGTTAATGATATAGTGTGAGCCTTTGTGGAGTAATAACGCACCACCAATAAACTTTCAACTATCTCTGTACATCACATTTTTGAACACCACTGTATAAATACCAATAGAAGTGCAAGATGTTTTAAAATTGGGACCCAACTTTAATTTCTATGATCCAAATTAAAAAATAATTGCGAATATAGAACTAGGGATGTAAAATTCTCAGTATTTTTCTTTCAGAAGAATATTCTCAAGAATTATTCTTTCGCATTCCTGCCTTCAGTATTCATTAAAACACATTGTTTATTAAATCTTATGTGAAATAAGTACTAATAGAGTTGTATTTTTCAGCTGGATATATTTCGCTAACATCCATTATTCTTGTGGATCTCCTAGGATTAGACAAACTTACAAATGCTTTTGGATTATTAATTTTATTCCGTGGTGCTGCAACTATCGTTGGTTCACCCTTAGCAGGTGCAATATACGATGCTACAAACTCATACTCGCTTCCGTTCTATGTGGCAGCCGGCTTATTTGCAATTTCTGCTGTTACGAGCTTCATTGCACCTTGCTTGAAAAGGCCTGTATCTGAGGAACCACCTATAATGGGTGATGATGCGCTGACACCAATAGACGAAGATGAAGAGGAGGAAGATGGTCCAATAACTATTGCAAGCAATCGTAATGCTATTCCAGAAATTATCAAAACGGCATCAAGCCCCGATGAAAAAGAAATTAAACAGCTTGAATCTGTTTTATAAGCATGAATACCTACTTTACAAAAAATTGTTCTTAATGACAGTTAATCCATTTACTTAGTGTGAACTGAATATCTATTTTATTATTTCGTAAATCTATTTTATCACGTTTATCTTAATTCGCAACAAAATGTATTTTTATTTACATATTGTTTTTAAAAATGTTAGATGTTTGCATTTTTAGTGTGATTTTTTAACATCTTCTAAGATCGTCATTTTAAGTGTAATTTTAATTGAACATGTTGTTTTACAAGGAATATAAAGTGATTATATTAAGAGTGTTCAGTGATGTGATGTGATGTGACAGTATTGTGAGGTAAGATAGTCAATTCAAATGCGAACTAGCCATTAATGTTCAAATATGTATCGTTTTAAGTAGGAAATATGTAAATATACCATTCGGACAATTAATAATTAGTAGCTATTTCTATTATTTAGGACACTGCACAAATATGTATTCGTCCTATTTACCTTTCAAGCTGATCAGTGTGTTTCTTTTTAATCGATGCCTACAAGTGATGAGATAATTTTTTTATATTACAGAGTAGCTATTTTTATTATGATAGATTTTGGGGCACTATTCAGAAGATACATGCTGATCACTTACGAAATATCTTGTTAGCTTTATTTCTTGTATATGTATCAATAAATTTTGCTCAGGACCCACAAATGCAATGTTGGTTGCCAAATAGCCTTATTTAGAAATAGTACCTGTGCACCGAACTTCATGTTACTGTATATTTTATTCTTCAACAAATTAGTAATAAATAATAGTCTTTAAAAGACTGTTTTACTTAGAGCAAATTATTACTACATGTTGCATTTACTGCAAATGATTTTGCTTTTAGCATATTTCAATTTTTTTAATTTTGAGGTTCTTACTAGAATCGTCCAATATTTACGCTAATTTATCTTGTCATTCATATATTCTTAAAACATTGCTGCATATTTTTTTTAAATCAATACTGCTTGTAAGTGGAATTGATTCAGCTGAAATATGTAGTGTTATTGATGTTCAGAAGTGGCCGATTTCTAAACATAACAGTTATTTAAAATCGGGTGTGATATTGTAAAAGGAAGTTAAAATAGAATTGCAAGAATAAATTATTCAAACTTTGAACGTGGACAAAAGTATAGAGTGAAAAACCTAAAATAATGACAAGAATTGTTTAAGTAAGTAAATCATCGAAAAGACATTACAGAGAAAAATCTATAAGGATAGGATATTTCAATAAAATTACAATCTTCTTGTTATTCTATATGTCTATTGACAATGAAGACCAACTCTGCATTCTTCATTTCGGTGGTCTTCCTGGACCTCATTTTCCTTAGGGTTGACCGACCATTTTTAACTATTTTGCCAGACGGTGGTCTTACATTCAACGTGGTTGTTTCATTGTTGTCTTCTTTGTTTTCTGCAACTGGATAGTTCTATTCCTAAGTATTTGAAATTTATTACCTATTCTATTATGTTGCGTTCAGGGCCGCGCCGCATATTTTGGTTGCCTGTGTGCGGATATTTTTAGTTGCCCCTAACTCTAGTAGTACTTTCAAAAGTAATAAAAACTTCAAACTCACAAAGAAATTTCCTATATTAAAAAACAGAATAAAAATATAAAATAAAATACAAATGCAAAAAAAAAGTTTTTAACAAACCTTAAGAAGTTTAATACATAAATAAAATGGCTGAACTTTTAACAAAATAACAGTAAATACAGGCACAAACATATGATTAGAATAAATCTAAGTATTTACAAGAACTCAACGCGCCTGGTTTTTATTTCCGAAAACTTTTTTGGGTCATGGTAGTTCTCAAATATTTTTTATAATTTTGAGTTTTGAGAATGATCGTTTGCCTGATGCTACTGATACAGGCAAAGTTAGTAAAATTCTTAGCGCAATCACAGTGTTAGGAAACGTAGTTCATAAACTGTCTTCTAAAATATATTTCAGTATGTTAAAAGCAGTCATACTAGGTCTTAGCATATACTTCAAAACATTTATTTCTTGGTAAAGTTCTAGGGCATCAATGTCCGTTTCATTTCTACTACTGTCAGACAGTTTTAGTTGTAGGTCTTTGCAGTTATTTAAAATGGCTTCATCTTCAACTTCTTTTAAACCGTGCACCTTATAAAGAAAATTAAACATGCTACTGTGTTCTTTTATTAGGTCAAATCTATTATTTAAGGAACTTAAAGCCATGTCTATTAGAATCAAATAAAAATTAATTTTGAAATTTAATTAGGGAGTATGCACACTTTCATCTGAATGTTCATACTGAAACTGGGTTTTCTTTTTTCTTCGTCGCACAGTGAAATTATCGAGAAATTTTGGTTCTACCTCCATCTCTTCAGCTATTTCTTTTGCAGTATATATACAGTCGGAAAAACCTTCATCGCTACGTTTTGTTTGAAAAAATGTGATGAGATTATTAAGTCCAAACATATTCCAAGATTTAACGTTGGCTGTTGGATCATTTTACTTACAACATTAATTTTTGACAAAATTTCATGCCAAACTGCAATACAGCAAATAAATTTAAAAGATTGAATTTTGGCTGCTAAACACTTGGCTTAATGGCGTGGTAGAATCTTTATTTGAATCCCTAGGAAACACACTGCTCATTAAATTAATTGAGCGCACGTAATTTGACTTAAACACACAAACTTTAGCTACGCCGCAGGCGGCGGGCCAAAGCGAGGACAGCAAGTGCTCGGACGAAAAATTTCATTTCCAAAGGAAAGCTCGTATTACAACTGCCTGTGATAGGAGATAGCGCGGGTTAGAAAGGGCATCGCGCAAACGAAAGGAACTCGATCCAGGTACAAAATAAGCTGCTTTGGAAAATTGAAGAATTTGAAATGCAAAGGGTTTACAATTCAAATAAAAATATACAGGTTAAGACTGAAATAATTGGATAAATGGCGAAACAATTAGGCGAAACCAAAACATTGTTTCATACTTAGTGACCCTTGGATGTTTCTTAATATTTTTCTCTCAAATTTTCTAAGCTGTTCTTCTTCTGCTACAGTTAAGGCCCACGTCTGCATTCCATATATTCCACTTTTTAAGAGTGATTTGTTTGCGTAATATGATTTGTTTCCTTTTTGTATTCTCTCTTTAAGTCTTTTTTGTGGTTGTCTTGGTCTTGTAATCAGATTCCGTAGGTAGTTGAATGCTTCCATCCCCTCAAACGTGTGGGTACTGTTCTACTTTTAGATCTTGTTTTTGCTCTAGATTCTTGAAGTATCTCATATATTTTGTTTTGCCCTCATTAATTTGCAGTCCGTAGTATTTTGCTTCTTTGTCTATTCTCTTTATTTTATCTATTAACTCATTTTTGACCTACTGATTATTTTTACATCATCCGCATATGCAATAGCTTGGGTTCCTTTATTAATAATTGTCCCTTGCATTTCTGTCTTCTGTATGATGTTTTCCATAGCTAAGTTGAATAGTACTGGGGATAGAGTGTCCTCTTGTTTCACTCCTGTGTCTATTTTGATAAAATCTGTCATAATTTCATTGATCTGTACTGCTACTTCTGTTCCTTCCAGTGTCATGTTTATCAATCTTATCAGCTATTTGGGGATTTCCGTATCTTCTAGACTTTGTATCATTTTGTGTATCTTTGTTGATAGTCTTGAATTATCTCTTTTGTGTATGTTTGCAATCTTTCTTTTAGTATATGCGCGAAAACTATATGTCTTGTTAAGTAGCCTGATTCCTCTGTAGTTAGCACTGTTTTCAGGGTCCCCTTTTTTGTATACATATAGGGATTATTGTTCTCTACTCCATTCTTTTGGCATTGTTTTCGTTTTCCATATCTCCCTTTTAACAGTTTGTTGGGTAACAGTAGATCTATTATTTCAAAAACCCTGTTCTTCACTAATTTTAACGGTGTTACATAGTTTGTTGCAGATGATAGTAGAAGTTAAATATATTACAGAATACAGTTACATCTCTTTAGCTCTCAGGATTGGCTTTGTCTCCCTTCTTAAACATCGGAACGGTTATACTGGTGTTCCATTCGCTAGAGATAGTTCTACTTCATAAAACCTTTTGAAATACGAGGTAAAGTCCACATATTCCTATGTATGTTAGAGCTACAATAAAATTAAAATGGCTTCATTATTTTTCAGTGTAAACTATAATATCACCACATTTTTAACAGCGCTTAATTAACATTTCTATACCCTTATAAAACTATTCTGAACTTTTTTACTCAAAATTATTCAAAACTGCAGTTTGAACTTTTCCATCGTCGCTAAATTTTAAACCACGCAAATCCGACTTCAATTTTGAAAACAGAAAGTAGCCACTAGATGCTAGGGTGGGTGGTTGAGTTCCAAAAACCCACAATCTTGAATAGCAGCCTTTGCAACTGCTGCAGGGTGTACTGGGGCATTGTTATGCACTAGACACACTTTACTGAGATTTCCTCTTCGCTTTTCTTCAATAGCCAAACGTAGCCGGTGCAGTAAAAAAGCACAATATGTTCCATTTAGGGTAGTATTTCGTTCTTTAAAATCTATCAGCAAAATTCCTTTGCAGTCCCAAAATATTGTGGCCATGATTTTTTTTGTTGATGGAGAGACTTGCTTTCCTCGGTGGTGGTTCTCCTCGACGACGCCACTCCATAGTTTTGTCTCTGGTAACAATGGAATCTATTACTTTATTCTTGTTATCACGACAGAGCTCTACAAATTCGACGCAACAGTCAACTCGTTGCTGCTTATGAATAGGAGTGAGAAGTTTTGGTACCCACCTTGCACTAATCTTACTTATGTGTAAATCGTCATGGAAATTTCGAAGGACAGTTGTTTTAGAAAGATTAGTCCTTGCTGCAATTTCTTTTGTTTTTAAACGACGATCATTCACGACCTTTGCTTCAATTAATCCAACATTTTCTGGAGTAACCACTGTTATGGGCCGACCTTCACGAGGATCATCTTCGAGAGATTCTCCGCCCATGCGAAATAACTTAGCCCATTCTTTTACTGTGGAGAATGAAGGTGAGAAGTTCCCATAAATATCATCAAATCGTTTTTTTTTATTTTTGTTGGGGTAACACCTTCTTTTGTGAGAACTTTATCACAGCACGATATTCAATTTTAAACATTTTGGAAAAATGCTTGCATAAGTTTGATTTTTTATTTGGCAATAAAATACTGTGTCACGTGAACAATTCGCTTTTTTGGCATAGCCTACTAAAGTAATCATCACTTATAATAATGCAGAAGACTAAAAGCCGTGTTTACACAACTAAAAGTACCACGGTTGCATTCGACCATTTCTATTTTCGGGTTTTTGTAAACAAACTTCCCTTAACTTTTAATAGCGATATTATCACAGAAAACAATTATTTATTATGCCTATTTCTTGTGTTTTTTAAAATTACGCAGCCAGATTCAAACTGAAGTCAAATTTCTTTGATAGTCATATCTCGTCATTGAATGCTGCCAAACACTCAAACAAAGAGCCTTGCGTCTAACATAGTGTAAAAGCGACTCCAATGCTTACGCTACATAACCTAACCTTCGGTGCAACTGTGAGCTAAGTGTTGTTTTATTATAATTAATAGAAAAGATGATGTGCTTTGCCACCGATTGCAAACATTATAATGAAAAACATACGTGCAAGTTTTTTACGTTCCTAAAAGAACATAATCAGCGGCGACGGTGGATAAAATTAATTAGGTAAGAAGAATAAGGTTATGTTATGGTTTTTGTTTAATAAGGGCGTTTTAAGAAAACTAATATCTATTTTATATTTTTAGGAGACCAAATGCCGTCCAAAAGAATGACACAAGCAGCAGTGTCGTAACCGAAGCTGAAAACATGCTATTGAAGCAGCCGTGAACACAAGAATGGTATTAGATTGCACCGAAATCTGGCAAGTGTGTGGCGCACTAACCAATTTCCACTAATAAAAGGTATTAGGGCGTTTTAAGAAAACTAATATCTATTTTATATTTTTAGGAGAGCAGATGCCGTCCAAAAGAATGGGTGTGTTCAGCCGGCGTAGCGCTGATTTAGCGCTCGCTTTTTGCTAAGTTCAAGCAGCTGCGAGCGGCTGAACGGCATTTGGGTTAGCGATCGCTGTGTTTACTAACAAACGTCAGTTTTGAGCGCGTCAACAGAATGGAGCAAATTGATCACTTAATACTCGAATTTGCTGCAGATGATGTGATGGAAATTAATCCATTAGTGCAATTAATGCCGTTGTTAGAAAATAACGGAAACTTATTGCAGTTGATTGATTTGGATGCAGAAAAGAATGATGAGGCTGTTCATAATGTCAACTACTTTGAGGAAGTGGTACCACATTATTCACCGCAGGAGTTTTGTGAACATTTTAGAATGTCCAGAAATGTTATGGAGGTATCTATCTAGCAATATTAGTACAATTTTGCTTACTTAAAAAATACAGTGCAACTGTATTAATTTGTATATATGAAATGCATGTAATTAGGTATTTATAAACATTTTACAATTATTTGTTTATTTCAGATGCTTGTGGTGGACATAGGCAATAGAGTAGACATCGAAGGCAGAATTGATCTTGGAAAAAAGACTCTGTTTACCATATGGATGTTTGCTAAACCGGAATCGTATTTGGCATGCTGCGATCGGTTTGGAATGTCGAAAGGCACCGGTCATCTAATTTTTTATCAAATTTGCAATATTTTGTTGCAAATGATGCCACAAGAAATACGATGGCCTACTAACGAGCAGGCGATTATGACAGCCAACACATTTCATGCACGAACAGGCTTTCCTGGAATTGTGGGGGCTATAGACGGTTGCCACATCCCTATAAAAGCCCCAGCTCATAACGCCGTTGATTCCTTGGTGATAGTGCATATCCATTAATGAAAAATGTAATGGTGCCATTTAGGGATACAGGCCATTTGACACCGATGCAAAATAATTTTAATACGAGATTAAGTACAGCCCGAAGCAAAATAGAGCAAGCGTTTGGACGGCTAATTCCGGAAGGCTGAAATACCTCGATATGAATATTGAAAATGTTACAACAGTCGTCACCGCAGCTTGTGTTCTACACAACTATATAATACGTAGGGAAGGGCTGCAAAATGTTGATTTAAACATTGAAGAAAATAATGCCAATGAGGATGGACCTCATGAAGAATTTTTCGATGACGTAAATATTGGGGTCCAAAAACGAAACAAAATAATGCAGCAAATTTTCTAAAAGTGGCAAATATTTAAATGTACGATAAATTGTAAATATGTATATATACAGTATGTCCCCGGATTGAGTTTACAATAGGTATGATTGACCAAAAATTTTCGAATTGGAATTTCATATTTTGGGATTCCGCCCTGCTTGGTGTGAAACGAATTTTAAGAATATTTTCCATTTTTGAAAAACAAGTAGGCCTTGACAAGGAAGCGAAAAATATTTTATTTTCAGGTAAACTACCCTTTTTGTTCATGATACGGCAAAATTTAATTAAGAAAAGTTGTTGATAATGATAAATTATGACCCTATACCCAATTTCAGAACGATCTGTCGACTTATAAATCACTGTTATTTTTTAGAAAATTGTATTTTATTGTCAGGTAAACTACCCTTTTTATTCATGATACGGCAAAATTGTATTAAGAAAAGTTGTTTACAATGAGAAATTATGATCCTATACAAAATTTCAGAAAGATCTTGCGACTTAGATTAAACAAATTGCATTTATTAAAAATGACGGTTTAATCTAAGTCGACAGAGCTTTCTGAAATTTGTTATAGGGCCATAATTTATGATTATAAACAACTTTTCTTAATACAATTTTTCCGTATCATGAACAAAAAGGGTAGTTTACCTGACAATAAAATACAATTTTCTAAAAACTAACAGTTTTTTATAAGTCGACAGATCGTTCTGAAATTTGGTACAAGGTCATAATTTATCATTATCAACAACTTTTCTTAATTAAATTTTGCCGTATCATGAACAAAAAGGGTAGTTTACCTGAAAATAAAATATTTTTCGCTTCCTTGTCAAGGCCTACTTGTTTTTCAAAAACTGAAAATATTCTTAAAATTCGTTTCACACCAAGCAGGGCGGAATCCCAAAATATGAAATTCCAATTCCAAAATTTTTGGTCAATCATACCTATTGTAAACTCAATCCGGGGACATACTGTATACAGGCTGATTTTTTTATCATGTAACAACTTATAGGCAACCCATTATGCAGAAGCATACATAATGCATGCTTCTGCATAATGGGTTGCCTACAAGTTGTTACACGATAAAAAAATCAGCCTGTATATATATATGTAGTTGATATTTTGTAAATATATTTTATAAAATTAGCATGTTTTTGTTGTGTAAGTGTAAACATAGTCAAAGGGTCATTCATGCAGCAGCAGAATTACAAAACAATTAGGCATCCTTTTTAGATATCTTCTCTCGGCATTTTAATTAACAACTTTGAAAAGGGTTACATACAGGGTCCGGCAAATGGCAAGATTTCGTAAATACTTTTATTGTTGAAAAATTATTTTTTTATAATTATTAATACATTAATGGGAAATAAAAGAGTAGCCATTTGATTTACAATGTTAAAAAAAAAATTTTTTGAATACTACATCTGCCAAATGTCCTCCGTTGACATTAAATTTATGCATTCTTGGAGTCGAGCCTGAAAGTTTTGCATCACTCTTCGCAGCATATCAACAGGTATTGCTGCAATCTCGTCACGAATTCGTTGTTTGAGGGCCGGGATTGTCCTGGGTGGATCAGTTGCAAACACTTTTGTTTTTAGGTAACCCCACGAAGAGTGATGCAAAACTTTCAGGCTCGACTCCCAAGAATGCATAAATGTCAACGGAGGACATTTGGCAGATGTAGTATTCAAAAAAATTTTTTTTGTAACATTGTAAATCAAATGGCTACTCTTTTATTTCCCATTAATGTATTCATAATTATAAAAAAAATAATTTTGCAACAATAAAATTATTTACGAAATCTTCCCGTTTCATTGCCGGACCCTGTACAATGCAATAAATGCTAAAACACCAGATCAAAAACCATCAAAATACTACGGTGAATATTGTTACGCCATGCCATGTGTAAATGCGTTTATTTTAAAATGCAATATATGAACCGTAATTTTATTGAAAAAGAAGCATGAGAAAGAACAGGGCATGTAATAACCCACATACTTGCTGTAAACTGAAGTCTTTCTACTATTTGATCAACAGAATTCCTTCCCCCGTACAATATATTATGTTTTTACATACTCAGTAACGTTTCCATATTGCATTTTAAAATAAACGCATTTACACATATTGCGCAATATAATAAACTCCCTGTATAATAAAAATCAGACTATACACCGATGTCAAAATATATTTATTACAAAACTTCTTACTCATTACAATATTAAGTGAATCAAATAAAAAAAATATATACATTTAAATATAATTATACATAAAATAATGATACAATTTTAAAACTAATTATTTTTATTATTTGTATTTTTAACTAACTCTAACAGTTGTCGCAAAATATCATTTCGCTCCTTTTGCGTTTGGAGTTGCTCCTTGTACACATTTTTAATTTCTTGCAGCTCTCTAATTTTCTGCTCTTCGGAGAGCAGCATTTGCTTTCGAAATTCTTCTAACTCTCTATTTTTACGTTTGGTACCTCGAGTATCACTGGCAGCAGTATTCAAACTGGGAATTCTAGACGGTGTGGATGACAGGCTTAATAACGATTCCACTGGTGGAGTTGGTGATGAAGAATTCGATGTTGAAGAGGCAAGGGATGATGAATTTGAAGGTATTGGGGGTGGCAACGCTGACGAAGAGGGTGCAGGTATATATGCTGGGATTAAGGACGACTGAGTAGATGTAGAGGGCTGGTTTAGCACAGATAAGGGAAGCTTAGGTTGTGGAATGGACGATATTAAGTGTGGAGGATTAATGGTGGCATCAGTATGAAGCAGGTCATCCATCACGTCGAAATATTCCCAAGTTTGTCTACCTCTGCCAGTTTTTCTTTTGGTATCTTTTATTCCTTTATAAGTGCTCTTCAAATTTCTAAATTTTCTGTCACACATGTCCGGTGTCACATGGTAACAATTTTTTTTCATATTTTCGGCAATTCTCCCCCACAACAGACTATTTTTCATTTTGGGGTTTCTGAAGTTGCAGCATTCTGAGCGGTAGTGCTCAATCAACAACATGGTCGATTTCTGTGACCAAACAAACCGCTCGGCAGCTGAATCGTCTGCAGGCTCATCTGTTCTTTCCGGTACCGTGCGTTGCTGCATAATTTGATTTATAACATCATTCTTGATCGTCTCGTCGATAAGAAAAATAAAATCTTAGACTTAATTTAATCAACAGTAGGTAGTTTCAAAAGATTCAATGGAAATGTAACTTAGTTCGAACGAAATTATAGTAATATTAAGAAGCAATACATACCATCAAAAATAGCTTGTACCATATGTGATGGGACTTCCGCCGCTACAGTTTCTCCGTTAACATTAAACTGCAGCAGGGTCGTTTCAGAAACCATGATTTTCGCGCCTTTCTAGGTTATATTTACAAATTAGCCCAAACACCGTGTTCTGCTGAGTGGTCAAGCGGAAATGAAGCGACAATGGAGCGAAAATAAATTCTCTCCCAAAAATGGCGACTGCTGCACAAACGAAACCGAAGCGCTGTCGGTCAGCGAAGCGTTCAACGCAGTCGCTACCTCAGCGCTATGCCGGCTGAACGCAGCCAATGACACAAGCAACAGTGTCTTAACCGAAGCTGAAAACATGCTATTGAAGCAGCCGTTTGGACATTGCTACAAAGAAATTAGAGAAGCTGGAAATGTCTTTCAGCTTTACGCATATCGAAGATCAAGACGATTTAATTGTCTTATATACTGGACTACCCAACCAAGAAATGTTTTTATCGCTTTTCAATTTGTTGGAAAATATTGATAGAAATTATTATTTAGAATGGAACGTGTAACGTATTTCTGCCATCAATCAATTATTTTTAACGTTATATAAGCTGAGCCAGAATCCCCCACGTAAAGATTTAGCTCAGCGATTCAACTGTAGCTCTGCAACAGTTACTAATATTTTTTTAACTTGGTTAAATTTGTTACACAAAGTAATATTTTCCAGTATAATGTCATCTGTACCATCTGTTTAAGATAATCAAGAGTGTTTACCTAATTGTTTTGCTTTCTTTCCGAACACAAGAATGGTATTAGATTGCACCGAAATCTGGCAAGTGTGTGGCGCACTAACCAATTTCCACTAATAAAGGAAGTTGAAACATATTTTGAAGGCGAACAGTAAAAATAGAAATAAGAGTGTTAATTAACAACTGCTTATTTATTTAAATAAGACATTTTTTTCTTATTGTATAGTTGTACATTACTATATGTTAGTTTAAGTTCACTGAAATATTCGTTTTGTTAATTACAGAACTTAACAAGTTAATAAATAAAAGTATTTACAAAAATATTGCTCTAACTGCTAGCTAATAAAAAATTTCTTATTAATAGTACAGCAATATCACGAAAACAAACGGCGCACATCATCAAATATTTAGTTATTAATTTAAAGTTACCGTTTGATTCCGTGATTTACCTATAGTTACAATAAATACGATTAACTATAGGTAGATCACGGAACCAAACGGTAACTTTAAATTAATAACTAAATATTTGATGACGTGCACAGTTTGTTTCCGTGATTTTACTATATGTATATTGCTTCCTGCGCTGGGATGAGCTCCATATACAGTTGAGCGCTGGGGTAGTCAGCCGAGGTGCGAAGCACTGCAGTCAGCTAAAAGCACGAAGCTGGAATAAGCCTTCCCACGAGGTATGTATGCTATTTTACTCACAACATAGTTACACATTTATTTAATTTTGACATTTACTAGAGATGGAAGGAATTTTGTATGATAACAATTCTTCAAAATTTGTATATTTTCTGCCCATTCTTTTTTTTTGTAGCTGGAATTATTGCGACGACTTGAGGAGTCCAGATAACTAGATAGCATTTCTTTTTATGTAGTAACAAGTGCAATGCACCCTGTATTTGGTGAAAATATTCATGGTTTTTATTTACCACAAACTGTTGCAGTACCTTATCGTAAGAACAAATATAGCCTTTATCATGTGATTCCATCAAGTTGGAATTGCGATATTTAAATGGACATTTAACTTCCACAAGCTCTTCCTACAAGGCCATCTGGGATGGCCCCAAGGTATCCAAACTGATGGAGCCATAGTCCAGCAGATGTCACAGAAAGTCCAGTTGCTGCCCCAAATGTTTCAATTGCATTATTTTCATGTTCTCGCCCCTCACCGAATGGCCTTTACTCCATCTAAGTTATATGTTCCTGCATAATAACAGAACTTTATGAAAAATGTGAAAAATATTTTGCAAAGCAAACCTGTTAGTTTTTTGAAAAGCGATGCAGAGTAACGATTTCTTTTGCAAGCTGCTAGCACCGTACCGAACAAACTGGCTGTTAAACGAAACCTGCGAATAATTAACCACAAGGGATTTTTTTACTGCCCTATGGTTTTCTCAAATATAGTTATTACTTGGTCAGGAGAAACATTCACTTTTTGTTCAAAATAACTAATTTTTTCAGATATATTTTGATATTCTGCAGAGAAAATTATATAACTAATCTGTGGAACAATATTATCTTCCTGTGCAGTAAGTCTGGGTGCTAGAAGCCAACTGAATCCTACCAGCCCTCCAAACGAAGCCAATTTTTCTCTAAGCGTTTCGATCACTTTCTTGGTAACACTTCTCTTTGAAGCTCGATATTCCTTAGACGGCAAAAACAATTCATCGATTGTTCTCAAGTTTTCATCAAGTGCTTTAGATTGTTTAGGCACTGACCAGCTACATGACTGGTCCGTAACTGATATATTATAATGGGCAAATAGTGCCAGTGCAGCAACATGGTGACATGAAACTTGTCCACGAGGACATGTGCAAGAAGTTGAGGTTATGTTTTTGTCTTTATCGAGGAAGATCTACAAAGTAAAAATATATACTTAGTATTCGTTACTGCTTAGAATCCATCTGAAGCAGCAATCAGTATTTTAAATAATTATACTTTTTAAGCTAAAATTTATCTTACCTCAACATATGCTCTTTGGTATCTCTTATCTTTCATGCTTGCGTGTACTGTACCATTTACCATTTAATACTGAACAGAAAAAGAAGACACTATTCAATTCAGCAGTATTGGCCGTATCCAATATGAAAGAAAGTTGCCCGGAAGCTATCCAAGAATGTCCATAAAACGCTCTCCAGAGGCGAGCGTTCCCTGTCCAGAAACTTTCCATTTGAAAATATATTTTTTGGAACTTTTCCTTATTGCCATTCTCTAGCGTGGTTTTAAAACTTTCTTTAGTGCAACAAAAGTTATTAAATTCGTCCTAGATTTTAAATGCGGCATTTGCCGCGGGTTTCAGCTAGTAACTAAATAATGCACTTGAAATTTTCACTATAGTGCCATTGCAAATAGGGGAGGCCGGGAATATATGGACCTTACCTCATAGACTATGGATCTCTTTTACTAATATTTGGCCACCATATTTCACTAATTCGTTACTGATATTGCCTATTTCCAGGGTTTTTTATTTTCTTTATAGCTGTTTCAATTCTGAAGCCGGATAGCGGAGTTGGGGAAGTGCTACGCTACGTCCTCGGTTCGATCCCGCGGGGCCGGAATTTTTCTGCAACCTTGGCGATTGAAAACAGGCTCGGTGAGACCATTCACAGTTGGGCACCAAATTAACTGTGCTCTACTCAGAACCACAGACCTAAGAGATATAGTAGCAAGATGAACACATCACCAAGACACACACCTTGTCCGTGATGCTCCTTGAATTTATGCAAGCCTTCGATTTGTGTAGTTTCGTGGAATATTTCTTGCACTCGTTCAGGACGCACTTCGGAACATAAATTGTGTAATTATAGAACTAGGTTGTTCTACTAAAGGAGTTTTTTTTATCTATTAGACGAGAGTCTAGATACATAGCACCTAGTTATGTAACTAATTAGCTATTTTAGCGTTAACCTAAATTACTAAAGAGTTCTTAAGTCTAACTTTACCCAGTGCTTCCAGTCAGTTGTACATTATTTTGCTAATTGCACTCACACTAATTTTCACAGTGTAAAGGAGATGAGAGATTTTGAGATAAGATGTAACTGGAGTAGCCAGGCCTAACTTCCCCTTAGACAATAATTGTAGCCTGTCTGGTCACAAATGAATACACTTTAGAGTTTAAACGTATATTGAAATATTAAATAAGCACAAGTTCTTATATATAATGGAATGTATCTCGCGTTTACTATTTTGGTCTGATAACCTATTATTGATATAGGCACAAAACACGACGTTTTGCATAAAATACCCTGCCGCTAAACAATGTGTGTAAAATCTGACCTAATGATAGTATTATAATGCCACTGTCTGCATAAAGATTAGTTATAGTATTGCAACGTGACCCAGTAAGCCGACACCAAAGCTGATTCTTGTGTACAAACAGTTTAACTGGCACATGTTGTGAACTAGAACACGATGGTTGCTGCGCAAGCACAAAAGGCACGTTCCAGCATTATAACCCCTTCCAGTTGAGCATTCTACCTCCAGACTCTAGCATATAAAGCATCTGCTTCTACACTGCAACGTAAGATTGTAACGTTTGATCTTCAATTAAAATTCTAATTATATTTAAAAAGTATTTGAATTTAATTCATCGCGTTATCAAGCGTTTACAACTATCCGCCACGACAAAAGGAGATAACAGAATCCCAGTGCCGATGCGCGAAAGAACCGCAGGAGTGTTTTTTCGCTCCCAGGAAGTAGGGACCCCGGGTGCCGATAAGAGCGCACGAAACCTATATAAGGAGACCACACGGCCGCTCCGAATCATCTTGAGATTCCTTTCCAGATACCTTCCTTCCAATCCTGATCTGATTTTATTTTATCCTGACAGAGTATCTGTCTAGTTAAATAAAATCAGTTTTAATAAGCCCTCAGGGAGATGACAGCGTATTTGTCAGCCTATAAGTGCATTTAACTTCGTGTAATCTGCCAGACCGCCGCGCCGATTAATTGCAAGTCGAGACCGTGACCCCTGCAAGTTAATTTTTCTGTAATACGCGAACCAGACCGCTGTTGATATTTTGTCCGTATTCGCTTGAATCCAGAGCGTAAACTTTAATTGTATTCAAGAAGGCCGCATTTCAATGAACTTAATTTTGTTGACATTAAAGCATTCCGAGATTTCTACCGCCGCAACCGCATACCAGAAGCGGCCACCTGAAGATCACTAGATAAGGCGCACATCTGTAAAACCAGCCGCCAACGCCCTGGAAGCTGTCCAAAATCCCGTAGGCGAAGGCATCGCAGTTCCAGTACGCCGCCATTTAAATAGCGGAAATTCCGAGGCCGCCGCTGTGTTGAAAATCCGCGCTGCGCCGGCCGCCATGGCTGTTTATGAAGCTAGCTCCGGATGCAGGTAACCTTTACCAGCTTGCTGTTTAATCCGGAATATTTGCAGTAGCCATCTCCTGTAAACAACTCGTTATCACCACTGCTGCATAAGAGCTACAACCGCTCCCAGTAGAACTGAAGTGCGTAACCTGTAAGCAAGACATCCGACCTAACTGGACTCGCTGTTAGAAGATCCGGCGGGCGTTATAGCGAGCCATCACCAACAAACCTGCAGTACTATCATGCAACTGAGGTTGCAGCGCCATCCAGGAAAGCAAACACCGCCCACGTTATTATTCATGTATTTATTGAAATACAATTCATTTTGAGTTATTAATGTACCTATTTAAACACATTATATTTGTAAAGTAATTCTCCGACTAGAGCTAATCGAGGGTTAGATTTTGGCGCCCTTAATAAAGGGGTTGAAACGTCAGAAGATGAGGTTACCGACAATACATACATACATAGCTGTTTCAACTAATGAGATTTCCATATTCTCCATAGTGATATATTACTTTCTGTTCATGGTTTTTCAGAATATAGAGTGTCCTAAAATAGTTTTCCCATGTCTGTATGTTTATACTATTTATGTGATAGTAGGTATTTGTTAATAGGATTTTTGCGGTTTCTTAGCATCCGTCATATTTTTCTTTGAGCACTATATAGGACATGTTCCATGTCTTTGGTGCACTTACTCCAGTATTCTTTAATGTCGTTAATTACTGCTTTTGTATCATTTCTTATATGTTTATATTTTTTGTATTCTTCTGGCATTGGGCAGCTTATGTATTTTAGAAAAGCTGTTACGTGTTATTTTTGCATTAATTAAAATTAAGTTGATATCCAAGAATTGTCTCCAGTTTCTAGCAATTCCCTATTGTGTTTGACTACTTAGCCACATTTTTCATTTTCTGTATGGGTTTTGGAAATCTTTGATGCTCTAGCGGATTCTAAGTGATTTTTGGAAAATAGATTGTCAGTATGATTCTCCGGCGGCCACTTTATGGCGCTGATGGTGTGAGATTGCCTTTTGATATGGTGCTGCTTTCCTGGAATTTTTCACTACATGTGGATAAAATAATTCCTTCGAAATTATTGTGATTTTTGCTCAGCCGTAAGGAATTTTATGCGGAATTGCTGAAATCAATCTAGCCATGTTAGGATACGACATTATTTCTGTGCAATTACACACTTCTGGCCACATTCGGACTTCGGCCTCTTAGTACCTGGCTCTGGAAATCTCTCCTCCTGGACTCTTATGTCACCTAGTGGAACATCTGGAAAACCAACTTGTAGGCAGTTCTGTGCCTTTCTATTACTTTAGTTGCTCCCGAGACTCCACATGGTTTTTCCCTCGTGTGAATTGCAAACCGACAACAGATTGGAGAAAAGCCTGTCCCACCCGACTTTGCAGATTTGTCTGGACGGCTTCTCCGCTGGAACCCCAAGATTGGCTCTGCTGCTTCCCCACCAGGTACCTTCTTCGTGTTACCCCCGCGTTTTTGGGTCGTGTAAACTCAAAACTGTGAAATATCATTGGTGTAGTTGCTATACAAGGTGTTTCCTAAGTACGTGTAGAAAATTGATGGCTTATTCTAAGAAAAAAAGTTCTTTATTTTTGGAATACAAGGTGGTGAATTTGAGAGAAAAAAATCGTAAATTTTGTTCATTTTCTGAAAATGCGTGGGAATATTAATTACAAATTTGGTGTGTCCATGCGGCGCCAAGAATAATTTTCTGTGTCGGTAAATCATCTTTTAATTCACCAGTGGCTTGCGTATGAATCCCCTTTGCACGATTGAATAAGAAAACGGAGACGCCACTAACTTCGGTTTCGATAAGTTTTTTGAATTCCTTGATTAAAACTCTACAAATTCCACTTGGTTTTTTGTTAAAATGCGCATTTTTTGTAAAAATTAGAAAAATGAAAGCAGGTGTTTGGCCAATCAAGAAGCTGGAATTTAAAAGTTTCAACAAATCACACACGAATGACAACATTCTGGTATTTAAAAATGACTGTGGTTTTGCATGTAAAATTAATTTTTCTAATTTAAAGATAGATATTAACGTTGAACTTTCCAGTCTGTCGAATATTCCTTGTGCAAACAAAAAAAAATTTCGGCAATTTGAAATGCATTTAGCATTTGAGATATTACTATTGAACATTTCAAAAACCTAAAATTTGAAATGAAATTTGGAGAAGATATGATAGAAAAATAAAGTCAAAGGAAGGACAGAAAATATGCCCTGAAGAGAAAATAAGACCAAACAACAGTTTTGTAAGGGTCGGGTACGCGCCAAGAGTACCTTTTATTTTATTTTCAAGAAACACACTAAAATACTGTTAGTTTAATAGCTAGACATAAAGAATTATTTGTAGTTATAGGCGAACAATTATAAACATTAATGAAAGCTTTCCTTTTGAGTAAGGTGTATTTTTTGCAGCTGGCCTAGTAGACGGGGTGGCTGAATCAGCCGAATGCTAAATTATGACAGGGGGATTAGGCGAAATTAGAACGACGCGGCGGTAAAAACAAACAGCCGAAAACCGCCAGCTAATTTAGCGTAGAATTTATGGGGCCGTTATAAATCGAAAAAAGAAGTGTTGAGGGCAATTTCGGGAACGTTTCAATTAAAAATTTGATTATAAAAGGATTAACTAGTTTTGGGGTTTAAAAGAGCAGCCAGCAATTAGCGTAGGACTTCTCTGGCAACGACATTTGGGGGGTTTGTCATTGGTTGCCTGTTCTGCAACTCGGAATGGAGAGGTTTTTGTAAGCTGTATAAAACGCATTTTAATAGGATTGCAGATGCAATAAAGCAAGGTCTGGTGCATGTAGTAGCTTTGCCAATAATCTGGAGAACTGATGTAACCGATGACAAGTTGTCTAACTCTTACTTCTCTAGGTGTGTGTATGTGTGTCGTATGGCTTGTGGTAGGAAGCCTGGTGTCAGAGTTTTCAGATTGCGCGAGCGCCTCTGACGTAACCTAACGACTTTCACCGAAATGACAACCGGAACCGACGGCTTAACGTGCTCTCCGAGGCACCGCTGGCTGCGATTTTACTACCACCGGATACCCGTCCGAGTGGCGAGCACCGCGAACGTTGTTTAACTCTCGAGATTGTTTCACCAGTCCTTGGACCATGCTGCTATGCAACCAGCTACTTTTCTAGGTGAAGCACACTCTGACACCGCAGTACCATAACTGTTTCTAAGATTGTGTGCACACCCACTCTTTGTATCACTTTTACATCTATGAATGGCTTACAATCTGACACCGCAATATCTTAACTGTTAGTAAGATTGTGTGTACACCGACTTCTTATTTAACTTTTAATTGGCTAAGTGAATCACGCTCCGACACTACAGTGTCTAACTGTTAGTAAGATCGTGGATACACCGACTTCTAATCTCACTGTACTTCTCTAAGCGATCACAATCCGATAACGTAGTATCGTCACTGTTACTATAAGATTGTGAGCAGCGCTAACGTCTCCTTACTGTTATTTCTGCTGCGTGAGGCACCAGACAGTACTTGAAGTATTTAGTGCATTTACATTTGTCGTTAATAAAGAATCTTAGATTTCTATGACGTTTGTTTTCTCGACATGGGAAGCGAAGGTCTCCACCCTCTATCAAACTTGAATAAAGTTACTGCAAGTACAGCCGTCTAGGGTCTAGGGTGATCGTCCGTAATCTAGCCGAGGCACGCAGTAATAAACCTAGAAAAAAACAACGTAGATTCACCCACACATTAAATACAATCAGAGTGTGCACCTTTGGCGCGCAACCTTTCTCGAATTATGCAATTACTAGCACCGTTTTTCGCGAGACTACTGCGACGCCACTCGATGGTTTTCCATAACGTTTTATTATTACTGATGCGAATTATATGCTCTAAATAAGCTCGTGTTTTCTTCCAATGGTAGTATTAACTGTATTTCTCAACATATAGTAATTTCAGTCTTGAATCTCTCTTGTGTTTTTAAACCTTTTAAAAGCATTGTCTCGCATTTTTTGCATTAATTTAACAGTGTCCGTCAACCACGAAGCTAGAGCTTTTGAAAATCTAGCGACCTTAATTGGGGCATGAAAATCAAACAAATTGAGAAGATTTTCATTAGGAAAACTGACTTCTTTATCGACATTATTTATGTTAAAAATATTATCCAAGGAATTAACTTTAACAATTGGTGTGAGAGGTCGTGTTATTACATTCTCGGTGTTCAGTCATGCTGACCATCGCGACAAGCCCCATCAGCGTCAGCAACCCCCACCGACGTGCTATCCGCTGGCCAATCTGGAGTGACTTACCCCATCAACGTTCCCCTCCAACGCACTGACCACCGGCCTATTATGTGAACCCTCGCCTCAGCCATGTTGCTTATAAGCTGCCACGACACCGGCAGACAGTCACTTGGAGTTTGTAGCAAGGATTAGGCAGATTGAGGCCTTGCTACAGCTCGTCGGGTTGCGCAAGCATTGAGAGATTGAGGCCTTGCGTAATACTCTAGCACCGGAGTTGCGTCCGCATCCCTCTGGCTGGAACCTTATGCGATTACGACGCGTCCGCGCATAGGTGCGAGCAGAACTCTAAGGCAGCCGTAGATCTAAGTTTATAACGCCAGCATCTGCATAAATTTATAAAACAAATATTAAAAATGTATTAAATTTATGCCTCGCTTATTTAAGCGTTATCAGACGTTGCATCTATCCTGCGCGTGGTTTTCCGATAACGCCAAGGCTCCCGTTATGCGCAACGTTGCGATAAAGGACCGATATCGTCGTTTTTCCACTCCATCGGAACCCAGAACCGCTTCACCTATAAAGCCGCCAGAAGGATATAAAAGAATATTGCACTTCTATTTCGCTTGACTTGAAATTTCTCCCTTTTGAGTCTACCAATCCTGATCCTGTTACTTACCCTTATCCCAAACTCCTCTTCTGAAGTTAGATTGAGGCGGCGACTGCCCGCAGTGCCCGATTTCTAACTTGCTTTCAGATAACTTAAAAACCCGCATTACAATCCGCCACTATAATAGTCCTACAACTATTTAATAACATGGTTCCTAGGAATACAAATTACACGTCCCGCCTAAATGTGCATTGAATCTTGTAGCCGTCACTCCGACGGATACGCTACGAACTCCTAGGACACCTACGAGACCCGCGGGAACTCCTAATATGACACTGAGGTGCAGCTATCACTTACATCAGCTTGATTTTTCGTTTCCATCCAACACCGTAAACATCAACAATACTGTGATTTGGAGGTTATACGGCCGGGATATTCGCTCTACCGATAATCGGTCCGTCGCCGCCAAACGGATGCGTTCCGAAATTACCTGTGAAGTTTGTTAAATTAGCAGTCGTACCCGCCTCTCCTACAGCTCCGTCAGGAGGGTTGCAGCTTACCAGGAAGTAACGAAACACGACCCCCCAGACGAAATTGTTATTTCCACAATATGCAATTCATTTTTACATTGAATGATTACTTATTTTGTAATTATAGTTAAATACAATATATTCATATATAATGCAACTAGTGGGTTCTTGATTATCAAATAATGATATCTGTTTACACGAGATACATTTTTCGCGAGTCCGAAGGACGAGCGTGATTTCCAAAAATCAATATATCGAGAATGATATCTCCTGTAATCTAAATTTCAATAAAATCGTATTAGTAGTCAATAAGGTCCGGGTAGATTTAATGATAAGCATTTTCAAGCAAATGCCCAGTGGCATACGCTGAGTATTTTTTTGAGATTGTGGTCTGCGCGCTGCATATCTCGCGTCCGCCTCGGACGTCACTACTGCGGAAACAGTGGCAAAATGTCGGAGTTTGTTTACATTTTTCGCTCTGCCAAAATATTCGTAAAATATTGAAATTACACAATACCTGGGACTCCGGGGTGGTGAATTCACGAGAGTAAGTTGTGGCGGTGCCTTTTGATGTAAATCCGGGGCTCTCGGAGTACCGAAAAAGTATAATTTTACGTTTGTAATTAGTCCGAGAACGGTCTGAAATTTTGACCGCTGATGGCCGAGAGCTTTGGCGGCGAAGGTGCTGGTATGTTGTGGGCGATTTTACCTTCTGCTGTAGCGGTACCATGGGCCTTTAGGCGGATGTTCTACCAAGTATCTGCAGGTTCTTACGTGAATTATATACAGGCATGTTAATAGATTTAGGTTATGATGCTGGTTAAACCACCTCATTGAAATGGTTCTGAGAGCCGGTATTTGCGCTTAGGAACGGGGCGATGGGATCATTTTAAGCGGTTAATCTTGCAAGAGAGGTTATCTGCTAAGCTAGGATTTAGCCCTGGAGAATTCTCTTTTACAAGACAGGTCATCTGTCAAGTTAAACTCGAATTCTAGCGGCTTTGCTTTACAGGCGAGGTAGTTTTAGTTTTAGCTTAAGGGCTGACAGATCAACTGCCACTTCTCTTAAAGCCTGGACTGGTAAGGGTGGAAGGTCTACCCTGTTAGACAGATCAGCTGCCAGACAGAGGACCCGGGCCGGGGAGGGAGTGAAGAGTTCAGATAAAGGAATCTCAAGTTGTACAGACAGGATTAGGGGCTGGGCCCCTCCGGGCCCAATGTTGCTGGTCGGGATTGGTGGACTCAAGTTCTTTGAAATGGAAGTGCAGTCTTTTTATACCTTTTCTACCGCGTTATCGGTGTACTTGTCCTAACACTGGAGAAGGAAACGACGCCGTCGTTCATTCACCGCGATTTCACACATAGCGGGTATCTTCTCATTATCGTAAACCACGCGCTGGCTAAATGTAACGCTCGATAAGGTGATGTACAAATTTAAATACATTTAGTGTATCAATAAAATTTGCTGCAGGAGCTAGCGTTACAGTACTGTAATTTATATTTATTTTTGTTTGAACCTTACGGATAATACAACCCCACTAGCACACCTTTAATTGTTATCTTAGTTTAAAAAGGTTGGGCCTCGGGTTGCACACCAGCTACTTGAAGCCACTGCTGAAAATTTGTGGGATTTCTGTAGACCAGTATGACACCAACTTCTTCTTTATGTAGGATCGATTGATGAGCCTCAAAGGTACTACGTTGCAGATACCACTACTACACTGTAACCACAAGCCATACATACAGTTGGATAAAAATCATGTTCGCGTATAATCGATTGTTTCCTAAAAACGCTAAGACACCTAAACCATTACAATTTGGTATGGATAAAGACGCAGAAGGGAATATAAAGATATAAATTTAAATTATATTTACTGCTAGAAAAACGTCAAGCTAAACCGCGAGAAGTTAAAGAACAAGCTGATGGAAGAAGTAGTGACTCAACACATGGAGCACATGGTCGAGCACATGGCAATCAACCAGATTCTTGATGAAATACAAAACCGTTGCAAGATCCTGATGAGATGACAGAAGTGGCGAGGTCGAAGCTGAGTAAGGACGGCTTCAAGGTTCAAGTCGAAGTGAAAGTGGATGACTCGTGAGACCCTGGTTCTTATAGAGTAAAGGCGCCAGTACAAGAACAAAGATAAAAAATGTACAACGAGATCAACTGTGAAAACGTGTCGATCATACGGGGATCTTCATCTTCGAAACGAACCAGCAACTGGAAAACGTGCGACGTGCGACAGCGGTATACACAAAGCTATGAGCTATGATCACCAAGGAAAAAGAAATAGAAATTGCGAAGAACGGGAAGGCAACAGGTTCAGACCAATTCATGACGGAAGTGCTAAAGATGCTATAAAAACAATAGGACTCAAGCGGCTCTCGCTACTCTGCTGCTGTTTGACTAGGTGTACAGCAACGGGAACATATTCTCCGACTGGCTGAAGTCAACCTTCGTGAGCCTTCCGAAAAAAGCGAGCGCAAAGGAATGTGTAGACTACGAATCCATCAGTATCATAGGCCACCCCTTAAAGTGTTTCCTCTGAAGCATCCACTATAGGATATATAGGTGGATCAAAGAAGGCATCGGCGTCTCATATTTAGTTTTTGCAACGGGTTTGGTATGTGCGAGAAGTTCTCTTTAGAATGCAGGTCTTGACACAGAAACGCAGAGATGACAACTGCAATGTCGTTCTTTGCTTCATATCTTTGAAGAAGACATTGGACAAAGTTAATAACGAGAAGATGATCGAAGTACTATAGCTCAAGCTCATAGACGACAAAGATCTACTCTTCATAGCCAATCTCTGCTGGCAGCAGAGAGTCAAAGTTAGGGTCAGAGTCTCATAACAGAAAAGGTCGGGATTCAAAGAGGAGTAAGACATGGATGTATAATACCTTCCCTGATCATTAAGTGTTACTTTGAGCACATCTTCAGGAAAGCTCTTCATGCCATCGCGTATAAGACGCACTGGTTACGACTGGACATCAAGAAAACCATATATATGGTAGTGTCTAAGGACTCAGTAGCAGAGAGAGGCGTGAAAGTGGAACGAGGACAACTCCAGAGGGTCGCCAAAATGACGTACCTCTGATCTGCGGTTGGAAAAGAATGGGTCCATTCGCTGGAAAGTCGATATCGTATCGAGACGGCAAGCGTCCTTTAAACTCCAGGAAGTCCTCAAAACCAGTAGCCTTAACCTGAATCTGTTACATCTTCTTAGTTATCCTGTACGGCGCTGAGCCATGGAATTTTAGGGAAGCCACGCTGAAAAGGATTGAAGCTACCTCTGCATACTGCAAATCAGTTGCATGGAACGTGTTTGCAACGAAGATGTTATGAGGAAGATCAGCAAAGATAAAGAGATCATCACCACAATCCAGACCAGAAAGCTTACGTACTTCCAGCATGTGATGCAACACCCAGAGAAGTATGGTCTACCCCATGTGAGCATGCAGGGGTAGGTCGGCAGCAGGCATGGCTGGGACAGAAGAAGTATCTTCTAGCTGAAAAACCTACATTAGTGGTTTGGTTTCTCATTCAGTGTTCTTAGGGCAGCCGTCAATAAAGTGGTAGTAATCAATATGATAGCCAACGGCCATGACACAGGAAGAAGTAAAAGTCGATAACGAAAATACAATATTTATTTGCAATTTTATAGTTGTATATTTATTTTACATAAATCACCAAGTTTTACGGTGTGGCATCTTCGTACTGCCCGCTGCTAATGTTCCTGTAATTTTGCAAATTAGTAAAAATGGTTTGACCTGAAAGTAATACTTCGGCGCGAACTGCAGGATATTCCAGTCGCACGTTTATTGAGCAATGTTTTTGTGAAATGTGACTATTCTAAATCACAGCTCAGAGGCAAACGAAGAACTTTTTCTGACGACTGTAGTTTTCAATTGGAACCCTACAATTTCATGAAACCTGTAACTATTTTCATTTTTATTAGCAAATGTATGTAGATGAAACGTTAGGTAATTCTTAACTTCTAGAAACAGGTCTTTACAAGTGGAATAGAAAGCGATAAATTGGTAACCATTAAAATCAAAATATATTGTTGTTTCTATAGAAAATGTTAAAGTGTGCTTTAATCGACTCAAAACAAAAGGTCAAGTGTTTCTTTAACAGCAAGGGTAGATAAAGTAGCATTTTAACATCAAGGGTAGATAAAGTAATTTAGTTTTCTAACTTTTATTTAAACTAAATATTACAGCTTCGTATTATCCTAGCACCCCAATCTCGCTACGGAGATTTTAAAATGTGACCTTCCTTATTTTCTTTTGAAATTGTTAAAGTTCTTGCTATAGAAAAAAAATTGTATTATACACGACGATAAAGTTATTACTATCCACTCTTGTATCATTAATGTCTCGACGTTAAACGATTCACTCGTGGATAAAATTTAACTTTATCGTCTTGTATAATAAATTACTATTTGTGATTTTTTCGAATTTTTGAAACCTTCAGAAAATTATTTTTAAAAACTGATCACGGGTGTTTTATTTAATTTATTTATATTCGTGAAACTTGCGAAATAATATTAGATAAACCTAACTACCCGGTCCTTTGTTATAGTAAACGATTTCAAATGTGATATAAATTCCTTCCATTTATCACGTGCATTACCTTTTGCTTGTAGTTCTTGGGTATCAGTGAGTAAAATATAACCTATAATTAATTTAATTAAGCAAATAAGAAATTAGTAATTATTACGTTTGTTTGTTTTAATAGGGGAATGGTTGGAACTTATATTTTTCATATACAGAAATTAAAAGTTTAATTCATGACTAAACATTGCTAAAAATGTGTGCAAATAATCATTTAAATCAAAATTATACAGCAATTTGGCTTTATTAATCGTAAATTGATGGTTTTACTATGTTGTGAGTGGATCAGGTTATAATTCATTATCCAATTATTAACAAAAAAATTGCAGTAGGAACTAGTGCTCTATGCCTTTGAAATTACAGTAATAAAAGATTTCCTTGAATATGAACAATTATTTATTTAACGAATCCACCTATATAAAGTAAGCTTAGAAATTAATGTAAAGTAATCGATTTACTTAACAATGAAGGCGATATTCTACATCGTGTTTACTGTTTTGCTTATAAAAAGCTCAACATGTGTCGTGAGAACAATAACTTCTGTGTTATATATTATTTATGTACAACTTTGTTGTAGATGACTGAAGCGCAATTAAAGAATGCTGTTAAACTAATAAAAAATTTATGCCAACCTAAAACAAAGGTTACGAATGGTGAGTAGGTAATTTTTAATTAATTAATGTATTTTAACCATAATTGCGTTTTTATAGCTCAGTTAGAAGCTATGCACCAAGGGAAATTTGACGAAGATTCTAATCTTATGGTAAGTTAGTAGTTTTAAATTTATATTAAAAACACGAAATAGCAGTGCTATTATTTTATTTTAGTGCTATATGGAATGCGTTTTACGAACAGGACAAATAGTAAGTAAACTATTAATGTATTTTAAATATTTAATTCTGTCGCAGTAAATTTCATATGTGGAGTGAAAATAATCAAAAATAATTTTTAAAAACTAAATATACGTCTAATTTACTTAACTCACAATTTTAGGTAAAAGATGGAAAAATTAACAGCGAAGGTCTTCGCAGTCAACTTGCTAATCTACCACCCACTTTGTCTGAATCAACAGCAGCTGCTTTAGAACAGTGTAAAAACCTTTTGGGTAAATAATCCAAAAATTACAACAAAAGACAACAATTTATTGCCAATAATGCGTGTGTTTTAGAGAAAGGCAACGAAAAATGCAAAGCAGCATTTGACATGTACAAATGCTTCTATGAGTTTAATCCTGAGGTAAGTAACAAATTCCTCATTTATTATTTCAGGCTTTCGCGATTACGTAAATTATTAGGCCAAGTTTATCTAGGTCCCTGCCAACGTGGGGCAAAACATATAATGGTTCACAGTCCACTAACGTAAATAATTATAATAAAAACCTATGTTTGGTTTACATGGTGTAAGCGTTACAACAATTGCGGAGTGTTATCTAGAAAGACGAAATTTTATTTTAATCACGAAAATTGTCTTATTTTATTTCTTCTTTGCAAATGAAGCTAGTATCTACTGTTCATCGGTGGTTTTTTGAGATATTAAATTATTGTGTTAATTTTTTCAATTATAAAATTTGATGATCAACAAGTCTATACAGTGAGAATAATGTAAGACTATACATGGCTGAATTATGCAAAATTAGACTTAGGGCCGGTTGCAGAAAGCAATGTTAAGTCTGGTGTTAGCTAACGCGACGTCAAAGTGAACAAAAACGAATCAAATCTTAAATATTTATGGTAACTAATACATTAGTAAACAAAATTTGATGCGATTTTGTTCACTTTGACGCGACGTTAGCTAACACGAGACTTAACATTGCTTTCTGCAACCGGCCCATAGGGCATTTACTTGATGTTACCATGGTGTTTGTAAACCAAATACAAATACTTTAGAAATTAATTGAAACTGGATTATTTCATTCTAATTTCAAACCTGACAATTGTTACTAGCATGGGTAAATTGATTAATGCCAAAATAAAGTTGCCAATGTATAGTCATACAATATTCACACGGTATAAATATACCGATGGGGCCACAATTATATAAAGTATAATCAAAAATTATTTTCATCTAGTATGGCCATGGAATACTTTCTAATTTATGAATGCAACTACATTTATACTTAAATGTCAAACTTGGCATTTGATTTTTATGTGAGTTCTAGTTGCATTCATAAATTAGGAAGTATTCCATGGCAATACTAGATGAAAATAATTTTTATATATCAGCAATAAGATAACATGAACAAGAAAATAACACGTATTGCTTGAGTAAGAAAGAGATAAACATAGTAGCAAATATTCCAGTAGGCCTGACGCTTATTTTAGTTATGACAGGTGTCCCCCAAGCATGCCTACTAAAATAATGTTTTCGTATGGTCATCTCTTTCTTACTCAAGCATTCTATTTTGTTGTTCATGTTATCTCATTGCTGTTATATATAATTATGGCCCCATCAGTATAATACTAACGTAATTCAAAGTAAAATAGATGTAGGTACAAATGGTACCTACATTGCGTTAAATAATGTTTCTTTTTTGCAGAAATTTTTCCTGCCCTAACTACAGAGTTAAATGATATTGGAAAATTGATTTATTTTAAGAATACTTTATTATTATCAGGTTTTATAGTGTACGTTATTTTGAATTTATTTATGTGTGTGTAAGCGGTGCATTACTTATTCAAATTAACTTGCTTTGCAGCAAATAGGTACACAGTTAGTTTTATTTAGTGGTACTTCTATTATTTGGTAATATATTTGTATTAATACTTACTAACAATATTCCATAGTGATGCTATTCGGCTTCTTTTATACAGATATGTCTTATAAATTTTTGAAATAATTGTTAGTTGAATATGAGAAAATTCTTGTTTTAATTTTTAAAATAAAGTTATCCGTCTTATTAGCCTTATCAGTCTTTTACAAAAGAATAAAATTGTGTTGTAGTAAATTTCGCTTCTATTTATTGTTGGCCCAGAAGTATAGCACGGGATTCAAAAATCCGGTAGTGAATCCTAGGTTAGGGTTTATATCGAACTAGCCTCTCGATTGTATAAAAATGTATTCTTGTGGCCAAAATATCTAAAAATCCTTTAAGCTCTTTCTATCTCGCTCTCTCTCCCTCTCTCTCTCTCTCTTCCTCCCTCTCTCTCTCTCTCGCTCTCTCTCTATATATATATATATGTACAGTGTGGTCCATTAAGTGTGCAACAAATGGGACATTTTTTTATTAGTCGTAAAACCAAAATTTAAATACCGCCAAAAGTTAGTGCATGTTCGATAACCATATCAGATGCCCTTAGAATGGCTTCAAGTCAAACAATATACAGGGCAGGACAAAAAATATGAAATTCGTTCAAGAATAAAGTTACTTTATTTCAAAAAATATCGCAAAATGTTATTGAGAAAAGTTGTTTAGAATCAAAAGTTATGCTCAAATACAAAGTCACGGCCTCCTATTCGAATTTTGATTCTGTTTTTGTAAAATTCTGTATTATCACCGTATGATACATATTATTATTATTCTGATTTTATTAAGAGTTTTTCATATGTAAATTATTATTAGTAAAGCATTTGCCTTGTTAAAAAGAATATTTGCGAAATTCTAAAGTTCTGTTAAATATCGTTGCAACAAACATGAAGTGGACGCTTACCTAAAAAAATATAAATCCAAGTAAATTTTACAAATACCCTTCAAGTTGCTAAAAGTTATTTAAAAGGGATATGGTTGTGGCTACTTTAAATACATATAAAATCAAAATAATAAAAATATGTATCATACGGGGGTAATACAAAATTTTCCAAAAAAGAATCAAAATTCGAATAGGAGGCCGTGACTTTGTATTTGAGCATAACTTTTAATTCTAAACAACTTTTCTCAATAAAATTTTTTTATATTATTTTAAATAAGGTAACTTTGTTCTTGAACAAATTTCATATTTTTTGTCCTGCCCTGTATATTGTTTCACTTGAAGCCATTCTAAGGGCATCTGATATGGTTATAGAACATGCACTAACTTTTGGCAATATTTAAATTTCGATTATACAACTAATAAAAAACTTTCCCATTTGTTGCACACTTAATGGACCACACTGTATATACCGGGTGACCACGAAAGTTGTTACCCCCCTAGTTTTTCTCATAATTTTCAAAATAACAATTCAAAACTTTTAGGGTAAAATGCATTTATAGGGTGACATTTTTAGCGTAAACAAACATTTAAAATCACTTCCGGTTCAACCGGAAGTGGTAGCAACTTTTTACTTTAAATAAAAACCTACCAATTTGATTCAATATTTGAAATGCTCAAAAAATTACTTTTTCAGTGACGTATCACACATTATCATTTGTTTCAAAAATGGCCTCCTGAGTTACTTTTTAACAAATCTCAAAGATGGCCGTAAATTCGTTAAAACAACATAACTGTTAGATAGTAGGCCATGGAAACGTTGAAATGGTTGGTGTCAGGTTGTATAATAATGTCTAATTAATTTGTTAGAGAAACACGGGTGAACTAACAAGTATTTTACGGACGACCATATTTTCCAATAAATAAACCGAAATTACTCGTTTCTTTCAAATAGCAACATATCTTTTATTTATTACCGTCATGTAGCTAACTTTTTTAAAATTCATCTAATATTTTTAAAAAAATGGTGTGATACACTCACACAACTTCCTTTTACAGTGATCTTATAATTAGTCAAAAATTTGATTTAAAATTTTTAAGCATTTGTCAAACATTTTCAAAAATTACAAATTCTGCAAAAACGATACAAAATAGAGCGTTAGTTGAAGAGATAAATTTTTTCTAGAATTTTCAGCTAAATTCAAAAATGTAATAATATACCGGGTGTTCCATTTAAAATAGGAGTTAATAAAAAAAAATAGAAAAAACCAAAAGAAACCCATTTTAGAAGTATTCAACTGGAAAAGCACCTATCTCACATCAATACAAATTAAAAATGTAATAAAAATGTAAAGTTTAAAGGTTTGAAATTTTTATTTTAAAAACCATGGGAAAAACTAGGGGGGTAACAACTTTCGTGGGCACCCGGTATACATATATTGTTACAGTATCAAACTGCTTTAACGAAACTCACGGATGAGCGAATGCCGAATACTAATTCTATCCTGGAAACGTCCACACTTACCGTGGAAATCGCTACAAGACAGGCTAAAGGCCACGGCTCGAATACATTCAGGAAGATGGGCGTGGTTCTAGAAACGGCACACCATAAAACAAGCGGGTCGGTATGTATAGGATGTTACAAAATAAATGGGCGCCACAAAATCGAATAGGGAAAACCCCACGCTTAACCGAATCTTAAAAGCCAAACGAGGTAGGATTCTCAATTACTAACTCTGGAGACAGCAGCGTAGCGACAAGCACGCCAACCTACCTGCAACGTTTATTCACCACGTTCGAGCCTCACCTTACATCGATCTTGACATAGTGACTAAGTCACCCTGTAAACAAACATGCACAAGAACAAAGGAAAATCATAAGTTATTTATAGTTAACATATCTATTAGGCCACATGACATGGCCGAAACTTTACAGCTGTGCCGACGTAGTCGGAATGTACAACAATCTAGCAAATTATAAGGGGTAAATGCTAAAAGGAAGAAGCCCAGCCGCGAAACGCCTCAACTAATAACTATTACGCACAACTAAGGCGGACAATTAGTTAAATTCAATTATATTTAAATGTCAGCATGCGATAAAACAAGTTTATTACACAAATGTTAAATTTGTACGTGAAGGTAGCAGGTTTGAATAAAGCGTCGGACGGCAAATATGTGAGTTTTAATTACAATGCAAAGCCAGCTTGCGACAAACAAGTTTATTACACAAATGTTAAATTTGTACGTGAATGTACCAGGCTTGAATGAAGCGTCGGACGGCAAATATGTGAGTTTTAATTTCATTAAATACAACAAATCGCACACTACTTTAATTAGTGGATTGGCCTCAAAGCGTGGCTTGCTTGTTGTAGGACTAACTCCAAACAGACGCTCAGCGGAGCCTCGCTCGAAGCATGCTTGCCAGATGTAGCCAATGGGAACGCAGCAAGCCTGGCATGACGACCGTGAAGCAAGGCGCGAGAACATAAGAATGCAACGGCACGAATGCCTCTCTGTCACATTCGCAGGGCCTCGTTTTAAATTGAAATAAACAGGATGAAGCAGACTGCAGCTGCAAGGGAAATGGCTAGAGCCTAGCGCGGAGTGAAGTTGCGCTAGTAATGTAATGTGCCACACCCGATAATGTATCATGTGCTGTAATGTGCCATATCCGATATGAACTGTATGAAGTCCCCATGACGTCAATTGGAAACCACTACTTTCCATCCTTGAGATAAGAAATGTTATGTATACTGCCTTTGTACATTTTTGTAGTTAGTTCATAGATTTGTGTCTTGCAGAATGTTACTCTATCCAAATTTATAACTGCTATATTTAATTAAAGCTTTTGTGTAGTAAAATAAATAAAGTTTTAACACTGAAAATGTTTAACGAATTGGAGATGTGACGCTAGTACCGTGATCTTTTAGCGTTTTGTGTGACGCTTGGAAAATACACAGTTTTTGCTAATTTTTGTAAGTTGTACGTATAGCAGGTGAATTTTGTTGGTGTCATTTTGAAGGCCTCGTCAAGAGCGAACTTTCTGGAGAGGTTGTGAAAATGTAAGATTATATGGGGCGAAAATACGGGGGTTAAAATGATTTTTTGCACACGAAAGCGTTCGGTGCTGTTACATCGCATACTTTTGAAAGATCCAAATGTGATTTGGGACTAGTTGGAAAGGGGATGAACCAACGCTGATCGTACTCGTTGGTTTTTGAGGTCTGCGATGCACGGGGGCGAAGTTACAGGGGTAGAAAGCTGAGGTGCATTTGCAACAAATTAAATGTTCGCATAAACAGGGAGAAAGAAAAAATATCCAATTTTGTTTTTAGCAGTATGTGGATGAATCTGTGGGTTTTTAAGAATTTTGCGGCTCAGGTGGATTTAGGGGTTGCAAAATGAGAAAATCGTTATAATTATCAGAAAAACCTTAGAATCAATATTTGTGTGAAATTCACTGTTTGGAGGCTTTATACGGGTCAATTGTATTTTGTAAGGGAATTCGGGATCTAGGAATTTTGCGGCCCAGGTAGATTTGGGGGTTTGAAAATGGGGAAAATGTTACAATTATCAGAAAAACCTTAAAATCAATATTTGTGTGAAATTCACTATTTAGAGACATTCTACTGGTCAATTGTATTTTTAAAGAGAATTCGGGCTGAGGGAATTTTGCATCCCATGTGGATTTAGGGGTTGTAAAATGGGAAAAACGTTATAATTATCAGAAAAACCTTAAAATTAATATTTGTGTGAAATTCACTTTTTGGAGACCTTCTACGGGTCGATTATATTTTTTAAGTGAATTTGTGATGTGGAAATTTTGCGGCCCAAGTGGATTTGGGGATGCAAAATGGAAAAAACGTTATAATTATCAGGAAAACCTTAAAATTAGTATTTGTGTGAAATTCACTGTTTGGAGACCTTCTATGGGTCGATTCTATTTTTAAGTGAATTTGGGATGTGGGAATTTTGCGGCCCAAATGGATTTGGGGGTTGCAAAATGGGAAAAACGTTATAATTATCGAGAAAAGCCTAAAAAATGTATATTTGTGTGAAATTCGATGTTTGGAGATCTTCTACGGGTCGATTACATGTTTTAAGTAAATTTGAGATGTGGTAATTTTGCGGCCCAAGTGGATTTGGGGGTTGCAAAGTAGGAAAAGGTTATAATTATCAGAAAAGCCCTAAAATCAATATTTGTGTGAAATTTGCCGTTTGGAGACTTTTTGCGGGTCGATTATATTTTTAAGTAAATTTGGGATGTGGACATTTTGCGGCCCAAGTGTATTTTGGGGTTGCAAAATGAGAAAAACATTATAATTGTCAGAAAAACCTTAAAATCAATATTTGTGTGAAGTTCGCTGTTTGGAGACTTTCTACGGATAGATATTCAGGATGTGGGAGTTTTGCGGCTCAGTTGGATTTGGGGGATGCAAAATGGGGAAACAAACCATTGTGTAAGGTGTGTCTCTTGGTGATGTGTTGACCTTGTTAGTCTATCTCTTAGGTCTGTGGTTCTGAGTAGATCACATATAATTTGATGCCCAACTGTAAATGGTCTCACCGAGCCCGATTTCAATCACCAAGGCTACGGAAAAATTTCGACCTCCGCGGGATTCAAACCGAGGACGCGGCATTGTAATGCGGGATTGTAATAGAAAAAATTGATGACGCCTTTAAAAATATAAATACATATACTTATGTATACAGATTGTCCGAAATCCGTTTTGAACATAGGAAATTAATGAATGCGACAAGGAAGACATAAACAAAATGAGTAGCAGGACAACGATACAATGAAATCCTAGGCAACTTAACTGGCGCAGTCGGTAGGATACTAGGCAAAAGGGTACTACGAATTTAAAAATTTATTTTTCTTTTTTCGCTCTTTTGTGTACTTTAATACTTAACCAAGTATTTCTAACTTAATCAACACGGGTACGAAGCAACGCAACTTTGAGGACAAACATCGCCAAGGAGAAGCGCCGTCAATTACTGGTCCAGTCTATTGAAGACATCAGTCTATTGAAGAGACCTGCTCCATCGAGGAGTTTCTGATCATCGAGATCACCTGTACGACCAATCCAGAGGAAGTCTACATCTTTAATTAACTACAAATTATGAACCCAATAACATAGTTTTAAATATTTATTTATAAGTTCATACAGAACGTAGTAAGCTTGTCCAATCACCGCACATATTAGGTGTGCTTAATCTGTGTTTGTGCTTACGTTTCTGTGCGTAGGTCTATATACACCCCTAGTATTAAATTTCCCCTAGAATAATATTGTTTACTAACATAAAAATCAATCGTTAAAAATAATAGTGAATTTTTATGCTTAGACCACCACGTTCAATATTAAATCATATACCAGAAAATCAAAACATGGCAGATTTATTCCCACCCGGTTTTTCTGTACGAATGATTTCTGAAATACCAATGTATGATGGCAGTCCACTAAATTTATCACAATTTATTAGGTCTGCTGAGCTAATTTTTGGTACCAGTCCAGCCAGACGCTTATATCAATAAATTTTTACTTTCATCAATTAGAAATAAATTAAGAGATAAAGCATTAGAAGTTGTTACCGGTTACGAATTTAATAACTGGAATGAATTAAAACTGACACTGATCAATAATTTTGGAGATCAACGATCGAAATTAAAATAAAACAAAATCAAAAAGAATTATTCACAAACTGAAAGTACTAATAAACCAATAATGAATCGTCAGAATTTTCAAAACAACCCATGGATTAAATATAACAAACAGATTAAACATAATAATTTTATACCTAATCAAAATGTTCAACGACAAACAATTCAAAAGGTTTCTAATATATTTAGAAGTCCCCAAAATCCCACTTTACAACGTAACTTTTATCAAACCCCTGCACAATTTCAATCTCCAGGTCGATATCAACCTTTTGAAAGAAATTGTTTTGCTCCGAAACGGAATTTTGTGCCAAATAATCTTGTTGAACCTATGCAGACATCTACTATACATGCAGTAATTCCAAAAAGACCGTTACATAGTAACATTCAAAATTTAAATTCAAACAAAAAACCAAATTATCGTTCCAATTATTTAGGAGTAACTCAACCACATAATTACAATCCCGAAGAATTACACCACCTGGACATTGACATAGATTATTCAGAATGTGATAACCCACTTCCTGAAGATACCGCAATTGATGACTCTCGGAATTTTTATTCTGATTATTCACCAGAATACATTGACATTGACCAAGAAAACAACAGTGATAACGTAAATTTTTAAATAGAGCTTCGGATAAAATTATTGAAACATTTACTTTACACACAATTAATTCTAATTTACCTTATATTTTAATACCAGGTACACAAAATAAAATACTAATAAATACCGGTAGTAGTAAAACACTAATATCACCCTTATTTGTAGAAAAGCATTTTCCAAATTCAACTTATAATTACCATTTTCAAATAACCACACCCCATGGTACTACTACACATAATCAAGTAGCCCATATTCCAATAAACTCATTATTTTTAGAACCCGGAAGTCATATGTGCTATACGTTTAATTTCAGTCCCGATTATGTTGGAATAATAGGATCTGGTTTATTATCAAATATAGATGGAAACATAGATTTTTAATGGATGCATATTCAAACGGAGAAAAAAATTATACCAATCTAAACTTAAACAAGAGGTACAAAAAAGAAACGAATGCAATTTTTCTAAAATAAATCAACACTCGTAACCCATCAAACGAATATATATACCCCCCTAGATCAGAAAAACAAATTATTTTATCAACTGTAAATAGTAATGGTACATATTTGTGTGACAAAATAATATTTGACAAAGACTGTAGAACACCTAGAGCTATAGTTAGAGTCCACAATAATTATTTTTATACAACAGCAATCAACACATCTAGTCAGACAAACGAATTTCATATTTATAACCCATTGTTATTAGATGAATATAAACACCCAAATGTAATAGAACTAAATAACGTTAATACTGAAAATCAATATTTTAATTTGAAATCTCGAAATCAACTTTAAAATGAAAATTTAAAAAACATTAATACCACACATCTAAATAATGAAGAAGCTCGTGTATTAAAAACTTTATGTTACTAATTCAAAGATATTTTTAATCACCCAGAATTACCTTTGACTTACACAAACTTGACAAGACATTTTATACGTACAAAGAATGACATCCTCGTATTTACAAAAAATTATCGCTACCCTCATGTTCATCGCGAAGAAGTAAAAAACCAAATAAATAAAATGCTTGCTGACGGAATTATTGAACCTTCAGAGTCACCATATAACGCACCTATATGGATCGTTCCAAAAAAATTAGACAATTCAGGCAAACAAAAATGGAGAATTGTTATTGATTATAGAAAACTGAAACGAGAACACTATAAGAGACAAATACCCATTACCTCTCATAGAACAAGTGCTTGACAATTTAGGTAGATCTGATTACTTTACTACCCTTGATGTGGCCTCAGGTTTTCATCAGATTAAAATAAACAAAGCTGACAGAGAAAAGACAGCCTTTTCTACGGAAGAAGGTCACTTCCAGTTTAAACGGCTACCGTCACAGATGAAAATTTTTGAGTTCCAGCTTTCAACGTCTTATAAATCAGGCATTGATTGGCCTAACGCTCACACAATGTATGGTTTACCTTGATGACATAATTATTTATTCAGTATTCCTACAAGAACACATGATTCAATTACGACGTGTTTTTGAAAAATGTCGCAATGCTAACTTAAAAATACAACTAGACAAATCCGAATTTAAAAAAAATTCCATTGCTTATTTAGGACACCTACTTACCAAAGATGGTGTAAAACCAAACCCAGATAAAATCAGTGGTATTATGAAATTTCCGTTACCAAAAACTAGAACTGATATAAAATCGTTTCTAGGACTTTTAAGCTATTATCGTAAATTTATAAAAAAGATTATGCTAAAATAACAAAATTCCTGACTTCATGTTTAAAGAAAGAATCAAAAATTATACATGATCAAAATTTCATTGAACAATTTGAGAAACTAAAAATTTTGTTAAGTAACGATCCTATATTAGCTTATCCTGACTTTACAAAAACATTTGAGTTAACTAATAACAGACCTATAAGCTATGCATCAAGAACCCTTAACCAAGCGGAAATTAACTACCCCACAATAGAAAGAGAATTATTAGCTATTGTTTGGGCCTGCAAACGTTTTCGACCGTATCTATATGGCGTACATTTTACAATATTTACAGACCATAGACCTTTAATATGGCTACGTAACATCAAAGAGCCTAATTCTAAATTAACCCGTTGGAGTATAAAATTAGAAGAATTTAATTTTACTATTAAATACCTACCGGGAAAAACTAATAAAGTAGTTGATGCCCTAAGTCGAATTAACATAAACCCCTTATCAATTGAACGATTAGATACACCAGAACCTAGTTTTGATGATAATGCAAGTATGATGGCACAAAGACCATATACACCTGAATTGACTGACTTTACTATTCCTACTTTTGTCACCACCTGAAACCTTACCCATAAAAAGAAAATCAAGTAGACATAAAGATACTGTCAGAACAAATAAACAGACTAATTCACAGAATATTTCAGTTACTCCACCCACACAAGAAATTGAACCAATAGATAATCAAAATATTGACAGTGATGTATATACTGTACATTCACAACATTCATCATCCCCAGTGATAGACATATCTGAACTACCCCTACAATATCATAAGAACCAGTTAGAATTTATTAATGCTGTTATTCCCAAATCATTTAGAATCACTAGATTCAATGGCTACACACATATAAGCATTTTTGTGAATAACAATAACTTTTAGGAAAAGTTTGTACAATTAGTATTAGAATATTGTACACCAAACTCGCATTTTACTGTATATTTCAAGATGAAAATATTTTTGATAAATTTTACAAATTTATTACTGAAAACAGTAATGAAAATTCTCCTCACTTCCATCGATGCACTAAGCAAGTAACTTATGTTACTAATCAAGATCATCGTGAACAATATATTTCGGACTATCATTTAGGTAAAACTAATCACAGAGGAATTAAAGAAACTAGCGAACACCTTAAACGTACTTATTACTGGAAAGGAATTGATAATGATATTAAGCAATACATCAATAACTGTGACACATGTAAACATGAAAAATATCATAGACACCCAAATACATTGCCTTTTAGTTTAACGCCTACTTATGATAAACCTTTCTCTTGTATTAGTATTTTCCAACTCAATCAAGCTAAATATCTAACCGTAATTGACAATTTCAGTAAATTTACACAAGCATATTTATTAGAATCCCAAAATAAAATAGACATAACAAAAGCATTGCTAAAGTTCTTTTCACAGTATGCCGTACCTCAGAAAATAATCGCTGATAATGAATTCGATAACGCTGTAATAAAATAATTTTTAAAATTACATAAAATACAGTTACCTAAATCTAACTACACCTTTACATCATGAGTCAAATTCACTAATTGAACGAGTACACTCGACAATTTTAAAGCACTATAGATTATTAGAACATACCGCTGAAAAAGAAAGAATGTCTTACTGCATATTAGCCTATAATAATGCAATACATTCTAATTTAAGATTTACCTCTTCTGAAATTTTATTTGGACATACAGACAGTCATAATCCATTTGAATTGTGCAATGACAAATATTTTGAAACTTACATTAATCTTTGTATATTAATGACAAGTAGGTCAACCAATGGTACAGAGACATGCTGCCGCCTACCGTAAAAATTATTTACTAAAAAAAGGTACGAGACTCGGCTAATTTGAACGGGAACGTTGCGAAATATTTAGCCCTTCCGCTTCAACAGAACGGTGAGTCACAACATTAGTTATTGTTTTGTGGTCACAATCACGATCCCAATAGTCTGGAGTACGACCTACGGGGCGCGGTGTAATATTTACGGCTACTCAGCAAGTTCACGTTGACACTTTATAAGTGACGATTATTGACGCATGGGTATTGTATTACAGCACATTAAAAGATCCGCATTTTTAAATTTGGTTTATTTTGAGATGAACCAAAGATATGAATAGAAAATATACGTTTTTCACTAAACAGACCATTTTATAAAAAATCGGGTGTGATACACTCACACAACCTCCTTTTACAGTGATCTTATAATTACTCAAAAATTTCATTTTTAATTTTTAAGCATTTGTCAAAAATTACAAATTCTACAAAAACGGTACAAAATAGAGCGTTAGTTCAAGAGACAAATATACAGCAGAATTCAAAAATGTAATAATATACCGGGTGTTCTCTATAGGAGTTAATAAAAAAATAGAAAAAAGACAAAAGAAACCCACTTTAGAAGTATTCAACTGGAAAATCACCTATCTCACGTCAATGCACATTAAAAATGTAATAAGAATGTAAAGTTTGAAAAAAATCGTTAGAGCCGTTTTTGAAAAAATCGAAAAAAACTAAAAAATCACAAGAGTAAACACCTACTTCCGGTTATGCGATTTTCTTCAAAAGCTTGCTGTCGCATCTACATAGTACACAAAACTTATATATGAAGTTTCAACGCCATACCTCTTTTCGTTTTTGAGATACTCTGTTCACAGACAGACAGACCAATGAAGAAAAACATGTTTTTTGGGTTCAGGGGACTCTAAAACGTGAAGATCTGTTGAAAACTCAATTTCGAATTTTTGGGGTGAATCCAATACTTCCTTTATCGTAAAAGAAAGTAAAAATTAAATAATTATCGCAACAACCTCACAAATTCTCAGTTTCGATTAGGTATTTTACATACCTATTTTATAATAATCATCGATCCAAGATTAGGGGTACATTCGTAGGTCAATTAATAATAATTCACTCTTATTTAATTACTCTTGAACAACTGCATTTTAATTTGTGATCCGTCATTAGGGTTTCCAAGTCCCGGGACCAAAAGTGTTTTCGGGACTTACGAGCTAAATTTCAAGTCCCGGGACTAGTCCCGAAGATCCCGAAAATGGTCCCGAAAGGAAAATAATGCTCAGGTGAAATTTTCGAATGCAATTTCCAAAGAAAAACTAGTGTTTTAAGTTACTAAAAATGTCTGTCGCTCTTCATGTTTTGCTTTTCTTTGAACTGCAAAGTGTTTGTGTAATCCTTTCGTCAAGCTACCTCTGATTATGATAAGTTTGTAGGCACCAAATTTACATTTCGCCAATTGTTTTATCTTCAATATATAAAATTGTCACCATATTGACTTCAAATCGTTTTTTTAGTGTAGAAGGAAGGCAGGTTACGAATCGGAATTCATTCTAATTGTAACGCTTTAGCAGACAAATAACGAACACACTTAAAACCCAAAAATATAAATTATTCAGCTTCTTCGCACATATCTCAATCCAACAAAAAAACAAACAAATACATAAATAGAAGAATATATGCAAATGTGGCTGAAACAAAACACAGGTTTAATTCTAACCTACCGAAAATAATACCTCTCCTGCCTACGCAAACTGCACCGAACGATTCCAAAACATACGTGACCAAAACAGACGAGTCGAATGGCAAAAACTGATATCAGCTGTCAAAATATTGACAAGAGCACTGACCGAATATCGCGCAGTGTCGGGTTGTCGGGTATGTTCGTCATATCGCTAGTCCTATGTCTTTCCCGCTTCACCCCCTTAGCAACGAAACAAACCATGGACTTTTAAAGGTCCATCGCCATCTGTCCGTCTTGGTCCAACACTACTGGAAATAGCGCGAGGTTGGACTACTTGTGATTAATATACAAAGCATTAATGACCATAAAAATAAAATGTCGCATTTTTATTCATAAATTCAGTCTCAACAAAATCTAGCCAAAGAACAAAGAAATGAACAAACGAATAAAAATAAAGAACTTGTATCTTTTAAAGTTAATCAAAAAGTTTTCCTTAAAAATGATAGAAGAAATAAAAGAAGTATGAAATGTAAAGGACTCTTCAAAATTATAAAAATCCTAGACAACACTACATATCTTGTTGAAGATTTAACTACCAAAAACACATTTAAAAGACATGCAAATGAAATACGCCAAACTGACGAAATAATACCTGTTACAGGTACTACATCTGGTTCTTCAGTTGCAGTATCCTCTTAGTTACAGGAGATGTAACAATTAAGGATCTATCAGACAACACTGGCCTATACCCTCAAAACTTAGGAAAAGCGCAAATCAAAGAAAGTGACTGGACTATTATAAAGACATTTGATTACATACCCTTATTAATAAATTATACTATTCTTAGACGTTCATTATTAGATTCGATTCTTAAATTAAGAGATCGTGATTTCTATACAGTTAAAAATGAAGAACAAACAAAATTAAATGATAATGACATGATATTGTTGATACAACAGTACATAATAAGAATTGATAACATGATTGATCAAATATTTCCTTCAGATATAATCAGAACAAAACGCGGAGTAATAAATGGACTCGGTACAGTATTCAAATTTTTGACAGGCAATCTTGACGCTGAAGACGGAGAAAAATACGAGAATGCCATTGCCGACCTTCAATCAACAAGAGATATACTGGAATGGTATGTCTAATTAGTGTTGTAATATGTTATTAATCTATTTTTTTTTAAATATGGGTACCACGTAAATATTTTTCCTATTCGTGTTATCAAATCTTAGGTTGAATGAAAGTTACTTGTAAATTGATAAATAAAAATAAATAGTATACTTTTTATAATATTTTATTTATCTGTAATTAATCCAATACGCTAGCTCAAATCGATAAAGCAAAGACTCGTCTCGGTTGGGTCCACTCTGAATGCCTAATTTATAAAAAATTATTAAATACGGATCTGTCTCCGCATACGCTTAACTGAGCACAATCGAAACTGAAAATTGGGTCAAATATAAGCCAAGATGGACGCCGTTTGCAAGATCGCGTCAAATTGAATAAACAAAACAAGTGAAATCGATCACAATTCTATTGGTAACTATTTAATTAGTTGGTTTTCGCGGTATTAATTCTCATTGGTTTCTAGCATTTGTTTATGGGGCCCGCTTCTATCTACCAATTGTTTATTTTGGCGTCGGTTTGAATCTCACCAACGGATAACCTCAACTAATGCAGTTTGGGCGTTTTGGCAGACTAGATTCGCTCGTACGGCGATAGAACTGGCCTGGATTGCCTTGAGTATTGCTCTTCTTACGCATGCATGAATTTCCCGGTGCTCACTTAATTATTTCTAGGATTAACAGTACCTGGACTGGCCGATCTTATATCGGAGTGTTCGTAGGCTACGCTGGCCTCGTTATGAGGCTGCTATGGTCCGGATCGTGTTGTTTAGGCACGGGAACGTATCCCCCGGGCTGCTGAATAACACTGATGTCTTTCCCAATGGGCTGGCTGGACTGGTAGAGCTCCTCGTAGCTGTAGGAACTAAGGCTGCTTCGGATCGAGGTTATGTCAAAGAGCATCGGACACCTCAACAATTTTTGGTGGCGGATGTTGGTAAAAATACTACCACATGGACACAAAAATTTACTCAATACACTGGTAAAGTTTCAGATTTGTATCTTTATTATTAATATTAGACATTTTATTTTTAATACATAGCACAATTTCACACGTCAAGCCATTAATTTATTCATTTGTCTTCCTCCATTATTTTGTTATAAACAAAAGTTAGTTACTTTCAAATTAATTACGGATGTTAACATGGTTCAAAATACTGACTTTTAACAATAAATTCTACTTAAAACTAGGATTTTGTACACTAATATTACATCTAAAATAATTGTTTACATTTATACTAATTTTGCTTGTCTATTTGTCATTACACGTCTTTTTAATTTGCGTTTAAATAGTCACATGTCACTGCACTGATTAGAGTATTTAATTCGCGCATTTCCTGCACTGGCTTCCTTTGAATTCACATTTTTAAGTTCAAATGCTGTCTCTTTTTCCGCACTTTCTATAACCCTTGCCTTTTGATTTTTACGGTTTCTTTCAAATGCTTTAATGCCTTCATTCTTATCTGCTCGTTGCATGTTCATAAGTTTATCTATCCTTTAATTACCTTTCTTATAAAACCCTGACTGGATTTCACTATTAAACTGTATCTGAATTCTACGCTTCATTCCCTTGCGTTTGCGATCCATCTTGTAATTATTAAATTTCATTCGGCTTGCCATTTACTTTAGCACAAACCTAATCAATTAAGTGAACTTACATTCATCTTAGATCCCTGTGCGAATTGAGCTTTCCTTACTGCGTTCATTAATTAATTATTCTGCAATTACTGGCATCTCATTACAAATGTATTCATTCTGGCAAATTCAAATCTTAGCTTTGCAGTTATATAAAATATCTCACTCTGAGCTTTTATGAAATGTCCATTAATTGGTAGGGCTTAAAACCATAGCAATACATAATAAAATTTTAAATCAACATACACATTTAATAAATGATTCCATAAATGCTATATTTACCTTAACTAAAAATCAAGAACTTTTAAATGTAAACTTACAGAAATTAATTGTACAAAATCGTGCTATAACTAACAATATAAATTCACTCTCTATTCAAAGTGTACTATCAGAATCAATATTTTCGTTACAAATGTTTATAAATACCTGGCTCGAATTAGAAACATTTCTTACCTTTGCACAAAAGCAACAAATGCATATGTCTCTACTTGATAATGCAGAACTTTTATCTAATCTCAATCAAATCCCTATATACCTTTGTGAAAATGCAGATAGAATGCTTTCTTTACCTTATCCTGTGCATTATAAAACCCTTCATCTTTATGAATCTATAATATTAATTAAAGCTTATCAAATTAATAACAAAATAACGTTCGTCTTCGAAATACCATTAGTGCAGAAAGATAGTATTTACCAACTCATGCAATTAATACCATTTTCAATATATTGCTATAGCTCACCAGTTGAACTATGCCTTAATTAATGCAATGTCTTAAATGTTAAATGATAATTGCTTTTAAATCAAGAGCTCTTATTTTCAGGGTGGGTTCGCCAAAATCTAGTTCTCTATTAATTGAAGTTTTAAAATTGTATTTTCAAAAATCTTTGACTATCAATGACACATAACGTCAAAATTGACTTTTAAAATTATCAAACCAGGTAATTGGCAATTGTATCTTACATTAATACATTTATTATTCAATTCACTTACGTAAGTACTATATCAACTTTATATTATCACTTTCTTTTATTGACAGTTATTCAAAATGCTTTCTCAACTTATCTACACAAACCTTTATAACTGCTCTAGATTTCACTGCAACATCCAACAAATACCGGATCCTGACGTCGACAGACTGCAACACCTACGGCCCACTTCACAAACAGCAACACCTATGATGGTCTGTAAATCCTTTCAACTGCATCCGTCCTGTCAAACCAACTCCTCTGCTCCCAAAATCCAGTCCTGGTTCCTCCTGAATGTCACTGTCACACGAACTAACTCCTGGTAAGTTGCTATATTATGATGTTCCAAATCTAACTTTGTTCCCTTTTTGCAGATAGTCCGATGTCTCTTGTAATACTCACAGAATATCCAAATCAAATAATAACTTGTAAAAACCTCTACTAATATCTTGTACGTATGAATAAATCCAAATCTCTTCAACTAATATAACATTCTGTATTCTATATCTCCAATTAACTGTATCTGTATAATCTCTTCATCCACTTGATGTCTCAATACATTCCATTTTATATTTCAACTGTTCGACCTCGTAGATTTGTTTAAAGCCCTTTTTTAATTTGTCATTACCAAAACCAACACAAATTAAGGCATACATTTTTATTTTTATTTCACAAAATTGGGTATTTCAAAATTACATGTATGCTTTCATGAGTTGTTTTACAGTAACTAACTAAACAAACTTCTATCCCTATTAGGTACAATTCTTAGTGCACACTTCCTATATTTTAAAATAATACTATTACAGGATATTCATTCTGATTATTATTAACAAATACATTTGTCTAATGTTACCTTGGTTTGTTCTTTATTAACATTTAATACAACCATTAAGTTTATTTATTTCAATTAATATCACACTATCAAATGGCTCCTTTCATTGTATCAATTACTTTCATTATTCATATTTGAAATTTGACACCCATCAAGATCTAATTATTGTAACCTTCCAAATTTATTAGTTTTGAATATTTCTTTCTTATGATTTATTATACTACGTCATGTATCATAACAATATATTGATTCCAATTTATATCGTATGATCATTCCCACTTATAAAACTATACTCTTCAATCTTGAGACTTCAATACCTGTTGAACTTGATCACTGTAAATTAGTAATTACCAATTCATATTTTTGTGCGGAAAAATATCACTTTTTCCTTATTAATTAAGTTCAAATAGCTCAGATTGATGATTCTACTTGGTTAATTACTACTCCTAAAAAGGTAACATTGATATTAAATGCTTAGACATTAATTCAAGGAAGATATTAACAAAAACAAATTTAATTCATGTTACACCAGATTGCACAGCAATTATTGATCATGATACCCTATTATTCCAAATTAGAACTTCTTCTACAAAAACAGTAAGTTGCAAGTACCTAATACTGATACATTAAAGATAGATAGTGATAAGCACACTAAAATAATTAGTTTGGATCTAACACCAATCAATATTAAAGAACTAATTAGTCATAACCATACAATTGTTGAACTATTGCGATTTTGTTTCTGTCGTACATTATTCAAGTTTTTGATGTTTTGTTAAGAATCGGGTTGGCGTTGTCAGGAATATGTTTACAGCATGTCAATTGTTTCCGATAACTGTCAGTTGTCAATTGTTTCCGATAACTGTCAGTATTAACTGTTAATTCTCTGCCACGAGATCTATTACACATTCTAGACGTCTAGGCATACTGCTAATCAATCGTGCAAGATTTTCTTGTGGTAACCTATCCCATTCTTCAACTAAAGAATGTTGAAGTTCTTCTAATGTCCGAGGCCGATTAGGACGAGTGCAAATTGCTCTTCCCAGTTGATTCCACACGTGTTCTATCGGGTTCAGGTCTGGTGAGCAGGCTGGCCAATCCAAAAGTGTAATTCCAACTTCGTTTAGATATTGCAGTGTAATGTTGGCTACGTGTGGCCGTGCATTATTTCGCATTAAACGAAAGTTGTCACCAACAAAATGACTAAAAGGAACGACATATTCCTCAAGAATGTTCCTAATGTATTTATCTCCGTTGAGGGCTGCTCTATCACAGATGTGAAGCTCTGTGCGCGCATCTGAAGAAATCCCTCCCCATACCATTACCGAACCTCCAACAAAATTTGAAGTTGTGGCCATAGCACAAGCAGCATAGCGTTCTCCTGATCTTCTCCATACCTGTGAACGACCATCTGGAGCATCTAAAGTAAATCGAGACTCATCTGTCCATAACACGCATCTCCATTCGGGATCCTCCCAGTTCTGGTAAGTTCTAGCAAAATTTAGTCGATTATGTTTGTGGCGTACTAAAAGTTTTGGACCAATGGCAGCCCGATATGGTTTTAGATTGTTTTCGTGAAGTCGTAGCTGAACTGTACGTGACGATATTTGAACATTTCTGACAGAAGCCAGTTCATTAGCAGTAATTGTAGCTGTTGCAGTGCGATTTCTTAAAGATTGTAACAACATAAATTGATCATCTTGGGCGTTAGTTTTCCTTGGTCTTCCTGATCGTGGTCTGGCTGTTAGTAAACCGTCTGCTTCATACCTCTGCCAAATTCTTCGAACCCCGTTTTGCGATACTGCGTACCTACGTCCTGCATCTCTCTGACTATGTCCTTCTTCAATGTGAGCGACTATTTTTGCACATCTTACTGGAGATATCAGCATTTTGGTACGGAAGTGAGAATTAACAGTTAATACTTACAGTTATCGGAAACAATTGACATGCTGTAAACATATCCCTGACAACGCCAACCCGATTTTTAACAAAACATCAAAAACTTGAATAATGTACGACAGAAACAATATCGCAATATTTCAACAATTGTATGGTTATTAGTTAGCCCACTATAGCACTAAATTTGTTTATTGATACGTAAACATCGACATCAGATTTTAAGCGCCAGAAACCATTTTCAGTATCTAAAATTGGAAAAATTATTCGTGAACCCAGACTTTTGTCGCTCAGTGTATATCGTCCAGTCTGTTTTTAAACGTGTTAACCGTTGGAGCTTCTGCAACATCACTTGGCAGGTTGTTCCATAAGTCAAAAATTTGGTTCTGCAAAAAGTGTTGTCTTTGTCTGGTGCGATACTATTTGTACACTAACGTACATATGGCCTCGAAGTCTATCTTCAGCATTCAACACGAACAATGACGCCATGTTCACAGAAAACGAATTGTTCACTATTCTGTAACTTATGATTAAGTCTCCCCGAAGACGCCTTTGCTCGAATAGTCCTAGGTCCATGATCGCAAGTCTTTCTTTGTAAGAAAGGCGATTGACACCGTAGAACATTCTTGTTGCTCTTCGTTGAGTCGATTCCAACAATTTCACATCTGTACGGAGTACCGGGTACCACACGGGTCCTGCATATTCCAAAATCGGTCTGATGTATGTGATATACAAAATCTTGGTTGTATGTGGAGATGGCCGAGAGAATGCTTTCCAAAGTAGATGCTAACGGAATTTGCTTTGCATATTTTACTAATATGGGTGGACTACGACAAATCGCTACTTATAGCAACTCCAAGATCAGTTTGCAATTGAACCACACTTTATTTATTATTGTTTGTTTGTATTTGTTTTTTGCTTATGTACTTTATTCAATAGCCTTTTTGCTATTGATAAAACTTATAATTATTACTTCTGTTGAAAATTAAAAATAAACAACTTTTCAAAGTATAAACCACCATTGCTTAATTTAAACTTATAAAGCACACGGGGGCCGGTCACATTGTCGAATAACCACAACGTCGAATCGGTTCACAATGTCGAACGTGTACACAACGTCGAATGCTGATGAAGGACACTTTGTCGAAAATTATTGTTATGTCCTCGTGGTTAAGGCCAATTAAAGGTGTAGTAGTGGAAATATGTGTTTATTAAATATGTATATACAACTTAGACAGATCTCATACAAATAAAAGTTACTGTTAACAAGAGCACAACTCGAATGCCTTCAAACTAACCCAAAATCACAGAAGAAACCAAACCCTCGTCCGGGTACCTGCACTTCGTCCCTTAGGATAATCCGCAGTTACACAGCGTTACCAAACCTCTGCTACGCCACACACCTCCCCTTTAAGTTGGCCCCCAGTTACCATATCTTAACCTAGCTTATTTAAACTTAAACTAATTTGTGAAACCTACATTTTCACCAAACCGGTCAGGTCCTTGTGCTTCTTCGAACTTCCTGCACCTTTTCCTCTTTATTTCGCTTACTACTACCTGGCTGATTATTAACTACAGGACTAACAATGACAAAAGTTTCGTTATTTACAATATTTTTGCTGACAGCGACCTCCTGTCCGCTGGTCTCGATGCCTGTTTGAGGTATTACTAAATCGTTTTTAGAATCTGACCTCCCTATTTTTCGGCGCGTAAAGCTAAACTTTTCTTTAGTTTCCGATCGTTGTAAACCAAGATCTTTGCTCTCGTACCTAATTATTTGGTTAATGTGCCTTCTCCACATCTGCCCGTTTTCTGTTAGTTTGCAGATATACGTTACTTTTCCTATCCGTTTTTGAACCATAGCCGGTGTCCACTGCTTATGATTTATCGACAGATAATCCCTTATCATATCGCTATCTCCCAATTCAAACTGTTCCTTTCTTCTCTTCCCACGGGCGGCGTTTCGCCACTATACTGTGCGTTTGGTTTTATGCTATCTAACCGAATCCTCAACTCTCTCCCCTGATATAATTTCGAAGGTGTCTGTTTAGTTGTTGTATGCGGTGTACTCCGATAATTTATTAGGAACCGACAAATCAACGTTTCCGTTTCGACTTCCCTATTAATCGAATCAAAGAAAGCTGCTTTTAAGGCGTTCTTAAACGTTTTTACCGCGTTTTCTACCGCTCCATTCGACGCAGGAGAAAACGTAGGAGTGGTGATATGTTTGATGCCGTTTTTCTCCAAAAATGAATTAAACTGATTGCTGGTCAACTGAGTTCCATTGTCGGATACCAACAACTCATGAATTCCCATGCTTGCAAACGTAATTTGCAGTTTGTTTATAGTATTGACCTTGTTGGCATTGTTATGCATGTCATGCACTTCTACCTACTTACTAAAGTTATCCAAAATTATTAAGTAAATTTTGCTTTTTAAATCTAAAAAGTCAATATGTACACGTTCTCCTACCCTGGATGAAGGTTGCCACGGGGTTAAAGCTACTCTTGGCGGATTTGACCTTGTTCTTAAATATGGTGCCCAAGATTTCGTTATGTTTTCAATATCTTCATATAATTTGGGCCACCACATGTAAGATCTCGCGACCGATTTCATCCTAACCGTGCCCTGATGACTTACATGAAGCTCTTCTAGTAACTCTATTCTAAGTGCTTTTGAAATGATCACTCTAAATCCCCACATTAGACAACCTTGAATTTCGCATAATTCAGTTCTCTTATTAAAATACGGTTTTAATTCTAGATCACTCATTTTACTTGGCCATCCGCTATTTACAAAATCAATTACTTTGAACCTTGGCAATAATCGGATCGCGTCTTGATTCAATTTTAATACGTTTACTGTCAATGGGCGTATTTTGCGATTCAATAAAATTTAAATAGTACAGCTCTTCTTTAGCCTCTTGCTCATGCGTGATTTGCAAAGGCAATCTTGAAAAACTATCCGCTACCACGTTTTCAGACCCTTTAATATAGTACTCAATTTTATAATTGAACCCCGACAAGAAAATTGCCCGGCGCTGCAGCCTACTTGCTGCCATTTGTGGAATTCCCTTATTCTCACCGAATATAGCTATTAATGGACGATAGCAAGTAATTCTGAAACTTTCGAACCGCGTAATCTAATGCTAATGCCTCCTTGTCAATTACGGAATAACGCTTTTCAGCTGGCGAATAAGTGCGCGAAACAAAATTTATAGGTTTTTCCGTCCCGTCTGCAAACTTATGTCATAAAGCTCCCGCAATTCCAGATTCTAATGCATCGCTTGTTAGTATTATTGGTAAATCAGGTTCAAAGTATACCATGATCCTATCTGATGCTATTTGTTTTTTAATTATTTCAAACACTTCCTGACATTTCCTATTCCAACTAAATTTTACGTCTTTTTTTAAAAGTTTATACAACGGAGTCATTATCTGTGCTAAGTTTGGTACGAACTTGGCATAGTAATTAACCATCCCGACAAAATATTTTACCTGAGTCGTATTTACTGGATTAGGAGCATTCAAAATAGCTTCTACTTTGTCATTCAAAGTTCTAAGACCTTGTTTGCTTATGACGTGTCCTAAATAGACAACCTCGGGTTTAAAGAATCCACATTTCACCAGCTTAATTTTTAAACTAGCGTTTTTTAGTCGTTTGAAAACTGCCGCCAAATTTTCTAAATGAGTTTTTGGATCTTTTCCCGTAACTATTATGTCGTCCAAGAAATTTGCAACTCCCGCAATACCTTGCAACAACTGTTTCAATTTCCTCTGAAATATCGCACTTGCGGGGGAGATTCCAAATGGTAACCTGTTTACCTTGAAAATCTCTTTGTGAGTGCTCCATGCTACAACCCTAGCTGATTCACCGTCCAGCTTGAATTGAGCATAAGCCATTGTGAGATCAATTTTACTAAAATTTTCATTACCCCCCCCCCCCTTAGTGCTGCGAATATTTATTCGGTTCTCGGTAACGGATACTTAACGTCTACTAAGTGTCTATTCACCGTCGTTTTATAATCCCCGCAAACTCTTATAGATCCGTCAGATTTCAGCACCGCGACTAAAGGCGTCGCTCATTGGTTACTATCTATTTGCGTGACTACGTTTTCTGCATTTAACTTAGGTATCTAATTCCCTTGGAATTGGTATTTAGATTCAGAATTTGTACATAATAAGTGTGTTATTAATAAGGATACATTACATCAATTAATATCATCAAACGAACAAGAAATTAGTAGCTGCTTTAAACTCCTGGCTATATATATTGTATAACGCCTCAGTAAAAGAAGTATCTATTGATCTATCTACACAGCTAAAAAACCAATTCAATTGTCTATTCTTCCGCCCACATCTAGTGCTGCTCGGCAACATTTATATCAGGTCTATTACCAGGTTCAAATATGGCTAGGTAACGAGCTTACTCCTGAAGACTGGAGATGGACGTTAAAGGATAACATTTTGGAGCCAATTCAAACTCGGCTTTCACCTGCTCCAGACATTCTGCTGAATACTATTTTTTGCAATTGCACCAAGGGCTGTAGCTTAAACTGCGGCTGCAGAAAAGTTCGTTTATATTGTTCAACCGTTTGCTTAAATGTAACACCCGATATGAATTACTTTGATAATTGCGACTCCACTGAAGATGTAGGTCCGTCGCGTTTCCTGGCTGAATCTATGGAAATGCAGAAGACAGCAGAAGAAGAACAACAAGAAGAAGATGATATAAAAGAAAGCATACAGATTGAAATAGAGTCTGAAGATGAATATTAATTATTGAGATTAATAACTCCTGTTTTGAATCCAAAATTGATTAACAAACAAGTTCATAATAATTTTATAGTTATTAAGGTACTAAGGGCATTATGAGTAAAATAAGAGCCCAAGATTGTTAGTGTACTAACCGAGGGCTTTGGCCCGAGATGTGTACAACAATCGCGGGCTCTTAGCTCATAATGCCCATAGTGCCTTCAAGGTTTTATGTCCTACCAATTTTCTTACCTAATTCATATTCATATTCAAATCATATAATTACTATGATATGGTATTTAAGATTGATCTAGTTAGCTGATCTAAGTTAGATTTGTGACATTAGCTGCGCTGTCATTAATTTTCATTGTGGCAGTGGTGCATAATAAAGTTGTATCCATGGAAACAAATACTGTTAATTTTTCATAATAACCCTATTGTTCTTATGAAGAAAATAATTGCCCTGGAGCGTTATTTTGTATCTAAGATACCTTAAAATAGAGTCATTAATTTCAATTAATGTACTGGTAGGACATAAAAAAAATAAACGTTTTTCAAACAAAAATTTTCTAAACAATCCAGCTGGTCGTGCAATCTGACCAGCATTATCGGCAAGTCACTATGCACTTAATACATTACTGTTGAATATTACAGTACAATTCAAAATTTACTAGCGGCAACACTGATGATAATACCTTAAAAACAAGTGCAAGCTACGCCACTGGTACTGTTTGCTGCTTTTAAACGGTGTATTTGTGTCCGTCACTTACGGTTGAATTGAACTCTACGTAAAGGTAAGTAGTAAATTATTTAGAATATGTGTAATAACATATTTATAACTATTTAATAAACAATTTATAGAACAGTTAGCGCAAGCAGTTGTTTAGATATTTTGCCGGTTAACCGGGTTAACCTTTTCTTAGGGTTTTTATTTAATGATTGTGCCATTGTTGGTAATACTATTGTTGTTCGCTCGAAATCGATGGGTCTTGTTTATTGTGCTTGGTTCTAATGTTTACAATACAAAATAAGTAAATGAAATGTTCCTGTAACTAACTTAAAATTTAAAACACAAGAAAATGTATTCTTTGAGGTGAAGTAGATGTTTTGGATTTCTTTTGCAGAAATCCAGCGGTTGTTGGTCATATGCATACTATGACTGCTCTCATGATGGATTATGAATTTAAAATGAAAACACAGAACGAGCGAGTAAAGGTCGAAGATTTATTTGAATACGAAGGATGTAAAGTAGGCCGAGGGACGTACGGACACGTGTATAAAGGTAGACGGAAAGACGGTTCTGATAATCGAGATTATGCCCTGAAACAAATAGAAGGTACTGGATTGTCTATGTCGGCGTGTAGGGAAATAGCAGTGAGTGTACATGTTCTTAAGTTTACATAATGAATGTCTTCAATTAATTTTAGCTGCTTCGTGAGCTTAAACATCCCAATGTGATAAATCTAATTCGTGTATTTCTTTCTCACAATGATAGAAAAGTGTGGCTATTGTTTGACTTTGCTGAACATGATCTGTGGCATATAATAAAATTTCATAGAGCCGCTAAAGCCAACAAAAAACCAGTAATGGTACCTAAAGGCATGGTCAAGTCTCTGTTGTACCAAATATTAGATGGGATCCATTATTTGCATTCAAACTGGGTGTTACACAGGGATCTTAAACCTGCTAATATTCTGGTTATGGGCGAAGGACCAGAACGTGGAAGGGTAAAAATAGCTGACATGGGATTTGCAAGACTATTCAATGCTCCTTTAAAGCCTCTAGCTGATCTTGATCCTGTTGTAGTCACATTTTGGTACAGAGCACCTGAGCTGTTGCTTGGAGCTAGGCATTATACGAAAGCTATAGGTAAGTTCAACATTCTTTTTTATTGATAAAATCGATTCGGTAATCCTGCGGTTTACGGTTCCCATTTGAACTACCGCTCCTAGATTTAGTAATATAGGAGGGATGCTGCAACGCAGTGGGTCAATTCTACTACCATTTAGCAGTAGTTCATTTCGATAAAGAAATTGGGAAAATTAGAAAAATGCAAATTAAATTAACAAGACAATTAAATTTTAATTATCTTACATTATATTACAAGTAAATTATTAGCAATAAAACTTTCCATTACAATTGCAATTCGACTATTTTTGTGATTGTAAGCAACTTCTTTAATAACCTTTCTGCAGTAAAATTATTTAATAATTGCAATAATAACTCCTAGTATAATTAAAATAAAATTTACAAGAAATAAACTGAATTGTTAATAAAACATGCTTATATATTTACCAAAAGTAAATTACATTGTTTATAAAAATGTACAGATGTATTTACAAGAAATAAACTGAATTGTTAATAAAAAATGTATATATATATTTACTAAAAATAAATTATATTGTTTATAAAAGTGTACAGATGTATTCACAAAAAATAAACTAAATTTTTAATAAAAAATGCTTATATATTTGCTAAAAATAAATTAAATTGTTTATCAAAATGTACACTGTGCAAGACACATGTGTAGATTGGTGCGCTATTTATAATTGCCATAAGCCAACAATACGTATTTTAACCTGTTATTATTTATCACTTTTTTAATAATGACATATATTATTTTCGTGAATATATAAAAACAATTAATTTATTTTTATGTACTTTTTTAAAAACAATTTAATTTATTATTATTCACTTTTTTAATAACGTCTTTGTTTATTTTTGTAAATATATTTGTACTATCTTAAAAACAATTTTATTTATTTTTATTCACTTTTTTAATAACAACTTAGTTTATTCTTGTAAATATGTTTGTATTTTCAAAAACAATTTAATTTATTTATATGCATTTTTTTAACAACAACTTAGTTTATTTTTATAAATATGTGTACTTTTTATAAACAATTTAATATATTTTTTGTAGTTAACAGGTTTTGCACTTTTTTATATCCAATAAACTTGACACTGCAGTTTTATTGATAAATACAGTAGTATATTTAATTTCTTCCTTATCCATTTGCTGACAAATTTTATTTCAATTATACTAGGGGTTATTATTGCAATTTTTAAATAATTTTACTGCAAACCAGCAGTGTACTGCCATCAAAAATAAATGCAGGAAATTGAAAAATTTTAGTAGGCTTAGTTTTATGGAAAAATATTATTAAAGAAGTTGCTCAGAATCACAAAAATACTCGAATTTCAATTGTAATGAAAGCAGTTTTGTGTCTAATAATTTATTTATAATATAATGTAAGTGAATTAAAATTTAATTTTTCTAGTTTTCGCAATTTCTTTATCGAAATAAGCTGCTTCCAAAGGGTAGTATGGGCAGTATAATCGACCCACAGCCTTGCAGCATCCTTCCTATATAACTAGCTCTAGAACAGTAGTTCAAAATGGGAGCCGTAAACAGCAGGATTACCATTCATTCTAGTATGGACTATATTCAAAGAATTTTTAAAAGTTTTAATAAAAATATTAATTTTATATATAGAAAATAATGTAATACTTTATATATGGCAGCGGTATAATTAAATTTAAATAGGCGATAAGAATACGGACAAATTTGTTTAATTTCTTGACTGAAGGATTTACAACGTGTATCAGAACAACACCGACAAACTCTCGGGGATGACAGAGGGATTCAAAAAATTGTTTTGAAATAGGGAAACTCTCCAAAACTTCCTCCCTACAAATCATCTTAAGTTAACTATTTAATATGGTGCTAGATAGTTTATCTGTCTAATTTAGACTAAAATGTTTATTTTTTACGGACACAGTGGGCCCTAACTCAAAACACTTATTTTGGTCCGCTCTATTATTACTGAGGGTTGGTTGGTGTTGTTCTGGTACAACCTGTATATTGCATTAATTGCATTGTGCTGTACAGGTACAATGGAACCATTCTAGCTTTGCGGTTAATTAATTAATAATTTATTGCAATAATTTGGTAATACATGAAATAAATGTCATACATATATATAAAGTTTGATTATTTTATGACTGTCAATAAATCAATAACAGCAATTGCAGGAATTAGTAAAACAATGTGTATTGTAGGTTTGGAATTATTCGAAAAATTTGGGCCTGGTCATCGCAATTTTCAAGATTTTTGTTTATAGAGTTTGTAACGCGGCCTGTTTTATCCCCCTACACTTACTGAATTATTACTTCAAAATGCCCTGGGTTCGCTTGCTTAATTAGTCGATGTGCTATGAGACTCTTTTTACATTCCCAGAGTGGCTAAGGGAAGCTGATATTGTTAAGGCTAAGCTCATGGACACCTGAAATGTTGTACTCACCAATGCAACCATGACAATAAAAAGCCTAACAATTTACAATGAATACATATAATCTGTAAGGGAATAAACAAGACACAAATACATGTAAACAGATACACAAAACAATGGCGCACGGCACCTAAGAAAATATCTTAATTAAACGCTTCATGTTGAGTTCATAGTGAAAGCGCAAAGTTTACCAACGTGAAGTGTGCAATCGTTAAGTTCAAACTAATAAGCTGCACCCACAGTTGTCGTTTCTTAATTAGACTTCCATGGATAAGCTCGCAATCTGCCAGATCAGCATATGACGTGTTACTTCGCCGGGATGTCCCTGTCTAGAGGCGCAACACTTTGCCGGCCATTACGCAATTATTTGTGCTAATTGCCAACAGCGTTCTTGTTTCGCTGCGAGTTTGCAAGCGTAACTAATCTGGTTTGGGTGCTGTTCGAATGGGACCACTTGCACCTGGGGCTGAGTCAACGTTGTTCTTCTCCACGACCCTTTCTAAAGGTCGATTCGTTCTAATTAGAACTGTATAGTGCATCAAGTGCTACGCTATGTTTGCACCTGGACGCGAATCTTTCCTTTTGCAGGCCTGTGTGTTAACTTCACTATGCTAACACGCACTATCAGCGCATTCTTTCACATAATCGCGGCGCGTTACACTCTAGTCATTGACTGCGTATACAGCGATTTTCCCTCATACTGTGGCTCTACGTAATCTACATAACTAGTACATGAGAACACCTACTGTCAGGCTTTATGGTTAATTAGTATATAACGAAGAGGTATAAAGTAAATAAATATAGGTACACGAATTGACCCATTTCAAGTTGTAACTCTACTAGTGAATGCTATGCTAAAGTTGTTTTTTTCAAAAAAGGCTTACAATACTTCTTTTAGTTAGAAATAATGCTTTATTTACATATTTATATTATGCATGTATATCATGATTATTGGGAGAACTAATTGATCATTAAGTTACGGTACTAGTTCTTCAAACAACATTACCTATTTAACCTTTTCAAGAAGGCAGAGGTTTTTACAGTACTTGCCGGCTGGATGGCAGCGGGAAGCGCTTGCCACTCCGGTTGTTTCCAGTCCTTAAAACTAATGCATGTGTTACGGAAAAATATTAACTTTTTGTTAGATCTCTTTTGTTACGCAGCATAAGAGGCGCCCTTGTCATTAGAGAAAACGTTTGTATTTAAAAAAAATATATGCAAACAAGAGATGCAACAGAAAAATATGAAAACTAACACAAACATGTTTCAAAAATTAAGGTCCTAAGGTTCACATACTGGGTGATTCTTGACTTATACGCATAATTGTGAAAAAGGATAGTTCGTGGTGTGTAGTGATGGATAATTAAAAAATAGTGTAGTAATAGTATGTTATTATACGAGTTTCATAAGAGGGTCCATTGTAGCACGCGTGGGTGAAACAACTGCTACAATGCCTCAATTCTAAATTTTGGATACTGAAAATATTGCATTGCAAGCTAGGGATGTTTTGAGCGTAATGATGCCGACATTGTCAAGAGAAATTTGACAGTCGCCATCTATTGGACAAAGTGTCAATTACGCTGCGCTGTTATTTCAATTAGTTTAAATTTTTGTGCAAACTTGTTGGTTCGTGTGTTGTTCAAATAGTGCCTTAGCTAGAACAATAATTGTGCTTAATTAATTTGTTAAAAGGTACCTTCAGTTTAAGTTATATTTGATTAGAATAAATTTAATAAATACAGTTCAGAAATTGTGGTTATGTATTTGACATCTGACGTTTGTTGTGTTATGAGAATATGAATGCAAATGTCACCGATCTTATAAAACAAATAGTTACTAAAAACAATGTTATAATGGACTCTATTGTAGCACTGTTTTCGGTGTTATAATAACCATATTGTGTCATCAAAGTAGATAAAAGTATTTTATTAACGGAGATAACGAATTAATTATGTAACTTAAACTGGAGTATCACAACAATTGTTCGAAGTGATTTCCTGCGTTTTCGATGAACACCTAAGCGCATCGAATCCATGCTGCATCACACGTACGTACTGGACAACACGTAGAAAAGTTTCTCAACCCGGATGATACCTTTTAGGAAACCTTTGTGCATAAAGCCAAGCTGCAGCTACTGAATTTTGGTGTACTTCCCCGTAAGTTAATACCTTGTCCATGAGTTCTGTGTTGGTGAAGTTATTTGCCATAATTGTTCTTTTACGGATAAAAGAAACTCCAATTTGATAACTCGTGACGGAGAGTGACAGATACAATTCAAGGTAAATTCGATCATTTTATATTTTACTAGTTCACCACTCTCAACATAATTAATTCGTTATCTCTGTTAATAAAAAACTTATACTACACTTTCTTTTAATTACCCATCACTACACAGCACGAACTGTCAGTCCTTGCAATTATGCGTATAAGCCAAGAATGACCCTGTATATTATACACTCCGGTTGCTTCCCGTCCCAAACCATGCCTCCACGCTGGCCACACATTTTGAAGACAGTTGTTTCAGAGTAGCTTCTTTAGGTGAAGAATGTGCATACTGCTGTGCCTGCACTTTCTTTGGTAATTTTTAATTACTTAAATATAATTCAGTATTTACCTTGGCAATGTAATCCATCGAAAATCGTAACTACTTTACTTCTTGAACCACTTGCCCCATCAGAGTTTTTCACTTCATCAATCACAAACACAAAATATCCAAAATAATCATCATTGATAAATTACTTGACCAATTCTAGCAAACAGCAACTACGTGGATAAATTTAGTTATGACAAATTCTTGGAGTTCAAAACCTCTTTCAAGAAAAATATTAAAACTATAAATCTGAAATGTACGTACATGATAGTATAAGTGCGTGGCCTTCCCATTCACTGGGTGACAGAAAGTTGACAATTGCAGACCGCTGCTAATAGCACGGTTTGCAAAGTCTTGGCAGACCCCTTTTAAATATTAAATTGGGGCGTTTTATTATTATTTACTTATTATATTATTAATAGTAATTTCGGATTGTAGAATTTTGGATACAATTCTATTTCAAAGTAGATTTGCAGCCCTCGCTACAGTCGGCTGCAAAATTTGGTTGCGGTTTGCAATTGGCCACTGTCAGATCTTGGTATACAAATAACTATTAGGTGCTTAAGTTTGTTGTTCAGCTGTCAAACTTGTATGTGCTGGACATCCAAAATTCCATATGACTGCCTTTAAAAACAGACTTTCTGGTCATAAAATAAGCAAATATTTGAGTATTCTTTAGTAGGAAGCACTGTGAAATATACACTGGAAATTGAGTAGTGCATATATTCGGTAACTGTGTTAATATTTGCTTTCGTGAAAAAATGTCAAAGGGGTGTAGAGATTCAAATTGCAGCGGATATATTCAAGTCATTTTAAGAATTTTTAAAATACAACCTATACTTTTTTTATTTATTTCGGTAGCAAGCTTTACTCTATTTTCAACGGTAAAAAAATTTAAATAGGTCACATTAGAAAACAATTACAAAAATGACCTTAAAGTTCATATTGTTCATATTGATGAATGATTTGAAACAAAAGTGTAAGTGATGCTTGCACCTCCCTGAAGTAATGTGAAAGCGGTTCCAGGGAGGAAGAACTTCGGGAAGGAGAAAAAAAGAGTAATTCAAGCTAGCTGGATTTGAAACAAAAACGTTAGGTAACAGTGATTCCTTTGGACTGTGACAATAGTTCTAACATAACAAGTGAATGTACAATTATCGGTTTTTGTTTTAAGCCCAGGTAACTATCTCTATTATTTGAACTTTATTTAAAAATGTTTTTTTTAATGTATGTATGTATATATTGTCGGTAACCTCATTTTACGCTTTTTACCGCTTTTTATACGCTTGCGTCTGGTGGTACAATGCTCAACTTGCCCCGGATTTGGGTTACAAAGTTGGAGCGCGCCTTTTGTGCTTGCGCAACAACCATTGTGTGCGGTGTGTATCTTTGTGATGTGTTGACCTTGTTACTCTATATCTTAGGTCTGTGGTTCTGAGTAGAGTACAGTTATTTTGGTGCCCAACTGTGAATGGTCTCACCGAGCCCAATTCTAATCGCCAAGGATGCGGAAAAATTTCAGCTCTCGCGGAATTCAAACCGAGGGCTTACTTAATGCAATCCTAGCGCTTTCCAAACTGCGCTACGCGGCTTATTTTTCTAATGTAAACTATTCAAAATTTTAGGCTGTTAAAAACAGATGAAAACTTGCTGCCTTAATAAATAAAAAATATATAGGTTGTTATTTTAAAAAAATATTGACGTAACATTTAAAACAAATGATATAAAAATCTGAAAAATGACTGGCATATGCGCTGTAATTTGAATCGCTACACCCTTTTGTAATTTTTTCCTGAAAGTAAACATTAACGGAGTTACTGAATTTTTTGCGTTGCTTTATTTACATACTGCGTAAGTAATATAAATATACAGGGTGTTGCAAAAATGGCGCATTAACTTCATGTTACTCTATTATGGAAAACTTCCTGAGTAGGAAAAAAATAGTAAAAAAATTCGTTGTGTTATATTTATTAAGATATGGAAGTCCAAAATTTGATTATTAATTTCTTTAATATTCAGTATTAGAAGAGAAAAACATTATACACTTAAAGTAGTGTAGGAGTAGAGTCCGGCTGCTTTAAGATAGGGGACAGGCATGTCACAGTTTGGTTGCTCAAGTTTTCGTTACGTCATACGCCTTGTTCAAACTTTGTTTAAACATGAATTTAAGAAAAAGGTGTAAAAATAACTGATATCGTGTAAACCAAAAAGTGCACACAATCAGGCCACAAGAGCTTCGTAATACATGCTACATTAAGTGTTTACATACAGACTTTGCAATTTTATCGAACGCACTAGGTCATGTTACCAAGCATTACCGCAAGCGCTTTGACAAGGTGTGCAGTTTGCGCGGCCAGTAGGTCGAGTTACAAACAATATGTATACAATTACGATGTACTAAATGTCTACGCTCATGTTTTTTAATAATAGGTTAAAAACCACGACACACATTTACTGTATATAACCTCTGTAATGTTAGATTTAATTCAATATACTTTTAGCAATGAGAGTGTATTCATTGATAGTGGTTGACAAAGGCGAAAATTGTCTGTAACGGGTTGGTTTGGCCTGACCATCCCACGCTATCTCTTATAACAACATACATAAGCTCCATCTCCTGTCAAGGAACTAACCTGGTTCTACAACTAAAAATTTCTAAGTTCCATAGTGGACTTGGCTTTTTTACACGCCTCGAAATTGGCAGTGGCGCACACAATATTTGCAATTACAATTAAAAACAGTGAGCAAGAAAAACAAAATTATTATTCATATATGTACAGTCGAGGAATCAATATAGTTTACACTTCAATTTTTCAGTGTAAGTTTTTAAAAATCAGTAAATTGGCAATAAATTTAGTTTGATACATTATGTGTAAAACAATTTAAAAAGTACTTAAGTTCACTTAAAGCACCTTAAAATTATTTAAATGATGAGCAAAAAAGAAGATAGATTGCATAATGTAAACTATATTGATTTCCCAACTGTACTATTATTTTAATCCATAGAAATACAAATATTGTAAAGAATGGGATAAAAAACTGGTTATTCAGAATCGGACATTAGTAATGGTGCTACACCTAAATCTGATTATTCTTCCGACTTGCTTTCAAATTAACACGTCTTCCTTCATTTGCTATGTTTTGATAACTATCCTTCCCAATTCCTGCTGCAACCATTACTCGTCGCCTATAGAAATTAATTTATTAATTATTTATAAATTATAAAAAAATAATAGATATACTTACCGATAATTCCCAAGAGGTATTTGCAGCCCGTTTTCACCTTCACACTGCATAAACTTGATTACGTTGTTTATAAATTCGCGCCTTTGCCTTTTAATCGTCTTTCCCTTAATACCAATCTGTTTGTCGACATTTTTAATAAAATGAAACGCAAATGAGAACAACTATAAGCAACTAAACCCCCCCCCGGGTAACATGACGCCAATCTAAGAACTTGCTGTTGCTAAGTAACCATAGCCCATTGAAATAATCCCCAAACCACTGCCTACCCTAGCAATGATGACGTGCCTGTCCCTATCTTAGAGTAGCCTGACTCTAATACGAATATAATAATAAGAAATGGCATTTATTGGAACAAATACATAACTACCCACATATAGTATAAAGAAAAGAAAATATATCAGCAGTAAATACTTATAAATATTTATAAATCATTTCGTCATTTAACCAACAGTTCAGCTAGTTTTGAGGTTAATAAAACTCATTCTTAACAGAAAGATTATTTTGATTACTTTATTCCTGTTAATAGCGTAACATGTCCAATGTAAAGCATCTAACATAACTACCACTGGTGTTAAACGGTTACAGGTTAAAATGATTCTCATCCCATGATTTTGTAATTTTTGTAATTGTAACAATTTATTTAAATTAAATTAATGCAATAAAGATGCACAATAATCAAAGTGAGGTAATATAATGGTTCTATATACAGTAATTTTGGAATTGATGACATATTTTTTGCAATTCTTGAGTAAAAATACAATTTTTTGAGATTTTCTTAACAAGATAATCAAAATGCGATTCAAAATTTAACACATTATCTAACATGAAACCAAGATATTTAACTGATGTTACAATTTTTATCTGTTCGTTATTTATTGATAAATTTATATTATTTTTGTTTTCGAAACATTTAATTTTAATTTATTACATTTTAAATATTTAGATACACTTTCTAATACAATATTAATTTTCTGAACTGCCACTCCAATATCTCTGTCACTGCATGTCAACATTGTATCGTCAGCAAACAAATTTAAAAAATTGCAATTAACAAATAAATTAATATCATTTAAGTAACATATAAACAACAACGGACCTAACACACTTCCTTGTGGTACCCCCAGGTTAATTTCTAGTTCTTCAGATATAACATTTCTAATCCTTACTTTTTGCTTTCTATTACTTAAATAATCCTTTAGCCATTCATAAACCTTTCCTCTAATACCATACTGATATAACTTTGACAATAGAATATCTCTATTTATGTTTCGAAGGCCATTTTAAGGTCAAGAAACACTGCTACAACATATTCATTTTTATCAATAGCCATCTTCAAGGTAGTGACTGTGAGTCGAAGTGCCGATTCACAAGAATGCTTTTTACGAAAACCTGACTGATTATAAATGAAAATGTAATTTTCTTCAATATATTCGAATAACTGATTATATACAACCATTTTAATTATTTTTCGAGAGGAGGTAGTGTATTAATGGGTCTGTAGTCGCTAGCTTTAATCGAGTTGCTAATCTTTGGTAACGGAATAATTGTACTTACTTTCAATAATGTAGGGATTACTGATTTATCGAGTGAAGTATTAACTAGATTTAATATTACATGAACAATTGATTCAAAAATCACTTTAACAATTTTTGCATTCAGTATTGCATTAGGGCTACATTTATTATCTAAAGAAAACACAACCCTACGTAAATCATTTAATGTCAACAATTTAAATTCCGAAAATTTTCTATGAACGTTGCTATTTTTATTTTACCAAGTTTCACTTACTTCAATACTGTCAACTACTTCTATTATACTGTCAACGAAGTATTTGTTAATGTTCTCAACAATTTCATCATCATTTCTTATAATCACTATCACTGTTCAACTGAAATTGTACTTGCCTAGAAATTTCGATACAGTTTGTGTTGACTAATTTTTTTAATGTTTTCCACATTTCTTGAGGATGATTTCAGTATCTATCAATTTTCTTAAAGTAATACTCGCTCTTTTTCTGATTTAACAAGTTTACAACTTCATTTCTATGCTTTTTAAAAATTTCCCAATTTCCTGATCTATCTAGTCCTACACTATTTTTAAATTGTTTGTAGCATGTATCTCTTTCTTTTATTTTGTTAAAAACTTGTAAGTCAAACCAAGGAACCTTACTTTTAAATGTATAACTTAAAATTGAGGAAATATTATTCACTACTATATCACAGTTTGTCTGAATTTCATCCGGAACTAAATTCACATCAGTAGAATTTAATGACCATGTAAATACAGTAACTCTGTGCTTATTGCTTGCAAATTATTTTCATTAAAATTTCTGAATATGTAAGAACTTATCAGACAAATCCTTTAATTTTGTATATCCGTCGTTAATCAAACTGCAAATTCATAAAAAAAGGGACTTTCAAAACGTGTTGTACACATAGTTTTTTTGCATAGTGATCTCTTATAACTCAAAATTTAGTCGAAAGGGACTTCGGAATTGACAACTATCAAATTGACATTTCAATAAAATAGTAAAAAAAAGTGTGCTTTTTTTCACGATTTTGCGTTAAAAAAAGTGGTACTTTCATGATCACTATGCAAAAAAATATCTATGTAATATTTTTGTCCATGAGTGTTAAATATTCTTTTTCCGCTGCTGATCATGTAAGTTAGTGATACAGCCTTAATAACAAAACGTGTAAGTCGGTGATTATATTTGTTTGCTGCTTTTTCTTGACAACGGAACTTAATATTATTATTAAGTTCCTAGGAAAATAAAATTAGCAAAGCAAGATGCAGATTTAGATGTTTTGCTTATAAATCGCAAGTGTTGATGTGACATGTGACACACACAGGTAACACGACTCACGAAAACTAATCCTGGTGACAGGTGACAAACCAAACGATTTTTTCAAAAATCTAGGAAAATTTCAATAAGCAGCAATATAATAAGATAACTCGGAATGTATCGCCTATTAACATTTTCGGCTGGCAACAAACCGCGACTTCGTCTTGGCTTGTACTTGCCTACCTCAAATGTTAATAGGGCCTTACATTCCTTGTTACTTAAATAGCTATAAAATAATACAACCTGGATCTGTGATACATTTATTGTTATTACATACATTCTTACATGTATTATTGTATAAAATATAAAACTTTAATTACAAACATATTTAACAATAAAATAAATGAATATAACTATTAGTTACATACAAATACTTCTTAAATCTTCATTTTAAGCTGTGAATACAAAATGGGTACATAATCGTCCCACTGAGCATGAAAGAAATTTCCTGCCACCGGTTTTCCAAGCTTATATTTAGCAGCAAAGTTTCTAACGGAAAAGTTTTCGCGCTTTTCTCCCGAAGTATTTCCCAGACGTGCTTCATCAAATTGTATTTTCTCCCGCTGCTTAAATACTAGAAAGACATATCGATGCAACCCGCTTCCTTTTGGTGGGCCTGCGCCCACATATTCAGATAGGGTTTCGCCACTTAAAATGGAATCACCCGGTATGTTACCAACTAGCCAATTATGCCATTCTCGATGTATCGGCTTCCAAGGAGTTGGTGCATCTGGATCTGTTAGGCAAACAGTGTAATACGCGTTGTCATCTGCTTTCCACCTGAGAATAGGGACGTCCTTGACTTGGTGTGGTTTTAATTCCGTTCCAATTTCCACTCTTACACCATTTGGATACACCACTTCAGCTAATTCAGATGGAACCATATCGATAATATCAGGAACAACTTTGTGTTTTTCCATCCCATGGAGAATTATTGAGAATTTTCGCACGGAATACACCATTTGTCTGCCGGCAAGCATTTTATGGATTTATATTTCTAAACCTAGCTTGACTACATATAGTAAACGTACATTTTTAACAGATTTGTCATATTTATAGTAATGTTTTCAAGGCTAATTAGAACAATGGAAAAGTGTAAATAAAATTTTATCAACAGCTGTCTAGATGAAATGCTTTTATACAGGGTTTATCAAAATTATTAGCATATTCTGTCCTGGCTGTTCTATATAGAAATCCAAAATAAGGGGATATGCAAGGTCTTCAAATATAAAATACATAATGGATTTGCAATTGATATTCAACTGTCATCATTTTGTCACTATTAAGAATAGAATTATTATTTCTATTAGAATTAAATTTTAGTCCTATTGTAGTATTACATACATTTTATTTTGTGCGCGATTAGTAATCTATTTTCTCGATATTTAATTAGAAATCATGTTTGAGCTGCAAATGTTAGAATCGGCATTATACAAATTGTAAATATTTATCTCTTTTGTATTTGGCTTAATGTACCATTGCGGAAATATAACACGAGACATTAAAATTTGCTTAAGTTGAATTGCTGAATGAACTCACTATCGACGTTATTCCAAGCTTCTTATGTTGCATTAACCAGTTCATCTTGAATCTTCTCATTAAGATACAAGGGGAGATTTTTGTATTATTTACCTATTCATGAAAAAAAAAACAAATAGTAGATTATGTTATTAGGAGTAAAAGTGATACGAACCCAGGCCACCCGCGTGACAGGCGAGCACTGTACCCCTGCGCCAACCTCTGTTGTTCAAATAACGCGCTACTGTAATGATATATGAACATACTGAATCACCCGAGCTAATAGCACACGGCCACAGCAGCTGTCACACCATAACCCACGGCGACAGATGCTCCGATCCGCTGCTTAAAGGTTTATTTAAATTCAACTTTTTCGTACTCTTTTTGAAAATAAAAACCGGCCTACGATCTAAGTCTAAAAATTAGCAAAATTTTAAGCCATCATACAATTTAATCGGTCCAGTATCTTCGGAGGAGATAGCGAACAAACATAGAAAGAAAGAAAGCGAGCAACAATTTTGTGTGCTTAGGCAGATAAAGTACGCAAAAGTTGCTATTTTATCTGCTTAGGCAGATAAAGTGACACCTTTACCTTGTTAATAAAGATACATAAGTTGTCACTTTTATTACGTTTGCGGATAAATGTTATTTTTCAATATATGCTCCACCAACGGTCACACACTTATTCCAACCGTTTTTCTAATAAACCTGTACCCTCCAAAAAAATTCTTTTTGCAGGTCTGCAATTAAATTCGACTTCTTAAAATAGAAAAGTCAAAAATTCACTTTTTTGCTACAGCGCCTGAACTACATTAAATATCCAAAGTTTATTTATGGGGTTTGGTGCAACTTTACCTAAGGAGTATTTCATCCCAATTAACCAAATCTCTATCTCTCGTAATAAGGGAGATCCGCATGTTGAGAATGAGTTTGTGGACACACTGTATATATCACTGGAGCAAAGGTTCATTTCCTCCCGCGTGTGAATTTAATGCCAGACGTGTTAGTCTTTGCTCTTTAGATATATAAATAATTTGTTGCTTAGGTATTTATAAACAGAATCGTAATCTGGATTTTTTTAAAAATAAAACATTGACCTGAATGTGTATTTTATTTTATACAAAGTTTGTATTAAAATTTTATATGATTTTTTTTAGTTTGAAAATGAATTTTTGACTGCATATATCCCTTGTTTATGCAGAATTTGACAAGTTCAGAATTGTATATTTCAAACTTGGTATTAAATAATAATAAAACCAATATAATAATAATAATAATAATAGTCTTTATTTAGCCAATAGTTCACAAAATAGTAAACAAAATAGAAGTATTACAGAGTAACAACAAAAAGGCTAAAAGATGCACAGTCAGAAGAGCTGGGAGGCCTTCAGCGTGATGTGAGGTGCAACTACTGGTAACGAAAGCTTTAATAATGTAATGTGAATTCCGTCCGCTCCCATGGAGTGAGTGTTTATTTTGAGTACCTCCACCTCAGTGACAGCTTTGAAGAAGAGTGGGCTGGTAATATGTGCTTTGACATTGCTGTTATATTGTTGTTTTAATACTTCAAAGTTATTCGTTTTACAAGACTGCGCACAGTTTACGAAATATTCGTTAATCTTATCAGCATTTTGTAAATTCAAAGATAATTAATTTTTCTTACGACTAATGATATTAAAACGTTTGAGTTCGTTCCAAGTGGATTTGGTATCGGCATTTTGTAATTTAAATTTAATATATGCAGCTTTTTCTCGTTTAATTGCAGAGGTAGTGTAGTTGCGTAGTTGTTTATATTCCCAGTGAGTTGCAGTTTTAGTAACTTTAACTTTTTTATAAGCTTTGTCCCTGAGAGCCATCATAATTTTAATGTTGTCAGTTAACCACGGAGCGAACGGTTTAGACAGTCGTCTTGTTAGGAGTGGTGCATGAACGTCCACAACGGCTTTAATGCTGTCGTTGAAAAACTACTTTATCACATTGTAGCATATCATAAATAAGTTCCCATTTGATATTAGATAGATTGTTTAGAAAGTTCGGCTTATAGATATCTTTGTAATTTCTATAAGTAGAGAAATGTTGGGATTTATTGATGGTGTTAATATTGAGAGTGCAATAAGCAAGGTTATGATCAGAAATGTGCAGTTGGAGAACATCACTGATAATTACATCAGTCTTGTTCAAGACTAAAATATGGTCAGTATAGAAGTTTGAGTGATTTATTTATTTATTTATTTATTTATTTAATTCGCACTCAGCCAACAGCCGTTAGGCCAATTATAGGCGTCGCTGTGCAGTTATGAGGACTTCCAACCCCACTAACGACTGTCATGATGTTGTATGACCGCCGGGACCAACTTTTTTCCGTGATAGCCGTACCACGAGGCGCCGAGAGATGCAGCCGTGGAACTCCCATCCAAGTTCTGACCAGAGACAGCGTTGCTTAACTCTGCTGATCGAACGTGGACGCTTGTTCAAGCTACACCACTCGGGACCCTTCACGTGGGCTTGGTGACAATCTGTTTTAAACTGTGGACTTCAAGTAAATTTAGATATTTTTGTACATTTGAGTTATAATTATCAAATAAATTAATATTAAAATTGCCCATGCAGGTGACCTCATCAAATTTATGTAGTATTTCGGAAAATGTTTCCTCCAAAGCATTTAAAAACCGCAGTGGATAGTACTTTTGAGATCTGTAAATAACCCCGACAGCAAAGTTTAATTTATTTATACTTACACTAATCCATGATTGTTCAATATTATCATCATGTTGAATTGATAAGGTATTAAAACGGTAATCATCTAGAATATGCATAGCTACCCCTCCACCTCGGCTGCCGCGATCTTTACGTATTAGCGTATACCCATCTATATGAATATCATAATTTTTTATCTCTGGGGTGAGCCAAGTCTCCATCACAGTTAAAACATCGTACGAAGATCTGCAAAGAAAATCTTTTAATTCATTAAAACATGTGTGAGGATAGACTGAACATTTACATGAGAAAACATGCAACTAATTAATTTGATAATTAAAAATTGAAAAAAGAAATAATAAATAAACTAAACTAAAATTAGGTAACGTGAATAGAATTCTTCCCAAATCAAGTGGCTAACGCAAGATTAATTTTAAAAGTTATAGATTATTTAAATGAACTCTAAACTCTCTAGCTTACTGTGTAGCTCATTGCCATTGCTTCCGACAACCAAAAAAGAATTATTGACGGGAAAATAAATAATATAAAGCAAATCAGTTAATTTAGAAGCTTATACACTAAAATACATTGTAACATAACCTATCCACTATAAGTGCCAGTTCCTGCAGATTGTTGGCGGACGAGATTTTGTTTATTTTGACCCTTATCACACCATCTACATTCTACACACATCTGAACCCAAATTTAGCACATGCAGATTTGAAAACCTCGAGGTGCTGTTTCGAAAGGTCCTCCTCGATGGAGATTTTTGTGTTTTTGAACAACCTTTTGTTCTTAAAGACCATATTTCTGTACTCTTCGGGTGCCAATGCTATGGCAGCGATCAATGTATTCCGGGAGAATTGCCACTTTGGTATTTTTTTCCACCTCTGGGAGCTGTTGTTATCATCCAGGAGTGATGTAGTAGGCATAACTGAAACTTGGTTATCACCTAATGATCCTGATTAAATAGTACATATTCCAGAATATAAACTGATACGTAAGGACAGAGTTTCTGCTACATGGGGCGGAGACGTATGTATTTATATTAAAAATAATTTGAATTATTCCATTATTATAATCTCAAACAATTCTTTAGCTATTGAACAATTGTGGATTAAATTGTTATTTAAAATACTTGTTTGATATTTGGCACTGTTTACAGAAGGCACCAATATCCCTACTCAGAATTTCTTAATTCCCTGGAGGACTCCATTTCTCTGGTTACACCTTTATCTCAAGAAATAATATGCACAGGAGATTTCAACATAGATGTAACAAATCTTAATGATTTTACTACTATTAAACTGTTATCAATGCTGGACGCTTTGGGATATAAACAAATAATCGACCAACCCACTCGTATTACCAAAAATACCTCTAAACTTATCGACTTTATTTTAGTTAACACAGATAAAACTATCAGTTGTGGTGTTCAAAATGCCCATGGTATGTCGGATCACTGTTTTACTTACTGTGATTATCCTTTAGAAACACATATAGCAAAAAATTCTCTCTTATATACTTACCGAGATTTTAGTCAATTTAATTATGAAAGTTTTAATTCCGATCTTCAATCTCTTGGTTTACATAGTATATATAATTTAGATAATGTAAATGATAAGCTTCAAATTTTAAATACATCTATTTTAAACTTATTTAACAATCATACTACCGTAAAAACAGTCAGAATTACCAAACCTAAATCATCTTGGATGACTGAGAATATAAAGTTTATGATTGGTCTTAGAAATAAAGCCCTACAAAAATTTAAAAAATCAAAAAATCCAGCCCACTGGGAATATTATAAGTCACTTCGTAATTATGTTACATTTGCAATTAGACAAGAGAAAAAAGCTTACGTTAATTTTAAATTAAATGTACATGGAACTCAAACTTTATGGAGAGATTTAATAACTTCAAACATATACTTTAAGCCACACACTGCTTCTATTCTTCAGAATCTGGAAGATGTTAATAAAATAAATTATGCTTTTATTAACTCTGTTAAACCTGCTGTGTTAAAAATGATGATCTATTCAATTTCTATAATAACAACATGTTAAAAGAATTTCTACTTAAATTTGCATTCACTCCTATTTCTGATAAAGATGTTATTAGAGCTATTCAAACCATTAAAACGAATGCTACGGGTTCTGACAATATTAGCCTTAAAATTTTTAAACTTTGCTGTCCTTACTTAATTCCTTATATAACCAACCTAGAAAATTCCAGTTTTAAAAGCTCTGCATTTCCTGAAGCTTGGAAAACTGCTCATGTGAGTCCTTTGCCAAAAAAAAAGTCACCATCTGATTATAAAGATCTCAGACCTATAAGTATTTTGCCGTGTTTGTCTAGAGTCCTCGAAAAAGTGATGGCAATACAGATTCGTCAATTAATAGAGGAACACAATATATTACCGGGAACACAATATATTACCGGAAACACAATCTGGTTTTAGACGCGGTTATAGTTGTGCAACAGCTCTTTTAAATGTAACTGATGATATCTGTACTGCCATCGATAACAACGAACTATCTTTAGTCATAATGTTAGATTATTCCAAAGCGTTCGACACGATAAGACATGATATTTTAATTGCAATACTACGTTATATTGGTTTTAGTGATCCTGCTATTGAACTAATTCAAAGTTATGTAGCTAGTAGATCTCAGACAGTGGTTCTAAATAACTGTAAATCAAATCCATTACCAGTTACACTTGGTGTCCTCCAGGGATCTATACTTGGCTTTTTACTTTATGTTATATATACTTTTAATTTAAAAAGTTCATTAAATCACTGTAACTATCATTTATACGCAGATGGCACACAATTAGAATACAGTTTTAGTCAAAGTAATATAAATACTGCTATCGATGCGATTAATAATGATGTCGAAAATCTTCAGAAAAACATGGTTTAAAAATAAACACAAATAAATCCTATGTCATGCTGTTTGGTAGAACTAAAGTTAGAGATACTTTTCGAGACAATATCATAATTAAAATTCAAGGTACAGAATTAGAAATAAAAGATAATATTAAATACCTTGGAGTGGTTTTAGATCAACACTTAAGATTTAAGGGACACATTTCTAAAATTATCCAAAAAGCAATTTTGAATTTAAAAATAATTTTCCAAAACAGATATTCCTTAAGTCAAAAAGTGAAAATAATACTGTGTGAATCTATGGTTTTATCACAGTTTTATTACGGCGATAGCGTGTATGGTCCTTGTCTAGACAGTGCAGATATAAGACAAATTCAAATTATGCAGAATTCTTGTTTGAGACTAAATTATGGAATAAGAAGATTTAACTATATTTCACATAAGTTAAAGGAAATTCAATGATTGAACATGGAAAATACAAGAAAACTTCATTCTACATGTTTGTACCACAAAATCATTATAAATAAGAAACCTTTATATTTATATAAAAAAATTAAGCTAAGATCTGATTTACACAATGTCAATATAAGAAACAAAAGTTTTATAAATATTCCTATTCACCATACTACAATGTTTAAAAGGTCTTTTTCTTATTGCATAGCTAATAACTACAATTCCTTACCAACATGTTTTAAATCGCTCACATATAATAAATTTAAATTACAAGTACGCCACATGGTGCTGGAAAATCAAAATAGTGTTTCTTAAATATGAAATAAGAAAAAAAAGATTTAAAATTGGTAGATACAATGTGTTATCATTCATTACTGTATTTTAACAGCAGTTCACTCTTTTTCGTTTTGCTTTTTCTCTGTTGTACTTTTCATAATGTATTTAAATTTTGTTTTTACAAATAATGACTCCTGTACCAGCTTTGATTAAAAAATTTAATAGAAGATGAGGTTAAGTGGAGGAGCAGAATCTTGTTAGCTATTATATAACTATAAAATTTCTGAACTTCGTCTCGTTGGCCATAACCGGTTTTTTTACTTTTATTTATATTTATGTATACATATTGTTTCTTTTGCATATTTTTTTTTCTTTCAGAAAAACTAAATCATTTATGTATATGAATTTATTTTGTAATACCTTTTTGTTTTGTTTGACCAATAAAAGACAATATTATTATTATATTATCTCCTCTTGTAAATTTTCCCCAATGTGTTTTGGCAAACCGAAAATGTGGAGACTGTTATGCCGCGAGGATTGCTGAAGATGCTGTATTTCCTTTGTTAGCGTGAAGTTTTCTTGTTTAAGCGTGCTGATTTCACTGTCTAGTGTTTTGCTGATTTCTTCTACTTTCGCTTCCATTTTACTTTCTTTTACAATAAAGGAAGTATTGGATTCACCCCAAAAATTCGAAATTGAGATTTCAACAGATCTTCACGTTTTAAAGTCCCCTGATCCCAAAAAACATATTTTTTTTCATTGGTCTGTGTGTCTGTCTGTGAACAGAATATCTCAAAAACGAAAAGAGGTATGGGGTTGAAACTTCATATATAAGCAAGCTTTCAAAGAAAATCGCATAACCGGAAGTAGGTGTTTACTCTTGTGATTTTTCAGTTTTTTTTCAAGTTTTCCAAAAACGGCTCAACGATTTTTTTCAAAATTTTCATTTTTATTACATTTTTAATGTGTATTGATGTGAGATAGGTGATTTTCCAGTTGAATACTTCTAAAATGGGTTTCTTTGGTTTTTTTTTCAATTTTTTTTATTAACTCCTGTTTTAAAAGGAACATACGGTATATTATTACATTTTTGAATTCAGCTTAAAATTCTAGAGAAAATTTGTCTCTTTACCTAACGCTCTATTTTGCACCGTTTTTGTAGAATTTGTAATTTTTTAAAATTTTTGACAAATGCTTAAAAATTTAAAATCAAATTTTTGGCCAATTATAAGATCACTGTAAAAGGAAGTTGTGTGCGTGTATCACACCAGATTTTTTCTCCACATATTTTGCATGACTTTGGAAATAAAATTTTCGTCCTCTAGCAGAGTAGCGACGGTTGCTTTAATCAGTTCAGCCACTTTTAACTTTTGGTCCTGCGTAAAAGGCATTTTAACAACACGATATTTCACGGTTATCAGAGCAAGCAAAGCGCGTTTGCACTCATTGAGCTACAGACATCGAATCAAATGTTGAAAAACGTTTTAGATACTTGAAATTGATTAACTTGTACTGTAAGATATAAGAGTAAGCAAACTGTAATAAGTGTCTAAAATCTCAGTTGTTAAGCCACTTTCATCGATTAATTTAAAAAAAAAGGCAAGTTTGTAGAGCTACTTGCATACGTGGCTAGTATAACAAACATTTTGTGTGCATATGAACTACTTACTTTGCTTAGTTAGGGGAGCGGGTGAATGATTCGGCTGTGGGGTAGATTCGGCCGATCGCATTTCTAGCAAAGTTTTTCAACTTTGCCGCGAATAGAGCTAACAAAGGTGTGAAACAGTCTCATGTTGTATGGTGAGTACGCAAGTGCCCCGTGTGTGCACGTGTTTTATGGTCAAAAAATCCAGAAGAAATTTGAAGTTATAAGGTGAGTAATTTGATTAATTTTTGACCTATTTTTTTCCTACACGCTGTGAAATATCAAGCTTGCATTTTTTGTGGGCAAAACATTTATATTAATGGTCTCTTATACAAACCTAACCTAAAATGCATAAGGTTCTGTTTTACTGGCGCATCTAACAAAATATGTACCGTGAGGTACATTCGGCCAAACGGCCCCACGTAAAATGCTATAGATAAATGGTTTTTACTTTTATTTTAGATGCCACGAACTTATAAATGTAAAACAAATAGACTTAATATTGATGAAGACGCCATGAAACAGGCAATACGTGATGTAACCAGAAAAGTATGCGGTTTATTAGAGGCTACAAGGCGATATGGATCAAAAAATCAACTTTGCAGTCCAGAATAAATAAAATGAAATCCAAAGCTCCCGAAGGAATTATTGATTTACATTCCGATTCAGGAAATTAATCGGAAGATCATATGCTATATTCAAGCAAGTATACAGTGAATCAAGTGTTCACTAAAAACCAAGAATTAGAATTGACGAATTATATAAAGAAAACATCAAGCTTAAATTATGGACTTACTTATCGTCAAATCAGTCTTCTAGCACATGATTATGCCAAGTCAAACAAGCTGCTGGTAAGCTAAATGGTTTTTATTTTATTGCTATTGGACATATTTATTAATGATATAATTTACAGGAGTAGAATGGATTAAAGGCTTCATGAGTAGAAAACCAGAAAATACCAGTATCTTTAGGTCAACTGCATTTAATAAAGACAGAGTTAATGAGTTCTTTCACAATTATATTCGAGTTTTGGAGAGATATAAATTCACTGCGGACAAAATCTTTAATTGGGATGAAACTGGTGTTTCAACTGTTTTAAGGAGCGTTGAAGTTGTGTCAACGAAAGGTAGAAAGCAAGTGGGACAGGTGGCATCTGGTGAACGGGGGGAACTGGTTACTTTTATAGGACTCATCTGTGCACTTGGGGGAACAATTCCACCAGTGTTCATATTTCCCAGAATTAGAAATCCTGAGGAGTACCTTGGCGATGGACCTGAAGGAAGTCTAGTTCTGGGAAATAAAAGTGGCTGGATGAACTCCAAATTATTCCCTCTTGATTTCTTAAACACATAGTAAAGCATACATTGCTCCTTGGACAACAGAATATTGTTATTGATTGACAATCATGAATCTCATATATCAGTGGAGGCTATAAAGTTTTGCAGAGAAAACGGAATAACTTTACTATCTTTCCCACCCCACACCACACACCGGATGCAACCACTTGATGTCGGAATTTACGGACCCTTTAAAAATGCACTGAGTGTTGCATTTAATGACTGGTTGCTCTCGCATCCAGGAAGGATAATCACGATTAGAAATGTTGGCCATCTTGTTAACGCCGCATATAAATCTGCGTTTACCATTAAAAACATAACAAGCTCTTTTGCAAAGCCTGGCATATGGCCCTTAAACAAACTGGGTTTCAGTGACGAAGATTTCATTGCTAGTAATGTTACAGACGTTCCTTTAGCTAATTTAGAGCAGCATGAAACCGATGAAAGCAACATTCTATTGGGAAAAACGAACATCATAGACAGTGAAACACCCACAACAAGTCACAATAAAACATTTAAAGAAATAAGACCATCAATATCCACAGAAAGCCACGATGGGGGGATCTTAGAAGAAATAAGACCATTAACACCCACAGAGAGACACGATAGGACATTAGAACACATAGGACCATTAACATCAACAGAAAGCCATAATGCGACATTAGACGAAATAAGACCACTTCCGAAATTGCAGGTCCAAAAGAAAAAGTTAAAAAGAAAATATGAATCTAAGTCAAGAGTGTTTACTTTTACACCTGAATACAATGAGAAAGAAAGGTACGAGATTGAACGCAAGAGGAAGAAAGAATTGAAAAACAAAAAGCAAAAAGTAAAGCGACAAGTTTTTAAAGAAAAGGAGGACAATAGTGATTCAGAAAGTTCAGTGTCTATTTCTTTGTGCTCAGATGACGATAATTCAGAAGAAGAAAACCTTATAGATAACTTTGAGGACATAGAACAAATTGTGAGAGATCCTCTAGCAGGGGAGTTTGTTTTAGTGAATTTTTTGAAAAACAATAAACATATATATTACATTGCTAAGGTTCTCAAAAAAACTGGGAAAGCCAAATTTGAGGTTCTTTTCTACAGGAAAAGCCTCAAAAAAACAATTTCTTTGTCCAACCTGTGGTTGAAGACATCTCGGTAATTCTTTCCAAGGACATAAAGATGATTCCAAACGCAGTTCAAAGCGGACAAACAAAACGGCAATAAGGGTTTCTCTATTTTGGTATAAATTTTGATTCGATCGACATTCGTTAGTAGGCTTCTGACCATTGACTGTTGTTTACTAGAATAATTTTTTTTTTGTCATGTTTTATAAGTTTTTATAGAGTTTGTCTTTATTTTATGTTAAAAAAAATGTATTTCTTATATTGTAACCTATTTGATTTGTTTTAGTTGCATTATTATGCAAGCAAAATACACTGCATCATAAAAATAAAGTCTAAAATTATCTGCTCATGGTTTTTCCATAGGACGAATGTACCCCACTCCTTGGCCGAAACTACCCTACCGATGGGGATCATTCGACCATATGCTTAGTTAAAGAAAACAATTTATAAGAAAAAAACCAATACGTAATCAGGTTATCATGTGGTATTTTTATGAACACAGATATATGTTTTATGGCCTCCATTACTTACACCACGAAAATACAAAAACAATGTTTTTTCATTATTTTTTAAGAAGTGGCCGAATCATCCACTCCCTCCCCTACTTGATTTCTCACTATTAAAATCAAGTTGCTGCTTAGACTGCATAATCTTTGTCGATCAATTCCCAGCAATTTTTGGCGTTGTGTATTTCACCTTTTGTTTTTGTAATAATTATGTCTTGATAGTTTGTGAACTAACTTTTTCATCAAGTGTTACTAATTGGTGGCATTAATTATTAATTTAGTAGTTTAAGAAGTACTAAGAAATGTATGCTACCTATTTGTTTTAGATATTTGGGCAATTGGCTGTATATTCGCTGAGCTCTTAACTTCTGAACCAATATTTCACTGTCGCCAAGAAGATATTAAAACGAGCAATCCATACCATCATGATCAGTTGGATCGCATTTTTAATGTAATGGGTTTTCCCCATGAAAAAGATTGGGAAGATATTCGAAAAATGCCTGAACATCCAACATTATTAAAGGATTTTAAGAAATCGAAGTAAGTATGCTTCGTTTTTTTAATGGTTTGCAATCATTACTACAATTTGCTTCTAAGTGAGCATAAAAGCTTCTATAATCCATGTTTGGGGTGAACTGCTTTGTTTATTTTATAATTCTTCAAGAGATTTGGTTTTCTTTACTACTTTGTGTGTTTTAGTCTTTGCCAATTTCTTTTCATAACATATATAGTCCGACTGGTTGTTCTTTATGATTTAATAATTTGACTTCTATTATATCCTGTAACTGTTCATAAGCAAAACGTCTTGTTCTTTATAAGAACAATAATTGCTAATTTGCATATGAGTATTTTGAATGTTATGGTATTGTTTTTATTCTGTTATATTTCATATATACAAGGTGTTTAAAAAATTCGTTAAGATATTTTACTCACAAATGGTACCAATTAAAACAAACAAAAAATCCTGATCAACATAGGTTTCTTTGAGAGATAGAGTTGATTTTGTATTTCACTTCGGAACTTTTTAAACGTTGAACAATTATAAACTACAACAACTGTTCCACATACCACCTTCCATTTCTGACTGACATCTTTGGAGATCTTCAAAGGAAATCCATGCTTTTTCAAAGATGCCTGATTTTAATTAAAAAACCTGGCAAGCATGTTCTGTTGCTCTTGTAAGTGTGCTATACTATTAATTGGTGTTGCATAAACCACATCTATCAAATATTCCCAAGCGTATAAGTCAATTGGGGTTGCCAGGAGACCTAGGAGGCGATGAAGCTGGAGCAGTTCTGCCAATTCATGTATTTTTAACTTTGATTTAAGTAATCCTTGACCATAGAAAGATTCGGTAGTGCTCTGTCATGCATTAACCATAGATTGAGCATTTATAAGCACATTTGACAATATGGTAAAAAAGAATTAGCTAAATCATAGTAAACTAGTCCTATTAAGACACGATTTGGCAATAAACTGGACCTATCAGGCGATCGCATTTTAGTCCAGTCACTACATACAGGCTGTTTCCTAAAAAACGCTGCAACCCATAACTCCGTTGTTTTAAATTTTAGACCCAACAAACTGTATATATTCTTAAATGGCAAGACAAGAGCTACGTTTTGACATCGCCGTTCGTAAATATCTTTCAACTGTTTTGAGCAACGATGTTCAACTTTTTTATTTTAAATGGAACACCCTGTATATTTTTACATATTTGGATTCAGGATGAAATTCTGCATGCAGTAGTATGCTTCATTTGTTTTTTGGACACTTATAAATGTATAAAATAATTTTTCAATATTGCGTGTAGACAGTCGTACAGTACCACAAAATTTTCAAGTGTGCCGTGGAAAACGATCAGAATGTTGAAATATTTCATCTAACACGTCCAGAAAACGAAGAAATTCTGAGGCAGAGGATTATCAATGCTTGTCGTGAAATACCTCCCAATTTGATATCGAATGCGACCAATGGAGTAACTAGAAGATGTCAGTTGTGTGTTCAACAAGGTGGCGGTCAGTTTGAGCAGTACTTGTAGATACGTTTTGTAGTTTTGTTTAAATTTGTTTCCAATAAAATATTTCAACATTCTGATTGTTTTCGACGGCACACTTGAAAATTTTATGGTATTGTACGACTGTCTACACGCAATATTGAAAAATTATTTTATACATTTATAAGTGTCCAAAAAACAAATGAAGCATACTACTGCATGCAGAATTTCATCCTGAATCCAAATATGTAAAAATATACAGGGTGTTCGATTTAAAATAAAAAAGTTGGAACATCGTTGCTCAAAACAGTTGAAAGATATTTGCGAACGGGCGATGTCAAAAGGTAGCTCTTGTCTTGCCATTTAAGAATATATACAGTTTGTTGGGTCTAAAATTTAAAACAACGGAGTTATGGGTTGCGGCGTTTTTTAGGAAACAGCCAGTATGTCCAAAACTAAGGCCTTTGCTGGAAAGTGAACCGAATTTTGAAATTCCTTTTTTGGGGTGTTAGGGGACTCCAGCAAAGCTTAACTTCAAGTTGTCAATCAAGATCTCCTATGTGCTATCTCCGCCATCTTAAAAAAAAGTGTGTTTGATTTTTTGCGATAACTCAGCTCCTGTTAACGATACATGAAAATAAAGTGGACCTTTTATTTAGAGTTTTTTGTGCTCTACAATTTATGTTCAATTACTTTTCTACGTACAAGCGATATTAGTCGAGATATCGAACACGAAAGGGATGCGTGAACGGGTCGAGATATTTCTTCGTGCTTCTTCGCTTGTATTTTGTTTCTCGGCCTATTTAGCGAAAAAGTAGTTATTATAAAACTTGTAGAGCTTGAAAATACTTGCAATTTGAACTACAGTGAAATCTCCCTTACCGGACACCTCTAATAAGCGGACACCTCTCTTACACAGACATTTTGTTGGGAACCAACTTGCTTGCATTAACTTTACTAATAATATTTTCTCTCTTAAACGGACACTCTCTTAAACGGACACGGACACCATTTTTCGACAATTTTTAGACTGAATCTCTCTTGTACGGACACTTCAAAATGCAGGCCCAGCTAATGTCGTGAGGCGTCAAACCAATCCATAAATCCAACATTTAATGATCATGTTGTTAAATTATAGAATTCTTTTGCAATACTCAAATCAGCGTTATGACCGCAGGAAATTCGACACTTTCATTGCCCTATGCGCGATATTATTACAAAACAATCCATGTCCTTTGATTTTAGAGGCCTGCAATTCAAAACTACTTTGCCTTTTGCCTGGGCAGCCCATTATGATAAAAATAAAAATAGGAAGAATTGTTCCTGCTTGCTTTTATGGAATGAAAGAGTAAGAAAACTAGGCTCAGGGCCCCGCGCGACCGCTGGGTCTGCGGGTATCAAGTTATGCCACTGTAATCAATTCGAACCAGAGGACGATTTATCCTTATCGGTAATGGCTGGACTGTATAGGAATATTCCAGAAATCGAAGGCGTCGACCCTGACGAATTGTAAACATTGACAAAGAAATAACCCTAGAAGATGATGTAACCGAAATTTCAGGTAAATCAGCTGCCACTGATGTGCAGTTGACAGAATTAGAAAACGATAACGATTTAGAAATTTATGAGAATGTAATCAAGACCCACACGGAAGCATTAACAGTGAAAAATTTTAAATGTTTTGGTAAAGAAAGTAGGTACGTATTCAAATTGTCAAAATATTTAGAAATACATGCGGAAAATATAATAAGCAGTCAGAAAAAACCTTGACGTCAAACGAGTATTTTAGATTTTGTAACAACTATTACATAACTTTGTTTCAATTATTTTATTATTCCTATCTGTATTGTTAGCGCCTATACCTTTGCATAAGACAACTTTTTTAAACATAAAAATGGATTTTTCCTTTAAGCGGACGCCTCTAATAACCGGACAAAAACTTTGGCACCGTGCGTGTCCGCTTGTGGGAGATTTCACTGTATTATAAATTAAAATGTGACTAATATTACGACTTATAGAGTGGACCAAAGTCGTCAAGTCGGCGCGTAATTTTGATTTCATGTACCGTGCTGTTAAATAATTAACATAATAAACGTCATTACATTATTAAAATCATTATAGTTCATAGAAAATCTTAGTGGGCAACTTGAAATTCAACTTTCCTGGACCCCCAACATTTTAAAAAAGAAGTTTAAAAGAATTTTGACATTAAACATTGTTCGAAGTACTACGTACACTTATAATCTGAGCCTCAAGTTAATATGTGACTTTTGCAGGATATAACATGTTATTTTATCTACGACCACTACTAAAAGTAGGCCTTTTAGCGCTAGCTTGTTTCACTAAAAGTGACGTTTAATTAGTGATGCAACCAAAAAAAAACCGTTCTTTTTTAAAAAAAAAACCTGTTTTTTTTTGTAAAAAACACCAAGCGGTCTGGTTTTTTTTAAATGCATTTTTTTCAGAATTAAAGTTAGTGAATAACAACAAGTAATTTGTTTGAAAAAACAAAATACAGATATTTTTAAATAAAAATAATACATTTCGTAGGTAAAGTGAATTATAGAATTTGTAATAACAAAAAAAAGCAAATATTTCTAAAGAAAAATAGAAAAATAGCCAAAGTGGATATACGGGGTGTTAGGGAAGTCGACGGAAAAATTTCTAGGGGTGAATCCTTGGCCCAAGATATGATGATTTAACTCAACTTACCTATATACAAAGTTGCTTAGTTTAGCCACTATATAGGTAAGTTGAGTTAAATCATCATATCTTGGGCCAAGGATTCACCCCTAGAAATTTTTCCGTCGACTTCCCTAACACCCTGTAGAAATTATAGTAATGCAGAAATTACTCGCTAACAGACATGGCTGACTCCTCAACTGACTTGGAGTCAGTATCCATGCAGGTTACGTCGCCCATGTCACTGTCTGATGACCCTGATGAATCGCTAACGTAACTTGATTCGTCGATCAGGTCGACAGTTTCAGAGCTGGGGCGGGGGTGCTCTCATAGACGCATGCATACGCTTTGCTGTTCTGTGAGTAATACATAATACGAGTAGGCAGTAGGTATAAAATGTTACTTTTCTTTATTAAACATTTGTCTAGTCTGTGCTGTAGTTTTCTTGAACTTTAAAGTGCATGTAAAACCAAAATAAGTTTAAACTTTGTCGTTTGCTTACATGCCGCCAACCATACCTACGAAAACGTGCCGCCTTCGGCTTTGTTTCATAATTTTCATGTCTCGTGCATAAACATCAACTTTTAGCACTTGTTGCATAAATAGCTATTTTTGTATTCAGGCAACTCTAATTAAACATGAAGATCTGTTGAACACTCAATTTCGAATTTTTGGGGTGATTCCAATACTTCTTTTATTATCGTAAAAGGAAGTAAAAATAAGAGGAAAATAATTTTAGAATAATAGTTATTTATGTATATAGGATAAAAAATTGTATTTTTATTGACGATGCCTGTATTTACTGTCCGAGGCGATAGCCGAGGCAAGCAAGCAGGCAAGGCAATAGCACTTTTAGCTCAAAATATATATACTATTTTTTCAACGACCGAGTATATTATTAAGCCGTATTAAGGAAGTATTGGATTCACCCCAAAAATTCGAAATTGATTTTCAACAGATCTTTACGATTTAGAGTTCCCTGAATCCAAAACACATGTTTTTCTTCATTGGTCCGTCTGTGTATGTGTCTGTCTGTGGATGTGTGTCTTTCTGTGAACAGAATATCTCAAAAACGAAAAGAGATATGACGTTGAGACTTCAAACTTTAGTTTTTTATTACATTTTTAATGTGTATTGATGTGAGATAGGTGATTTTCCAGTTGAATAACTCTAAAATGGGGTTATTTTGTTTTTCCCCCTTTTTTATTAACTGCTATTTTAAATAAAACACAGGGTATATTATTACATTTTTGAATTCAGCTTAAAATTTTAGAGAAAATTTGTCTCTTGAACTAATGCTCTATTTTGTACGGTTTCTGTAGAATTTGTAATTCGTGAAAATTTTTTTACAAATGCTTAAAAATTAAAAATCACTTTTTTGGCTAATTATGAGATCACTGTAAAAGGAACTTGTGTGCGTGTATCACACCAGATTTTTTAATCTTATTAAAAATATCAATTGACAATCATGCGATTATTTAAACAATTGACAAGCGTTGTCAAGAAAACATCCTGATGGCTAATTATTTTTCATCCTACATGATTAGAAAATTACAGTAAATTACGGGGACTTTTAAAAAGATCAACTCAAGGTTACACACCAAAAAAATCTCAAATTTTAGAAGATGATATTCATAAATTTATTCAAGAAGCAAATGATTGAATATACCTTACGATAAAAGTAAAACTAAATTTTACATATTTATATTGAAACATATCGTTTATTTGATAGTTTCGGGTAGGTTCGTGGTTTACCTGATGCTGTTAGAGATTAAATGAAAAACACATAAATTTCGCAAACAATTTATTAATATTTAAAAAAACTCTTAACTACGTATCTTTCAAGCAGCAAACTTAGGTTTCTGCACCTTCCAACAGTGCAAATGTCATCCTGCAGGCAACGAGATTTGAGAATTCTCCCTCGAATTCCTCAGGACCCTAGTGTGGGCGAGCAGAACCTCCTCGGCTGGTAGATGACTACTATTTTTGATGTGTTCCAGGGTAGCTTCCCTGGCAATGGCGAAGACACAATTAATTTATAAACACTTTGCACTTTTGTTTCTTATTCGCACAGCACATCAATTCATAGCCTTTTTACAATATTCTCAAACTAGGTACCGGCCTTGAGACGGGCCGCTACCTTCTGCCTTCCAGGGCTTCAACCATCTCTTTTATTTCTTGTGCCCTTTCTGGTGCCCCTACCACTAGAGGTATGGAAAATTTTACAACATCAAACTGTGGCATGCTACAATATTGTAACTTTATATCTGATAAACTTTTAGGTTATTTTGATAATGGGCTATAATGGGGTCTGTAGGTGCGAGGAACTAACGAATTCGTCTATTGAGGATATTGAATATAAATCAGATTCCGTCCTGGTGTCCATACCTAAACCAAAAAACAGCGTACCCAGACAATTTCTAATAACAGATAAACACTGTATAATTTAATTAAAAAATATGCTAACTTAAGACCTGAAAAGGTTACACATAAGCGATTTTTTTTAACTTATCGTAGTGGCTGTTGTTTTAATTCTCCAATTGGTATCAATTCTATAGGGAAAGTGGCAAAAGAGATTGTAGTTTTTCTTAAGTTGCCAAACCCAGAATGTTTTACAGGACATTGTTTTAGGAGGAGTAGTGCGACACATTTGGATAATCATGGTGGTGATTTGTTGACTATTAAACGCCATGGAGGTTGGAAATCTTCGGCTGTTGCCGAGGCTTCTATAAAGAAAAAAATTGAAGTGGCGCAAATGCTTGGGTCTAAAGCAAGCTGATTCAGCCTTGCCTGGATGTTCCACCATTTCACAACAACGGTCTGATTATGGCACAAATAGAAACATTTTTGTTGTAGGCAACACTAATGTTCATCAAAATATTCTGTCCGATGAGAATTTAGATGGGTGTCACTATAAATTCTCAAGACACATCACATGTAACTGTTAATGTGTATAATAATTGTACTTTTCATGGGAATTTAAAATTAAACTTCTTTTTCATTGTTACTTATTAATTTGCTTTGTTCTTTGTGAGATTTATTTTTTGATGTGTGTCAGTTGACAGTTCAACGGTACCAACATCAATACAGTAAATTTTACTAGTCTATTGTAGCACACCAACGACTTATTCTAATACTCAAATGACGTCATTTGGGTGCTAGAATGGAGTTATTCTAAACGCAAAATAGAAAAATATAGTTTATGTATTGCTCAATTATCATTCCAAATAGTTAAAGTAATTAAAAAATGTTTGGTAAAAGTTCAGTATACGGCCCGGTCGTATTTTTTTCAGTAATAATGCATTAAGGGCAAATGATTTTGCTGGTAAAAATGTTTTACGAAAGTTTTTTGTTTTGACAATGTCACAAGACAAACTAACTTGATCAAATTCCCGAGCTGAAGGCGAGGGAATTTGTCAAAGTTAGTTTGGTGAAGGACATTGCCAAAAAACAACAAATCTTGAGTAAGACATTTTCCGAGCAAAATCATGAGCCCGAAATACATTTTGTGGACCATTTCCCAAATATCGGTTCATTTTATATCGGTATTCAATGAATTTGACATTTCACAATGACAGTTTAAATTACATTTCTGAAATACCACCTTAATTAAAACAACATATTTGATGGTTGCCACGGATACAAGTGGTAAAAAACTGATATTATCCCAAGGGACAATTTTGATTTTTTGCCACTATAAAAACATGTGATTGGTTGAATTTTTGAAAATCATGGCATATGATTAGATAATAAGAGATGCGGGAAATAGTCTCTAAAAAAAATTCATCAAGACCTAACAACTAACTTAAACTGCTAACCTGAACCGCCAAGAGCGCAACAACATTGCCTTAAACATTACGAGACGATAGCGGCACCTACAACATTTTTACATTCAGAGAAAAAATATGACTGAACTTGACGCAAATGTTTAGTAATATGCAATCATATAATGTTATGTACCGCATACTTCATGCAGTATATTTATTCTAATAATGTAATAACATTTTTATATTTCAGAACGCATAAAATAACATGTTATATCCTGCAAAAGTCATATGAATTTGAGGCTCACATTGTAAGTGTACTTTGAACAATGTTTAATAGAAAAATTCTTAAGAACCGAAAGTTTAAACTCCTTATTTGAGATGTTGGAGGCTCAGGAAAGTTAAATTTCAAGTTTTCCACTAAGATTTTATATGAAATATAATTATTCTAATAATGACTTGACGACTTTGGTCCGTTCTATAAGTCGTAATTTTAGTCACATTTTAATTTATAATAGGTCAAATTGCAGGTATTTTCAAGCGTTACAAGTTTTATAATAACTACTTTTTCGATAAATAGGTCGAGAAACGAAATACGAGCGAAGAAGCGCGAAAAAAAAATATCGACCCACATAAATTGTAGAGCACAAAAAGCTCTAAACAAAAGGTCAACTTTATTTTCACGTATCGTTAACGGGAACTGAGTTATCACAAAAAATCAAACGCATCTTTTTTAAGATGGCGGAAATATCACATAGGAAATCTTGGTCGACAACTTGAAGTTAAGTTTTACAGGACCCCCCCCCCCCCCCCAACACCCCAAAAAAGGAATTTCAAATTTTGGTTCACTTCCAAGCAAAAATTACATAGTGACTGGAGTATTTGTGTCTGGCATTTTCTTATTCGGAATACATTATAATAGTACTTATTTGAAAGTAAATACTTAGAAATACAAAGCAGTGACAGTTACCAGTGAATGAAGTTAACAGGTGACTGAAAACTTTTAAATGCTGAATTTAAATCAGATCAAGTTATTGATGCTAAATTTAGAAATGGTTGGTTTGCAGACTTGTGTTGGAAAATGTATTTTTTACTCACTATAGGGAGTATTATGCTCTCGTAATATTTCCAAACATTTTTTAACACCCTGCATATATGATTTTTTTATCATTTATAATTATTTAATTTATTTAATTTAATTTATTTATTTATACTGTCACCAACAATGCCATGAGCGCTAAAATTAGGTAACAGTGTACAAACCTATTTACATATACAAAACGTGTGATGCCCTATAATACAAATAATAACTGCAGTACAGTTTGTCCAAATTGAGGTGGCGCAGTCCAGGTATACTGATTATATGAAGGATTTGCCGTAGTTAATTGGCTTCGGAGCTTACCCTAGTCATTTAAGATTACAAAACCCCTTTACCTGCAGAACAGGTCCGCATTTAGTTAGCAGTGGTTTTTCGCACAATTGATATATTGAAAATCAAGGAATCAAACAAAAGCAACTAGGTGTGTACATATATTATTATAAGTACCTAGAACGGTTTCCAACTACCCAAAGATAAAAAATTAAAGAAGGGCGACCTTCTCGCTGAAGTTAAGAAGTTGAATTTAAAAAAGCAATATGTTGATGAATTTGCAAGAAAAAATGGGCATGAAGTTGTCAGATTACCACCCTATTATTGCGAATTCAATCCAATAGAATTGGTGTGGAGTGCAGTAAAACATAAACTTAGAAAATGTAATACAGAACCAAAAGTAAATGCCGCAAGTGTAGATAAAATAAGGTTAATTATAGAAGATATGTCCAAAGACAAGACATTGTGGGAAAATTGTGTGCGACATGTGATTGAAGTCGAAAACAGTTACAAATTGCCACATGTTAAACCGCTAACTATTAATCTAGGTGAGGACAGTGACGACGATAATGATTGGGTCTGTAATGGTTTTATATCTGAAGACGAGGAAGATATTTACATTACCTGCTGAAATTTGGTTTTTTTTATGTATGTATTGTATAAAACTAATTGCTTTCTCCTTGTATATTAAATTATGTATTATGTATGTAAATTTGTGTTGCTATGTTATATGATGGTCTTGATTTATTTATGATTATTAGTCGAGTTCAATTAAATCATTATTATTAAAAAGTGAATTAAAAGTGATTAAACATTTGTGCATTATGAAATCTGAAGTGATGCGTTTAAAATTTAAATATTTGTTTATTAATTTTAAATTAATTAATTTAGACTTATTATTCCATGTGAATAATTAATATTTAATTATGTTTTCATATATCTGAACTTATGTTACATTATAAATACAAATTTGTTTAGTTTTAAAATTTATTCTTGCACATTATGATTTATTTAAAATTTGAATGTAGTAGGCTCTTTTCTGATTGGCTATAGAAAAAGGAAATGTAAATTTTGTTTAATCAGAAAGGACGTCGTTTATAAAACATTTGCAAGTTAGAGGACTTCCTGTTAATATCTAATAACGAAAATGTAGTGTTTTTATGTGCTCTTAATTAATAGGTATTTATGCAACAAGTGCTAAAAGTCGACGTTTATGCACGAGACATGAAAATTATGAAACGAAGCCGAAGGCTGAGTTTCATAACATGTCTCCCGTTGCATACAATATTTTATCTACGACTTTAATTTTACCGTTATTAATCTATAAATATTGATTTAACAAATGTTTGCATCTACGACACTTCTAATTTATGTCATAATAAATAGTAGGCCATGCGCGGGCGAATGTTTGTGAAGCCAGTGCTGTCAAGGTCAGTTGCGAAATGTAATTATTAATACTCCACATCTGAGTGTATTCATTACATAACGCTTTAATTATTTCAAAAACACTTAACCTGTAACGCAAGAAGCAACTAGAATAACTTTACAACTTCACTTCCAGTTCGAAATTGTAGTTTTATAACCTCACTTCATTTTTAGCACTAGAGTTAAAAGTAAACAGCTGATTTCTTTAACCACGGTAAACTATAAAACGTCACTTTTAGTGAAACAAGCTAGCGCTAAAAGGCCTACTTTTAGTAGTGGTCGTAGATAAAAATTATTTTCTTAATCTAAAAGTTGTTTGATCTTACTGAAAGTATCAGTAATTGTAGATTAATTCATGGTGAATCTGCTGATATAATTATTTTCGTCTTAAAATCAAAATTACGATTTCTACGAATTATTAAAAAGTGATTAAAATTTTATGTGAATAAAAGTGGCGTGGGTTGCTCTTTTGTTTTACATCAATGGCTGATCATGGAAATTGCAGCGTCATTTCAACATATATGGACCTGTGAAAGCACTAAAGAGCTAAGTTTAGCATAAATAACAATTTATTATAACAAATCAAAGTTATTAGAACACATGTTCAACTTATAATTTTCAAAATAAGTGATGTTAAGTCACATGAACAAAATTCTGCAAAATATTTCAAGTTTATAAACTACAGTGGTTAAGTAAACCATATTTTGAACTTCCTGGAGTGTTGTTGAAGTTTATCAACGGTTTTATAAGAAGTTGAAACTGGTTAAACTTTTAAAAACTGTTTATTTCGGCAAGCGGTTGAAAGTTGTTGCATTCTGCAATTTATTGGAGAGGCATAAGGGTTTCAACTACTTGATTTAATTCTATCAATATTTTAATTTATGAATTTCTTGGTTTCTTTGTAAACTAAGTGGCGCCCAAGTTTATTCTTTATTTAGTAAATTGTTAGAGCTGGGAAAAGGTTGTTTGGTTTATGTCAATTTGTATAATCAAAATAATTATAAATAATATAAATCAATTAGGCATATACCATAGCAGTGTATTATTTTAGTACTAAAAACTGGGGCTCAATAATTTACCTAAATACGTGCAGGTTTTTAGAAGTCGTCTCAACTGGTAAGTAGCATGTACAACCAGGGATTACATGTAAACAAAGTATCACTTACAGGAAACCCCGCTTAATCCGTATACCTGGACTGCGCCACCTCAATTTGGACAAACTATACCATATGATCGAAAACTTGTATCCTCTAAAGAGCTGTGGAATTGTTTTATTAAAAAATTATGTTGGCAGGCGTTGAGTAAAAGTCACATTGGCATTTTATATCTGTCAATTTAAGGTTATAGCAGTAATGTCACTTTAACAAATACAAATATTTTTGTTGAATACATAAAAAATTTAGAAACAAAAATAACTACAGCTGTTCAAAGTGACTTCCTCCATTTTCCCTACACAGCACCACTTTGTGTTCAGTATTAAAGATTCCATCAAAGTTTAGTGATTCTGTCAAAATTGTATAGGTTATATTATTGAGTATTGAGTACCTTCACTCACCACTACCAACAAATTATTTTTTTAAAATTCACAGCCCTCTAGAGGGTAAAAGTTTTCCATCATACTGTACAACCTAAATTAAAATGAATAAATGTATATAAACATAAATTTTAAATAAAACCTTTCTACAGTATGTAATAAACATAATACAAAAGATAATAAAATAATAATCCAAATTAGAAACTAAATGTCCATAGGAAGATTGGGATTTTGGTCCAATATAATACATAACATTAAATGCAAACATTTAAAAATAAAAATACAATAATTTCTTAATTTATGTTTTAACATATAGTATTCTTGAAATGTCAGTGTCGCATAATACTCGAGAGCAATCTTTTTAAAAAAAATTGTATTACTATTAAATATGTCAATACTATCAACAAGTTTGTTGGCTATATCACGAGCAAGGTAAAGCGGTGAATGACTCAAGATACTGGTTCTTGATTTTTCGAGATAGAAATACTTACGGTAGCGTGATATTGGTCTTGGTACATGGAAGTTTAGTTCCATGAGAATTACAGAGCGACAATTAATCCTGTAATGAATTACACGATGCAAAAAAACTAGGGATGAAAGAGATCTGCGTTTTTACAAGGTTTGCAGATTAAACAATTTTAGCAAGTGCAAATATGGTGTAAACAAAGTTTATACCCCAGTTGATTTATATTGCAAAATCCTTATAAAACGCTTCTGTTGTACCCCTTTGGTTTGCATCTTGTGCACATTATAGGTAGGCGACCAGATGACTGTAGAAAATTCTAAGTGAGAGCGTACATACGCATTATATAACCTTAATAAAGTTTGGGTATTTTTAAAATTGAAGCTGTTGCGATTTATAAATCCAAGCATTCTTAAGCCCTGTTTACACGGGTTTAGTAAACAGTCTAGTTGCTGGAGCAAGTAACTGGCTTCGTTTTATGATAGGACAGTTGCTGTTCCAGTGACCGTTCACATACGTTTTAGTATTTCGCTTTAGTTTGTGAGTGAAATCATCGTAAAACGGATCGCTCAAACTTATTAAAGAAAGTAATTAAAAATATTTCAAAACTTCTCATGGATGAATGTTTGGATATACTTCATGAAGAATTGTACAAGAAAAAGAAAGTGTGGACAAGGAGATGGCTTTTAAGAAGACCTACACATGGGGCTTCAGCTCAAATTCTTAACGAGCTCTATGTAAAAGACCCTTTAGAATACAAATTGTGCTTAAGAATGTCTCTCTTCTTGGAATTAATATGTGGTGGGGACAGGGTAGCAGGCAAGTAAGTTGAGCTGTTTTCAATCTACTTGCCTGGCTTCATTTACTGGATCCAGTACTCTACTCGCCACTGGCTTCTCTGTTCACACGAGTTTAGTTACTAAAAGCCAGTGACTTGCTCCAGCAACTTGACTGTTTACTAAACCCGTGTGAATGAGGCTTTAATGATGAATTTACCACATTTCTGATATGATTTGCAAATGAGAGTGTAGCATTAAATGTGATAATACCCAAGTCACTAATTTCATCTTTCACAGCTACTGGTTTATCATTCATACTGTACTGATACTTAATATATATATTCTTTTGTGTAAGTGTCACAGTAGAACACTTGTTTACATTAAATTTTAAATGACTGACTTTGCTCCACTTCTAAATTTCATTAATATCACTTTGAAAGGAATGACAATCATTAACAGAATGTACAACCCTCCAAAGCTTAAGATCGTCTCCAAACAAGGAGTGTTGGGAATATTCAATGGTAGCTGGGAGATCATTGATGAATAGTAAAAATAATAGTGGCCCCAAGTTGGCACCCTGTGGAACACCAGAAGTTGCTATATATTTTTCAAAGATACAGCCTTTATAGGCTACTACCTGAAATCTATTTGTAAGGTAAGATCGCAGAAGAAGTATTAGGTTTTTTGAAAAGCCAAAATCTACACGCAATTTCTTCAACAAAATTTCATGATTGACCTTATCAAAAGCCTTGGCGAAATCTGTATAAACAACATCGACCTGTTCATTACTGTCCAAGGCTTTAGATAACTGTTGCATAAACGAATAGAGGTTTGTAACTGTCGACCGATTTGGCATAAACCCATGTTGAGTGTCAGATATTTTAGGTTTAACAAAAGAAAATATCCTTTTATATAAAATTGTTTCAAAAACTTTAGATACTCATTGCAATATTGATATGGGCCTATAGTTAATTATATTAGTTTTATCGCCATTTTTGTAGATTGGACACACTTTGGCAATCTACCATTTATCAGGATAAGTGTTTGTTCGTAGTGACAAATTAAATAGGATGGTTATAGGTACGCTAAAAACTTTGAAGAACCTTATAAACATAGATAGGTATCTGGTCAAGACCAACACATTTTTTAGGTTTAAGAGAGCACAACGCAGAAATTGTTTCATCTTCAGTCACCTGGTTAATATCAAAGCCACCTTCTAATAATAGTTCCTTTATGTCCATAGCAGTATCATTTTTAGTGTATATTGAGTGAAAATTACTTGCAAATGCATTGCTTAATTCTTTGTTAGTACTTAAATATAGGCCATTTACATGCATATTGTCAACAACTGACCTTGGTTGTTTTTTGTTTTTGATAAAGGACCAACAATTTTCTGGTTGAATTTGAATGGATTCTTCAGCAGCTGTACAGTAAGCTCTGTACGCAAGATTAATATCACGCTTTACCTTTTTTCGTAATTTCGTATACTGGTCGTGAAGTTTGTTATCGAATGGTTGTTTTTGCGTTTTTTATGTAAACTATTTTTCTTTCTGATATCACTGATTATAATAGGAGAAAACCAGGAGGGATATTTACATTTTGATGGTTTGGTTTTTGGAACAAATGCACGAAGAGGTGGATCAAATAGCTCTAACATTTTTCAACAGCACTATTTACATTGCTATAATTATTTAATCTGCCCCTCTCTCCCTTCACTTTAATGGTTATTTATAATAATTTTTACTTTTCAGTTACGTAAACTGCTCTCTCGTAAAGTATATGGATCGGCATAAAATTAAACCTGACAGCAAAGCATTTCACTTATTGCAACGGTTGCTACTTATGGATCCTAATAAACGCATAACATCTGAACAGGCCATGCAAGATGCTTATTTTACTGAAGATCCACTACCAACACAAGATGTTTTCGCAGGTTATTTCATTTAAATTAAAGAATGACATTGGCGCTACATAAATTTTATTTAGGCTGTCCAATACCGTACCCAAAACGTGAGTTTTTAACTGATGATGATCAAGAAGAGAAGGCTGATAATAAGAGGCAAACACAACCACAACAGCAACAAGCACAGCAGCAGCAGCAACAATCTCAACAGCAACAGCAGCAGTCCCAGCAACCAAGTACTGCCGATAACCATGGTAATCCTGCAAAGCGACCGAGATTAGTTGCTCCTCATCCAGGACAAGTTAATCCACAGGTAGGAATCGTAGGTGATTTGTATATTTGAAAACATAAGTAAATATTTTCAGGTTGTTCCAATTAATTCACAACAACAAGAGTTCCATCAACAGCAAATGATGTATAACAACAATAATCAGCAACAACAAAACTTTCAACAAAGATTTTGAGTTATACTACCACAGTATATTACTGTTTTTACTACCGATGAAGATTGTTTGATACGTAACATAATCTGGATCTTTATTTCTGGGTTTGCAGTCTTTAAATGGTTAATTGTTCTCAACTGATATTAGCGACAATTGAGTAATATCAAATTACGTAATGCAAGTGGAACAAAACTGTAAATAATTCACTAAAGCAAATGAGTCATTTTATATAATTTATATGTTTCATGTTGATATATGTTAGAAGTTTTAAGCTAATTTAATGTATTTGTTATCATAGTTTTATACTGTTTAAATATGTCTTATTTGTATTTTAAAATAGATTAAACTATTAGCAGTTTTCGTAATTTACTGGAAACTGCAGTTTGTAAATAAAGTAGTAAATGGCTCTCGAAACCTTTTTTAAATTCGTCATTTTATTTATTGACGAACTAGTTATTTATTACGAAGTATGCTATATTTTTTAAGCTATAGTACTTGTAGTTTGTGGTAGTGCAAAATATTTTATTAATAAAGAGTGAATTTTTACGATACTCCTTTGTCACATATTTTTTAATTGGATTTAGTGTAACTGTTAATTACTTACTTATTCCCGGGTGCGACAGTCCATGAAGGGGGTTGATCTCCTAGTTGGGTTTCAAACCTGGTGTTTTATGGGGTGCAGTCGTCACTGGTGCCTCAACTCTCTTTTTAAGTTGTTTGGTTTTGCTGATTGTTCACTCTCCAGCTTTCTCTAGCTCTTGCAATTTTTGGCTTTTTCTTTCCATCCTATCACTCCAATTTCTGTCAGGTCTTTCACCTCGTCTAGCCACCTCAGTCGTGGTCTCTCTTCAGCCTTCAGGATTGTTCTTCAAGCAGTTTTTTGCTACCCTCTCGGGCTGCATACGTTCCACATGACCTAGCCAGCTGATTCACTTACTTTTAATCTCCGCTGATATACTTGCGCCTTCACATCATGCATGCTCTTAGTTCCTGGTTTGTGAGCACCCATTTAGATTTTAGCACGTCTTTTAACCCATAATAGCACCCATTACCGGATAGTATTCTGGCTTTCACCTCTTCGTCGATTTCGTTCGTTTCACTGATAGTGGAGCTGATATATTTAATTTTTTGGTATATTCGTAGTGGTTCTGGTTCAGGACGATTTTGTTATCATTTTCGTATCCGCTTAACTCTCTTGCGGTTATCATGTATTTGGTTTTATTTACATTTATCTTTAAATCTAGTGTTTTACAGCTTCCTCTAGATATTCAGTTACTTCCTCCAAATCTCTCTCTTGTCTAGCTATAAGATCAATATCGTCAGCATGTGCTGAAACTTTCATATAATTGATTTTGTGTCAATCTGATTATCTTTTTTGGAACTGCCATTTTATCGAGTCGTCTAAGTAGCTCGTTTCTAATTATGATATCATAGGCCTGGCAAAAATCTATGACCAAGTGGTGTAGATCTGTGTTACATTCCCCAATTTTTTTGAGGATTTGTCTGATCGTAAATATCTGGTCCATCGTCTCTCTGCTACTTCAGAATCCATACTGATATTCACCAAGAATTCTCTCCACCCATGGCTTGAGCACTGTATCTATTAACTTGTTTAAAACTTTCTAACCAAGGGTCGGTAATGCTATTCCTCTGAAATTGTCGCATATTGTGTTGTCTCCTTTCTTGTGAATGGGGCATATTGTTGCCGTGTTCCATTCCTTTGGGATGATTTATTTTAGCAAACTTTTTTAATTAGGTCGTGCATTTGCTGTATTATAATTGGTCCTTCATATTTCAACATTTCTCCTGTTTATTTATTTATTAATAATGCATAATGCTAACAATTTTGAATGTTAACAACTAATAAGTACATATAGTCTTCAAATAAACAATAACATGTGACTATAATTTAATAGTATTACGATTTATCTTCTGGGCTATTAAAAATTTTACGCCGCTTCTTGTTTTAAGCATTTATTTACAGCAATTTAATTTAACGATTTTCAAAAACAAGAACTATTAATGCTGAACACAAATTATTTATACACTAACAGGAACTATTTCTAACAACAAATACACTTTATTTATTTTCATACGACTTAACACGAATGATTTATATAGCAAGCCTCGCGCTCTTCAAGCTAGATTCGAACTGACTGTTTTTCCCGCTGCGCTCGCTTATATCTTGTCGGGCGATTCCTTCTGGGAACTTCACGATTACACTCTATTATTCCAGCAACGCTGATGTGTCGCGCGCATTAGTCACCGAGGTCGTTCTCGAGTGATCTGGAGGCTGGCTCATCTGTCTGCACGCGACCCGCTCGAAGGTCGTTACACTGCCCCCGCCTTAGGTCGTTCTGTCCCAGAACGAGTTGCGTCGGGTGCCTGTCCTCTCGCCCTTGTGGGGGTTCGATGTCGGTATTTGCAAGCGGTGCCCTTCTTGCAGTCCTCCGTGGGCTCAATGCTTCGCAATGGGCTGTAACAGCAGACCGCTATCTGGATGCCGGTCTGGTCGAACACTACTTCCAGCATGCTGCGTACAACCCTCCAGTCCAACGAATCCAGGCCACATCCTAATTTCGGCACCGCTAGCCGGGTTTCGCCGTTCGTCACCATCTGCTCCTTAAGGTTCAAAAGAGCAGACCAGAGCTCCTGGTAACTAGGTTTTTCGTACAACAACCTTTTCGTCACCAGGTTATAAATGGAGCTATTGCCTTCCTTCAGCCGCAAAGTTCTGCCAACCTGAGGTGCCTGCTCTCGTAGCTGGTCCAACCGGCCAAACTTCTCCAGGAGGGCAACGGCGATCCCCTTAGAGATTAGATCCTGGGCGACGCAGTGTGCCAGGGAATACCGCCGCAGCGTGTCGAACAGGTCACGCTGCACCTCTGTAGTGACTCCAAATCGCACGGTGTTCATACCCCCATAAGCGGCCATAAACTCTTGGAAGGAGGTACCTCCGGTCTCTAGTTGTCTCAGGGGTCGCTCCGTGACAGCCTCCACCTCCTCATTGGTTCCGGAATATGGGGCCAACCGATTGAAGTGCACCACCTTGCACTTTCCTCGAGGAGGTTTCTGGATTCGGTATACCACGTCATTCAGTCGAGCAACTACAGTGTAGGGGGCTTCCCAGTTCCTTTGGAGCTTGGGGGAGAGGCCACGATGCCCTCTGGGGGTTATGAAGCCATACCAAATTGCCAGGCTGGAAACCACCGGCCTCAGCGCGGGCATCATATCGGTCCTTCATTCGGTCGCTGGCACCCTGAATGTTGGCGCATCTATATGGTACACAAAACTTATATACGAAGTTTCAACGCCATACCTCTTTTCGTTTTTGAGATATTCTGTTCACAGACAGACACACACCAATGAACAAAAATGTTTTTTGGGTTCAGGGGACTCTAAAACGTGAAGATCTGGTGAAAACTCAATTTCGAATTTTTGGGGTGAATCCAATGCTTCCTTTATTGTAAAATGAAAAAAAAATTTAAACAAAACAAAGTGAATAAATTTGAAATAACAATTTATAAAACGATTTTACGAATTTATACAATGAGGCATTTCCTCACTGGTTTTATAAATAGCTACTTCATCACTGGTTGTGAAATAGTTTTCTTTTCACAACTGATTGCAAAAAGTGAGACGTTTTGAAACTTCAACTCAATTTTAAAAAGTGATTTTACCCATGGCAAGATTAGGGAAAATGTTATAAAATAAGCATTGTTTTACATACGAGTACTTGCCTTTAAAATTAAAATTTTGTAGGCTTTGAATATTTTAAACTTTGACTAACTAGTTGTACAATTTAAAAAAAAAACAATGAAAACCTACTAGCAATATTTAAAAAAAAATCGTCGGTCACGACGCACCAGGTGCAGTTCATTGCTTTTTCTATTGGAGACTGGTTAGACACTAGACAGCTCATAGAACCGACATCGACGAGTAACGAAAACCCCCACCAACACTTCGGGCTGAGAGCAAATTTGTGCCTACTATTACAGTTTAAAAAAATGAAGAATGTGGAAGAAGTATTTCAGCAAATTCAAATTTAAATTACGGAATGCTATATGGGTGCGTTTTGGTTATAATTAAAACAATATAGTCAACTTTTTATCAGAATACATTTTTAACAGGCTCAAGGGGGTGTCAATTGACCCCATTGACACCCCCTTAGATCCGCCAGTGGTTCATGGCAATATTAAATTATAAAAGGCAGTGGGAGATGCATGTACGGTTGGCAACAATGCTGTCATGTTTTGTATTTCCCGCTTTTAATTTTAAAAACGTAGGGATTTTGGATTGTTACTGTTGACTTCTGAAATTCCACAGATCCGGTTGGCAAAAGTCTTCTGTCAAATCTCCCCGCAAGGAAAGGAGGTAATTTTATTATTAAGATTTAAGTTTTGGTGTTATTTACACGTAATTGTGGTATAGGCTAAAAAGAGCTTTGTCGAATGAGCCTACAAAAGTATGTAAAAAGAATTGCTGCGTAAACGTAATTTGGCACTTGGCTTTTCACTGTTTAAACACGTGTATTGCGTGTGCAACATGGCGCAATGTCTTGAATAATTACCATGATTTCAGAAACGCATCAAGATGCAGTTACACGTTCGAGGACAGTCCACACACGTTCTAGAGTGTCAAGGCACGGAAACGTTTGCCGAGATCAAGGTATAGTTACTGAAAACATTTTAAACTTTAACCTCCAAAGACTGGTTGCAGGATCGTGTGGCAGCGTTGGAACAGCTGAACCCCACTGAAATCAGCTTATATGCCGAAGGTAGCCCAATTTCTGATGATAATGTAGTGGCAGCCTTCGAATCTACGGATGTTGAACTAACGGTGGGACTACTTGGTGGTAAAGTGCATGGATCTTTGGCTCGTGCTGGTCAGTATAAATTTATTAGTAACATTTAGTGCAAGTGTCAGCGGGTCTCTTGTGATCTTGAACAAGGGACCCTCCTAAATTCTTGCTATAGTAAAGTGGGCTGTTTGAGGTAGTTGCATATCCTAAGTGTAACTATTCAAGGGAGTTGCAGACATTTAATTCTTATTATTATTATACACGAAGGACTTAACAATTGTGTATTTTATAATTTTGATTGGAGATATACACTTTTAGCTTTTATAAGTAGTTTATAACAATCATCCTTGGTTATAGTTCAGCATCGCTGATTATTCATGCTACAGTTGATTTAAATTGTCAGTTGTGTTCTAATTTAATTAAATTACTTATTGACCGTTAACTCCAAATGCCTATGTTGACAGGAGCAAAATTAATTTTAATATTTATGTAAAAGTTAAATAGAATGTTCTGAACAGTAGTTAATTCTGGTGGCACATTTTCGTGATTTGGTTTTTGTTTTGAAATGTAAATGGCCTGAGTTTTTATTAGATTAACAAAAAAATTGGAAAAATGTAATAATTTCCAAAAAAAAAGGTAATACCAAGTACTTGAGTTTTACTTTACATTTCAAAACAAAAACTTAATCAGGAAAACGTAGCTCCAGAATTAACCACTAATTAAAATTAATTTTGCTGCCTTTCAATATATTTGAAGTTATGGTTACCTACATTAGAACACAACTAACAATTTAAATCAACTACAACATGCATGATGATCAGCGAGGTCGAAAAGTAAATAAGGATGATCATTATATAAAATAAAAAATTGTGGTTGTAAAGGCGTTACGTTAAATTTAAGTATTATTATAGGTAAAGTAAAAGGTCAGACCCCAAAAGTAGAAAAACAAGAAAAGAAGAAGAAGAAGACCGGCAGAGCCAAGAGACGCATCCAATACAACAGGCGATTTGTTAATGTTGTGGCCACCTTTGGACGCCGACGTGGTCCAAATTCCAATTCTGCTTAAATTATAGGTGGTTAATTTTGTATTTTATTCTCCATTGTCAACTTATGTTGCAAAAAATAAATAATTCTCTATAAAAATGTTTTTAAAATTGTCTTATTCTACACCGCCAGGTAAAACGAGGTTATCGATTATGACGATTATACATACATATGCTTTCTGTTGAATTTTTCCCTCAAGGCATTCAAAGTTGACCAGTAGTTAAAACTTGCCGACGTGGATTTTCAGTGAAAGCTAAATTTCCAAAAAATTCAACTAATCAATTTTTTCTACTAAAAATAGTAGTTGCAAACTTCTTAATAATTTACTGTAGATAATAGTTGCATTTTATTTTATTAATAAGAAAAGAAACTTGCAAAAATTCGAAACAACTATTCAAATTAATATTTAAAAAAATGTTTTTTGTTAATACAAATGTTGAGGCGAAGTTCAACCTGACAACTGTAGGATGCCGGCTGCTCTACCACTTAACCCCATGTTTACTTAACTGCTACCTCAATACTAAGTCAAGGTTCATGAACCAAAGATTACGTAGAATATAGAACCAGAAAATTAAATATATACAGGATTATAGTTTAAAAAAGTTGAAGAATTGCAGATTTTGACAAAATTAAAACCACTGACAATATAATGTTCTATGTAGGGACTTTAGCAATACTTGCTTTAACCAAAGAGCAATATGCTCTTTGCTTTAACTGCTACTGAAACCTGCTGACCGAGTGGACATTTAGGCCATACTAGCGATTTATTCGCGAAAATAAAGTAAATGTCACATCTCTGTGATACACTGGCAGATATCCCCAGTTGTACGTCCACTATGGTCACATGAAGGTTGAATAATTTTCATTTGTTACTAATAATATACAGTACGGTATTATACAAAATGACCGATATTGAAATTGTTTGTATTGCATATGGGTATATGAAGCGAAAACGTACAAAACATCGTGGCCAATGGGTGCATCCGCTTAATTTGAAATGGCTTAGCGTTGGTCAGTTCCATTGTTTATATGGAAATTTAAGAAGATTCCCAGATAGATTCTTCAATTATTATAGGATGTCAATAGCATCGTTTGATTAGTTGTTGGAGCTACTGCAAAATGATATCCAAAAGCGAGGCACGCCATTTCGTAAAGCTATCACTGTTGAAGTGAGGTTACAAATAACGTTGAGGTATGTACTATGCAAGACAAAAAAAACTGGGACAACTCTTGATAGAGCAGTTAGTATTATTTCATTAGCTTAAATGAGGCGCTAAACAATTACATTTATCATAATAACTTTGTTTCATAGCAACGTTTAAACAAGTTGAAAATTAAGTTAGAAATACCTAGCAACTATACATATTAAAGCAGTCACGTTCACAGCAGACCATATTAACTGTCCCGTTTTTTTTTTGTCTTGTATAGTAGATTCATATATGTATTTATAAATGAAAATTACACTTTACATGTTTAATTATCAAAATGAAATTAATCAGGAACAATATTTAAAGTAGTAAACAACATACATACAATAACAAAATTATAAGTTTTGAAATTCGTTGTAATCAGGAGACAGCGATGAAATATAGTCATGGTAATAAGAACGAGAAACTGATGTTGATGTTGATGCTTCTGAAGAACGAGTTTGGTGCAGAAAATGAGTAGGAACCGATGCAGAGGCATAGTAAGTAGTAGGCTGTTGATATAGATTGTGTGGAGCAGAGGATGAAGTTTGAATGTTTTTCAGGACATTTAAAGTCTGCAGTGTAAATTCCATCTTTTGATTATTATTTAGCTTTCTGACGCTAGGTAGAAGAGACGCGAAAAAATCCATATCTTCATCATTTGCTGCAGATAGTCCGGTCGGCAGGTACTTTCTACCTGGACACAATTCCCAAGTTAATGAAATTTTGGGATGGTATGGGTGGGATCTGAGTTTTCGACCTCGAGGACCTTGTACTAACTCGGGGAGGGCCGAAAAACCTTGAAATTTTCGGGCTTTTTTCGTTGTTGTACTTATATCTTCTGAACCATATGTTTTTTGAAAAAAAACGTCCTTATACAAAGTTGTAGGGCATTACATTTCCTTCGACTTTAATTGGTCAAAATTATGTGTGGACCCATCATTTACCGAGATACAGCAGTTGAAAGATGGAACGAATTTGTCAAAATGTAAGCAAAATGCAGGTTTTTGCCGCATAACTTTTTATTTTTTAGCTTGCAGGCCAAGCTCCTTCATGGGGCCTCACCATTATTAAAAATATATCTATGTATACTGTACATACTATTTATGTCCCCTGACCCCCTCCCCCTGCACCTCCGCCCCCGCCCTTGTAACCCCTCGTATTGAAAATACTGACTACGTCTGACTGCCACGGGTTTCTGTCATACGCCCGCATTACTTTCTTCTTCCCAATGCCAAAGGGAGCTGATGTGTCACATCCACCAATTGCATGAAGGAAGAAAATGTCTTGAGTGTTAAATTTGCAGGAATGAGACGAATATAAAATGCTGGGAATATTGTCTCTCCCACTCTTGTGGAAGTAAATGTTCTTTTTAGAAGAGGCTAATGCTGTCAGCAAAACCAAAAGATAGATATCTTCTCCTGTTATAACATAACGACACTATCAAAGTCATCGGCATCTTCTGTTGCCTGCTTAACCTGAATCCCCTTTGCTTCCATTTCAGATATCAGCAGTGCGATGAAGTTTACCTTATTATATATTATTTATATTCTTCAAATTTATGTAGCACTTCTCTCAATCATTGCCTTTACCATCAGTATGCAGATGACACCCAAGTCTATCTATCATTTAAACCAGCTGATGTTCAGACTGCCTGTGCAGTTATTAATAAGGAGTTGAACAAACTAGTTGATTTGGCAGCTTTACACTCGCTCAGTATCAACCCATCAAAATCTGCTATTCTTGTATTTGGTTCTTCTAACCACAGAAATGAATGCTTACAAACAATTCAAATTAAAATTAAAGACACGCCAATTTCATATAAAAATTCCGCTAAGAATTTGAGAGTTATACTTGATAAAGACCTAAGATTTCGTGAACACATAAATGCTTGTCTATGTAAAGCTTATTGTAATTTGAAATTGCTGTACGGTAACAGGGGAGCATTAAATGGTAATATAAAAAAGCTATTAGGTGACTCACTAGTTCTATCGCATTTTAATTTCTGCGATACACTTTATGGGTTCCGTATAGACAAAGCAACATCAAATAAAATACAATTAGTCCAAAACTCTTGTTTGCGGTTAATCCACGGCATACGCAGGCGAGAACATATTACATATAAAATTAGAGAAACAAACTGGCTAGACATGGAGAAACGACGCTTTATGCATGCTGCTGTTTTCTTTCATGGGATTATCTTGTTGGAGTCACCTCCATATCTCTACAATAAAATAAGTTTTCGAACTGACATTCATAATCTCAATCTTCGTCATAGAGGCCTGTTATCCATTCCATTACATCGTACTGAACTCTTTAAACGATCTTTTACTTATAACGTGTCTAGAATATACAATGCATTACCTGCTGCTTTTAAGACGACTTCCTTGCACACTTTCCAAAATAAATTGCTAAACTGGCTAGCTTCTTGAGTATTAATTCATTTCTGTTAAAAGATTTCGTTCTCTGTTTTTTTATATAGTTGCATTTGATGAACATACGTAAATCACTCATATAATTACATTTCATCTCACTTTATCGTTTTTTTAATATTAATTTTATATAAGTTTGATAATTTCGATTCTATTGTTTTTTTCTATTGACATTGCTTGCGTGATATTTACTTTATTACATTTTCTTTGAAGCGGTGGTAAGGTAGAGCAGGGGCTTTCTTTTAGAGAGCCATCTGACTACCATCGCTTCCCCATATGTTTATATCTATTATTTAACATGTATATACTATTATTACTTATTTTGGGGAATAAAACAGTATTTATTATTATTATTATTATTATATATATATATAACAAAAGTAAAGTTTCTTATTAGCAAGTACCTAATTCAATTTCGTATGTTAACTCGTAAAATAAACGCAAATCTATAATTTTCAAAGAAGCCGCGTGGCGCTGTTGGGTAAGCGCCAGACTTGCATTAAGCAAGTCCTCGGTTCGAATCTTCCGCCTTGGCGATTGGAATCGGGCTCGGTGAGACCATTCACAGTTGGGCACCAAATTAACTGTGCTCTACTCAGAACCACAGATCTAAGATATAGAGTAACAGGGTCAACACATCACCAAGACATACACCTCATACAATGGTTGCTGCACAAGCACCAAAGGCACGATCCAACTCTGTATCCCGAATCCGGGGCAAGTTGATCATTGTACCGCCAGATGCCAGCGCATAAAGCACCACCCTCGACACCGCAAGGTAAATGAGGTTACAGATAATACATAAGGTACAGTTACGGACACCTCAAAGTGCACGGTTTTTTGTTACTATGGTTATTTTTGCGATTTTTCGGCTTATTAAATGAGGGTTTCTCCAGTGGCATTGCTTGTGATTGTAAGAATAGGTATTACTTTTTTAATGTTTGTATTTTAGCAAAGTTTCACAAGTAAACAAACTATACATGTAATAATATGTATTTAATAAATATGTATCAGTATTCAATTGCTTAAATTGCTACTACGCTTTGCAGTTTATTTCGCATAGGGTTGACCAATGTTTCCATATTGTATCCTCGCAGTTCCTTCCAAGCATTTATTATTCTTTCCCATAATTCATCTGCGTTGTTTGGTGCAAAATCCCTGGTATAAATTTTTGTAGTTAAATACCCCCAAACATTTTCGATAGGGTTCAAGTCCGGACTTTTTGCAGGCCATGGTAATAAATTGATATTATTCTCATCAAACCATCACTGAACAATCCCTGCTGCATGCACAGGACAGTTATCCTGTGAAAATAATGTTATCAATTACGTTAACATAAACAAAATGAATTAATTAAGTAATATCTTGCCTGTTCAAAAGTAAATTGATTAGGAAAGGCCTCTCTTACAGATGGCAGCATCACATTTTGCAAAATATTGCGATAATTTTCAGCATTCAGTCGACCATTAATTCTATAGCATGCCCCCGATCCGTGAGCATTGATCCATCCCCATACGTTTACAGAGAATCGTCCACTACTTAAGGGTTGAACATAATATTGTTCCTCAAATCTTGAATTTTGTGGTCCATACACCCTTAATCGTCAATTGGTAAATGATTGAAATACCTTTTCATCTGAGAAAACAGTCCTGTTCCAAAAATCGTCGATTTCATTCAAATAGTCGGTTGCAAACTGTATTCTTCGTTCTTTGTTCTCTGAGGTTAAAAAAACTTTTCTTGCAGAAGTCTCTACTGCCAACGATTTTTAATTTTGAAAATGCAGCTCTTGCTGACATGCAAATCTGCTGCGACTCGACTCAGCGACCAGTTCTCTTCCAGTTTTGTAATAGCTCGCATTTTCTCTGCTTCTGACAAATGTCTGGGAATTTTTCGAGTTTTCAGTTCTATGACAGTAGATGACAAACGTAAACGTCAAAACTCGACGTCTATGATTAGAATATCGTATTACACGCTAAAAATCTGAGTTGGCCGTAACGGTACGTTTTTTTTAATAGTAACTGTCAAAGTGTTACTATGTTGGTAGATATGTGATAAAAACGCTAGGAAATTTTTATACCTCGTGGTGGTAGAACTTTTTCAATATTATGGTTATGTGTCAATTTTGAATGTCAAAGTTTCTTAATTTGAACTCTTGACAAATTTCTTTAATTTTGCAAACGTTCATTATGTTTATTTTCAAATATTGTAAGTTTAATAATTAATAAATTTGCAATATTTTACTATGCTGTTTGTTTTACCCACTATTATGACATCTGTCAAAATGACAATAATTTTTTTAGTGGAAGAAAAGAACCAAAAATATATGTACCAATATTATTAAAACTAGGGACCCTGCAGAAATGCAACTTATCCCCTAGAAAGTTGACCTTGAAAATTATTATAGAAAAAAATGTACTTTACATACTACCGGGTGACTATAAATGATTGAAATTTTTTTTCTTAGGTTGGCACTGTTTATGTTGGTGGTACTGTAAGTCTATGTCAAATTCAATGTTTGCAGGTTAGGTATTGCGTCATTCTATGTCAAAACTGACGCAAAACCTAACCTGCTAACCTCGAATTTGACATAGACTTACAGTGTTACCAACATAAACAGTGCCAACCTAATAAAAAAAAATTCAATCATTTATAGTCACTCGGTATTAATTTCATTGGTAACTATGGAAGTGACCTGTATGATTAAATGCTGGCATAGAAACAAAACTGCTATGTTAACCATTAATATATATTTATGCGACTAGTGAATAAAGTTCCATTTTATCCATAAGGGGAAAAGTTAGCTCACGAGGCAATAGCCGAGTGAGATAATTTCCCCGAATGGATAAAAAGTCTTTATTCACGTATCGCATACAATATTTTATCCAACACCTCGTTATAAAACATTTTCAAAAGTATTAGGTTATTTAAATTAGGTAAGTGAATTTTTATAGTAGGCAGTCGTGAAGTTTATGGTTGCTAGGCTAGGTATGGTTAGATGACGGCCTTCTCGATTAGCGTGCCTGCCGGCTCTCCGTGGCCTGTTCATTTGCGACAAATAGCATTACAAAGTTGTGACTCGGCATATCCGGGGATTGAAGTTCAGAACCACGACAGCCGGTTTGAAACTTAGCTTTTATCTGTCAGATTATTGTTCTGTGACTGAAACGTTAAATTAGGTTAGTTTTACGACATCTTTGTACGAAAAAAATACAAAATGGATTTTCACAGAAGCAATAAACAAAATTTGCAATGAACGAAAATGCGTACGTGGAGCTCAAGAAATTTAAAAATGTTAAAATTTCACTATTGTTACAATAGGGTTTCATACATATGAATTGTTCTTTGGCCTTTTTTCCACTAGTGGAAAAAATGCTTTTATTCCACTCGTTTCCATTAGTAACAACAAGAGTAGATAAACAATAACTTTGATGTTTCAAATTGACGTAAAAAAGTCATGTTTATTAGAAGGTGTTGGATAAAATAAATTTACTGTAGATATGCTCCTATAAAAGAAAAAGTGATAAAAAACAATGGGCTGATAAAAAATGGTGGACACTAGAAATTAATGTTAATGTACAAAGAAGAGGGATCAATTATATTGAAAAGCTGTAATAACTAAGAGCAATGATGATTTTAATGAATACAGAACTCAAAGAAATAAAGTAGTAGATATGATTAGACAACAGAAAATTACTTATTATAATTCAAGAATAGATCTAAATAAAAATAACTCAACAGAAATGTGGAAGACCATTAAAAAACTAGTAGGTGGAAAAGCAAAAACTAGAAAAACCGGAATATACTTTGAAAGCAATATAGAGAGAGGAGAATGTTATAACAGAAAAATTTAACAACTATTTCATAAACAGTATAGAAGCAATAACCATGAAGATAAGTAACCAGGACATCATGGAGATAGTAGGAGAAATAGAGCGCTGCGATACAAGCATGAACAAATTTAGACCAATCTCATTAATAGAATTAAAAACTACAGTTACGAAACTAAAAGAGAAAAACAATAATAGTGTAGATAGAATAACAACAAACATACTGCAAAAGGCATTTGAAGTTACTGGTGACAGATTTTTACAATTAATAAATACCAGTTTAGAATATGAAACTTTTCCAAAATACTGGAGGAAATCTACAACCATCCCCATAAAAAAGAAAACAAATACAAATAAAAGTGAAAAATTTCGACCTATCAACACAGTTCCTGTTTATGAAAAATTACTAGAAGTTATAGTTAATAAACAATTTATAGAATATTTTGAAATAAACAAATTACTTAGCGACTACCAGGCTGGCTTCTGAAAAAAAAATCCTGTGAGAATGCATCACAAACTGTTTTAATGAATTGGAAAAGTGCATTAAGCGAAAAATGGTTATAGGGGTGGTATTCTTAGATTTTCGCAGGGCATTTGAAACTATAGACAGGTGTATGCTCCTAGAAAAATAAAAAAAATATGGACTTCAGGATGTTGTGCTCAAATGTAAAAATTAGCTATCAAATCGTACTCAGGAAACAAGATTTCTAAATAATACATCAGTGCAAAAAGAAAATCTATTTGGTGTTCCCCAAGGGACAGTTTTAAGCCCTAATCTATTTAATGTTTACATCAATGACATTGTCAGAAACTTAGAGAAATGTAACATTCAGTTTTTTGCTGACGATACCTTACTGTATTTTATGGGTCAAGATGTTGAAGCAGTTGTACAAACCATAAATGAAGGGTTAGAAGTGCTGTATAAAAGGCTCACACAAAATGGTCTAAGTTTAAATATGGAAAAAACTAAATTTTGATAATTAAAAGTAAATTTAATGCTATACCAACTGAGAACCACACAGGAATATTTATAAATAACCAAAGGATTGAACAAGTTGAACAGTGCAAATATTTGAGTGTTATAGTGAATGAACATTTAACATTTTCTAAACATGCAGAATATGTAACTAATAAAATTGCAAAGAAAATAAATCTACTGCAAAGAATGCGTACATAACTTACTGATTGGTCAAAACTAATAATCTACAAATCAATTATCTTAACACATTTTAACAACTGTTCATCTATAATGTTTTTGTTGAACATGACAGAGAAAAGTATACTTCAAAAAAAGCAGAATCAAGCCATGCGTTGTATCATAGGGTGTAATCGTTATACAAGTATTGAAAACATGTTAAATACAACAGGATTATTGAGTGTTAAGTAAATATTATTTCTCAATACAATGACTCTTATATACAAAATAAAACAGTTTGTCTCTTGAACATTTGTTGAAAAACACTAGATACCTACATAACAGACACACATAATTACCCAACTCAAACCAGAGAAGACTTTTATGTTTCAACAGTTACCACTGCTTATAGCCAGAATAATCTTTTCCACAATGGACTTATTCAATATAGTAATTTGCCTTGTAGTGTGAAGATTTCCAAGATAAGATGTACTTTAAACTGTCAAGATACTATTAAACTATAGGCACATGTTATTGTTTGAATTATTTGAAGATTTTATATGTACCTAATTATTAGTTGTTTTTGTAAAATGGTTAGCATTATGCTATTAAAAATTAATAAATAAATAAAAATAAAAAATGAGTAATCAACGCCACATACCTATTTAACAACAAAACAGTAACATCCCGTTTAAAATTAAAAGCAATCTTGTTTTAATGTAAGTCATTTATTTCTATACAGAAAGCGTCTTATATTTTTTGCTGTCTCCCATAGTTTCTTGGTAAATTAGATTTTTAAAATTTATTTCACCTTTTTGCCATGCAGCTTAATATCAGCATAACGTGGTTAGAATATGAATGGCAGATTTCTTGATATTTTCAAGGTATTGTATTAAAAACAAGTCAAGAAATTGTTTTTAGCTTTGAAGACAACGCAATAAATTTTAATTCAATACAGAGTTTGAAAAAATATCCTGGCATTACAAGCATGTTTTTCTGGTTGAAATATTTGTAAAAACCGTGAAATAAATTAGAAAAATCAAATTTACCAAGAAACTATGAGACAGCAAAGAATCGAAAAAACACCTTGTTGAAAATTAAATGATTTACCATAAAATGATGGTATCGCTTTAAATTCTCTACAAGGTGTTAGTATTTCTTCGTGTTCAGCTTATGGCACTGCTTTCCCATATCTCTACCATTGGTTTATTGTAGAGCTTGATAATATCACATTTTAGGGGGTCCTATTCAAGTGTACTGTGTACCAAATTTGGTTTAAATAACTACACTAATAAGGAAATTATAATGAATTTTATCTACGACCACTACTAAAAGTAGGCCTTTTAGCGCTAGCTTGTTTCACTGAAAGTGACGTTTTATAGTTTAGCGTGGTTAAAGAAATCAGCTGTTTACTTTAAGCGCTTGTGTGGTATAAAGTGAAGTGAGGTTATAAAACTACAATTTTGAACTGGAAATGAAATTGTAAAGTTATTCTAGTTACTTCTTGCGTTACAGGTAAAGTGTTTTTGAAATAATTAAAGCGTTATGTAATGAATACAGTCAGATGTGTAGTATTAATAATTACCTTTCGAACTGACCTTACAGTACTGGCTCCGCAAACATTCGCCCGCGCGCCAAGGCCTACTGTTTATTATGACATAAATTATAAGTGTCGTAGATGCAAACCTTTGTTAAATCGATATTTATGGATTAATAACAGTAAAATTAAGGTCGTAGATAAAATATTGTATGCAACGCGTGCTAAAAGTCGTTTATGCACGAGACATGTTATGAAACTCAGCCTTCGACTTCGTTTCATAATTTTCATGTCTCGTGCATAAACGTCAACTTTTAGCACTTGTTGCATAAATAGCTATTTTAAAAAACTAACAAAAACTTTAATTAAAAATGAAGAAAGTTGAACACATCCATATGAACTTATTCACAAAATTGGTTAAAGGTGGCCACCTCAAGCTATTTATCGAAAACAAAAAAAACGAAAAATAAACTAGAAATTTTCCAGGGGGTGTTCACATTTTTCCCCTAGCTACAGGCCTGGTCAATTGTACTTCACTTTTTACCGTTTTAACTACCAAATTAACTGTCGGGCCTTGTTGATCAAATTAGCTAACTCCTGTCTAACAATGTTGAACTTGTGGCTGCAGCTTGTACCTAAATAATTTTGTTTTCATTATAGGCAATTGTAATGACAATGATCTTCTAATATTTTGTTAAGTAGCAAATGTAAAAATCTGTAAAAGGTTTTACCCAGAAATTCCCTCGTCGACATGTGACACTAAATAATTTTAAAAATCTAATTAAATTAGGAGTAAAAATATCTCACGTGTCTAATAAATTAAATACATTTTCAAAAAAAAAGGTACCGGTGGTCGAATTCGAACGGTAGGCGGACCGCGTATGCAGTCCCAACGTTTTGTGGGATATTGCAAGGGAACGGGCTATTTCTACCTGAGCTATGGAGCACTGGCCCTTCGAATTCCTGCGTTGCAGCTGTATTAAGTAAGACACTAATTTGTTGCTCCTTTTTATATCGTACAACATTTATTCTGTATTTATTGGGGCCCATTTTTGGTAAGAATAAAGCCTGCGCTATGTACAAATTATTACTTGTATTTATTGCTACGTTAAATCAAAAATGCAAAAATGTTATTTTTTTAAGGTGCTCACCCTGTATATATTTGTCTGAAATTTTCTCGGTTTCATGCCAGGTAGATATATAATGTGTATGCACGATATTGTCTTTCTCCAACAAATAGTTTTTGAGTTATACCGCCAACAGACGGATTTGAAAAAACCTGTTTTTCGTCATTTAGGAACCCTGAAACGTGAAGATCTGGAGAAATCTCAAAAGGTGATTTTTTCGTGATTACAAAATTTCCTTCATCTTTTAGACGAGGGAAGTAAAAATGTGAAGTATAAAGTGGTGGAAGTCATTATTGTTACTATTATTAACATTTCTAGTTAGTGGTCTAAATAGTATACCTACCCGATAAATTCGGTGGATTTGAAACTGCTGCTAGTTCTGGCCCTGCTGAAGTCCCAGGCTGAGCTTCTGGCAAAGCTTACAGCATTATTATTTATAGATGATCCATCCGAGTCACGAATAGGCAGCGGCAAAGAACATATAACAACTTTGTATGCTCTTTGGCAGCGGCAATGGTGTCCTGATTAACTTATAAAAATAAACAAAAACAGATCTTTGCATTTAAGTATTGTATTGCAAACCCATACCTTATTTACATCTTTAAAAAAATTGTGGACCTATTTTTGCCAGCACATGCAAATGTATTTATATACCATCAGCAGCGTCTATTCGGAAGACATGCGTAATTGTGAATTCACATTAATAGCTGATCTTTTGTTAATATACATTGCTTTGTATAAATAGAAGCATCAAAATTAAGTGATAACAAAATGTAATGCGCAGTTTAAACATTTTTACTTCCCTCGTCTGAAGGACGAAGGAAGTATTGTAATCACGAAAAAAATCACCTTCCCTAGATGACGAAAAACAGGTTTTCTCGATTCCGTCTGTCTGTCGGCGAATAACTCAAAAAATATTTGTCGGAGGAACTTAGTAATAGATACAAGTAATAATTTGTACATAGTGCAGGCTTTATTCTTACCAAAAATGGGAGTCAATAGATAAGAATAACTGTTTGACGATACAAAAACAAGGCACAAATTAGCGCGTTACTAAATATAGCTGCGATGCAGGAATACGAGTGGTCGTTCCTTCCTGGCGTAGGTAGAAATTGAAATCTCACAAAACGTTGTGGGCTGCAAACGTGGTCCGCCTGTCGTTCAAATTCGACAACTGGTAACGTTTTTTTTTATTTTAAAATTTATTTAATTAGAAACGTGAAGATATTTTTACTCTTAACTTAATTTGATTTTTAAAATGATTTATTGCCACAATGTCGATGAGGGAAGTTCTGGGTAAAGCCTTTTACATATTTTTTTTTATTTGTTTTTGGAAACAGTTTCCCAAGCCTGACTGTGCATCTCTGTAATAAGTTACGAATATTTTCAAATTGTCAAGTATAATTTCAGTATTACAACTTTATTACTTACTAGCTATTATCACATACATTATTTTAATAGTATAAATAAATAAATCATTGTAGGTAGATGATTACAAAAAAGAACTTATAATCATTTTATACATAAATATTCCAGTTACTACCATCTTCTGGAGTTAAATTATTAGTAATAAGTAATACAATATCCACAATCCACCAAATACCAACTCCGCCTAAAGTTAAAAGTTTTCCCACTGCCGTTCCAGTCTGACCTAAGCAAAATCTGTCCATTCCCAGAAAACCTAATAATATGCTATACAATAACGTAGTCGTAAAATATTGTTCCGAGTACTTAATACAAGGCACTCCTTCTTTAAAAAATGTCTTGTTGCCATAACATTCTATTTTATCTAGCACAGTACACAAAACCTTTGTTCTTTCGACATCATCGTACCACATTCCACCGAATTTTACACATCCATAACCTAGCTCTTCCTTTGCCGTTTTGTTTCCTTTGTGATCCACGGGATCTTCACAGTCCATAAACTCCCATGTTAAAAAAGAACATTTCACTAATGGACCCAAAGGATTAAAACTTGTAGTATTATCGGTTCCAGAATCTGAGTTAACCACACTCAGAATTATGAAGAGTAACATTATTGCCCAGTAATACATATTTACTTAAGGATACAGGTTACATATTCTCAGCATTGCATACTTTTCAGGCTGATTTTAAATAAATAAGTGATAAACATTTAAAATTTGTCTCCCGCAGTTATTAAAAAATCCATTAACCTATATTAATAATTTGACAGCTACCACAACAGTGCTACCAATACACTTTCACTCCCAATATTAATTGCTACCAACGATTGTGAGAATGCTGGACTAATCCATAGGCGTACCATTAGTTGAGTTTTAAGGGTCTTGATTTTTTTTAAAAGAAACGTTTGAATTCTATCGATATATAGATGGTGTTAGGGAAGTCCATACCATAAATTGTAGGGATAAAAGAATGACAAAAATGTAGTTGAAAAGTCCCGAGACATTTTTTGATTAGATGCAGAGATTCTTCGGGAATGGATGTTAAAAACGGCAACGAAAATTTTTGAAACTGCTGACATAATGAGCATCCCTTAACATTGTTTAAGTTTTGATTATTCTCTGTTACTAAGCAATTATGCACTGTATGACTTAAACGCTTAACGAATCAAATAAACATTAACAAATCAAATAAACGAAAACGAAATTATTACATTAAACGTTAAAATTATTTACAGTAAATGCTCAAAGTGTGAGCTCTAATGCAAGCTTCAAATGTTAAAAAAATATTTTAAATGTAAATTAGGATTACTAGCAACAGGTCGTAATTTTGCGTGGTTAAAAATTTTAAAACGTGTTGCTACTGACGACGTGAGTAAACAGTTGTTTTACAAACTTAAAACTGCCAACTAAAAGCTAATTTTACACATTATAGTAGATACAAGTTTTTTTTAAATGTAGCCGTTCACTTTTTTATGCTTTTGATGGTATTTGGAATGCCACATTAAGTACTGATACGAACTAAAATTCAAAATAGTAAGAAGTGCTATGTTATATAACGCTACGCTCGTAGTTACTTTTCTTACAGCAAAGTCAATTTAATAACACGGCAAGTGAATTTGAAATAAAGGATGCAATTAGTAAGCGAGAATTGTCAATTGTGAAAATGATCAAAATCTTTTGCCATATTTGAGAAAAAAACTTCCTTCTTTTTTCGATATTTTTGGGGTGTTTAGGACTCCCCACACAGGACAGTTCATCCTCTTTTTTGCAACGAAGGATGGGGAAAATTTTCAAAAGTTAACCGAATTAGTTTCGGAGTGTTGGATTCGCCCAAGACAAGAACTAGCAACCCTTGCTCGAGTATTCGAACAAAATGGTTATGGCAGAGCAGCGATTAGGAAAGCGTTCCGACCACCGAAGACCAAAACGCAAGACGCAGAAGAGGAGAGACCTTGTGGCACGGCGTACCTGCCTTACATCCGAGGCACGACAGAGAAAATCGGAAGAATCCTTAGAAAATGTAACATCAGGACAACCTTTACCACGGATAGAATAATCCAGGCCATACTGAGAAATCCTAAAGAGTACATCCCTTTGGAAAACCAAGGAGTCTACGAGATACCGTGTCGGGATTGCGATAGCAGCTACATAGGCCACACCAACCGGAGAATAAAGGCACGCAAGGAGGAACATCAGAATTATGTTAAGAAGATGGAACACACTTCATCGCTAGTGCATCATATATGGGATACTTCGCACAAGATTGATTTCGACAACACCAAGAGCATTGCCAGCGTCGAACACAAAGACGCATGCATCATACGAGAAGCCATCGAAATCGTGAAACGTCCGAATTGTATGAACACCCGCGACGACACAAGCCGATTACCTGCATCGTGGTTACCAACGTTACTACAAGCAACGGCCGGCCATTCTCTACGAACACCAGCCATCCGTTCTAGCAGTACAGCTCCCTCGATGCTACTTGCCACAGTAATTGATAAACAACCTATTCAGTAACCTGTACATCAAGTTGACAGTCCGTCCTGTTGCCGTATAACTAGAAGCCAAACCAGGACTACAAGGACTTGAAAATGACGAATGTGATTTCGTCGAAACGTCGTCCAACCCCAAACGCCATTCAAGATGTTCTTCAACCAGTTGAAGAAATCTTCGAATTTATTAAGCGGTATGACACCCTGAAATGTATATATATATATATATATATACATCCTTCTATTAAACCTGAACCATTAGGTATTCCATACTATACTGCTCCAGCTATTTGTAGAAAAGATAGAAAAAATTGAATTGCATATTCGGGTGTATATATGGGGTGGGAGAACCGAATCTGTAACATATACATAGAAATAATAAAATTGGAATTACTCATATTATCATATTAATCACACCATGCTGAACCAGTATATTTTTCGCACTAACCTGAGCCAAAATATACAATTTTATGTAGTTGAACGAATTATTCTGAACCATTCCAGCGTTGCCACAGTTAATACAAAGTTATTTATAGTTTTTATTTACTCGAGGATTATGTTACTGTTATCAGTTTGCCGGAAAAGATATAAAATTAAGATTTCAGTAAATTCTACATTTTGATTTCAGCATTTTAAGGGGGATATTTCTGAAATGAATTAATTGTACATTACAACAAATAAATTGTATTTATTTGATAACGAGGTCATCTTATAAATGCTTCATAATGATTCACAGCCGGCAGGATGTGATAAGCAATATTATCATTGGGGGAACCCCCCCGTGAGCGGCCGTGCAATATTACAAACGAAATCACATTGCGTCTTCGGTTTTCCTAGTAATAAGTTGATGTAGCGTGGTGATAGTTATTTCATTTATTAAAACAATTTACCGCTGGAATTGAGTGTGCTTAATTGTGTAATTAATATGTCGAGGAGATCGCAAAAGATCATGCGTTTAGCGATGCAAAATCAAACAAAAGGTAGGTAAATAACAAGTAAAATAATACTGCCTATAATAAAAATATCAATTAGCCGTATATAGGGCGTAACAGCTTTTTCTTGATAGCTACCAGAATAGCTTACTAAAGTAATTTACATAATTGTGCTTCCTAAAGGGAGTGATGGGTATTGAAGTTCAGTTTTACATTTTTATAATTTTTACAGTTATTTTAAACAAGAGAAATAGATTTAAGATAAAATTTTGAACATAATCTTTGCATCAATAGCTATCCGTTTTGCAAATTTTCAGGAATTTTTGACTGGCCATTGGCATGTAATCCAATTTATTGTACTGCCCCTCTTTGCCAAGCATAAGACAACAAGACAACAATCAAAGCGGTAGTGTATAATATTTACACTGGAAAATTGAAAATTCCAGCATAGGCTATTGTAGGTATTTTGAAGTTTCTTCAATTTTTTATTACATACTTACTTTTATTTTCGACGTATGTATTGTCATTGTTTAGAATAAATGGAGACGGTGGTATAAGTATAACAACTAAAGGTAACCCCTTTCACCCTAAGCACGCATTTGGGTTTTCCTTAAATAAAGGGTCCGGCAATGAAACGGGAAGATTTCGTAAATAATTTTATTGTCGAAAAATTATTTTTTTTATAATTATTAATACATTAATGGGAAGTAAAAGAGTTGCCATTTGATTTACAATGTTAAAAAAATTTTTTTTTGAATACTTCATTTGCCAAATGTCCTCCGTTGACATTAAATTTATGCATTCTTGGAGTCGAGCCTGAAAGTTTTGCATCACTCTTCGTAGCATATCAACAGGTATTGCTGCAATCTAGTCACGAATTCGTTGTTTGAGGGCCGGAATTGTCCTGGGTGGATCAGTTCCAAACACTTTTGTTTTTAGGTAACCCCACGAAGAGTGATGAAAAACTTTCAGGCTCGACTCCAAGAATGCATAAATGTCAACGAACAACGGAGGACATTTGGCAGATGTAGTATTCAAAAAATATATTTTTTTAACATTGTAAATCAAATGGCAACTCTTTTACTTCCCATTAATGTATTAATAATTATAAAAAAAATAATTTTTCAACAATAAAATTATTTACGAAATCTTCCCGTTTCATTGCCGGACCCTTTATTTTGGTGGAAGGGGTTACCTTTAGTTGTTGTCATTGTTTATTTTATATAATAACATAATTATAGTATGTACTTTTGTTACTAACTTACATCGTTTTAATAAATATCGTTCTTAATGTTAGTTGGTTAACGTTACTTACCTACTTATTATAGTGTATTAATAAATCAATCTTTAACATTAGTTTTTTAATAAACCCTCCACTGTTACCAGTTTCTCGTTAAACCAGAGGTTGATGTGAGCTGATAAAATTTCAGGGAATTCATCATTGATTTCTTAGTAATTTACAGTTATTTGGGTTATCTCCAACAAATTTCCTTTTGAACATTAAATGTACATGGTCTCCCCTTATCGTGCTCACGTTTGAAATTGTACTAAATTTATTTGATGAAATAGAAGAAACTATCTACGGAAATCTGTAGTCTTTCTCAAAAACGTTTTAAGTATACAGGGTGTTTCAAATCCTAGCGAGCGAACTTTTGTAGATAATGGGAGTTAAATATCTGGTATTTTACACCTTTCAGTGGTTGTGCCTGTGGATAAAGAATAGTTTCTTCCCTGTCTGAATTTTTAACCCGACGGTGTATGCCTGCGAACCCACCGTAAAAATAATTTGCTTATATTTTATCTGTTTCTTAAATTAATGTGGTAGCTTCATCTTCTGTTCGGTTACAGATTGCAGTAAAAGTTTTGAATGTAACTTTAATAAATAACTTTCAACAACTTTCAACTTTTGAGCCTAGTAAACCCCAGGCATAAATTCATGGAGAAAATTTGTTACAGATTTTGTAGTGCGCTGTAGTTGCAATTACAGCGGAAGTCGCGGTGGGGCACAATTTTTGTCTGAAAATATTTTTTTGTAAAATCGTATTAAAATAAGGTCATTTATGCATTAATTTGAGGGCGTAAATAGTGCCTTTTGCGCCCTAAGGCCTAAAAATAATTTGCGGGCGTAAATAATGCCTTTTGCGCCCTAAGGCCTAAAAAACCAGCATCACATTGGCAACCAACAACAATTTGATTTTTGAGAACGAATCGTGCCATTTATTTTTCAAAGCTTTATGGTGGATTTTACAAAAAATCTTGTTTGCATTTCGGGCGTGAACGGCGATTTTGGCCCTTTGGCGTTTTATAATCCTTCGGCCCTTCGAGCCTCTGGCTTATAATTCCGCCGCGGGCCAAAATCGCCTCTTTCACGCCTTTAATACAAAAATAGCTATTTCGAAAATGTGACGGGGTCTCATAATTTTGCAAAAAATCTATTTTTATATTTTGGTTCGTTTACAGTGTTACAAACCCAAATGAGTTCGTTTATACAGCATTTGTTTTAAATGTCAAAATATGTCAAATTTTTTTTATAAAAAATGGCTCAAAAGGCACAAAATAGAAAAAAGCATAAAAAACTCGTGTCATAAGTTATTTAAATACTAAGAAATAACCCCTTACCACCAAAATATTTAAGTAGAACCTAAATACGCATTTCGGCAGCTAGGCTGCCATCTTTAGTAAAAGCTAAAACAAAGAAAGCTGGCCGCAGTTAAGAAAACACTTCTATACTCCGTCAACTATCAGAGTCTAATCTAAGTCATTTATACACTCGTCCTTTGGAATCGTGTTGCAAAACCTTCCTAATGAAACTTGTCCTTTAACATACTATTTTGGAATGGATTTTAATAACGAAAGCATAAATACACTATTGCCAAATCTATTGGTTCAGCTTGATCGGAAAAAGTATATACTATATACAGAACTCAAAACAGCGCCAATCCCCAATGCGCACATGCCTCGAACTTAAAAATACATATATCTATCAAACCTGAGCCATTTTAATCATGCAATTTCTACCGTCTGGTGATTTTTTAACCCGGCAAAGCCGAGTGAGATGCAAGCAGCCAGTATTAAGCTAATAGAACGAGACTGCACCAATAATGTTGTTAGCTTAAATAAATTTTTATTAAAGCAAAACCTACCTGAACCACATATATGGTTCAGGTCCGTCAGGCTGGTTCAGAATTGTGCATACAGATACCCTCGGGTGGTTCAGCTTTGTACCATTACTGTATCTATATATATATATATATATATATATATATATATATTTATATATATAATGCAGGTTTTTTACAGCCTTATAGCCGTTTCCTGCTTCCCAATTGCCAAAGTTTTGTATCGCCAGTCTCCTTCCTTTAGTCCACGAGCTTCCATGGCGTCTATTACATCTTCCTTCCAAGTTCTTGTTTTGAAGCTTTACAAAACATCTCCGTAAATTTTTATAGAAATTCGTCTGTATGAAATCCCCCTTTTCTCCCTAGAATTTTTTTTAGTCGATACTGATTATTGCATATCACTTATGAATAAAATGGAAATGGCGCCTGTGAAGACAGTGAAACCAAAGTCACCATAGTTCTGAAGCTTCATAGAACACCTTCGTAGATTTTCATGGAAAGTCGTCTGTATGAAATGTGTAATGTAATCCTCTCCCCCCCCCCTCCAGATATCTGCCTCCCTGTAATTTTTAGGTCGAATGGAGAATAGAGGCACCAGAATGAGTTGTGGACAGAACTGAACGGAAAGCGTTAAACTGGTTTGGTCATCTGATGAGAATGGAGGAGACGACGTGGCCTATGAAGATCTTTAAATTGTCGCCTCCGGGTAAGAAAAAAAGAGGTAGACCACACAAACCGTGGAATGAGGGTATTCGGAGAGCCATGGAGGAGAGGAACCTGGAAGAAAACCAAGCATAGGACAGGGAGGTTTGGAGACAGGGAACAGGAAAACGGCATTTAGCTGTATTGTAAACTACCATAACTGAAACCGGTTGTAAACTTAATGCAACATCTTAAAGCACCACGAACGAACGCCAATGAAAAATGTCAAACGTTCAAACATAACACTGCACGTGCAGCTAACATCAACTAGTTAAAATAACTAGCGCCAAAATAATGACCACTCAAAAACGTCCGATTATTTCTAAAGGCACTGTATATCTCTACGCTCAAATTTGCCTAAAAATGGCCGCCAACAATCGTATGGCCACACTGTCTTGTATATAGTCACTGTAACTGCGCTTAAGGTCACTAAATCACGTTAGCTACGCTAACACAGGTAGGGAAACTCGGAGTTATTTATGTCAAACCAAACTCGTTTTTGTCAGTGGCGTACCCAATCAGTTTAGAGGGTATAATACAAATAAATTGAAGTTTGTGTAACGTGAACGCAATAAATAAATATTACATAACAAATTATTTGTAAACGTTTTCCAGGTTAAAAAAATTAATTTTCACAAATCTAAAGCGTTAGTGAATATTGTGTACCTCTCGCCGCATTCCAATACGTCGGCACCTCACACACACGTAAATGATGCATATCATCTAGTGGTCTATTTATTTCATTCAACCACTTCTGCCGTTTTATGCTATTTCTTGGACCTTAATTTGCAATAAGTAATTCATTAAAAAGTATTGATAAATATTGCAGTTTAAATTACCTTCAGGAATTTGAAACAACGTGTAACTTTTTGTGCTGTTGTTCAGGCAACCGTTAACGCAGCAAATGAAAACCATAATGCTATTTAATATAAATACCTACGTTTTGACAAAATTTGTCGGGAGAACTAAGGAACCCGAGATCACAATCATCTCTTTAGGTAATAATTTAGGCAAATGATTTGTAATCGTGAAAAATTACCTTTGATATTTCTTCAGATATCCAAGTTTCAGGGTCAGTAGATAACGAAAAATATTTTAAATTGCGGTTAAAAACGATCATCTGCCTAACCTACAACCTAGAGAAAGGATTGTGGCATCGCATTCGAAGAATACATTAATAATAAGAAAAATTATTTATGGCCTAACTAGTAGCGCCTAAATTTGACATTGACAAACTCGTTTTTTGAACTTGTCAAATGGTGTTTCCCTACCTGTGTTAGCGTAGCTAACGTGATTTAGTGACCTTAACTGCGCTTAGAGATCCTATACGTGCGCGCGCGTGTTTTGAAGTAAATAATTGTGCAGTCAATTGCATACACCATTTGGAATTTAGGTTGTCAACAGAAATGGGAAATTTTGTTATTACATAATAATAGCATGGCATTCTTTTGTTGGTTATCATATCTTAAAATCTATTGCTTGGGACGCAATTAGCGCTAATTAAAACAAAATCATTAAATACTAATGTAGCCATTACACAAATTGCTTTATCAATGAGCATTAAATCTATAAGCCCAGTTAGTACTTATTGATAACTTGGAAATGAAAAATAAATTAAAATAAGATAAACATAACGGTATGTATATTATGCGTAATTCATGTAATATAGGTACTTGCAGCAATGGTAATGGTGGTGGAAAGCCAGAATTATATAAAGAAAGTATTTAAAATTTTGAATTTAGTTTAATTTCATAGTTAACCACGTTTATTTCGCAACTTAATAACGATTTATCTTTGTGATAGTGATTGTGAATTTTGAAAATGCCTGGTAATACGTGCTTCTACATATCCTGCCTGAAGAGGCAAATAAATTATCCACATTTAACAATGTTCAAGTTTCCTGCGGATGATCGTTTAGAAAAGTGGATTATCAATTCAGGTACGTAATATATTATGTAAATATGAAAGAATAGTTATTATCCATATTACAAAGGCTTTAGCCGAATTGAAGTTTATGGCGAGTTATAAATACACACGTTGCATATACAATTATTCACGATTTTAGATTATAAACAAAACTAGCAGTCCAGTGAGACAAATGTCTCATTTAAAAAAACAAAAAAGACCGTTTTTCAAATAGAACGCGTATTAAATAAAAACTGTACCCAGACCTGGAAGGTGTCAAAGTGGTTGCCTAAGCGATCGACGTTTTAAGGCGCAGAGGGTCGCAGCTCCGTTTGGCTGCTGAAACATTTTTATTTAATACGCGTTCTATTTGAAAAACGGTATTTTTTGTGATTTCTCGAAAACCGGAAGTGTCACGTGACTGAAATTCGGTTCCTGACCTGACATGACCATTCCAAACATATAACTTTTTTCTCTATCTCTTACGGTTTGGCTGCTGAAACAGCGTCCCGGACGGACGGACAGGACGGACGGATGGACAAGTCTATTAGATAAAGGATATTAAGCGTTCAATTTTGATCCATTGATTGAAACATTTTTTTTAATGTAAACTACTGTAAACATATTTTCTAATGCATAATGTAAAAATTATGATTTTTCTACTGCTTAACCTATCAATGTTCCGTTATCAACGGGATGATTCCGCGTTACACAGATTCCGTTTTTATAAAACACCTTTTTAGATTCAACAAAAAAAGATATCACTTGGCTTCCATTCAATTTTTTGCAAGAAAAGTGATTAAAAAATTAACATAAAAAGTGACTATAATTTATAAAAAAACTAAATCTTGTATTTTTACTTCCTTTTACAATAAAGGAAGTATTGGATTCGCCCCAAAAATTCGAAATTGAGTTTTCAACAGATCTTCACGTTTTAGAGTCCCCTGAACCCAAAAAACATATTTTTTTTCATTGGTCTATCTGTCTGTGTGTGTGTCTGTATGTGTGTCTGTATGTGTGTCTGTGTGTGTGTCTGTCTGTGAACAGAATATCTCAAAAACGAAAAGAGGTATGGCGTTGAAACTTCATATATAAGTTTTGTGTACTATGTAGATGAGACAGCAAGCTTTTGAAGAAAATCGCATAACCGGAAGTAGCTGTTTACTCTTGTGATTTTTCGGTTTTTTTCGATTTTTTCATAAATGGCTCTAACGATTTTTTTAAAACTTTATATTTTTATTACATTTTTAATGTATATTGATGTGAGATAGATGATTTTCCAGTTGAATATTTCTAAAGTGGGTTTATTTTGTTTTTTTTTCTATTTTTTTATTAACTCTTATTTTAAATAAAACACCCGGTATATTATTACATTTTCGAATTCACCTTAAAATTCTAGAGAAAATTTGTCTCTTTAACTAACGCTCTATTTTGTACCGTTTTTGTAGAATTTGTAATTTTTGAAAATTTTTGACAAATTTTTTAAAATTAAAAATGAAATTTTTGACTAATTATAAGATCACTGTAAAAGGAAGTTGTGTGAGTGTATCACACCAAATTTTTGTGATTTAGGAACATAATAAAACTATATTAATTCACGTTTCACGAAATTATATTTTTAAATAAGTCAAAATTTCCATGTTCAATTTTAAATGTTTCAATGTTTCTTTTGTTTGGATTTGTATATCTCTGAACGCGGTTTCAAAAAATTAACTCAAAATGCGGTAAACAAAACGACAGTCATCAACAATAATTAAGATTTTCTATAGAAGCGTCATATTCTAATAATTCTTTTTTTAAATGATATGACCTAAAATATGTACAGTGACACAAAAAAGTTATTGATCAAATGAAATAAGATAAATAGTTATTTAAGCATCAAGGGAAGTAAGTAGCTTTTATCAGTCGAGAACGAATTTGCCAGCCCGAGCGAGCGAGGGCTGGCAAAGTTCGAGACTGGTTATAGATAGTTACTTCCCGAGCATGCTTATAACATTTTTCTCCATGCCCAACAAAAATTTGAATAAAATATCCTATTCAATTTACCACCATCTTTAGGCCTCTTACGTTGGGCCATTCTGTTCTGTTACACAACCCGCACCTGCCTTCCCCTGCCGCCGCCTGACCAAAGAAGGGGGCCCTCGGGGCTCCGCACCTCTCTAAGCTCTGCCCTGGGGCTCCGCCCCTCTCGAAAGGGTCCCTCGGTGCTCCTCCCCTCTTCAAGGGGGCCCTGGGGGCTCCGCCTTTCTACAAGGGGGCCATCGAAACTCCGCCCCTCTCCAAGGGGGCCATCTGGGCTCCTTTCCTCTCCAAGGGGGCCCTTGGGGCACCGCTCTCTTCAAGGGGGCCCTCGGGGCTCCGCTTCTCCCCAAAGGGGCTCTCGGGTCTCCGCCCCCCTCCAAGGAGGCCTCGGGGCTCCGTCCCTCTCCAAGGGGGCCCTCGGGGCTCCGTCTCTCTCCAAGGGGGCCGTAGATGCTCCGCCCCTTTCCAAGGGGGCCCTGGGGGCATCGCCCCTCTCCAAGGGGGCCCCCGGGGCTTTGCCCATCTCCAAGGGGGCCCTTGGGGCTCCGCCCCTCTCTTAACAAGTTTTTAAATTTCAAACAGGTTAGGATCAGTTAAGTTCAAACCCGTTCAGATCACTTATAGAACTAAAATTACTGTAATAACACGCAATTCACTTACTTCCCTTGGGGAGTAGGTACTTACTTCCCTAATGTCATGACAACCAGTAAACAAACAGTAAAATCAGCTTACCTGCAATGGATATGTCAAAGTAAGTGTAACTTACTAGATGGGCATGGAGAAAACATTTTTTTTGGTTGTATTTTTTTAAATTTATTTATCGATTTTAATAAATTTTGGTTTAAATGGTAGCTAAATTAATAGGTTTTCATAGACCATGATCAAAATAAACGTTTATTCAAATTTCAAAATGGCGGACATATGTAAAGAAGGGTGTTCTTTAAAATTCATTGGTATTAAGGCGCCTTGATTTTTTTTATAGAATTTACATGAGGTGAAACTCCCACCTTTAGTCTATACTTTAGGCCTAAGTTCGTTAAAATCGGTGGGTTAGTTTCGGAATTAGACACTTTTTAAGTTAGGAGTATTTGACGGTTTCTGCTTCTGATGAAGAAAAAACCTGTTCTGTGTCTTCTGATGAAATGGCCATTATGAAGAAGCTTGAATACAATAAATACATGGATTTGGTAGAAGGATTTGAAGATTTTGGCCAATTACAACCAGATTTCGGCCAAGCAAATCGTACCAAAAACACTGCAAAATACGCATTGGTGTTTTTGGCACGGGGAATTTACTCGCCATGGAAGATTCCCATTGCTTACTTCCTGTCCCATTCAGGTGCAAATAAAACCCTGCTGAGTAAATTAATTCCAGAGGTAATGAGGCGTTTGGTCGATGCAGGTCTAAATCCGACAATTTGTGTGTGCGACCAAGGCACAAGTAATCAAGGCGCATACAAAATTTTGAATGCTACTGCAAGCACACCTTATTACATAGAGAAGGAAGGGCCTGAAATTGCAAGTGGGAAGGTATTTGCCATATATGATTTTATGCATATAGCCAGTGGCGTAACTTCAAATTTTGGGCCCGGGGGCCGTGATCTTCACCAGGTCCCTTAACTGCCAAGTGTAAGTCCTACTTTTGCCAAAGCATTTTTGGTTATCATTTTTTAATTATTTTTTTAAAATTTATAAACAGAAACATCAAAGCAAAATGAACAATAGCGAGTGTTTTTCTTGAACTCATTGAAACTTTATACGGGACCGAGTTTGGACCTGCAGGGCTTTAAACTTCAGGAGGCCCGTTGGGCCCCTGATGTTCAGGGCCCGGGGGCCGCTGCCCCCCGTGCCCCCTCGGTAGTTACGCCACTGCATATAGCGAAAAGCATAAGGAATAACATGCTGAACGGAGATTTTGAGCTGAAAGGTGAAAATGGGGCAGCAGACAAAAAAATTTCGTTTAACGACATTCGACACGTGTACGACATAGATAAAAAAAAAGGTAAATGTAAAGCATTGCCAAAATTGACAGAAGCACATGTAAATCCAAACGCTTTCCAGAAGATGAATGTGAAACTGGCCATGCAAATATTAAGCCACTCTGTAGCCGCAACAATTAGAAGTTGTGTAGATACTAGGAAAATTGCCAGCTCTACAGCTACAAATACAGCCGATTTTATTGATTTAATGGAAAAAGTATTTGATTCATGATTGTCTCAATAGTTGGCGCCTATATGATAAAAATCCTACAGTCGCTTTATATGTAACAGTCTGGCCATATATGGTCACGATTCCTATTGGTGCCGCCATTTTATGTCTTGCGTCATTTTGACAATAACATTTAAATTTCAAAAATGTCAAAGTCACATTTATTCAAATAAAATAAGTTGACATTCAATCAACAAAAATCGTTTAAAATGCGAGTACATAGTTAAAAACTGATCATAATTTTTAGAAACAACTAGAACTATAATTTATTAACGGTAAGCTGACAAGGTTTAAAGAAATTTATCAATTTCAAAAATTTTCTTCAGATGTGAGGTATTGCTGTGCAGTCGGATGCAAAAACAAATCTGAAAAATGTGTGCTAACGGAAACTTTCCTTAGGAATAGGAACAGACAGAACTTATGGACAAAAAATTAATAGAGGAAATTGGTACCCGAATGGAAATTCAAGAATTTGTAAAAAGCATTTTGCAGATTGTATCTGTGAAAAAGCATGAGTTGGTGGCAAAAAAGACTTAAGGATAGGATGATGTTCTAACATTATTTACTTTCTCATTGTCTGCTTCGGAGCCTACAGCTATTGAAAATACCAACGTCTTTATAAACAACTGGTCAAATTTTAAAATTACATTAGCCGTCAAAAAAACTGTGTTTATCGACGTTTAAATTTTAGGTATGGAGTTTTGTGCATTTGACTGCAAAAATAGGTCTGAACATAATATTAAGGTGAAAAGCTTCCCTAGAAATAAAAAAGCGGGACTTGTGGTCAAACAGGTTAACCGAGCATATTAGAATAACATAAAAGATCAGAATAGAATTTAAATGTAAAAGCATTTTATATAAATTTAATAAAACGCATATTGTTGATGTAAAACATATTGCAACTTTTAATCAATTAGAAAAGTTTATAATATCCAACGTCATCGGTGTTCGTTTAAGAATAGCTGAAACGAAAACGAAAAAGCAAAATACACAACGAAGCAAATACTGCTGTACTTCTGTGGCAATGCACAATGTAGGCTATATAAATTAAGTGGAAAGTTATGAAAAATATTTTTTTGCGTATTAGACTGTATACTGTATAGTTTTGGGATCACTTTAAGTTCTGTAGATTTATTATTATTTATGTGAGCACTAACTGTAAATAAGATTTATAATATCTCATTGATACGACATTGTATTACTATTTAGTCATATATTTACTTATACTAAGCATTTATTTAATTAAACTATTTTCCAACACCAAAACCGCCACTGCTTTTGACCCGCCACTGGAGGCGGCCATATTATGTCTTATGTCATAAGTGACATTTCATATGGCCAGACTGTTGTATATAAAGGGACTGTAAAAAATCCTAGAGATCCTGTATATAGTTTACTAAGAGTTGGGCAAACAGCCTGTTTTGACATACATTTTTGATCCAAATTAGATATTTGACATATGTCAAACAAAGAGGTTATGTGAACCAACCTTGCTAACTTGCCTTTGATGGAAGAGCTTTCAGAGTATTGATCATTCTTAGGATCTCTAGAACTGACTATTAGGTATATACGGCCAATTTAGTTAAGATTTAGATTTGCATGTGTGAAACTATCGGTCATAACCTGTTACAAAATATGCAAAAACGGTACTTTTATCACACATGCTTTGCAAAAAGTGATCCAAACCAATCAAAATATATCCCGTTGTTTGCCCAACTCTTAGTAACCTATATACAGGGACTCTAAAAAATCCTACAGTCGCTTTATATACACTAACTTTAACAGTCTGGCCATATATGGCCACAATTCCCATTGGTGCCGCCATTTTATGTCTTGCGTCATTTTGACAATAAGATTTAAATTTCAAAAATGTCAAAGTCACATTTACTCAAATAAAATAAGTTAACATTCAATCAACAAAAATCGTTTAAAATGCGAGTACATAGTTAAAAACTGATCATAATGTTTAGAACTAACTAGAACTATAATTTATTAACGCCGGTAAGCTGACAAGGTTTAAAGAAATTTATCAATTTCAAAAATTTTCTTCAGATATGAGGTATTGTTGTGCAGTGTGCAGTCGGATGCAAAAGCAAATCTGAAAAATGTGTGCTAACTGAAACTTTCCTTAGGAATAGGGACAGACGGAACTTATGGACAAAAAAATTAATGGAGAAAATTGGCACCCGAATGGAAATTCAAGGATTTGTAAAAAGCATTTTGCAGATTGCATGTGTGAAAAAGCACGAGTTGGTGGCAAAAAAGACTTAAGGATAATGGTGTTCTAACATTATTTACTTTCTTATCGTCTGCTTCGGAACCTACAGCCATTGAAAATACCAATGTTTTTATAAACAACTGGTAAAATTTTAAAATTACATTAGCCGTCCAACAAACTGATTTTATCGACGTTTAAATTTTAGGTATGGAGTCTTGTGCATTTGAATGCAAAAATTGGTCTGAACATGGTATTAAGGTGAAAAGCTTCCCTAGAAATAAAAAAGCGGGGCTTGTGGTCAAACAGGTTAATCAAGCATATTAGAATAACATAAAAGGTAAGAATAGAATCTAAATGTAAAAGCATTTTATATAAATAAAATGCATATTGTTGATGTAACACATATTGCAACTTTTAATCCATTAGAAAAGTTTATTATATCCAAAGTTATCGGTGTGCTTTTAAGAATAGGTGAAACGAAAACGAAAAAGCAAAATACACAACGAAGCAAATACAGTTGTACTTCTGTGGCACTGCACAATGTAGGCTATATAAATTAAGTGGGAAGTTATGAAAAGTAATTTTAAGCGTATTAGACTGTATACTCACTGTTTTAGTAGTTTTGGGATCACTTTAAGCTCTGTAGATTTATTATTATTTATGTGAGCACTAACTGTAATAGCTATTAACATATCTAGGAATGTTATGAGTATCATAACTGCCGCAGATGTTGTATTGAAATCCGAGCTCGCAGAGCGAGGATTTTAAAACATCTGAGGCTGTTATGATTCATAACATCCGTGATTTGTTCAATAGTTTATCGGTTGCTATATGGTTATGGTTGCCATGTACGGTAATGGACTATTACCGTACAGATCAGTTATGATTTAGTTACCAGCCTACTTTTGTATATGTAAACAAGGCATTAATATCCTGCAACCGATAAATAAAATTTATAATATCTCATTGATACGACATTGTTTGTTTTACTATTTAGTCATATATTTACTTATACTAAGCATTTATTTAATTAAACTATTTTCCAACCCCAACCCCGCCACTGCTTTTGACCCGCCACTGGAGGCGGCCATATTCTGTCTTATGTCATAAGTGACATTTCATATGGCCAGACTGTTGTATATAAAGGGACTGTAAAAAATCCTAGAGATCCTGTATATAGTTTACTAAGAGTTAGGCAAACAGCCTGATTTGACATATATTTTTGATCCAAATTAGATATTTGATATATGTCGAACAAAGAGGTTATGGGAACCAACCTTGCTAACTTGCCTTTGATGGGAGAGTTTTCAGAGTATTGATCATTCTTAGGATCTCTAGAACCGACTATTAGGAATATACGGCCAATTGAATTAAGATTTAGATTTGCATGTCTGAAACTATCGGTCGTAACATGTTATAAAGTATGTAAAAACGGCACTTTTATCACACATGCCTTGTAAAAAATGATCCAAACCAATCAAAATGTATCCCGTTGTTTGCCCAACTCTTAGTACCTATATACAGGGACTCTAAAAAATCCTTACAAGGCTTTGTCAGACGAAAACAGCTTGGGAATGGCAACTTTAGAAGAAGGAAAACAATATCTCTCTAGATTATATAAAATAGATCACAACAGTAAAAAAGTAAGCCGACCGCCTTGCTTTGATGGACTAATTCAGTCTATTGAGGGAACACTACCTTTTTACAGAGAAGAAAAGTTGAAAGGCATGAGATTTGTATTGACAAATCGACTGAATCAAGATGCCCTTGAAAATCTATTTTCAATATATAGACAGAAGGGAGGTTATAATCGGAATCCCACTGCAAGAATTTTCAGGACTCTTTTTCGCAATAACGACATTAACTCGCTTATGAAACCGTCCACCTCGTCAAATTGTGAAGCCGATCAAGACGTCGTATTAGATTTCGATCGCGACACTTGCCTTGCAGGCGAAGACAATTTTGAAAATGGTGATGATATTTCTAGTGCACTAAACGATTTTGAATACAGTGTGGATGTGATTGAGGCTTCAAATCAGTCTGGGCAATTCACGGCACAAACATTAGAAAATTGCGCTATAACGTATTTTGCGGGATACTTAGCGAAAAAGTGCGTAGAAAAATTGTATTGTGATGTATGTTCATTATTTATGATACAAAGTTCCATTCTAGACGACAAACATGAAATGCTTTTGTTGCATCGCACATATAGTAATATTTTAGAAATAGATAGCACACGAGGGCTAAAGGCGCCAACTACGAACATTGCCGGTTTAAGGTACTTTAGCGCCCGGCGCTAATCGTAAGCGCCGCCCCTACCTATATTTTTATAAATTAGTAATTTAAACTATCTCAAATTATATTTTTATATTATGTTTAAAAAGAAGGGTTCCAAAATCCGAAATTATTTATTATAAATATCTTTACAGTATACATCAGTGAAAAATAAAATAATCAAAAACAACAAAAACTAGAATAAATAAGAAAATACACACAACCAATAAAAACCTAATATTTGGGTTTTACTTACAAGAATAAGGTAAGAAAAAAGAAATAAAAGCAAAATAACATTCTTAAACATTGGCTTTCTATTTGTTTTCTACAATATCTTAATATTACTAATATACTAGGAACTGAGTAAAAATAAAATATAAGTAAAACATAATAGTTATTTATGTACCAAGTCAGTAAAGTGATTCTTTATTGAATGAGTCTGAGATTATAAGTCGACCGAGCGAAGCGAGCGAGACGAGTAACAGACGAGTTCGATAAAGACACTTTACTGACGTGGTGCATACAAAATTTTATCGCCAACCGTAAAAATGTATAATTTAAAAAAATGGAGATATAACATCACATTTTATTATGACAAAGTAAACAGATAGAAAAATAACAGCGAATACAAAACAAACTACTTATTATTTGTTATATTAAAAGTGAACGTACACCCTGACGCATTATAAAAATTAATTCCTGAAGTCGAAGGTGTTTGAATTGAAAATGTTTGAGGATTATTATCTATGTTAATAAATTGTAAATCTTGTGTAGAATTATCGTTAGTAACAACTATGTTGTCAGTTTGATCTTCACCTAAAATCGTCTTTGCGATTTTCGTTTTATTGAGCACAGATTCCTCCACATAGGACTCTGCAATCGTGTCGCTTTTCCACCCTCCGTGGCGCTTTAAATTTTCCTTACTGCCGCCTGCGTTGGCAGAGAGTGGCGGACGTTCGACGAAAACAATGTCCCGTATAAAGTGATGGTTCTGGCAAATGCAGATAGTTCGCAATTTTGCTTGGTACACTACCAAAAGTATGGATTCCAACTGGCTGGACTGTGCATTTGCCATTTCTATAAGTTAGGAAAAATCGGTCGTGGGGCGTCTGTTTAGGACGCAGAGCTAAATACTTGTTAAATAATTCTATGGATTTTACTTTTCCTTCAAACTCTGAAGTGATCACAAACAATCGAGGCCTGTTGGTCTTCGTTTTAGTTATACGAACAACCAGAATTGTTTCTTTGTGCTCTATGTCACTTACTTTTAAATTCAAAAGTTCTTCATTACGTAAAGCCCCAGCAATGCCAAACACAACACAAATCTAAAATAATTACTACATTCATATCAAATTGGTTTTGAAAAGTTTGCATATATTACCTTCATCATCAAGTAGATTTCATTCGGCGCATTTAGTAAAAATTTAAGTATTTCTTCTTGTGAAAGAGTTTTGGACTTTTTTGGAATATGATTTCTTCCTTTCTGTTTTAAAAAAGCCGTAAGTTTTTTATATTTACTAATGTCAAGGTCATTTTTTGCTGAAAAGGTTGCTTTCATCATGGAATAATACGACCACATCGAAGAAGGAGAATACTCTTTCGATAAATCGGAAAAATACGCCAGTAAAACGTTTTCACTATATTTTTTAATTCCGTGTTTTTTGCACCACTCCATGAATATGTCACACTGGCGATAGTATTTTTCGACTGATTTTTGTGGTAGAATTTCGAAAGTCGTCTCTAACGACTTCTTCTGAATTTCAGGCGGCGTGCACTGAATGTCTTCTTCCATTACTTTTTATAAATAATTCGCGACAACACTTTTTCTGTTGGAGCCGTGACCTCGTGACAGCGACAAACGATTTTTGTTTAATGACATGAAGTCATGGCTATCTTGATAAATATTAGCGGCAGGTAAAGTGTTTGATTTGTACAGTAAGATAAAGTGTTTGTTTACTTCCGAAAATCTCGCTATGGTAATGCATGGCTCTATTGACGCTTGGCGATAAAAATAAATGTTTTACGTTTAAAACTAATAAAAAACACAAACTAACTTTAGTTTTTAAAATCAACTAAAAAGTCAAAATTAATAAATAGGCAACACAAAAAAACAACAAACCAATGCTTAATATTGCAATATATTGATATATCTGATTACTAATACATTAGGAACTATATTAGGAAGGAGTTTTGGAAATTAAGATAATCACATGTAAGTACAATCACATTCGTAATAAAATACAGAAGAGGAGTTTTACTCAGTTTTACAAGAGTCGCATTCTTGTTTTTAAATTTGAAAAGGTTTGTATTAGCTGGTTAGTGACTGCGGTTTTTAAAATGTCTAAATTTACTGATAATATGGCTAAAGAATTTAATTTTTCTTGCGCAATTGAATTTCGAAGATAGGTTTTAACCCGTTTCAGCGTGGAAAATGAACGCTCCCCACTAGCATTCCTAACCATTATAAAAAAAATACGAAGGCACATTTGGAAATGAATATGTTAATTTATTTTTATGTAACAATTTCACTAAATCTTTAGGAGATTGAACATTAGCTTCATCACTTAGTTCGTTTAAGAGCTTTTTAAGTGAATACATTCTTCCGGAAGATATTCGTCTAAGTCGTCTATATTTGAATTTTTGTGCAATTTTTTCATGATTTACTTTTTTAGTTACACAAAAGTTCCAATAAATCTAAACATCTATAGTAGACTTCGGATCTACGATTAATTTCAAACTGAAGATTATCAAGAATTGGAAGGTGTTCTCAATTTCTCTCTAGGTCTTACTCTTAAAATAACTTCTGTATTTGGTTGCCTATTTCTTTTAGTGCTCCGTCGTTCCACGCAGTTTTCGTTGCTTGTTAAAGCTATTTCTTAGGCTTCATATTGACCAAACTCGTTTCGTCGATATTGAAAGTACTGGGCCAATTTATAACGTTAACAATCGGTTTTAATACGTTAACCCAATATTCCTTTACAGAGCTAATTCCTTTTTCAAGTTTCTTATAAATTCATTCAGTAGTTAGTTAAACCGGCAAAAGTACAAGGCTTAATTCAACTGTTTACTATTTTCGCGTTTTTGTAAACAAACTTCCCATTGCTTTTAATAGGAACATTATCTAACAACACAATTACTTATTATGCCTATTGACTGTGTTTTTTAAAACTACGAATACAAGTACATTTCATTTAATAATGAGGGTTTATTACTGCCTTGCTGAATGGGACCCACAGTTGCCCACACACTCCGTTTAAACACACCCTTACAAATCGAGGCTTTGATGCTTCGGTTGACATGACACTCGTGTTTGACAACTGTGAACTTTTAGTGTGTGACCTGTCTCACGTTTGGTTTTGTGGTGCTTCGTCTTCTAGCAGTTATTAAATTCACCCTAAATTTTAAATGCGGCAGACGCCGTGGGCTACAGCTAGTAATATAACAACCTTCGGGCCGGATCGCGTCAGAACATTCCAGATCATTCCAGAAAGTGTAACGACCTTCAGGCCGGATCACATCAGAACATTCCGGAACATTCCAGAACATTCCAGAACGACCTTGCGCGCGAATACGTCAGCGTCGCGGGATTAATCGAGCAAGGTCTGGACGTTTCTAGGAATGACTCATTCGTAATATATAAATACGCGCTGCAGGAATAACAAATCAGTTCTCATCAGTTCGAATTCAGCAGCGAAGCGCATAGAGCTCCCATTTAAATAAACTTTGTGTATATAACCCTAGTGAAATAAATAACAGATAAATAACCATATAAATCGTTAGTGTTTAAGTCGTAAATAGCCAAATAAATAATTGATGTTTAATCCAGCGCATATAAATAAATAAATATATCGTTGTTAGAAATAGTGCCTGTAGTTCTTTAGTTTAAGTAATTTGTGTTCTGCCTGGTTAATTCGTGTGTTTGTAAATAATAATAATTAATAGTTGTCAATAAATGTTTAATACAAGAAGCGTCGTATAATTTTTAAATAGCCCGAAACGTAAAAACGTAACAATACTATTATGCGGCCTGCTTAGGTCTACCAGACGTCGGGAGATGAGCCGGACATGATAATATGCTTAATTCGTCGTCGTGCCAACTTTATTAAGTGCCAGTCGGAATATGTAATAAAACTATCGTGTGTGACCGCTAATATTGTATGTGACCGCTAGAGTTATTACACTAGCGCGCTCTGCGTGCCGCTCAAGAAAATTACCGCCCAGTTCTACAGCACACAATAGCACCCATGTAAAACTGGCACTGACTACGAAATTTACTCAACTTGTAAGCTACAGTTTGGAAATATTCGAAAAAGTTTCCGAAACTTTATATTTTGATGAACATGTTAAATCCAAAATAATAAATATTATAGACACTTCAACAAAAGAACTGTGTAAATCCATTAATGTAAATTGCTGTGATCATAAATTATTTATTTTTAACTTATTGGTTACTTACAAACTTTAAAAAAATTTAAGTCCTTAGTACAACATCAGAAACAAACACCGTCAAAACCAAAAATGAACCAAAAATTAAGAATTTTAGTGCACAAATAGTGATGGCACAGTCACTGCTTAAATATTCAATATTATGGAAACTACTTTAAGATTAAAAAGGATTACCTGCCTGGCGGCGTTATTTTTCTACCTGCTGCCATTGAATCCTGCTGCATATCCTACCTGCTTTCTCTAAGCATTGCACTCTGTTGGTAGGTAGTAATAGCTTTTACTTTGTTGGAAAATTCCACAACTTAAACCCACTGTGTATTTTTGTTTCACCCCAAGCTATGCTTATGATAATTTTGTATTACTATGCCATCTACCGGTTCTTTAACTCATTAAAAAATAATTTCTATATACTACTATTGCAATAAGCATTCTGAGTCTGGATATTCAATGCCTAAACTTTGTGTGTGCAAGTTAAGCAATCAGCTTCGCCAATCTGCGAGCCGGTGTCCTCTCGACATATAGCCCAGATGATTTAATCGATCGTCTTCGACAGTTATATCTTTGTTTTTTTTTGTATAGGTATTTGGAGTTTCCAGTGATATTTAGTTAAAATCGGGTAATCGGAAGTAGTATGTTACTCTTACGTTTTTTGGGAGATTTTTCTAATTGTTTGGTAACAATTAAATTTCATAGATTGAAATCATATGTCGTGCAATTATCTACAACTTTTGTGTCAGAAGTTTTTTTGTAAGGCGTACAGTTTTTGGAAAAATCTCTAAATTAAAGTTTTAGAAAAAAAACCCCGAAGTTCAAAAATTAGTGATATGAATATGTTTTCCAAACCTGATTATGTGTTATGCAATTGTCTATAATTTTTGTAAAAAAAAGCTTTTCTTGTAAGAGGTATAGTTTTTGAAAAAGTGTGTAATATGATTTTGTTAGAATTTAGGAAATTTGCGAAACTACTAACGACGTTTCTTCCATTACCCCAAGTGCATCCTTATCTAAAGGTTTTGGGCTGACACCGGCCCTGTACGATTTCAAATCAATTCGAGCAGGCGGTTTTCGCTACGGTTACAAAAAGCTAAATTTAGCTTAGGCCATTGTTCAACAAATTGCCGGCGTATTGAGCCATGCTTTGCTTTAGTTTCATTTCAGAACACATGCAACGCAGGTGGCGTTCAGCCGCGTAAAAAAAGAAGTAGCGAGACGGAAGTTAAAATATTCCATTGCCGTACGTATGATATGTTTGGGACCATGATTAATGTGGGTAAGCTAGAGAAGCTGTCGGTTGTACCCTGGCTGAGAAGGGAAAACCCTGGGAGCAACTTCGTACTGATAGCATCTATTTGTTACGAAATGGTGTGCAACGTTTTTCAACGGTCGAAAGGCACATGTGTAAAAGAGAGATGGCTAGAGACGCCGCTGTCTGCCGATTTAAGGCAAATTTGTGCTGACTCGAACACGGAACCTGGAAATTGTGGGTGTGGCGCATTGCGAGTAATTATCCTGTTTAATTTCGTAGTTTTGGGGGTGTGTTTAACCCAAATTACACGGCGTGGTCGGATATTAAGGCTAATTCCACTAATTTAATTGAAAGTTTACGTTACAACGTGTAGTTCTTCGCAATTTGTAGACTTCAGCAGGGCGCTAGAATTAGTTGTGAGCCAGCCCAAAGGCGGTGCACGGAATGGAAAGGAGATAACTTGGGGGCTATTACCGTACCAAATTCCAAGAGAAAACTTGCTACGCGTTGGGGATGCCACCCTTACCATAAAGGCCTACTACCAAGCGTCACTCAATCGCTGAATCAAAGTTCCGACAAGGTATTTGTACAAGTAGTTTGTGATTAGACCTTGGTGCCGCTAGATACGAGTGGCGCGATTCCCACTGTGTACTGTAATTCCAGCGATTAAAGTAAATCGTAGTGCTAGTTTTTAATGTCGGCATTGCGCCTTTTATTTTGTTTTGACGGTGTTAGTTTTAGCCAAATGTATTGTGTGGGCACTGGCGAAAGGGGGCTCGGCTCATAGCTGCAATTTAAAATCATTGTAGCGCGGTATAATTGAGGCTGACGGCTGACCCCATCACACTAAGCCCAACCTTTTTTGCTTGTAAACTATTTGTTCTAACGCTACCGGCGGCCCTCATATATTTTAGGTGCATGTTGAATGTATGCCACTGTTCTTTGATTGTCTTATGCGATTATTTTTGTGTATATCCTAACTCGACAAGTTTATTTGTGTGTTCATCTTGAAACAGGACCGGACTTTACGAGTTCCGCAAACCACGTCTTCTCATTGGCTAGCCTGTTACGGTATTAAATTGTCTTTACGACACCCGCTGATAGGCGAGTATCGAATGCTAAACAAATCCGGGAAATGGGGCACGCTCACCTTGGGAGATCGATAAATCAGGCTAAAGGCCTCCGCTCAGATGCGCTCAGGGAGATGGGCGTGGTTTTTCACCGGTACGCCACAAGGCAAGCGTTACGTGATATGTGTAGGTTGCTGTTAAATCGAGGGCTCCACCAGATCCAATATCAAAGTTCCCACGTTCAACCGGACCTGGAAAGTAAAACGGGGCGAGAAGTACAGGAACATACTCAAATAACTATTTCGGGAGCCACGGTGCAGTACCAGACGCGACCACCTACCTGGAATGCCTTTCCTCCGCGTCCGGGCCTCACCTCACAGTTGTTGTAGCACAGTGACACATTCACCCTGTAACAGACATGTACAGGAAGCAACGGATACAAGAAAAAGACGATAAGGTTAATACATCTATTGGATCACAGTTAGTGACCTATCGAACACATTACAACTCACAGGTTTAGCAACTCGACAAGGTATCTTACGCAGTACTCCCAGCTGGGAAAAGCGCTTACTGTTAATGGGGGCGGCACACAGTCGAGCCGGACGCCAGATCCAGGCCGAAAGTGAAGGGTAAACGTAGGCTTGAGCCCAACGGCGGTACGCCGGGACGCGTGAAAGCAAAGCCCGAATTTGAGCCCGAGTCATCCGAGCGCCCTGTATTACGGCACACAAAGCCACACAAATTGGCAGTACGCAATGATCGATTTAGGCAATAAATGCGCTACAATTAAAACGGGCTGATGGGCCAAAGGTTGCCGCACCACAGTGAATTTTAGCCGCAATGTACGTTGCACTGAACTATCTCACAAGCGATTTTACGTAAGGCATGCGATATTAGTAAAGTTGGCGTTAACATGCCACAGCGAATTTTAGGCGGAGTGTACGCCACACTATTATTGTCTTTACAGCAAATTTGAATGCAGGAAGCGGCGTAATTAAGGCTAGCTAACAGAGCAAGCGTTAGTTCGCAACGGTGAATTTTAGACAGAGTATACTGTTTGATTCACACAGATGCGTGCATCAAAACCTTTTTGATTATAATTAATCACGTAATTCAAGTCATAACTGTTTTATCTCAATCAAAGGTCGTGGTAAAGCCAAATTTGCATCTTGCCGTATTTGTTTGCCTCTGTTAATGTTGGAAAGGAATTTGTAAGCTTCCCTTAATGGCTTTAAAGCGGATGGATACATTTTCTACTAGAACTTAAGCCGACTTAGCATATTTGGGAATCATGGGTTTATGGATTTCGTTCAATTGCCTCATTGAGAGAGCTTAGCATTAAGGTTTCTTAGAATAAGCATTTTTCCTAAATAACGTGCGATGCTCCGATTGGCTACGCAGGATCGCCTCAGCCAATAGTGTTTGAGCTTGCCCCTCCTTGAATTGGCGAGTTCGTCTCGCTGTAAATTCAGAGTGAGTTAGATTCAGAGCCTCGAGGAAGCAAGTTCAGCTATGCTTTGTGCTAGTTTGCGTTTCGGTCTAACTCCCTGGTAAAGTCGTTTCCAGGTTGTTTTGTGTTACGGTTACGCGCAATTCGCTATTTTCGCGTGGCCAATCCAAGCGTGTCACAACAGTTGAAGCTTTTGTAAAAAACCATCGGTCCATCAGTGACGTTTGTAATCGTTGTTACTCAATATACTCGTGTTTGTTAAGTCTTGTTTCACTCCAACAACTAACTGAACCCAAGTTAGGGTTATTAAGTGGCAGTTCCCGGCAATCCCATTGAACCGGAACTCGCAGTGGATTAATTGGGGGCCCCATTCGTGGAAGCCTCTTATCAAGTTAATCGTACAAAAAACATTGGTCCTTCGAGCCGGATTTGGAAGAAGCTAAAAAACGCGAGTGTACAAGTTTCCAGTAGCTGGTGGATGCAATTGCTCCAACATCGTTTCGTCGGAGAGCGTCAAGAAGCTTCGCCAACACCAGGAAATTCAACCATCGAGAGCTTACACCGAGTCCAGGTCCCACGTCAAGCGGCAGCGATCGGCAGCGGGTTGGTTTTCTGTTCGTCAAGAAGTTACTACGTTCTCAAATCAAAAGTAAGTCCTTTTCCATTACACCTTCGTTTAGTGCTGTTTTTTGCTTGTGTCAGTCATGGTGGAAACTCGTTCGACATCAGCGGTCATGTCGGAAACTCGCACTTTAACCACTCGTTGCAAATTCATAAAAGCCCAAGTAGATCGTTTCAAAACTCTATTTCATAGAATTTCTTCGTCCAGCCCCGTGAAGGCTCACGAGGTCTGCAACTTGTCAGAAGAGTTTAGTTGTTTCCAAAATTTGTTGGATGAGTATAAGAAGTCAATGGAGGGCCTAATGGAGGCCGACGCTGAAAACTTTGATGAACTTTTCAATGAATTTGACTCTTTTATGACTCATTTTAGCGAGATTAGTAGCGCAGTAAAGGAATTCTTATCAAAAAATAAGATCAGTTCGGGTATAAAACCGAATGTAGGTCAAAATTCTTCGCAAAGTGGCCCTTCAGGAGAGCTCGCTGGATTAAGATTACCACCCTTAGATTTGCCTTCCTTTTCGGGGAAATTCGAGAATTGGGTTCAATTTCATGACTCCTTTACGTCGCTTATTCATAACAACGTTAATTTGACCAACGTTCAGAAATTTTACTATTTGATTTCTTTCCTTAAGGCAGAAGCTGCTAGTTCAATCTCGTCGTTAAAAGTTACCAACGATAACTATACCATTGCTTGGGACATTCTAGCCAAGCGATTTGAAAATAAGAAACTGATCGTAAAATCAAACATAAATGCGTTATTCAGTTTAGAGAACGTAAAAAAGGATTCACATTCGTCTGTTCAAAGGCTGCTCGATAGTGTAGTTAGAATTTTGGAAATTTTAAAGGCGTACGGGGAACCCACAGTCGACACCATACTAATACATATCATAGTTTCGAAGCTCAGCTCAGCAATGCAGACTGACTGGGAATTATGCAAACATGCCGGACAATTTCCTACTTTGCGAGAGTTGTTAGATTTTTTAGAGAGCAAAAGTCACTTATTAGGTTCGCTGGAAGCTGCGAAAATAGGTTCGAGTTTGGGAAATCAGGGATCCGAGCAAAAAAGTCATGCACGCGCTCATGTAGCCAGAGAGCAAGGTAATCACTCTTGTGATTTTTGCAAAAATAGTAATCATTCGATTAGCGCTTGCGAATCATTCTCAAAATTGTCGGTAAACGCTCGTATCGAAGAGGCGCGTCGTTTGAAATTATGCAACAATTGTCTCAAGCCCGGACATTTCGTGGTAAAATGCACATCGTCGAGATGCCGCGTATGCAGAAAAAAGCACCATACTTTACTGTGTTTGCGTCCAAAGCGCGACGCGCACGAAAATACTTCGTCGCCGCGTCCTGGGCCGCCAGAATCCAGCAGTGATGCACGGGAGGTCGGGGCCGTCTCCCCGAGCGAGGCACCCGTCGCATCCGTTTCAGCAGCTTGTAGCCGTCCTGCAATCGCGGCGCCAGCGCAAGTTTTATTGTCCACGGTTAGCGTATTCGTAGAATGATCCTCCGGGTCATTTTCCCGGGCAAAAGCTCTTTTGGACCCCGGATCCCAACTTAACTTAGTTAGCGCCGACTTGTGTCAAAATTTGAAAATTGAGAAACGAGGTAATATCACCTCACTGTCGGGTGTTGGTGCCAGGGCTCTGAACGCTGAATTCAGAGCAAACGTTCGAATCCGCTCCCGTAACGGGAAATACGAGGACATTTTGAGCTGTATTGTGTTAGACAAAATTACGGACCCTCTGCCGGCCCTTTCTTTCTCGTTGAGGGATTTGAAGATCCCACCAAACATTGTGCTAGCCGATTCAGATTGTAATACACCGGGAAAGATTGATCTTTTATTAGGCGCGAATGTCTTTTGGCAAGTGCTCTGTCAGGGACAGGTGAAATTGGGCCCAGAGAAGCCATTCTTAACAAAAACTCTTTTTGGTTGGGTTTTAGGCGGAAACATGAACATCGAAAATCGAGCGCTCATGCTTTCAAATAGAGTTCATTTAAGTGTAGCCGGCATCGAGCACGGCATTCAGAGATTTTGGGAAATCGAGGGGGCTTACGGTTCATCAGGCCGACTCTCTGCTGATGACAAATTTTGCGAAGACCATTTTCAATCGACTACGAAACGGGCGTCGTCGGAGCCGCGTAGGTTCATCGTGAGCATACCTTTCAGGAAAGATGCTCCATCGCTGGGAGACTCGCGCGGTATAGCGTTAAAGCGTTTCTATTCATTAGAAAACAAATTGTCAAAAAATCCCGAGTTGAAAACCGCGTATTCCGCATTTCTCAAAGAATACGAGTCGCTTGGTCACTTGCGCAAGGTGGACGACGAAGCGAGCCTTCCTCATCCTAGGTTTTATTTACCACATTTGCCAGTCATAAAGGAGGACAGTTCAACGACCAAACATCGCGTTGTTTTTGACGGCAGTTGTGCGTCCTCCTCCGGAGTATCGCTTAACGACCTTCAACATAAGGGCCCAGTGGTCCAGCAGTCGTTGTTTGCAATTCTTTGTCGCTTTAGGCAATTCAAGTACGTGCTGAAAGCAGATTGCGCCAAAATGTATAGGCAAATTCTCGTGGACTCCTCGCAGACGCAATACCAATTAATTTTATGGCGTGACGACAAAACCTCAGCGGTAAAATGCTTCAAATTATTAACGGTCACCTACGGTACTAAATCAGCCTCGTACCTAGCAACTAGGTGCTTGATACAAATCGCCCAGGAAATCGAAGCATCGCTTCCAGAGGCCTCATTAAGAATTAGCCGGGATTTTTATGTAGATGACCTACTGACTGGTTTTGAAAATAGGGCGGAAGCCATAAAAACGCAATTCGAAATTAGTAGCGCTTTGTCGGGGTACGGGTTTGAATTGCGAAAGTGGGCATCCAACGACAGTGAAGTAGCTAGCGCCATTGGTGTAGATCGCGGCAGCATGGAGCCCATTTCTTTGACGGAAGACGCCACGGAGAAAACTCTCGGCATTTTTTGGGATACTCGGCGGGACGTGCTAAGTTACAGAGTAAACCCTAGCTGTTGCAAATCAGTTACCAAGCGGGCTATACTCTCTAGTATGGCTCAAATATTCGATCCCTTGGGACTACTTGGTCCAAGCGTTCTAACTTTGAAACTTCTCGTGCAATGGCTTTGGCAGTTGAAGTTGTCATGGGACGAAACGGTGCCCATGGAGATGCGCTCCAGATACGACGAACTCCATTCTTCATTACGCTCTTTGGGCTCGTTGGCAATTCCGAAACGGGTAATTTGCGATGACATAAATTCGATAGATCTCCACGGATTTGCGGACGCGAGTTCTGTAGCCTACGGGTGCGCCGTGTATATACGTTGCGTTGACGCGCGCGGTAATGTCACCACCAATTTGCTTTGTGCTAAGTCAAGGGTCGCTCCATTAAAAACAATATCCTTGCCTCGTTTGGAGCTTTGCGCAGCCTTACTGTTGGCTCGTTTGATTAAAACTATACTCGATTCCTCCGCATTTAAATTTGACCGCGTGTACTATTGGTCGGACTCCACCATAACTCTGCACTGGATAAATAAGGATGCGAGTAATTGGAAGACGTTCGTCGTGAACCGGGTGTCCGAGATTCACGAACTAAGCAATAGGGAAGAATGGTTTCACGTGCGTACAAATTGCAACCCGTCCGATATAATTAGCAGGGGAATGTTACCCCAGGAGTTACTCAACTCACGCTTGTGGTGGCACGGGCCAGAATTTTTGTCACAGGCGGACTTAAAACCCCAGCCCGTTAAAATTGATTCGGGTGAGCTAGCAGCCCAAGAGTCGCGTCCAGTAGTGGCCACTCTTCACCATCGCGTCCCAGAATTTGAACTTTTCAGGCGCTATTCCAGTTTTACAAAATTACAGCGCGTAGTCGCGTACTGCCTGCGTCTCGCGAGAAACAGAAACACCGAAACGCGCTGGTCGGGACCTCCAGCCATTGACGAATTGGAGGACGCGACTCGCCGCCTGATCAAAATTGCCCAGGCGGAAGTCTTTTCCGGAGAAATAGCAGTTTTGTCTAAAAAAGCGCCATTGCCGAAAAATAGTGCGCTGCTTTCTCTAAACCCATTTCTGGACGATCAGGGCCTACTGCGCGTGGGCGGCCGTCTAGAAAACTCCAATCTAAGCTTTGATCAGAAACATCCCCTTTTGTTACCAGCTAGTCACCCTTTGTCGTTGCTAATCGTGAAGCAAGAGCATTTGCGGCTCTTGCATTGTGGACACTCGGTGTTACTGGCCTCATTGCGGGATAAGTTTTGGATCGTGAGAGCCAAAGACCTAATACGTAAAGTAATACACAATTGCGTGATATGCTTCCGGGCCAAGCCTAAGATGAATGAACACTTGATGGGATCACTACCCGAAGCTCGTGTCACACCCTCTCCCCCTTTCAGTAATTGCGGGATAGATTACGCGGGTCCCGTGTTTATAAAAAACAAATCCGGGCGAGGCGCGAAAGAAGTAAAGGCTTACGTAGCCCTATTTGTGTGTTTAGCCACGAAGGCTATTCATCTTGAACTCGTGGAAGACCTCACGACGGAGGCTTTCATCGCATCATTGAGGAGATTCATCTCCAGACGCGGTTTACCCTCCAACATATTTTCTGACAATGCTACCTGTTTCACCGGTGCCAGAAATCAGCTATCGGAATTAAAAAATATCCTGTCAGGCTCTAGTGAGCAATGCATAAGGGAAGAATTGTCGAAACATAACATTAAGTGGAATTTTATTCCGGCACGCTCTCCGCACTTTGGCGGCATTTGGGAAGCGGGGGTAAAGTCATTGAAATATTATTTAAGGCGAATATCTTGCAATGCAAAGTTAACTTTCGTTGAGTATTACACCATGCTGACTCAAGTGGAGGCGATACTAAATTCCCGTCCACTCTGTGTTCTCCCTACCGACGCCTCATTCCCCGAAGTCCTTACTCCTGCCCACTTCTTGATCGGTCGGAAGCTGACTTCGTTTCCGGAAGCCCAACTCCAGGGCATACCGGAAAATCGTCTCAGCCGCTATGGGCTGGTCCAGCGGCTGTCCCAGCAGTTTTGGGATCGCTGGTCCCGGGACTACCTCCACCTCCTGCAGCGCCGGCCTAAGTGGAAGTTCTCCAGCACGTCTCTAGCCCCCCAGGTGGGCGACGTGGTACTCGTCCACGACGAGGCATCTCCAAGCTACCGTTGGCCACTGGCAATCATTTCGGCCACATATCCAGGAGCGGATGGTGTTGTGCGTGTGGTGCAAGTGCGCGATTCCCGAGGGAATCTCCTGAAACGCTCGGTGCGTAAAGTGTACATCCTACCCAAAGACGATCATTGCGATCAAGGGCAATAAACATTGACTTTGCTCTTAGTTGGTAGTTTTCGCTAATTGAACATTTTGCTAGGTTTAGTTGTTTCTTTGCTTGTATTCATGCTAGTTGTAAGTTATCTGTAAGACTCTTGGATTATCATCTGTCCTTAGTTCTTGTTATGCATTTGATTATTTTGTAGTGTTAGATTTCAGTTTAATTTTGGGATTTAATCACGTCGTGCCATAGTCGGCACTTCGGGGGCGGCATGTTTGATTCACACAGATGCGTGCATCAAAACCTTTTTGATTATAATTAATCACGTAATTCAAGTCATAACTGTTTTATCTCAATCAAAGGTCGTGGTAAAGCCAAATTTGCATCTTGCCGTATTTGTTTGCCTCTGTTAATGTTGGAAAGGAATTTGTAAGCTTCCCTTAATGGCTTTAAAGCGGATGGATACATTTTCTACTAGAACTTAAGCCGACTTAGCATATTTGGGAATCATGGGTTTATGGATTTCGTTCAATTGCCTCATTGAGAGAGCTTAGCATTAAGGTTTCTTAGAATAAGCATTTTTCCTAAATAACGTGCGATGCTCCGATTGGCTACGCAGGATCGCCTCAGCCAATAGTGTTTGAGCTTGCCCCTCCTTGAATTGGCGAGTTCGTCTCGCTGTAAATTCAGAGTGAGTTAGATTCAGAGCCTCGAGGAAGCAAGTTCAGCTATGCTTTGTGCTAGTTTGCGTTTCGGTCTAACTCCCTGGTAAAGTCGTTTCCAGGTTGTTTTGTGTTACGGTTACGCGCAATTCGCTATTTTCGCGTGGCCAATCCAAGCGTGTCACAACAGTTGAAGCTTTTGTAAAAAACCATCGGTCCATCAGTGACGTTTGTAATCGTTGTTACTCAATATACTCGTGTTTGTTAAGTCTTGTTTCACTCCAACAACTAACTGAACCCAAGTTAGGGTTATTAAGTGGCAGTTCCCGGCAATCCCATTGAACCGGAACTCGCAGTGGATTAATTGGGGGCCCCATTCGTGGAAGCCTCTTATCAAGTTAATCGTACAAAAAACATATACGCTACACTATTATTGTGTTTACAGCAAATTTGAATGCAGGAATGCGATACAACTAAAGCGGCGGGCGATAGGAAAGTTATTACAATTTGTTACCTTGTTAGTTCAGCCGGTAGCGAACGAGAAAGCACTTAATATGGTAGTCGAGCAGGCATCTTGCACCTCACGTGGCTGAAGCGATACAGGAATGGGCGGCATGTACTCATGGATCCCCTTTCGAATGAAATTTTGCGTTGACCTCTCTTGGTTATGCAAATTGTTGACAACGTAGCCGTGACATGGGTATATACAGAGATCGTGATCCCGCGTAATTAGCACTGGCGCATTAATTGACTAAACAAGTCTACATCACACTGCAATATCTGCCGCGGCACGTAAGAAGAGAACGGACTGCCACCACACAAGTTTACTCTAACACCTCTTTCTGGGAACTGCCAAGAGGCTAGCGCGCGTAGACGTGCACCTGGGCTCGAGGAAAGATCGCTTTCCACCAATCACAGCGCAGAATGCGCTAGACATGCAGCTGATGGTCGCAGAGCGAGCCACAGCCATCCTTGTCGCACCCACAGGCTAAATTTTTAAATGTTCGAAATATTGAAGTATTTAACAATCAACTGCTGAGACAAAACTAGACGGGATTTCCAAAATGCCGCAATTAGCAACACCAGAACAGGGGTTTACAAAATCATTATGCTTACTGACGTTACAATGTTATACGATGAAAAATATCTAAAAAGGATTTGAAATACAGTCAGACTGCGCTTCTAAAGGCTTGAATTGTTAGTTGAATTGCTAAAGACTGCAAAAGGGCCTGACAAACCTGGGGCGATCGGAGGCGATATTTTACCGTTTGGCTTTTAACTCAATCAAACCCGTGGTAAGTGCGGTCCGGTGTTATCGCAAAGTCGAGTTTATGCGTAGGTAACAACATTGCAAAATTAAACTTCTGTAAGCAGTAAAAGAAAGTCATGTGGTGACCACCTCTCATTTTTTATGTGCTCGTGGTCTTCATATTGCAGCTGCAAATTCGATAATCTTAGCATTGTAATCCCTTATAGCTATTTTTCAGATGGTATCTTAGTATTTTATTTACAATATCTTCCACTAAAATTTTGTTTTTATTCCTTCATATTTTTGTTCAGTCGTTGCGTGAACATGTACTATTGCTACCAAACTGAACTAGAATAAGTTCTAAATTTAGAAGTCATGAATTTGTGTTATTTTAATTGATGAAACAACTTTTAAACTGTTATGTAAATAATTCAAACCTGTCATAGGTCATCATCATCATCATTCCTTTTTCCTCCTGTAGAAGCATAGGGTGTGTTTCGACGATTGTTCAGCATTTGGTGTTTCTACCTATATGGTAGCAGAGTTTCCAGTTCTGTACCATATGTCATATCAAATTTTAATATCAAAAACTACAATAAAAAACAATTATAAAATTAAATAAATATGCAATTTGTCGAATAGTTAGCCGTTTTATAAGCAATAAATAATCACAGCTCTTGAAACTAAACTTATTATTGGCCCTCGATAGCGGGCGTAAAATAGATTTTATGGCCCGAGCACCTATAAAGTTGCTAGCAGTATAACAAGCACCAACAATGTAGTATAGCAACACTAAAAATCTACATAGTGTCGTGTGTGTGCCTTGCGGATAGGCAACGCACTTTCACTACAGCAATACGCTCCACGGATAGGCAACATACTTGCCAAGCAAAGTACAGGGTGCGCATCCCAACAGCGTAACCTTCAGCGGCGGCAGTTCGAGTTTAGTTGCGGTGTTAATATGAACGTTATTATGTTGTGTTATGTATCTTGTGTTCTTTCTTATGTTAGTTATTAATAAAGCGTGTAAATAGAAACCATAGCACACCAAAAATTCAAAGCGCCAGCACAACGATGACGCACTAGACTGTAGGTAAAATAGTGAATGCTTGAATTTTGTCAATTTTGAGAACCAAGATAAAATAAAACGTTGTATGTACCGCGTGCCTAATTATGATTATAGCTCTCGGGAAATTTAAAGCTCTTCGCTTCGCGCGGAGCTTTAAGCATTCCGTTGTGCAATAATCTACTGACAATATAATTTGTTAAATTTTGAGTCAATCATCATTTCTTAAATTTAAGACATTGCCCAATAGGACCTTCTACCATACTGACAATATAGCGACTCGCGATTTTCAATTTGTTACGAGCTAACGTATCAAATGAACTAATTTAGAAATGCTGATTTTTCGAGGTTAGGCCGTGTGTTTTAAGCATAAAAAGCTATAAAACGTGTATTTCGGACAAACATTGACATACCTGTCACTCGGTACAGGCCGATGTGTACTACCAGAAAATGGATATCCTATAATTATGTACTAAGAGATGAGCCATTGGATCTACAAATTAAGGACCATGTAATTTAGCAACAATAGATTTCATTTGTTTCATTTGAAAGAAGTATGCATAAAGTTTATAATCGGCAAGAAGCAGGTACTCCATCTCCATGGTTTGTGGATTCAAAACTAATTACCTATTTGTCCCAATTCTTGCATATATAGGGACTCTACCTGAAAACATTCACTCTTTCTCATCCCGCGATCAACCCTATCAATCTGCGCGATTATAAGTAGATGAGTTACTTACCTACGTAGTAAGATTGGGTTGTGATTATACTCAAAACTTAAACGAAAGCTCACAATGAACTTTTAACGAGAATGCATGGTTGCAATTGTTTAAATATGCCTGTCAACAGACAACCCTTCTATTTTTACGTGCGGGCCACCGTATTTCAAAAATCTAGGTAATTTTTACTTAAATATCTAGGGAGACACGTTTGATTCGACCATATAGCTACTACCTCCTATACTGCTGATACGAAGCTAGGCCCCGTAACAGTCATGGGAGTGCAGATATATTTCTTCGGCACCATGCAGTCCCTTATTTTGCATACGCATGCATCAAAATTAGAAATATTTTCTGCTGGTATGTGTTATGTGAATATGGGTAATCAGCAGTATAGGATGCAACACTGATTGATATTTAGTTATTTTTGCAAAAAGAAGGAAAGTGGTGGATTAATACATTCAATTTTTCAGTACAAAAACGAACGGCAAACGTCTACAGGTAGGCTGCAAACGAAATAAAGCCATTTAATTTTCGTCTTCTAGATGCGGATAATCGACTTTCTTTACCTTTACAGCAGTACTTAGTACAATTAAACCTTTACCATTTTTTGCCTTATTAAATATTTGACTTCGACATGCGATTTCAATCTTCAGTCAAAACAACAAACATTCTAGAATTGAAATGTGGATGATAGCATCGAATGGCTCTTATATTTTACAAGACTCTCATGCACGAGAAGCTTATCTTGGACACCCTGTATGGGTTATTTCTTAGATTTATTTAAAAAAAAGTACAGATTAAGTAAGTAATCAGAAAACAAGATTACAATTGAAATTAAAGTGTCTAAACAGATCTTATTTATTTATACAGTGACAGGGTTGACATTACTTATAAAGGTATTTTTGTTTTTAAAACAGATCTCTTGGAATTCTATGGATTTAAATTCATTTGTGAACAATAGAACGTATGCCATTAAAGTAACACCCAACAGCCATTCCGAAATTGCTGCTGCCACGTGTACCGCATAACCATCATGGTCACTGGTCCACCATGTAACTTCCTCACCTTAAAAATGAAATAATATTAATAATTAGATTAACATGGGCCACATTTGTTATTTATAATGTAGTTTCTATTTGAGATTTTTACATATTAAAATTATTACGAAATTAAAGTGCTAATAAATGTATTACCTACCTGTGAATTGATTAAGAGCTATGGGAGTGCCAACAAGGACTCCAAAAACAAAACTAACGTATAGTACTGTTAATAGTATCCTTAAGATAAGTGTCGTTTTTCCCACTCCATATTTAGGATTTGTGTAATTGATATGCCTAAATGCAAATGAAATTCTCGTCTGAAACGTTAAAAACCATTAGATTGTTTATCAGTGGCACTTGAAGAAACTGCAGACCTGTACTATTATATAAAATGCTCCACCCAAAAATGCCATGAAAGCTCCTACAAGATGTACTGAAAGTATGTTACGTTCTTGAAAATTTCCAACGATGCTAACCCCTAGGGGGATGATGATTCCCAAGTAAAAGGACAAGTACTGCCATCTTTTCTTCAGACTGATATCTTTACTCGTGATGGCCAAGTCAACCTGACGGTATCGTATATAAATAGTGACTGCCACTAAAAATATTATACTTCATTAGGTATACATTATATCTAGTGATTATTTAATAGAGAGATTATTACTTTACAATGTTAATAAATTTGGAGAAAGAAATGGAAAATTTGGAGAAAGTATTTGGCGAAATAGACAAGAGAGTTTTGCCAAGAAGTAAAAAATTTTAGATAGGGACTCAAAAAGAAAACATTATTTTGTAAAAATAAGAATGGACAACTTATAGGAGGAATAGTGATGGACCGAGTATTTTAAATATTTATATGACGATGAGAACGAAGACACACGGGAACAAATAAATATGGAACAAGAGGATAGAGGAGAAAAGAGCAAAGCGTGTCGAAGAAATAAAAAATATAGTTAAATCATTTAACAACAATAAGGGCCCAGGGAAAAACGGAATACGTGCAGAAATGTTGAAAGTAGGAGGTGAGAAGATGGAGAAGAATTTGCAAAAGATTCTAAAAGAAGTATGGAGAAAAACAACATGCCAAACTTAAGAAAAGAATCTGTGACTTGCCCCTTACACAAAACAAGGAATTATAGCAATTAATTGTAATAATTATGGGGGAATAGCACTTTTAGACATATCTTATAAAATAGTAGCAGTGGCAATAAAACAATAGCTTGAATGAGGTAATAGTGTTAGAGATAAGAGAGTACCAGTGTGAGTTAAAGAAAAAGCGGTCAGTGACGGATCATGTTTTCGTATTAAAGCAGATCATAGATAGCAGATGTGATCACAACCTGTTTATGTATGTGAGTTTTGTAGACTAGGATACTATAAAATAGGAAATATTGTATCGGTTATTGAGAGAACTAAGAATAAAGAAGAAATTTATACGTTTAGTTAGGATGATACTAAACGAAACAGAGTTCAAGGTACGGGGAATGGACATTAGGGTGGTTCTAATTTTGCAACCACGGAATTTGGTTAGTCGCACCCCCTACATTCGTTCCAATGCCAAAAAAACTAACTCATAAACATTTTTAGCCCAATCGAACAATATTAACACGTGCCACCGAGCGTTGGAAGTTTCCGAATTGCAGATTTTAATTGAATTCACTTGTTATCAATTAATATCTGACGAACCGGAAGTGCTATCGAAATTTTGATAATAACATAAATAAAAGGAAATTTTATTTTCTACAATTGTAGTTATATGCAATTTGTCCGCAAACCTACCAGATGTTAAAAAAATGCGTGAAGTGTTAGAAAAACGTAATAATTCGATTTTTTTTCTTTCTATTTTTAATTTGAAAACGTAGAAGTATTACAATTTTGAAGTAAATTGCAATCCATTATTCAATTTTAGGCGATTTTTGATAATACAAGTAAATAGATCTTATGATATATAAATGTTTGAAATTCAATAATAATTTTTTTTTACCAATTTTAAGTATATTGAAATATTTTTAGAATCAGTTATTTAAAAAAAACGAGTCAAACTGTCGAACACAGTTTCTTTGTTTGTCAATACAAACCAGATGTTTAGAGGGAGGATATACCATTTTAAAATTTTAAAGCATAAAATGGCCTCAACGTCAAAGGTTCTTCGTGAAAAAGACTAAGCACTTTTAATAGGAAATGATGCACATTAAATTATTGGTAGTAAATTGCTCTCAAACGAACAAGTTTTACAAGTACTTTTTTTAATATGCATATAGTTAAATTGAATTTACATAAAAGTGCAAAATTAATTATTCAAGGAATGTTTTGGTAAAAAGCACGGATTCCAGCTAAGGAAAAACATCATTCTGTACAAAAGCTGGAATTATTATACTCTGAATGAAGGAGTCTGTTAAAACAAGGAAATAAAAGAACGGATTCATAAAAGGAAGGAATAACAATTTTATGAAAAATTTGACGACCTGTTCGATATCGCACATGCGAACGCTCTAGAATTAATAGATGTAGAAGATAAACAGTTTTTGCATCTTCAAAGGCAAAAAGGGTAGTATGCTTTTTATAGATATCAGGTTACATCAACAAGAGAAGAGAATTGAATAACGACTGGAAAGAGAAGATGCAAGAAGAAAATGAACTTACGAAGAAATGGAAAATTTAAGTAAGTATATGTAATTGTTTACTTCACGTCACAAATGATTTTGCGGAAAGAAGTATTAACCTGGTCGAAAAATATAATAGCTTAATTACCAAGAAAGAGGACCAAAAACAGTACTTGCTACAAGTTGTTAGTGATTATCGGCGTCAATATCCGGATTCCAGTAAAGTTTCCTTAGAAAAAAAAAGTAATTATTGTGATATGCATTTAATTATTTTACATATAGGTAACTTGGTATATTTGTTTTATTCTTAAGTTTGTAAATATAATTCTTTCAATTTATGTAACTTCAGTAATTATTTAATATTGTTCGTTTTATTTAATTTGTAAATAAATATATTTGCTTAATTATATTATATTTTTAGTTATTAATATAAAAAAGCAATTTTTCAAGAATTTTTACCTTTTTTTAATACTTAACGCATATTTTTTAAATTCCAACAAGTTTACAAAAAAATTGCATATAACTAAATTAGTAGCAAATTAAATTTCCTTTTATTTATGTCATTATCGAAATTTTGATACGACTTAATGTTCGCGAGATATTAATTGATAATAAGTGAATTAAGTTAAAATCTGCAATTTGGAAACTTCCGGGGCTGGGTGGCACGTGTTAATATTATTCGTTTGGGTTCAAATTTTGTATACGTTTGTTTTTTCGGCATTAGAACGACTTTAGGGGGTGCGACCAAAAAAATTCGAAAAAGTTTTTTCCACTAAGTATAACGTAGAACCACCCTAATGGACATGTATAAAAGAAAAGTTTGCTGTAAGGAAAGGTTTAAGACAAAGGGACCCATTATCTACCACCAGCCAGTGGGCTAAAAATAAAAGGAACAATATACAGTCAGATGGTACAAATTATGGCCTATGCGGACGACATAATAATTTTAGCAATGACAAAGAATCATTTTGTAAAAGCAATAAAAAAATAGAAAAACACGCTAAAAGTAAAGGACTAAAATAAACGTAAATAAAACTAAATATTTGATAGTGGAAGAAAAGCAATATAGAAGTCAAGGGGAAGCTAGGAAGTTAGAATTTATGACGGAAGACAAGGTGCAATATAATTTTGACAGAGTGGAAACATTCAGTTATCTCGGAGTGAGGGTAATAAGCACAAGTGAAGAGAAGACAAATTGAGGAGCGAATAGCTAAAGGCAACAAATGTTTAGGATAGTTGAGAAATATGTTCAAACCAAAAAAAAATCTCAAGAAACACAAATATAAGAAATTGCCATACAGTTATACGACCCCGGCCAATACAACACACTGTACTAAAATAATAGAATCGATAATAACAATTATACTCGAATAAAAATTGCTACCTAAGTTTAGAAATAAAAAGTGGCACATTGTGTGGGAACAGCCAAGTCAATTTTGAAAAGTGCCGTTGACACTTTAGAGTTGCGCAACTCATTTATTGAGGAATTTCAGACCATTTTTAGTTATGTGTGAACAGAGCTTGCCATTTTATAATTGCGCCATAAAAGTGTACAACATATTTATTTAATATCAAAGCAACCTTTGTCACAATATTATCAGTTTTGACTGGAATTTTAAATTTTGCATAAGCCAAGTTCATACAGCTTAGAAATCTCTAAAATCAGCCATGAGACGTGTTTCAGATACTTTTGCATACAATGGTATAGGTACGTATTTTGTTAGTTGCTATAGATTGTGCACTCTTTAATTCACTAGTGAATACAGTGAAATTTTATCCACTCTCATCATTAAAATGTTACAATGCCACCCAGATTTTAATAGCTAAAAGCAGCTTTACAAGTAGGTGTTGGAAAATAGTTATGTATAGTATAAGTGAAAATAGAGACCTTTTATCCATAACTTTAGCTCACGCGACAAAGCCGAGTAATTTGATTTCCCCGGTTGAATAAAATCTCTTTATTCACGTATGACAGTATAATTTTTTCCCAATACCTTCAGTTTCTCATATAAATAAGTTTTAAAATTTGATAGATACTATTTCTAATTCTAATAACTAAAAATCTGGTGTGATACACGCACACAACTTTCTTTTACAGCGATCTTATAATGAGTCAAACATTTGTCAAAAAATTTCAAAAATCCCAAATTCTAAAGAAACCATATAAAATAGAGCATTAGTGCAAGGGACACATTTTCTCTAAAATTTTAAGCTGAATTAAAAAATGTAATAATATACCGGGTGTTTTATTTAAAATAGGAGTTAATAGAAAAATAGGAAACAAACAAAATAATTTTAGAGGTATTCAACTAGAAAATCACCTATCTCACATCAATGCACATTAAAAATGTAATAAAAATATAAAGTTTGAAAAAAATCGTTTGAGCAGTTTTTGAAAAAAACGAAAAATCACAAGAGTAAACACCATACTTCCGGTTTAGCAGGGTGACGTTTGTCTTACAATTTAGCAAGCCTTGCACAGAACAATACCTAAGGGCATGGCTGGTTGTTGTAGAGACGACTCTTAATGGCTGCCTTTTTTAAAATTCACCACACTGTCCTTATATAGCCACTGTAAAAAGGCCTAGGTAACAGCGACATATGTGTGTCTGTAGATGAAACGACTGATATTAAGGGTCGTTTTATAGCCAACACAATTCTGGGCAAATTATCTCCAGAGGATGCAGGAATGCCATATACTTGCCTCAAAACTATTTGAAAAAATTAATAGTGAAACCTTGACAAGATTGAATCCTTGGGTAAAAATAAAAAAAATGTTCTTAACAAAACAAAATACCTATAACAATATACTTGCAACGATACTGTGGCCCAGTGACGTGCAAAATGATAAAGTAAAATTGTTCGTAACATATGGTGCCCCTTACATGCTTAAATGTGGTATAAACGTGATTTTTTTTTACAAAAATGTTATACATCTTACTTGCTTTGCACATGGTTTAAATTTGGTATGCGAATGCATCCGCAGGGCCGTAACTAGGCAAACTTTTATTGTAGACAAGCCAACATTTTTACGCCCCTCAATACACTAACGATATATGTGACAAAAAATACTAATGTTACTGTATGCTTTCTACATTTATTATCTACGGACATATAATGTATTCAAAACAGATAGCGAGGTATTCAAAAATAAATCCAACATTTTTAATTCAAAAGTTTTAAAAAGAAACAACTAAATGTTAAAATAACAAAATAAAACACAAATAAAATAAGAACAGTAAACAAGATTATAAAACACAATTCTAAATAAAAAAAATACATATTATTCTGCAGTCAGTAGAACTTTTTATAAATCCCTACATAAACGTGTGGTGTACCTGCGTCTCTACGTTATCTTTCATCGGCATCGATCGAGCGCATTTCGCCCACAATTTGAACGCCTCTGCGTCCTTTATAACGCAACGATAAGCATACGTATTTATAAGTGAACGCAAGTTCGAATCCCACTAGCTACATTTTCAAATTCACATAATTCGCATTAATACTAAGTGTTTCAGTATTATTAGCAGCATTAAGGTGTTTTTTACCTATTTTGTAAATAATTTTGAAGACTCTTAACCATAATTCGATTCAGCAAAAGTTAGTTTTCTTGTAGCGCGCTTTCTGTATTAAAGACGTTGAAATCATTTTCTTTTTTAATTCGTTTATGTACAATTCAAATTTAAAATGCAAAATAATATTTTAATTAGATTAAGGCCACTTATGTGGTGCGCTCAAAAGCTAATAAAGACATGTCAATATGTTAAAATAATACAATATAAACAAATAATTGCATCATGAGTAGTAACATATAAACATAGAATAAGTTACTATACTCGCAGCCACAATGTCACCCCGTCTTGTAGTAAACAATATATTTAAAACGCGAAGCTTTTTATGTCGGCATCTAATATAAGCCCTACATCAAGCCGATTTCTATAATTCTTTTTTTAATAAAAATCTGGCACCGCGTAGGGTCGCAGAAGTGTCTTAAATTGGACAAATTCTAGCAGGTAAGTGGTTGTAGCGAAAATGCTATAGTAGTGGAACAAGTAAGCTCTCGAAATCGGTCTGTAGTGTTCTGCTGATTGTTCCAATGGGCCACTATACCAGCGATGAGCCCAAAGCAGTGAATGTGTGTGTAATATGTGCAACCAGTGGATCCACTCTTAACAGTTTTTAAAAATTTAAGTTTGTTTCTCGTCACTACTGTATCTATTACAGTCAGTTAAAAAAAAATATATAATTAGAATAAAACCACCTATGGGGCGGGCTAAAAGCTAGTATTTTTAATGTTTTGAATGATATAGGTGAGAGTTATAAAACGCCGTTACAAACTGGTATATATCTAACATTCTCTTTGGAAATTGCACAAGGAAATGTATCGAATAGATTGGGTGCAATTCACATTATTATAATTAGCATTATTTAGGCTAAAATTAATTACCAATTAATTTGTTTGCAGAATTCTCTACTTGTTTATTTGTTTTTTCCCCATTAGTACGAAAGAATTATTTTTTTCAGTGCCATTTTGGCGCCCCTTGCTGGTTGCGCCTGTAGGCAGGGGCCTACTCGGCCTATACCTAGTTACGGCCCTGTGCATCCGCAATCAATATGAGAATGTAAATGGATTAATTTCCAATGTAAAGAACTTATTTTTAAAGCTCCTTTACGTGTTCATGTATATCAGGAGAATTTGCCAGCAGTTCCCCCTGAACCAATTCTCATTCGCTGCGGAACCTGAATTGAAGCCGCTGTATTTTATGCCGAAAATGTCGATGGTGTAAAAAATGTGAGAATGTATTTTGAGCATAAATTAAAATTAGTAAATAATATTCCTTATTTCAGGTTGTTATTGAATTTGACAAAAATAGTGCTAAATTAATTGAAAATGCCTAGAAATATTTGTGTGCTACAAATATATAAAATAATCTGCAATACATCAACGCTCATTTTAAAATGATGACAGAAAATATAAAAAAATTGAACACATTTGGTTTACTTTTAACAGAATCATATAAAATCATTGACCAAGTAGAAGCTGCTTTAAAAAGTAGTCCAGGAACTGTTGGAAAGTTGGCTTACGAAAAACTGAGAAACGTAATTTTATCCAATCCCGAAGCCACAAAGCTGCACGATTTTGGCAAACTGTTAAATGGGGAAGACAGTGAAACCGACTATAGTAATGTTGACTGGTCCTTGTATAAATTTTGTCCGATTACATCTTACGATGTGGAGAGATAATTTTCTTCTTATTACAGAACAAAAAATCAGTTTTACTTCCGAAAATTTCGAAAAACATCTTGTTTTGCTACGCAATCGCCAAGTTTCAAGAATCTTAAGTTCATTTTTTATGTACCTATTCTAATTTAATTTTGAAAAAATATGTGCATAGGTAACTATATGAATATAATGAAGTTTAAAAAAAAATGCTTTTTATTAACTAAATAAAACATTTATTTTAGGCCTAATTTGCCTATTTTTAAATTTTTAAAGATCTAAAAGCGGTGCCTCTTTTCTGAACTTTAAGTCCTAAAATCCACGTTCTGGACATTACTTACTACGACCATGAAAACAATAATAGGAACAAAGTCAATAAATACCAGTCAGCATGTGGAATAATTACAAAAACGTTTAAGGGCAAAGCAATATTAGATAAACAAATACACAATTGCACTCTATAGTATCGAAACATGGATAAAAACACAAGGGAAAGATTAAGTTTAGAAATAGCTGAAATGAAGTTTTTGAGAAGAAAAGCAGAAAGTTACGACAAAAATTGAATAGGACATCTAGAACCATAAGAAGATACAATCCTAAAGGTCGACGAAAAAAGTAGTGCAAGAAACCGTTGGTGAAACGGAACAAGTCCAGGACCTAAACTATAAAACGAAACGACCATGACGAAATCAAGAAACAAGGGCAAATACAAGGAAAATAAAAAACTTTGAGAAAGAATACAATACAAATACGAAGGCACAACACTCCTAGATGCCTAATAAGTAGATTAAACAACCAACGAATAAGAGACGAACGTTTCGAGGAAAATATACTACGATCAGGAGGAAAAATCAATGGAAATTTATGACATATATTTGAATGTATAGCCGAATAAAAAAATGTTAAAAACGCTAACGTCTCGTTTATCTATTATTAAGACAAATAGTTAAGTTAGTAAAGCACAGATAGTTGATTATAATTGTTCGCAGCTTCTCAATAATTCAGTCTCTCGAAAATAGTGATCGGAATCGATTTTATCCAGTTCAGTTCAATAATAAAATACATATCTGTTTCTAAAAAAGTAAAGTTTGGGGTGCTGTACTCCATTTAGTGCATTCCAATTAAAACGAGCCACCCCGTATAATTCCGTTATTTTTATATTTATAGAAAAATCCTAAAATACCTCAATTTTTATTTTTAGGGAGACACATTTTTGTGTCAAAATTTACTCGTTCAGAGTTAGCCCCTCCTCCCACCAACACAAACGTCAAAAAATTTAAATAGGAAAGGGGGTCGAGTGATACCTCATCTTAAAGGGTATCAAATTCTTTCTTTAATACTTTTTAGGTTTTCAAAATCGATTCAGTAGTTTCGGAGAAAATTCACCCTAAAAATGGTAACCCGCAAAAAAGTAATGTTATGGGCTCACACCTTTTATAACCTCCTCACTTGTGAGTACAACACCTTTTTTGCAAGAGAAAAAACTAAAATAAAACAGGTAACAACTAGAACTTCCATAATCTTTACACAAGTTGGCTTTTGATAATGAATCTTGTAACGGAAACATTTTATTGTAGATAGCTATTGTATTGCACGGTTAGACTTTTTATTATTAACGGAACCAGTTTCCACAAACTTATTAATTAATTCCAATACGTATTTATGTCGTACATTTCTTCCTGGATGATTATTGTTAAATATTCGGGCAGTAGCTCTAGCACATTTTCGATTTTCGTAGTATAAACCAACTATTTCAACTCGTTCTTGAACTGTATAAACCATTGCAACTAATTTTAATGATTCTCAAAATAGGAAATACTCTAAGTAAAAGATGACAGTTTGCTAACATAACCAGTCAAATAGCGATAGGGCCAATAGTAACCATGACGACTTATCACTTATTTGGGGCCACTAGATCAATCGCTTGCTATGCCTTTGTTAGTAAACAGGAACCTTACAATGCGACAAACCAATGGCATTAAAATTGACAACTGACGCATTAAAGAAAGAATTTGATACCCTTTCAGATGAGGTATCACTCGACCCCCTTTCCTATTTGAACTTTTTGACGTTTGTGTTGGTGGGGGGAGGGGCTAACTTTGAACGTGTAAATTTTGACACAAAAATGTGTCCCCCAAAAAGAAAAATTGACGTATTTTAGGATTTTTCTATAAATATAAAAATAACGGAATTATACGGGCTCGTTTTAATTGGAATGCACTGTATGAAGTTTATTTAGTTTCACATGTGGTGGAAATCGATGTTTTGAATCAAATTCTGGTCTATATTCCAATAGATTTATTTTAGTACATACAGGGTGTCCCATATAGTTCTCTATATATGGAAACCCTTTTCAATGACCTTTTTTATCAAAAAAGAGTATTCTTCATAAAAAGTTCTGCATTACCGAAAAACCAAAATGCGCTCATAACATTCAAAAATTATCTGATATTATACAGGATGGATAAAAAAATAATAATTCGGCGAAAGAGTAAAGTACCCTTATTTTGAAGATAACAAAAAATGTTACTTAGTAAAGTCATTATAGTTTTTGTATTAAGTAGTTTAAGTAATTTTCCAATGACCTGTTGCTTCTCTGAATGGAATTTGTGTGACACATTATTTTACATAACTTTCGGAATAACACTTCTAAGTAACATTTTCTGTTATGTTTAGAAATAAGGGTACTTTACTCTTTAGCCAAATTATAATTTTTTATCCATCCTGTATAATGTCATATAGTGGTGGAATTTTATGATCTCAGTTTGGTTTTTGAGTAAAGCAGAACTTTTTTTATGAAGAATACTTTAAATAGATAACTAAAAACGTTTTCCATATGTATAGAACTTTATGGGACACCCTGTGTATGAAACATTACAGAATATAGATGAATAACACTCTACATTTTCCTAATAACCTTGACATTTGAAGCGCAATATGAATCAATGGTACTATTAGAAAGAATACATGAAAAACTAAGACTGGACTGGATTTTATGAACGTCTAACGGAATACGTATTTTCTAATAGACCCACTTGATATTTAAACGGAGTTATATTTATCATCATTTATCATAACTGGTATAGCTGACCGGATTACTTCCTTTCCTGTAGAATGTTAAATACTGTTAGATACTTTGGATACACTATTTCCAAATCCATCAAACAGAACGAATCATTTGGTTACAGCAAAATGGCGAGCCTTACGATATTCACGTTCCACAGTATCTAGATGAGCTTTTCAGAAATTTGTCGATAGAACGAAGATGATGTTTTGAGTGGAAATCTAGAATGCTTAATTTAAAATTTCTCTGTTTTTTTTTGTAGGACAATTTACAAGGTAAAATATATACAAACAAATTTAACAATTCGGAAGATGGCTGATGGCAAACACTTTGAATACCGAGTGATTTTTTAAAAACTCAATTGCAGCAGGCCCTGGCTAGCCTAAATCAGTTGGCAGTACTGAAGTGTATTGTCAGTCTATGTAAAATTCGAGATTTACAGGTTAAGTTTTGCGCCAGTCTGTGTGAAATAACAAACAAAACCTAACCTACTAACTTCGAATTAGACATAGACTGACAATGCACTTTAGTACCGCCTACTGATTCAGGCTATCTAGGGCATGCTGCAATTGAGTTTTTAAAAAATCACTCCGTATTTGTCGACTTCAATTACTATTTAGTATTATTTACCTTTTTCGCCAATCCACAAGTTTTGAGAAATCCAGTTCAGCCAGAAAATCTTAAAATTCTTCCCTCACTATTTGTGTCTACAATTCTGTTTAACAAAATTCCTTTGCCTCATGTATTCAAGCAGAGAACAAAGCTCAATAACTACGGCTATTGTAATTATGGCTTTAAAATATACGAAATCAATTTTGATTGAACTATTTTAGTTTTTACTTATAATACCATGAGTAGTGAAAGTTATGTCGACTATTTTTGGGGTGGTATCATGAATGTTCATTGCGCTTCGGTATTGCGAACGCAATGGGCATGAGTAGTGATACAACCGCAAAAATAATCTACTTAACTTTGACTAAGAATGGCATTCGAGGAACTATTCAATGAACCAAACTACTTTTTCAAATTAGTTTTCAGTAAATCTAGCAACAAACAATCAATTTCTATAATAACAGAACACTAGTATTGACTTTTTTTAATAAAAATCAAATTTGTTTGAAATATTCAAGGGTAATACCACAAGCAGTGGATATATTTTTGACAAATATTTTGTCGTTTCCATGTAAATTATTGCGTTTAAATTTCACGATACAAAATCACATCAAAAATGTCACGAGCCGAAGGCGAGTGACATTTAAATGTGATTTTGTTGAGTGAAATTTGCAATAATTTCTATGGAACTGGCAATATATTTAAAAAATATATATCCACTTCGAGTGGTATTTGGGACGACTATTTAACAGTATTAATACATAACGATTAACTTTATTGAAAAATAATCCAACAATTAATATAATTATTCATTCTCAATTAAATTCAGCGGAATACTTCCAAAACACAGCATTTTAAAATTTTTAAAACAAGCCGCACAGTTTGTTGGGGTTTAGTGTTACGTAACCTAGCGATATCACTAAGGACAGAACATCATTGCTAAGCGATACTTCGCAACAAGGCTATTTATTTTTTGAGTACGTACATTGTTTTGTGAATATTTTGCATGGTGCCCAATATTCAGTGATATACTGCTGTTATTGGTTGAAAAAAGCAAATTTCTGCAATGTGATTGGCTTATATGTTATAGTGTTGAATACTCATTTGAATACCTTCTAGAAAGATATATCCGCTGATATTTTTCTGATTGGTCAAGAAACGTCAAATTCAGGATTTTCATTGGTCACTTTTTGACAGGTGACAGGTGAATTGAATAGTCAAAGTTATATATACTACTTGTAACCTATCAACAGAAAAAGTTTGATTTATTTTTACTTTTATTTCGTATAATAAATAAAACAGATGTAAGTCCAACTTTATTTTGTAAAATATAAGAAATTTATATTTTGAGTATGTGACGTTTTGTCCTGATAAAAATATATAAGCGTCTAATTATAATACTAACGTATAAGCAATACATAAATATGCAACTGCGAATTTCTTCTATATGTTAAAAAATCAGGCATTTTTTGAAATTTTTACCAGCAGTCGTTAGAAAAAACGAGAGATCTTGATATTTAAACAAAAAGTTCTAATTACGAAGATCTATATTTTTGTTGTACGCTTAATGATGTTTTGGAAAGTGCATCCCAGTTTAGAGTTAATTTTTGTGTTAAAATGGATTAGTCAATTGCGTTTAAATCATATTTTTTATTTCAGTGTACATATTCTGTATCTGAGCAGGCTTAGCAATTGCACTTTTTAAAGTTACAAGAATTTTTCAATGCTATATTTAATACAATTAGAATATACTTACTAAAGACAGCTCCAATATTTAGCATTTGGCCAAATATACAACTTTCTGGAACATATGTGCCAGTGTCGCTGATATATGGTATTAGCGGATAAACATGTTCATTTAACACTGCCACTGAGTATCTATAACATTCGAATATTGATAATGCTATTAGAATACAAAGAGTATATTCTGTAGCAACTTACGATGTAATGAACGTTAAAGCCATCCATCCGCATGTCAATGCTGGCCAATAATGAATTTTAAAATGATTTTGCAAAGACATAATTGCAATAAAAATCTATAAAAATGGTTTTATTTTATTGTAACCTTAAAAACATGCTTGAATATGACTTACCAGAATTTTATCACTAGTTGAGCACAGACATTAATAGTAAAATTAATGTACTCTTACTTATATTCCCATTATCTTAGTCTTCCCGGTACAGCAATTCTTCTCATATCGTACGTAACATAGTTTTCATAAGAAATACAGGGCTATATGATTTGCAAAAATATACTAGGCGCTGTCAGCCTGCATTATCGGTTCATAGAAGGTCTCATAATACCGCTTCGATAGCAGACAGATAGTAATATAATGACTAGATATGGAAGGTGGTTGAACGTCGAACTGTGATGCTATCAGTATTTGCTCTTACGTATTGGGGGGTCCCACTGTTATGTATGGCATTTATCAGGTGTTCTATAAATACGCTACACTGCAAATTTTATCGTTAATAGTCTCTTGTTTGATTTTTAAAAGGTTAGTCATTATCGTCAATATAATATGCTAATTAAAATATACACTGAAAGGTAGAATATACCATTGTATATTAATAATTTTATGCTTGTATCAGATGTGAATGTTTTATAGAGCAATATTTGTACACAATTGCAACAAACTTGAAATATTTAATTCACATATGCGCATCGATAATTATTATGAAAAAAATATAACTTTTTTAATATACGAATGTTAAGTAACCGTAATTTGTAATTTGACCAAGTAAGCCGTGGGAAAAGAGCAAATACTTGTAGTACAATCATGTTTATGTGGAATATTTACATTTGTTTTTAAACAAACTTCTACCTTCATTTGAATATCGTCGTGAAGACCTTCAAAATAAGATAAGCGTAGGTATGATATTTATTTTGGGAATCTATAATAATCACTCACGCCATAGGCGAATCCAGAGACTTACTAAGGGGGGGAGGGGGGGGTCAACTGATTTTTGTAGGTTGTACAGTAGGGCTAAACTAATAGTTTAGGTAGATGGTATTAGGTAGGTATTTAGAATAAAAGAGGTAAAAAATTAAAATTGATTTTTTAGATATAAAAGTCGGCATAATATGGGAAAAAATTTTATTTTTGATTTAAAAAAAAATCTTTTTACGTCAATAATTTGTGCTTGTCTAAAAACCTATTTACTTCCTATCATATGAGTGACTTTTACTTATTTAGAAAATGGAGTTTTTCGAAATTGTCACAATTCAAAAAGGATATTTTTCGGAAATTAAGTAAGACTTCAATGAGATTTTTTAGAGTGTGTTATTTTTAGCTAACTTAATAATCTGAAGGCCAGAAAACCCCTAATTTTTCAGTTTTTTAAATATTTTTCAAAATTACACATACAAAAAGTTAATATTAAAGTTCAAATTTTTTTATGTGAAGACTTTAAAGATTTATAATGAGAAAAAATAATACAAAATGTTAATTACTTCTTTAAATGTTTTATTATTTACCGAAAAGTAGTATGTTTGCATAAATTTTACGTTTTTTATGCAAGGCGCTTTTTAGGAGAAATATCTTTCAATTCTAATTAATATCAATTTAAATGGCTTCTAGAAACTCTAGTCTAGCCCTGTTAATGAATTACTGTTACAAAAGTCCTGTAAATGTTCTTTCACAGTTGTCTAAATGAGGAGACCTTTCGTTATTCAAATTACATGCTCTAAAAAAATCTCCTCATTGAGACAACTGCAAAAGAACATTTATAGGACTTTTGTAACAGTAATTCATTAACAAGGCTAGATTAGAGTGTCTAGAAGCCATTTAAATTGCTATTAATTAGAATTGACAAATATTTCTCGTAAAAAGCGCCTTGCATAGAAAATGTAAAAATTATGCAAACATACTATTTTTTGGTAAATAATAAAACATCTAAAGAACTAATTAACATTTTATATTATTGTTCCCAATTATGTTCTTTAAAGTCTTCACATAAATACATTTGAACTTGAATATTAAGTCTTTGTATGTGAAAATTTGAAACACATTTAAAAAATTGAAAAATTAATTTTTAGCTAAAGATAAAAAAAATTAGGGGTTTTCTGGCCTTGAGATTGTTCAGTTAGCTAAAAATAGCACACTCTAAAAAAATCTAATTGAAATCTTACTTTATTTCCGAAAAATAGCACTTTTTGGATTTTGATAATTTCGGGAAACTCCATTTTCTAAAAAAGTAAAAATAACTTAGTATATATGATAGGAAGTAAATAGGTTTTTAGACAAGCACAAATTATTGACATAAAAATATTTTTTGAAAAATCAAAAATAATTTTTTTTTATATTATGCCGACTTTTTGGCGCACACTGTATATAACTGATTTTCGGGGAACGTAAGAGTTCTCCAATATAATTTTTTCTTTAAATGGAAAGATTCTCAAGAAGTCTATAAGTACTGTCAAAATAAGCTCTGATGTCGTTTGAAAAACTTCCAATCTCCCCGTTACTAACAGGAATAAAGGTGGATACGGTTTCAATTTCTATGGAATTTGTTGAAAAATCATCTGCTTTCTCTGGATTTTGAATTTCTACCGTCTTATCCTGATTGACGTGAAGGGTAGTAGTTTTTGGTTTTTGCATAAAGGCGTCTAATGTTTTTTGTTTTTTAGAAGGTGGTGCCGATTTAAAAAATTTATAAAACAAAGTAAATAAATTTGAAATACCAACTTATAAAATCAGTTAGGCAATGCTTTATTTTGTGGAACGCTTTAGATCTCTGTATAAATGTCAATTACTAGAAAATCAAGTATGTACGTTTTCGCTTTCCCTCATGTCAAAATTTTATGACCAAGTGGTTTTATAAATAGCTACTTCATCTCTGGTTGTGAAATATCTCACTTTTCACAACTGCTTGCAAAAAGTGAGACGTTTTGAAACTTCACTCAATTTTGAAAAGTGATACTTTATACCTATGTCTAAATGAGAGAAAACGTTATAAAATAAACATTCTTTTACATACGAGTAATTGGAATTTTAAAAATACGCCACCAGATGCGGTTCGTTTCTTGTCTAGTGGAGACTGGTAGATACTAGACAGGTCACAGAACCGACATTGACGAGCGAAAACAATCCCTACTAACGCTGGAGGCGAGGGTAAATTTGCGCCTATTGGAATTAAGAAGAAATGAAGAATGTTGAACAAGCATTCAGAAAATTTAAATTACGAGCGAATGCTTTTTTTATTTAATGAAATCAGCTCAGCAATTAATTTGCTATACATGTATTCGGTTGTATGTTGCACTTAACTTAAACTAACATAGTGAGAATTATTGAAATAATCGTATTTTACATTGTACATTAAACTTAATACATGTGTCGAATGCTTGTGAATACAGGTTGAGTATGTATTGTAATAAGTCTTGTGGGAGTCTTCTTTTTAATCTTTGGTATTTGTCTTTTTGTTCGAAGTTAAACGTCACTGCACTAGGACACTCGTTGATCGTATCAAAAAATTTAGTACACTGTTTATTTATGTGGTCTAGGATCAGCGGTAAATTAAGTTCTTTGTATAATTGTTCATTCCGCACGAACCACGGAGCGTTCACTGCTATACGAATAACTTTATTTTGCAATACTTGAAGTTTTTTGAGATGTGTGTTTGATGTGTTCCTCCATACTGGGCACGCGTAGGTCAGGATGGGTCTCAGTATTGTCTGGTAGATTAACGTTATGCACTCAACACGCAGGTGTGACTTCCTATTTATCAGTGGGTACAACATACCAAGTCTGGCGTAACACTCACTTATTTTTTTATTCACATGAAATCCCCATCCAAGTCTATAGTCTAGATCAGGGCTGTCCAACTTCAAGGGGCCCAAGGGCCACTGTAAACAATTTGAAGGTTGTGAGGGCCGCATCATAAAATGTGTCGTATGCGACTTTGTGAGTGATTTATAATAAATATAAAACGTGTATATTTCAATACTAATTTTTATTTATTCAAGAAGCTTAGGTTACATTACCAAAAGCATTGAAACATAAAAGAGATATGCAGGGTGTTCCCTGAGGTAATCGACAAACTTACACCATATGTTCTAAAAGTGATTCTAAACAAAAAAAATCATATTGACTTTAGCTTAATTCCTTTCCGTTCTTGAGATACCGACAAAAGAAAAAAATTACATCAATTAATGTAAATTTACGTATAGAGATGTGACGTTTCACCCCCTTACTAAGGGCGTCAAGATTTACCCCTCGGGATAAGCTCAAATCGGAGAAATACGTTCACTGAAATATATATTCGATTAGGTAAAACACCAGATAATTACCAAAACAAATATGTTTTTAGCTAGTTTCAATGATTAATTAAAAATAACTCTGAGTTGCACATTATTTAAAATTAACATGTTCCTCTGGAACGGTGTCTGGTTTCGTTGGTCGAGCTGCAACTCAATGCACCGGCGAGTGTTGCGGGTCCCTGTCGGTAGTCCGCCGGTACGCACGCCGATTCTTCGGGAAATGGACTGAGTTGGTCTTTTGTTCCTGCAAACTTGACCTTCCACTCAGCAGTGATTTTAAGCTGTAATTTTTCGGTGAATTTAGCGATTTTAACGGTTACCTGGGGCGGGCGTTAGTGCCTAAATCCTGGTGCAGAGGTTGCTGGTACCTTACGACGGCTAGGCGTCGTTCTTGGAGCGAACGCGGTGTCAAATCCTGCGGACGGAATTTTTTCACTTTGAGCCGGAAAATGATGTTAACATTCCCCCGGTAGGGAATTTGCGGACTGCGGAATCAAATGTCGAAGTCCAGGAATTCGCCTTTTAATGACCAAAAAGAGGCCGTGCAGGTAAGTTTATAAAGGGCGGCTACAGGACTCTAGCCGCTTACAAGCGGGGTGGAGACTGCGATTGCTACAGGTTACAGGTTTAAGTATTAGTAGAATGAGGTTATGAGGAGTATTTCACCTCTCGGGGCGCCGGTATTTGCTTTTAAAGATTAGGCGGTCGGAAATGGCTTTTAAGCAGTTAGCCCTGCAAGACAATACAGCGTATTAAGACAGGATTAAAACCTCAGCAATTCGATTTCTCAGGAAAGTTCAACAATCAAGGTAAAATCGAATTCTAGCGGTCTTGTTCTTGCGGGCGGAAAATTTGAACTTCTTGTGCTGACAGTACAACACGTTATCTCCCTTGAAACCTGGTCTGGTAAAGGTTGGAGGCCTACTTCGTTAGTCAGTTCAGCGTGTCAGACCTGAGGGCCCAGGTAGAAAAGGAGAGGACAGGATCAGGACTGGTGGACTAAAGAGGGAATTCGATCCGCGGGCCGCATAAATATCCTGGCGGGCCGCATGCGGCCCGCGGGCCACATGTTGGACAGCCCTGGTCTAGATAGACACCCAAGTATTTAATTGCTGAGGCCTTTCCGTTCCACTCGATCATGCTGTGATTTAATCTTATATTAGGTAAGTTTTTTATTTGCTCCAGGGTGAAGATTTTTGCGTAAGTTTTTGTTGCATTAATTATGATTATCCAATTTTCAAACCATTTGCACATCTCGTCTAAAGCACTTTGAAGGTGATTAACCGCTGTTTGAAGATTTGCGCTTTGAGATAGGACAGCGGTGTCATCCGCAAACATAGCCAAGGTAGTGTTGTTGGTAATTGGCCTTCTGTTGGAAGTGGTGACATGCACCCTCACTGAGAATGTCCTGTCTTTTAAGAATGACGAGATTATATTGATAAGGTAATTAGGGATTTCCAGTTTTATTATTTTATATCGCAGTCCTAGATGCCAAATCTTGTCGAAGGCATTTTTAAGGTCAATGAAGGCTACCACAGTGTATTCCTTATTCTTGAAGCATATTTCAATTGAGTCGGTAATCCTTAGTAACTGGTGCGTTGTCGAATGCTTCTTTTTGAATCCCATTTGGTGATGAGGTATTATATTATGCTCATGCAATATTTTTTGAAACCGCTCGTGTATAACTCTTTCAAGTAGTTTGGAGAATGATGATAATAAACTTATGGGTCGATAATTTTCTGGTCTGTGTTTATCTTTGCCGCATTTATGAAAGGGAAGTATGTGGGCATGTTTCCATTCACTTGGAAAATATTTTCATCTAAGGCAAGCATTAAAGATAGTTGCTAGAATGGCTAAAGACTTTTTAGTTAGTTGCTTTAGTATACCGTTTGTTATTAAATCTGGGCCGGGTGATTTTTTGTTGTGTAATTTTGAAATAAATTCCTTTATTTCAGTCGGTGATGTCGGTTCAATCTGGGTTGAGTGCTGACTGTCGAAGTTGTTGTTTGTGTCAACTACTTCCTGCAGTAGGTTTGGTGTGATGTTTGTGTCATTGGGTATGAATACTTTTTCGAAGTGCGATGCAATTACATCTTCGTCGGTTACGCGTGTATTCCCATTATCGGTTAGCGGATGAATAATATTTGGTTGTCTTAATATTTTCTTTGTAGCCTGCCACATAGTCGTATCTCTTGTTTCGAGTTCTTCGATGTATTTGTTGTATAAATTAAACCTATATCGGTCCAATTGCATTCTGACTCTGTGGATAAGCTGGTTAGTTAGTGCTTTTAGGTGTGGCGGTCTAGTCCTTTGCCATTCGCGTCTAGTCCTGTTTTTAATTTAATTAAGTTTATTATTGCGAGTAGTGTGTGATGGCAGCTGCGCTTTTTCTGCTTGCACGGTGTTAAGGCTGGTTGAACACTAATTTTCACTGCTTCTGTGTACTGGCTAACAGCCTCGTCTATGTCCTTAGTCGAGTGAATAGGTCCAGGGCTTTTTATGTTTGTTCGTGCTGAAATTTCTTCTAGTCCATTCTGCCTTCTATTAGCCTGGGTAATGCAGATTTTTGCTGTGGTTCATTATGGATGGATAAAATGACAGATAAGTGATTGGAATCGAGTTCATTCAGCACAGTTTGATAAATAGGTTTTCGAAAGTTTTTAAGTAAGACGACATCTAAGATATCCGGTCTGTAATCTGGTCTATAGGGATAATAGGTAAAATCATTAGGGATCGATATTTGTATGTTTTGGTTAGTCAATATTGCGTTTAGTCTGGTACAATTCGGGTTATCAGCTCTACACCCCTAATATTTAAGTTTACAATTTAGACCACCAACTAATAAAGTTGGTTTATTTGTGTGAAATATGTTAATGATGTCTTCTTCAAGTATTCGTTTGTTCGGTTATAAGCTGCATAAAGTGAAATTTCAGCTTTATTATCTAATGTCATATTTATAGCTACTGTTTCAAGATTTACAAGGTCTAGATCTACTAACGAATGATGAGCTAATTTTCGTTTGATTACTATTGCCACACCTCTTGATGCTGTCCGCGTTTCTCTGTCTTTCTTGCATATTTCGTAACCTGGTAGTTTGAAGGTTTCTGTACTTAGAAGATGTGTCTCGGTGATGCATGCCACGTCCACGTTATGACTAAACAAGAATTCAATAAATAAGCTGCGCTGTCTCTTTATGCCATTGGCATTCCAATTAAAGACCGTTATATTATTAATTGTGTGTGTTTTATTTGGATCCATAGGAGGATAGTAGTGGTAATAGTGTTGTTAGAAGGGGCATAATCTTATCAAGGTGTGGTAATATTATCTCGATTATTTTTGTGTCGATATTGATCAGTAAGGATTTATTTATTTTTATTTATTAGGCCAATTCCAACCCCACTAACGACTGTAATGATGTTATTATGACATCCGGGACCAACTATTTCAGTGGCAGCCGTACCACGAGGCCCCGAGTAAAGCAGCCGTGGGCCTCCCATCCAAGTTCTGACCAGAAAGAACGTTGCTTAACTCTACTGATCGAACGTGAACGCTTGTTCAAGCTACACCACCCGAGACCCTAGATCTTCCTGATTAAAGTCGTGGTTACTATTGGGTTTAGTTGGTAGTCTTGGAAATGACCTATTGAATTCTTGTTGATCTTGTTTGTGCATTGGTTGATTGTTTTGAGTGTTAGCTACTTTGGATGGGGCTGGTGCAGTCCACGCTCGTGTTCGATTTTGATTTGGTGGATTTTGTTGGCGGCTGACTTTTTGATAGTAGTTACATCCTTTAAAGTTAGATAGAGATAGAGATAAAATTCTTTACAGTTAACGCATTGGGCGGATCAGTAGATTTTTTTTTTGAATTTATTATACTCATGGTCATTTATACATTTGACACATCGGGGCATCATTTGGCAGTAATTCCGGGTATGTCCATACAGCTGACATTTTTTACACTGTGGTATGTCTTCTGATTTTCTTCTAGTTTCAACTTCTATTATGCTATATAGTATTTTTTCAAGTTCATAATTTCTGTAGCAGTTTTAGTGTTTTTCAGATCCACCGCACACAGCGGTATGGGCCTTCTGTCCTTGTTAAAAAAGACGAGCAACTTTAATCACTGGGTATTGTAAGTTATTTAAATCATCTAATATTTCGTTTTCAGTTATTGAAACCGGTAGGTTACGGATTATAACTGATAATTGGTTCTTTTCGGGGTCTTTAAAAATGTGATAGTTTAATTTATTGTCAGTATAGTGTTTAGTAATTTTCTTGTAGTCTTCTATTGTGCTTAGATTAATTCTTAGGTTATCACCTTTTTGTGCCGTTTCAAATTTCCCTGTTGTGATTTCTGTAAGATCCTTTATAATTTCTTGATGTTTTAAGTGGGACGCGTTGTGTAAAACTATGGGTGGAATTTTTAGTTTTGTTTCTTGTGTTGAGGTTGAGGGATTATTTTGTTTGTTGGTAATCATTTGTTCGACTGCTGCAGCATATTTGCCTTGATTAATAATATTTGTGGCGTTTTGAATACTATCGCTCAATAAATAATACTTGTTGGATGTGATTAGAGGATTAGGTTCGAAGTTGCTACATTCGGGAATACTATTTTTTAAAATCCTTAAGCATAAATGTCCTAAGTATTTATACAACAGGATTAGCTTTAGAACAGATGTACATCATCTCAACTTGAGGCATAGGGGATTATTAACTATACCCTTACATTCCAGTTCTCTATTTCAAAGGTCATACTCTTATCGGATTTCTAAATTCTACAATTCACTTTCCCCTAAGCTTAAGTCAGATAACTTTCAAAAATTCAAACAGGGGCTCAGTGCTGCTCTATCCGATAAACAGTTGGGCTTGCATTAACTATTCCCAATTTGCGAGAGTTTCGTACTTATATATGTAGCGTCAGGTTACTTAATTATAAGTGACTTCTAATATAATATATCTTTTGGCATTCCACAACTCTGATTTATATACATCGTAGGTTAAGTGGAAGAACAGGAACTTCGCCTCGTGATTGTTTTAGCTTACTCACTGTAAATTATTTTGCTATACTCTCTTTTTATACTGTTTATGTAAGCTATGAAACAATAAAGAATGTATTTATTTATTTATTTATTTATTTAAGTAATATTTTTTGTTTAGTGTAACTGGAGGTGAGAGATCATTATTGTTCCTCTTACCCATTATTATGTGACAGGGAACCCCTCCTCCCCGCAGGTGTGACAGGGACCCCCCCCGCAGGGGTTCGTTTGTTGTTCTAATGTATTTGCGATTCACAGTTAGCAAGAGTTTATTTTAGTAGGTAATGATAACTACGCACTAACGATATGCACTTGACCCCAGGTCAGCTCACACGCGCGTTGCTTGAAAATTCAGAGAATCAGACCGCTAGCAGCCTTTTTCGCCGAAAGTCAAACACGAACTCCCCTGAGCGAATGCTACAACAGTGCGTTTTGTTTAGTAGTCAACTTTTTATCCGATTACATTTTTTAACAGGCCCAAGGGGGTGTCAATTGACCCTAATGACAGCCCCTTGGATCCGCCAGCGACTCACTCAATACGTTCTAGAAGGGAATAAACTCCGACAACAAAATGTGGGCTTCCAAGTTCAGGGTTGCATCGTTGGACTAACACTTCAATGTCCAAAATAGAAGAAAATATATGCTAAAATTCTCGACACAAAAAAATGACAATGGCAATGCAAAAATGACAATATTTGTGGCAACCTGTTGTTTAACAGAAGCTCTCCATTCTTAGGTCTCTTTCACACGTGGATATCGTATGCGAGATACAGTATGCGGGATACAGAATCGCGATGAGAAAGGTTCTTTTCAGACGTGCGACTGTATCGGATACGTTGGCGGCGCGGCGGACCAGTCAGTCACTTGCGAGAACAGTTCAGTTAAGGACCTAGCATTGCTGTTTTTTATTTCTGTTGATATAGTCTGGGTGTCCTGTATCCCAAAGACAGAGATTGGGCTCTACTAAGCTAATAAATGTTTCATTGCCAAATATTGTAGGCTCCATGATCGTTGTATAGTAACGAACGCACTGCTCATTTGATTTAAATAGAAATTGAAGAAAATGTGCTAGTACGCCTATGATATGATATCGTGTGTTCTGGCTCGGAAAAGCATGCGTGTCTGAAAGGCTGAATATGGTCTAATTGCAATTCGATATCCGAGATACCAAAATGCAGTATAGCGATACTGTATGCGTCGCATGATGCAGCCTGAAAAGCTCCATTTGAACGCGTGCATTTTCTGTATCTGGGATACCGGTATGTCGCATGCAGCATTCACTTCTGAAAGGGGCCTTACAGTGTAGTAAGCAAAAACGAAAGAGCTAAAAGAAGAGCATCCGTAGCAGTTCACCACCAATTAGCAAAACAAATAAAAAGATGTGAAGAAACACAGACAAACATAATGAAAATTCATCTTGATAGACTCGTAAATGGACATGAAATAATCCTAGTGGGCGTGTATGCATCTACTGAAATTTTATTAAATGACAAATTTTGTGTTGAGTTGATAAAAGTTTTTTGGAAATACTCTTATACGGACGGAAAGAAATTATTCTGCTACCATTTGTAAACGGCAGAACCGGAAAAAGCAACAAGAGTACAGTGGTAAAATACTGAAAGCGATAGCAGAAAAAGACCAATGCACCTATGTAAAAGTTTCTCTCTCAACATAATTAGATGAGCCTGGGAAACAGTAAAATTATTTTATTTTTAAAATTGTATTTTGGTACTCAACCAACAGCCGTTAGGCCAATTATTGGCGTCGCTGTACGTTTTATGGGGACTTCCAACTCCACTAACGACTGTCATGATGTTATTATGACATCCGGGACCAACTATTTTCGTGGCAGCCGTAACACGAGGCGCTGAGAGAAGCAGCCATCGAACTCCCATCCAAGTTCTGACCAAAAAGAGAGTAAATCTAATCTAATCTAATCTAATAGCTAACAATAAAGAAGATGTTACATATATAGCTAGAAAGCTTACTGAAAAGTACTCAAAGTGGGGATTAATAATTAATTTAACCAAAACACAATACTTGTGCGTAGGGGAGAAGCCAAACGACATACATCTAGATATTAGCACTATAAACTACTGCAGAACTTAAGCACAATCCAGTAAAGGAACCGTACTTTGTAAGGGCACTATGTACTTTGTACAGTGCCTTTATATAGACAGTGGCGACAATACAACTAAGCCACACCCGCGCCGCCATATTTAGGCAAATTTCTAATGGGTGGTTATTTAAATTAGTGATCAGAGTCGACTGTGATACGTGTTTTGCGTTTGGCAGTACTGAAAACATTCGAGATTTGCAGGTTAAAATTTGCGTCAGTTTGTGTCAAAACTGACACAAAACCTAACCTACTAACCTTGAATTTGACATAGACTGACAATACACTTCAGTACTGCCAAAAGTATAACACGAATCACAGGTGATTTGGCCTAAACATGGCAGCTAAAACCACGTGATCTAGGGAGCCACTCAAAAATAGGACACCCCATTGTCGCCGCTGTCTATATAAAGGCACTGTAGTACTTTGCAGAGTCAGTAGATATAGGAGAGTACCGCCACGTCCGCCATCTTTGTTCCTCTGTCATATGCGTCACTTTGAGGTTAGTAACACAATTTCGTCAATGTGACATTTATTAGCAATCCGAAATTTTACTTAAAATTGACAATACTGTAAGTCTATGTCAAATTCGAGGTTAGCAGGTTATGTTTTGTTTGTTATTTGACAAAGACTGACGCAAACCATAACCTGCTAACTTCCAATTTGACATAGACTTACAGTCTTGCCAATTTCAAGTAAAATTTTGACATAACTCAATCAGTTATTGCTGATGGGAACAAAAATGGCGGCGATGGCGGCATTTTCACGGATCAAAGAATGGCGGTACTCTCCTATATCTACTGGCTCTGGTACTTTGTACAGTGGCTATATAAGGACAGTGTGGTTAATTTTGGTCATGTTTCTGATTGGTTGTTTTAAAATCCGCCATTAAGAGTCGTTTTACGAAATTACACATAGTCACACAAAATTGCTTCTAAGTCCTTTATTATTGAAAGTAGCTCCAACATGAAGTGGAATTAAATAATCCTCATAAAATTCTACAGTGTTCTGCCTAAGCGAATGCCGAATTTTCGTTTGCATAAGTAAATGTCAACGAGTTAAAGTAAAATACTTTTTGCGAAAATTGCGCATTAGCCCAAATCAAAAGCTATAATATACAATATAAATGTCTTAATGACAAAGATTATTGCATCAAATTAAAGAGAATTTATGGGTTATCTAACACTGAATATTATATTCCTCTAAATTAACTGGTGGTATAAATAGAACGCTTTGATTATGAATATCAAAAAAGTCAGTTTTTGTTGAGCTTTTGTACGTAGTCTCTGTGTCGACCAATGCAAAATGTTGTAAATGCTCGCTTTTTATGTACAAAAACACAATAAAGAAGATAACAAAGGACACATTGACTTATATTCCGATATTAGGTTGCTAGTTAACGAGGATTTTTAATCGCTGGCAGCGATTCTTTACGTTTCACGTCCTCTCTTGCCGTTTAATTCTGTTTAAGTAATATTATTGACATTCTTGTAAAATTAATGTTACACTGCACATTTGACCACCTCATGTTGCACAAATTTTTGCGATCGTGGGTATATAGCGATCTGCAAAGCATCTCCGAACTTCACATAGTCCAGTCCGTATAAAATGACGTTTATGTCACAATTTAGTAGGGTGACGTTTGTCTTACAATTTAGCAGGCCGTGCAAAGAACAATACCTAAGGGCGTGGCTGGTTGTTGTAGAGACGACTCTTAATGGCTGCCTTTTTTAAAATTGACCACACTGTCCTTATATAGCCACTGTAGTACTTTGTAAGGTTACTAAATCATAAAGGTACCGCCAACTGTGCAAACATATATCTTTTGTCTCTTTTAATTTGGGGTGCCTGTCATTAGTGTCTCACTCTCACTCTAACTTTCTTACAATGTTCTGTCCTTTTTAATTTGGGGGAACAAAATCTTGGAATGAAATGGCGGTACCTTTATATATTTAGTGACCTTAGTACTTTGAACTTAACAGCGACATCTGTGTTCCGGTAGACGAGCGGCCAGCATTAGTCTAGGTTTGCATCCGAACTAACTAGGATGTGAACAGAAAATTGGACGGGTGACGCCAAGCTTGTGGACAGAAAGGGGGAAAGCATAACAATTCAAATTAGCTCGGCAATTTATTAAACGTAAAGAGCAAAGAAAGAGAGAAATGATTTCAATAAGTAAACAACGAGACAAGTGAGTGTTAAAAGATAAATAGAAGAGAATAGAGAAAAGATGGAGGACTTCATGGCAGAAATAAGACAAAAACTAAATAGTAGGATGACAGAGGAGAGAGAATTGAGCGAAAACTAGATAGTATGAATGCAGAAATTAAAGAACTGAAAAAATAAAATGAAAGAATTAAGCAAGAAAACGAGAATATCAAGAACGAAATGGTGAAATTGACTGAAAGAACGAAAGCACTCGAAAGAGACAGTAGGAAGAAGAATCTGGTGATACACGGGATAGAAGAAGATGAGGAAGAAGACACGAAAGCAATAGAAAATAAAATGCAAACTATATTCGAAAAACTAGAAGTACGAGTAAAAGTAACGGACGCAGTAGAAGAAATTATAAGAATAGGCGAAAGGAAAGAGAATAGAAACAGACAAATCTACATGGAAATGAAAAATGCCAACGAAAGAACAAAAATACTGAAAGCGGCTAATAAGCTGAAAGGAACAAAAGTGTACATAAATGAAGATTACACTAAAGAAATACAAGCACAAAGGAAAGAGCTCATACAACACATGAAATAAGCACGGTATATAGTAAACATTAGTTACAACAAACTAATAGTAAATGGAGAAAAATACACTGTCGAAGATACAAGAAAATGGTGAAAAGAAGAGACAATCGAACAGGATAGAAGAACGGAGAGCAAAACAAGAACAGTCAGCGAACGGTCATTAGAGACAAGTGAACAAAGGGGAAAATTTTTAAAGATAACGCCAACAACTAGAGTCAATTCAAAAAAGTAGAAAATAACAAAAGTAAGAATGAAAAAGAAAAGATGACGACCGCAATGATTAAGGATATGAGTATAAAAAGAAGCAAAAGAAAAACATGTAACAACGAACAAAAAAGAACAAGATGCAAAAATCAACGAATAAGGATAGAATCATGGAATGTGAGAACTTTATTACAACCAGACAAACTGAAAGAAGCAGCAACGGAATTAAGAAAATATAAAGTATAAATAGCAGGACTACATGAAATAAGATGGGGAGGAATAGGAAAAATCGACAAAGGAGAATACGCAATCTGGTATGCAAATGAAGACGAACAAGGATATGGAGGAACAGTATTCATTGTAAGAGGAAAAATTAAAAAAACAAGTAATGCTATTTAAGGCTATCAATGAAAGAACCTCATATACAGTGTGGTCCATTAAGTGTGCAACAAATGGGACATTTTTTTATTAGTTGTAAAACCGAAATTTAAATACGGCCAAAAGTTAGTGCATGTTCGATAACCATATCAGATGCCCTTAGAATGGCTTCAAGTCAAACAATATACAGGGCAGGACAAAAAATATGAAATTCGTTCAAGAATAAAGTTACCTTATTTAAAAAAATATAGCAAAATTTTATTGAGAAAAGTTGTTTAGAATCAAAGGTTATGCTCAAATACAAAGTCACGGCCTCCTATTCGAATTTTGATTCTTTTTTTGTAAAATTTTGTATTATCCCCGTATGATACATATTTTTATTATTCTGATTTTATTAAGAGTTTTTCATATGTAAATTATTATTAGTAAAGCATTTGCCTTGTTACAAAGAATATTTGCGAAATTCCAAAGTTCTGTTAAATATCGTTGCAACAAACATGAAGTGGACGCTTACCTAAAAAAATATAAATCCAAGTAAATTTTACAAATACGCTTCAAGTTGCTAAAAGTTATTTAAAAGAGATGTGGTTGTGGCTACTTTAAATACATATAAAATCAAAATAATAAAAATATGTATCATACGGGGGTAATACAAAATTTTCCAAAAAAGAATCAAAATTTGAATAGAAGGCCGTGACTTTGTATTTGAGCATAACTTTTAATTCTAAACAACTTCTCTCAATAAAATTTTGCTATATTTTTTGAAATAAGGTAACTTTGTTCTTAAACGAATTTCATATTTTTTGTCCTGCCCTGTATATTGTTTGACTTGAAGCCATTCTAAGGGCATCTGATATGGTTATCGCACATGCACTAACTTTTGGCAATATTTAAATTTCGATTGTACAACTAATAAAAAAATTTCCCATTTGTTGCACACTTAATGGACCACACTGTATACGGGTAAGAAGCAAACCATACAATATATCAATCATTATTGTATACGCACCAACAGAAACAGTAGAAGAAAATGAGAAAGACACGTTTTATCGCAAACTGGAAGAAACTATTGAAAAAGTATACAAACACGATGTTGTAATGTTAATAGACGACTTCAACGCGCAGATAGGGAAAGAAGACTGGATAGAAGAAGTAGCATGGAAACAAACAGCACATGCGAAAACAAACAACAACGGACAAATGCTATGTAATCTAGCAGCCGCAAACGAAATGCAAATAATGAGCACTAAATTATAGACCCAGAAACTAAGGAAACTTCCTGTCGAGGTTTGTATACTATTTTATTCGCAACCACTTTATTTTAAACAATAATTGGAAAAATGATTATATTATGATACGACAGGTTGTGACGCGTATGAATGGATCAACAAGATTCCCAGTATCCCTACTTACTCAGCGGTCGGGAATGTACTCCCCGCACTCACTTCCCGCATGTGAGCGGGAAGTGAGTGCGGGAAGTAGCGGGCTGAAATGTACAACTTCCCCCACTCAAATGAGGTCAGGAATGTTAACATTACATATATGGTTGCGAATAAAAAAAATATTTATTCGCAATCACATTGTAATGTGTCAATTTCATGACATGTCAACAGCTGGGAACTAGATGATTACTGAAACTAGCTGGGAAATTATTACATACCCCGAAAAATATTACATACCTGAAGACTGGGTTATTTTTATGGTAACAAAAATATTGAGTGCGTTGTTTTCATGGCAACAAAAATATTTGCTACATCAAGATATCTATTCTTAAGAATTCAATTGTAGTTATTTTTAAAATTAGATAATTGCGAATAAAATAGTATACATACCACGGTGAAAAGTTTCATGAAACATTTCCCACCTCGGTATGTAATATACTATTAATATAAAAATAAATAATCAAAATTGAACGTAGAGTTTTTCTATTATTGGAAGTATTACTTTCCTAAGTAGTGATAAAAAATATTTTTACATCTCATAAAAGTGGCAACTTATGTGACTTGATTGACCAGATAAAGGCGTTACTTTATCTGATTAGGCATATAAAGTTGCTACTGCTATTAATTTCCTTTCCTAGTCTTAAAATACAACAAAATCAAACATTTCAACATCATTTATTTATTATATGTTATTTCCATCCATCGTAATCTTGGAAAAAAATATTGTATCACGATTCCACTTCAATCTTGATTTTTTACGTTCCTACTAAATTATTATTTTCTAATTTTGTTGTAATTTAGACATTTGTTTGAAAAAAGGTATATGTAATTCGAAGCACATATTTGTCTATTGTGACGGCCGAACTACATTCGGCATTCAAGCTACCAGCTTCAGCATATAAAGTCATCACAATTTTGAGTGTGCTGACACCTTCTTAAGTTAAAATGCATTGTTAGGACATTTACCAAAGCTACCATCAAATAAGTTTTACGTAAGCTAGTGGTTACTTATATATCATATAAAGTTTGCATAGTAAAATAATGAGGTAGAAGACACGAACATCGAGGTACGATCTTGGTTTTAAAAGTTAAAGCATTTCTTGGCGTTCATTCTTCATATTATCTTTTTTGTTTCTAAATTTGATTCCTTCAAATTCCAATAATTTGAAGTCGTTCGTAAATGTCAATATGTATATAAACATAAAAGTAACGAAAATCCATTCCGTAAAAGTCGATGCAAGTCGCAACTGAAAGGCTCCTTCTTTTTCGGTCCACCAGTTCATTGTTTTACCTGGAAGCAAACACAACTAAGTTACTACTTTAATTAGAGATTGGCAAGACTGTCCAAGGTAAACGATGAAAAACTGGGTTACCTTGAAATTGTGCTAAAGAGAGGATACCGCAAATTCCATTAATAGCGAAAAGAGGAACAAGAGCAAACGATATAAATACTCGAAAATATAACATATTTTTACTAATTATGTAGGTAGGGTTTTCTGCGTTGGTTTTACATCTACTACTAAATGTAATTCTTGTCTGAAATAAGAAATAAGTGATATCAACTTTTAATTTAATTATAATTTTTCTTACCTGTACGAGAAAGTAAACTGTTCCAGGTGCAAATGCTAGAACGGCTCCTAGCATATGCACTTCTAATATAGCTGTTTCTTGGAAGTTGGCGACGGTTGTTACGCCGATGCACAGACAAGACGCCAACCATAAAGATACAGTGTTCCATTTCTTTTCCACGTTAGCATCGCCAGAACGTATATCGAAATCTACTTGACGATAACGTATGTATAGAGTGATTCCCACTGCAAAACACGAAATTTATATTTTCTAATTAGGTACTTATTAGTATTTATTTTCAAAAAGTAAAGACAGCTTCTTTTCTAAACAAAATAAGTAAGGAAATAATAATGTACTCACATATAACACTCAGAATATTGAACAATTGTCCAAAAATACAACTCTCAGGTGGTACCGTACCGGTATCACTAATGTAGGGGAACAAGCTATACACGTGTCCATTTGAAACTGCTATTGAATACCTAAAACGAATCAACATCAGTATCCCTCTATTCTTACCAGTGTCAACTATCACGTAACTCACAGCTTACAATGACACCAAATTAAATACTTTATTTCATAACTTTGGTTCAATGTTAGATTTTTTAAAATATTTTGAACAGCTAAGTAAAAGAAATATTGTTTCACTTAAAATTTTCTATTAAAAGTAAATGAGTACAATATAGAAAACCTTCAAAACTAAGAGGAGAATTCATTAAAATCATATTCAAATTTAAGAAAGTGTATTACAATAAATTGTTTGAGACAGGAAATTATACAAAACTAAAGTATTATATTCTCTATTAAGGTAAGAAATGAAATAAACAGTAATACAGATAGTAAGAACTTAAAGAATAAAGTGAATGAATTGAGATTAAGTACAAATGACAAAACTGAAATCAACCAAATTTAAAGTACGTTAGAAATTAAATTTTTCTCAGAAAAGGGGATTGTGGATGTTCTAAACTAACACTACAGGTACCACTATCGGCAAAATATTATCAATAAAAATAGCAACAACATTGAATAATTACATAAAGTATGCTACAAAATAAACACCATATGTATAGATAAAGCTGAAATAGCTGAGGTGGAGAGGTTAATCAAATAGTTAAAAGCGATTAACCACCAGGGATGGACATTACGTCTGAAATTTTAAAGTAAAACGCAAATATCTTATCGCCTGGACTAACACTAATAATTTATAAGATATTTCAGACAACCAGTATCTGTATAAAAGTGACCATAGAAACCTTCATGATGTAATTGCCATTTTTGATTTTGGCGTTGGCGGCTTACATATTCTTTGTGGATGCATACCTACTCTTTTTTTATTTATCTTTATTGTTTATTACTAGTTCAATGGAATTTTTGGGAGTCGACAGTTCCATTTTGTGGGACCGATAGGGATCTGAAACGCTATGCTTTATTTTGAGATCGAGTGTTAGCTTTCACGGCTTTCTGAAGCATTTATTTCCACCAAGATACGGAATGTGCGAATTAAAATTTTTCCACTGCACGTGATCGCGGGTTGTTATAAATGTCAAGGTAGACGAGCTTTTTCCGTTAGGAAGCGCTAGGAACGGTTATGCCGTCTCGACGCATTCGTTTGGCGCCGACATGCAATGCAGATATTTTTTGAACTGCACCGATCCCGTTTATGATAGCTGGAAAATTCTGAGGTCCTACAAGCTCCTATCTCTCTTGCATTCTTGTAAGGCGATATTGTTGCTGCCCCCGGAAAAAACCAGATGCTCACAGTTGAGTTAGGTCATTGGGTCCATTTTAAAATTTATATATTTAATTAAGATTTGTGGGTAAGATAGTACCAAAGAAAGTTTTTTAGCGCCTAAGGCAGCCAACAAAGGTATTTAAATATTATGTTGATTGTTCATACTGTGTTTTATACTTTTTTTATAGTTGTTCGCAGGCCTATCGACAGACTTCCGTTATATTTCTCAGTGGGAAAGATTAGTATTTACCAGCGCCTGATAGGCTGCAAGTCAGATAGGATGGATTTTCGCTGACACCTGCGCATTTCTAATAACTATTACGATTATAAACCTTGATACTATTAAATGCATAACACCTGGGTAGTTTTGCATTCAGCGACGCAGTGTAACATTTGTGCCCATTATACCGAAATTGTAACATTTAATCCGAGGTGTTTTTGAATCGACAAGCCTGGTTTAACTTTAATGCTTTCAAGACGCTATTAATTTCGATACTGTGTTTATTTAATACTATTCAAACAGTTCAACTCTTATGCCTCGTTCTCATCCCCTATTGGTATATTATGTTTTATTTGTTCTCGTGGTGGGCTACTGGTGCGCTTTTGTATGTTGTTTTATTCTATTATATGTAATAACATTAAGAGTCATTGGCTGATCCTTACCGATGGCAACAATCGCCGAAGGTTTGAGCTAGTCAGGGTTATGTACGCCTTTTGCTGAAGGGCGGTACACTGAAAACTACAGTCAGATTTCCCTAATAGATATCTCATTTAGTAAAAATATTTGAAGTATTGAAAACCCGTTTAATAAAATTCCCCCAAAAATATAATTGCCCCACCTCTATATCGTTTTCAGAAAAATAAATCGACCTCCCGATACTTTATATTATTTACGCCAACAAAATACGGCCTTCGATACTTCTAAATGTTTGCTATATGTTTTCACAGACCCAGTAAAAGCATTTCATACGGCAAACTATGACCAACTACTACAATCTTTTGATAATGTAGGAATAAGACAAGCAAATCAACTGTTTGTAAATTATTTAATAGATAGAATACTTTAAGTGAAGAAACAACAGTGGAATGCGAAGTATCTCATGGAATAGTGGTAGTTTTATGTGTACGTGTACGTGGATTAATTATTTGTCCTATTGTCCCAAGAAAATCGTTGCATTTATGTAGTAGTTAACAAGCTAAATCAAATAAATACTTTAGAGTGTAGAAACTCACTTAATCGCAAAACCCATAAATAAATTAATGGGAATTTTATTTAAATTTTAGATATTCGAACAATCTTTAGACACAAAGAACTTAAAAAAGTCGAGTCTAGTTCGTCCTGGTTTCACAAGAATAATATTCAATAAAGATTACATATATCCCACAGAACTCCTGAAATATAGACGCAAACTTAGGTTAGCTGAACACCGATACAATACAGAAACAACGAAATAAATAAATATATATTGTTTGCGGCTTTTGCTGTTATTTGAATTATCATTATTAAAATTGAGTTTCGCCTTAGACTGCGTCGCTAGAGCAACGTTCACCCTGATGATGCAAGTTGCAATGTCTTGCGAAACTTCAGTCGATATGGGTGCACAAACAGTACAAAGGCCAGATTTGTGAGTATCCTTGTTCACAATGTACTCAAACAGCACGAGCCACCAAAGAGCATGACCATAGCATGGATCCTTGCTCGAGTTCACAAGGTACTAGGCACATTAAGGCTTCTAAGGAGTAATGTTTGCAACCAGTCATACAGCGTTAAATTATTCTAAAACAGACGAAACCTTTATCGAAATTCCTGTCTTTAGTAATAAATTTAAAGCAGACCCCCTTAAAATCAATAAAATTTGAACTACATGTAGTTTTTAATCTAAATGACAGATAATTAATTATTCCGATTTTAGTCATATCATTTCATGACGAATATTTTAAAACCTAAAGTCTTCTTTAAACATTTTTATAAACCAGGCAAATTCTATAATTATTAATAAACAAAAAGTCCAACGAGAAACAATGTATCTCTTTGTTAGCACTCACAATTTTAATCAAAAATTTCATTTTACGGTGTAAGTCGTTGTTAGTTAGGCAACTCAAATAACAACCAGCCGTAAAACTTTCTAGCTGCTTGGGAATTATGGGTTGACAATTGACATAATCGAACTGGTGTTTATATTGTAGTGTTGCTACTTTTAAAAATTAACGCTTCATTTTGTTTGAAATGTAAAAATAGATTAGTCGGCTAAATGGCCCAATGGTTTTGTAGGTTCTCATTTGCTCTAAAAGGTGTAGCTAATTACTGAACTTTAATTTTTAATTGATATTTCATAATCCAATACTTTTCAAACAATGTTGGCAAGAAAGGCTAGTTCTGCACATATCTAGACTCACACTAAATATCGATAAACAATTTAGTTTTTTGTAATCACGCACAATTTCTCTGTGCATTCTAATGAATCTGTAATAGAAGTCATCAGAGGCAAACCACATTATGGCAGAAACTTATAAGTCACTTTCTCTTTCTGATTCCTAGAAAACGTCTATTAACTAAGCTAATCATTTTTTGAAATAGAGAAGTACAGTCGCGGTCACAAAATCCGGACACTTTTTTTGACCTAATCTCAAAATGCGAAAACAATTGCTGACACTGGCAATTCTAATTAATAAATGTCATCAAAATTCATTATTCAATTCTGAATAATACCGGCACATATTGGAAATACGGATAAAGTCCTGGTGTTTTGGCCGCGACGCATTTTGAAAATTAGGTCAAAAAATTGTCCCGTTTTTTTGGCGCGACTGTACTTACTGTTATTTTTGTATCAGATCGTAGTTCAGGTGAGAAATAACAACACAATTTTGATTAAAATACAATGTAGTCTTAAACATTTTTCAGGCACCCGTCCAGAAAATCAACCATTATTGTACAATTTTTAGGTCGGAAGGTATTTCTTTACAGAACGAGTTTTGAAACTTTTTCTTTACAGGACTATTTTGAAAACTTGACGTTTTAATCGGTTTTCAATATTTGTTGATTGTGGTTTCCAAGGAACTGAACTACAAATATTTCTAGTTTATTACAAAGGTACAATGCTTGTTTGTTATTGCAATGTTTCAATATTTAGGTAAATGTAGAAGCACGGGTGCCTAAAGATGTTGTTTGTAAATCCAGACATTTCTTTTACAGGATTTGAGGGCTTTCAAGTCTCGCTTTCGGCATCGGCCTGAAATGTGCCTACGCGTCCTGTAAAGATACTATTTCCGGACTTGCTATGTAAACTACTATTAACATAACCCAATGCTAGTTCAAATGTAACACTAATTATTCAGAGTGTAGATATTCTTTATGCACCATAGGGTTTTCAACGGCAAATTCTTAATGTAAAAAAACTACTTCCTTAATTATTTTAGAGCAAACATATACATACGTTTTTGGTGGGGAAAATAATTCTGCATCTATTTATGCCATTATTTGTCATTTTACATTTCGTAAAACCGAAAAATTAAGGAAATTAGTATTCTAGTATTTTCACAAAAATTAGTGGTGCCTTAAAATTATTCAAGCTGTTATTATTGCTGTTTGTTTACAGCTTCAAAGAAAATACTTAGCGTTGACCAACCAAACGAGAAAATTGTGAAGTAAACGTCGTTAAATGTAATTACACTGTGTTGAAGAGCAAGAATTACTCATCCAGGTAAAGTTGTAGATATGCATGTATTTTGGGTAAAAATGTGTTGTGTTGCTAGTGACCTCATATTTTAATTTTATTTTTTTTTAATTGCAGAGGATAACAAATCGCTTTTACAGAAGTAATGCATTTGAGCTCGTTGTCAAAATGATTTTGTTCGTACTTTCCATGTTAGATTTCTTTTTCGAAACTACGAACTATTTTTTGTACCATAATTGTGTATTCTTTCAATGCTTTTGTTAACATGTTAACTTCTAATGTGAAGATAACCAATTGGAATAAACATTGAAACTCGCAATCTGACATGAGTACGAACAAACTTCAATATTTTAATATTACTGTTTTCATTTGGCATGGCTATTTGGTTAAATTAGCATAGCAAAAATTTTCAACAACAATACTTATCAAGTGAATTAAAATAGCCGATTAAATTTTGGAATTTTTGGCCAGAATGTTTTGCTAAGAAATTTGCCAAGTAGATTTTTTGCGCAACAAAAATTTTTGGCTTAAAAATTTACGAGATATACATGTATTTCTTCAGAGCAAACCAATTTAACAAAAAATGCTCAAAATTTGTTCCGGTAAGTTTACATGAACGCCGAATATTCAGCATAATTATTTCCTGAATAAAAATCTGGTGTAATACACGCACACAACTTCCTTTTACAGTGATCTTATAATTAGCCAAAAATTTGATTTTAAATTTTTAAGCATTTGTCAAAAATTTTCAAAAATTACAAATTCTACAAAAACGGTACAAAATAGAGCGTTAGGTGAAGAGACAAATTTTCTCTAGAATTTTAAGCTGAATTCAAAAATGTAATAATATATCGGGTGTTCTGTTTAAAATAGGAGTTAATAAAGAAAATAGCAAAAAAAACAAAAGAAACCCATTTTAGAAGTATTGAACTGGAAAATCACCTATCTCACTTCAATGCACATTAAAAATGCAATAAGAATGTGAAGTTTGAAAAAAATCGTTAAAGCCGTTTTTGAAAACATCGAAAAAAACTGAAAAATCACAAGAGTAAACATCTACTTCCGGTTATGCGATTTTTTTCAAAACTTGTTGTCGCATCTACATGGTACACAAAACTTATATATGAATTTTCAACGCCATACCTCTTTTCGTTTTTGAGATATTCTGTTCACAGACAGATAGACAGACAGACACACAGACAGACACACAGCCAGACAGACAGACCAATAACAAAAATGTTTTTTGGGTTCAGGGGACTCTAAAACGTGAAGATCTGTTGAAAACTCAATTTCGAATTTTTGGGGTGAATCCAATACTTCCTTTATTGTAAAAGGAAGTAAAAAAAATAAAACTCATTTGGTGATACACCTTTGGTAATGACGTAAAAATTATTCAGAAGCGATTAAATTCTGACACATTTAACCACGGTTAAATTTTGAGATTTGAATTTTTATCGCTATTAAACTGACTGAAACCATTAGTAATTACGCATTATTGTGGATATAAGAAAAATAATCAGTAATAGTAGGACGAGAGGTCAAAATATTGCCGACAATAATTTTTGCGATTCAGATACGAGTTTTTGCGGCGACGAAAATAACGACGAGTGCTTGCACGAGTCGTTATTTTCTAAAGCAACAGAAACGAGACAATCTGAAGAACAAAAATTGTCTGCAATAGTTCGACCTAGAGTCCTATTCGTCTTGACAATTTAACTTTTTATTAAAAAATAGTTACAGCAAAAATTGTCGCTGAAATAAAGCTCCTCGAAATATTGTCGCTGAAATAAAGCTCCTCGAAATATTGTCGCTGAAATAAAGCTCCTCGAATTATTGTCACTAAAATAATCGTTCGATTGGTAGTTTATTTTTAAATTGAAGAATGCCATTGGTTGACAATGACACCAGTTAAATTGTCAACAGTAATATCGCAAGTGCATTAAAATAGCTGATTAAATTTTTATGTTTTGTGTCGGAATTGATATTTAAAACGCAACAGACAATTTCAGTTATTTTATTAAATAATCAGATTAATAAATTTGTATAAAAAATAAATAATTTACCAAAGAGCACAATGTTAAAACAAATATATTTAAAAAAACGTTAACTTTTCGCTAAAAGGCATTAGTTTCAGAACATATTAATATAATTACAAAGACATTTTCATACATGATGTATTTCAAAATAAAACAATGATAATTTAGATATGTGAAACAATAACCTCCTCATTTTATTAGTTACCTTTACTTCCTATTGTATAATTTTTTCCTCTTTCCTTATATAAGCTTTAATCATTTTGTGGTTTTCTTGAATATGGAACTTCAAACTAATTAAAGTTTAAGGACTTGTTCAGTTGTAAACAACGAGAAAAATTCTGTGGTATTATCATTTTTTCAATGTGTTTAATAAACATTATAATTATTATTTTTAGTTAATTGTATACTTAATGTGTACTTACACTTAATCGTCGATGGTAAATGGCAAATCAGTAGATGTTATTGGGAAAGTACTATACTTAGGTACTCCATCAATAGGTATATGTAACTTTTTTAAACTACCGCAAGTAGTCAAATATTAATTTCTAATTTTTGTGTGCCAACATTTTCTCTTTCTGGTTGTAAGTCCTTAGAGATTTTTTTGTGAAACCCTTACTTATTGTGCAATAGTCATTGATTGCTTAATTTTGTTTATTTAATTTTTTTTTACTTCCCTCGATTAAAAGACGAAGGAAGTATTGTAATCGCGAAAGAATCACCCGATATTTCTTCAGATATTCACGTTTCAGGGTCCATAGATGACAAAAAAACAGGTTTTCTCAATTTCGTCTGTCTGTATGTTGGCGGTATAACTCAAAAACTATTTTTGCAGGATGACGATATTTTGCATACACAGTATATATCTACCTGGCATGAAACCGAAAAAAATTCGGACAAATATACAGGCTGTTTCCTAAAAAACGCCGCAACTCATAACTCCGTTGTTTTAAATTTTAGACCCAACAAACTATATATATTCTTAAATGGAAAGACAAGAGCTACCTTTTGACATCGCCCGTTCGTAAATATCCTTCAACTATTTTGAGCAACGATGTTCAACTTTTTTATTTTAAATGGAACACCCTGTATATTTTTACATATTTGGATTCAGGATAAAATTCTGCATGCAGTGGTATGCTTCATTTGTTTTTGTTTAGAAATGTTTAAAATATATATTTAATATTGCATGTAGACAGGCGTACAGTACCATAAAATTTTCAAGTGTGCCGTGGAAAACAATCAGAATGTTGAAATATTTTATCTAACACGTCCAGAAAACGAAGAAATTCTGAGGCAGATGATTATCAATGCTTGTCGCGAAATACCTCCCAATTTGATATTGAATGCGACCAATGGAGTAACTAGAAGATGTCAGTTTTGAGTTCAACAAGGTGGCGGTCAGTTTGAGCAATACTTGTTGATACGTGTTGTAGTTTTGTTTAAATTGTTTTCCAATAAAATATTTTAACATTCTGATTGTTTTGCACGGCACATTTGAAAATTTTATGGTACTGTACGCCTGTCTACATGCAATATTAAAAAAACATTTTAAACATTTCTAAGTGTCCAAAAAACAAATGAAGCATACCACTGCATGCAGAATTTTATCCTGAATCCAAATATGTAAAAATATACAGGGTGTTCCATTTAAAATAAAAAAGTTGAACATCGTTGCTCAAAACAGTTGAACGATATTTACGAACGGGCGATGTCAAAAGGTACCTCTTGCCTTGCCATTTAATAATATATATAGTTTGTTGGGTCTAAAATTTAAAACAAGGGAGTTATGGGTTGAGGCGTTTTTTAGGAAACAGCCAGTATACAAGGGGAGCACCTTAAAAAATAAAATTTTGTTTATTTTTGCGTTAAGTGGGAAATAAATAAAAGTAATAATTTGCACATAGGTCAAGCTTTACACTTAACGAAAATAGGACCCAACAGATACAAGATAAGGTCGCAAAAAATTCAAAACGTTTGAACAATAACACAGTTCTCTTAAATACAGCCTCACTTCGAACACATACCAGCGAACCTGCATGGAGCAGTATAACCTATCGATGCGGTTACAATTGCATCCGAGGATGATGTAGATCGAATCCCTCCCTCGGAATTTTTTTAGTACTAAAAATTGAGAAATTTTATGCATACGTCGCATTTACAAGCTTAGTTTTAAATATTTCTCAATGATTCTTAAACTAGTAAAAAGCTTATTTTTTCTAGATTCAGATGATATCAAATTAATCACAAAATTATTTTTAACAACTGCTACAGAAAGTGTTCAAATAAAGCGTACGGGGAATGTAGAGTATCAACTTCATAATCGAGGCCATCGAGGTATATTTGAAACTATTGCACATAATTGTATACAACCAGCGTATGAAATGTGAAAGGGAGAATAAAGAAATTTTTAGTGAAAGAATTATCTGCATTGATTTATTGTTGTAAAAAATATAATCGTTTTTCCGTACGTGATTTGGTTGAAATGCGTGTCGCACTTCGCTTCAGCATGAACGTTAACGCGAAAAGGTTAAGCTAGCTGCAACGCAATGATCTAAGAGGTGCTAGGTAGGATTGCAAGATATTGTTCAACGTTTAGATCGCATTCGCATGCGCCTGCGGTTCAAATCCGGCCGCTAATGGTTTTTTTATTTGAAAATTGATGTAATTCGCATTCAAGTGTATTCTTTTATTGTTTCCGTATTATTTGGAACCTGAAGACGTTTTTACCCCTAGTTTCATTTGATTTTTAAAATTATTTAGTGTCATAACGTTTACTTGGCAGGGAAGTTTTGGGTAAAGCCCTTTACAGATTTTTTCCTCTGTGTGAGCTTAGCCACTCGCTTGAAGTTTTATATTCAAGAAAACCACAAAATGATTAAGCGTTATATAAGGAAATGGGAAAAAATTATATAATAGGAAGTACAGGTAACTAATAAAATGAGTAGGTTATTGTTTCACATATCTAAAGTAACCTTGTTTTATTTTCAGATACAGCATGTATGAAAATGTCCTTGTAATTATTTTAATATGTTCTGAAGAAGCTAATATCTTTTAGCGAAACGTTAACGCTTTTTAAAAATATATTTGTTTTAACACTATGTTCTTGACAAAGACATTATTTTGTTCGAAAAATTTAATAATCTGATTATTAAAAAAATAACTGAAATTTTCCCCTAAGATACGGAAAAAGAAATAAAACTAATGTGGTTCTGATACTTCTTCCGTTTTAAATATCAATTAATGCAAAAACAGCTGTATACTGAATTTTAAAATAAATTAGTCATTGTGTGAATGTTTTGCTAACAAATTTGTCACGTAAATTTGTCGAACAACAAAAATACCGAAGGCGTAGTATGTTTTTTGGCCGGAAATTTATGAGATATATTTCTTCAGAGCAAGACAGTTTGACAGAAAATCGTAAAAATGTATTCAGGCTAGTTTACAGGCAGTTATTGCAGTTAAATTGTGACATTTAAATTTTCTACATTATTAAACTGACAGAAACCATGGTAATTACGCATTATTATGAATATAAAGGAAATAATCGATTTTGAACATTTAGGGCCAATTCTATAATGCAAGTATATACCTAGAATAAGCTATCCGAGGTATAATTGTCATAGGTTCTTTTGTTACAACAATAGTTTCTAGGGTAGTTATTCCCAGGATAACTTTATCCTTGGTTTGTAGAACCGGCCCTTAAACTGTAGCATACCTATCGGAAAATAAACTGCTAGACAAAATTATCGCATCACAAAAACATATTCTGAAAACTAAATTATTCATATTACTATAAGTGTTAGAGCTTCGCAATAGTAAAAAGGACTATTATGAAGGGACATTTATTGCGGCCAACTACATTTTGCAATAACAAATCGAAACAACTGCATCTGTTCTGAAAATACTAGAGAACCTTAAGAACATTTTTTTTTGTGATGCGATAATTTTGTCCAGCAGTTTATTTTTTGCAGATACAAACATAAAGTGAAGAAATATTTCTTTCTAGTCATAAACCACCTTTTCTCCCAAACAAAATATATAATTACACCAGCTGTAAACAGGTTGAGATAGGGGTAATGATGGGTTAGCAGTGGTCGTCAGTGGCTCACTTTCAGTTGCAGGGCCGGTTACTGTGTTCTGAGTTGCCTAAATATGTTTTCTCAAGGCGAAACGAAGCAATTCGTCAGTACATTTTAGAAGTCTTAGCTAAAGAATGCTGATTGGTTATTTACAAAGACTACGCGGTCTAAGCCAAAACACAATTTTAATAGAGATGAAATAAACGAAATTAATAAAACCTAGAAGAAAACGGGATAATAGTCGATTATGCAATGAGGGAGAGAAATGCGTTATTTCGCTGAGGTACAATTTCTGTCAGAAATTCCACTGAAGCAAAATAGCATTCTCTCCGTGTTGCATATACTATTTTTTTGACGTTGCAGGAAGATTTAGAACGAAATTAGTTTTTTTAAACGTCATTTATTGACATTTTAGTTACAATTATTTTAAAATTAGTAGCCTATGGTAAATTTTAAAGTTGGTGGCACTGTAAGTCATTATGACAAGTCAGTCATAATGAAAACTCCCTAGGGAAATTTTTGTCTTATTTAGTCTCTAGGGAGTAAATGTTTTACTTCTGTCACAATTTTGATGCTATAGAAACCGACTTCTACTCCCGGTCGTGAAAAAATGTAATTAACGCCCTAAGATCAAGAATATTTAATCTAATTTCTAAAGATATAGAAACTGGTAAGAACAATTTAGATATTAGAAATAAACTAAGTAAGTGAATGGTGTTGATTACTTCACTAATAAAAAACTTTTCAAAATATTTAAACTATAATTATTAGGTATTTTTTAAACAAAGTTATGTTGCTAACATGAATCTACTTAAGATATGAAATAATAAAAATTCTTGAAAAATAAATATTCAACTTTTATTGTTAATCGTAAAAGAGGAAATATTTTTAATCTACACGGTGTCCTGTGTTTTCCTTCAAAGTGTATTTGTAGATAGTAAATGTTATTCAGATAAAAAATAGTCTATAGACGTTATTTCGACTCCTTAACAAATTACAGCAATTTTAGAATATTACAATAATATCTAAATAAATCAATAATGTGCTTATTTATTATCGTCAACATGGGTGGTTTCAGTTAGATGGTGCCCCAGCTTATTATGACAGATTTATGAGAAACTGGTTAAACATTGATTAAAACCAGCATCGGATTGGCCGTGATGGACTTGTTCAATGGCCACCTAAATCGCCAGATGTTAGACTTTTGGATTTTCATATATGGGGCTATTTGAAATCGGAAGTGTACAGAACACCGGTAGGCACCCGACACGAATTCATTAGCAAGCATTAAAAATGATTTTAATATGTTAAAGAATAATGTCGCAATGCTAAATCGTGTGCAAGAAGCCATCGTAACGCACTGCCAGAAATGTGTAGAAATTGCTGGAGGTCATTTTGAACATTTAGTATAAGGTGTCTGTTTTTATTTTATATGCCCATTAGAATTATTACTCCCAATTTTTTGTTACTTTTTTGTTTGTTTTGTTACATCAATAAATGTTCGCATTTTTTTTGCAACAGACTGCAACTTGTCAAGGAGTCGAAAAAAAGTATGTCTTTACAGATTGATGGTGGATAATGTGAACGTAGGCACTCAAATGAGTTAGAATACAGTTTATGGGCTTTGTAAGTGTTAGACAGGAATAGACATAAATGACTTAAAATCTAGTGTCCTAGAATTCAGTGTTTTATAAAAACAAAACTCCTTGATTCTGCGGATACTAGATATTAATCGCATAGTAGTGTATTTCTGTGTAACGCATGCAAAGCCCATACACTGTATTCTAGTGCATTTGATTACCGATTTACACATTTTCAGCCACCAATCTGTATAATATTTTTTGATCAGAATAACATTTACTATCTACAAATAAATTTGGCGGAAAAAACGGGAGACCCTGTATACTGGCTAGAAGTCGTTAAGGTTACTTCGATCTTTTTGATATTATTATATTATAATATTGCTGTTATTAAATGTTTACGTTACATTACAATATTAAGCAATCAAATGACCAAAGCAGAGAGTTTAATAATCTTTTAGAAAGCATGTTTATAATTAATTATAGGTTATATTATCTGACAAAATGTATTGCGAAATTGCTTCTAAAAACGATTCTTTTTGAAATCATAAATTATTGAGCACAGATATATCTCTAAAAAGTGAAAAACTAAACAAACAACGCAGCTGCATTAAATGGATCAATATTTTGCATTAACCAGTAAGTGCTGTGTAAATGTTTAGTTAATTAGCGAGAATAAAATTATAACTAAATCTGTTACGAGTTCATTTATTCTGTTGGCAGTAATGTAGTTCCAAATTTTGTTAGAAGACTGCAATAGTTATGATCAGATAATTATGAAAATATATTTATGATTGTGTTTTTTCAAATAATATTCAAATAAGAATCGTTGCAAATATTAATGGAAAAATCGACATTGGGTCTTATATCGTTATGGTACGACATGTTTGTTTCTAGGCATAGCCTACCTGATTTAAAAAAACTAAAAAATTACTTATCATGTGTATGTAGGAAAATTAGTTCTTTGCTGAAAGTGGTATGAAGTGAAGCGAATTTTAATACCTAATTGCAACTATAAAACAAAAATTATAAGTAATCATCAAAAATAAACACCAATTGTATGATTGTTAATTATAGCAATAATCTTTAACACTGAAGGGAACGATGCGAAATATTATGTTTGCATGAATGTTAATTATATTTAAAAAAGCTTGCACTTACGAGACAATTATAGTAACAAGATAAAGCCCAAATACTAATCCTGGCCAGTAATGGATTTTGAAAACTCCTGTCGAAGCCATTGGTTATATGAACATCCACCAGTGGAAATTTAAGTGGGAAGCAGTTTTGAATTTCGTCACTTGTTAAATCGGTTTATGTATATTTATAAAAATACCGTTAGGTTTTCAGCGTTGCCTCCATTTGTGTTTAATTATGCATTGACACTAGTGCACTCAATAATGTTGGCTTCCTGGTGCAGACCTCTTTAATTGATAAGAAAAGCGAGCATTTTCATCACGTTATATTAACTACGCAAGTACTGCGCACTGGCTACAGGTCTGAAGACCAGGTTACAATATCCATTGTAGCAGTGTGGATTCACTTTGTACAGATGCTCTCATTTTGACGGTAGAGTAGCACTATATGGCTTAGGTGTGCCAAGTACTGAAAATCCACAATTAAATAAAGAACATAAGATAAGACTATTTAAGGCAGAAGTTAGTGTCTAATTTTAAATAATTAAAAAGCACAAAGCAACAAGAACAAAAGTTTTATCACACAGTCGATAACGTTGTAACAGAACTGAAAACCCATCCTGTTGCTAAATATAGGTCGGCGATTTCAGAGGAGTGGCTGTGACGCGGCTGCAAGGGAACAAATGAGCGGCGGCGGCGGCGGCGTCGACGGAGAGAAGGCGCCGGGTATTAATTATGCCGCAAGGACGCTGCAAACTTATTAGACACTTGCAATAGTAGTGAAATATTAATCAAAAGCGGGCAATTTCGGAAATCACGTTAAGTGCTTACACTAACAAGATATAATGTGTTATTCAACTGAAGCTAGTAAGTATATAAAGATGTTTGCTGTAGGGTTCCTAAATGTTTCTAAATTATAAAAGTAAATCTTCTGCGGTTTTCCAATATGTTGTCTTTAAATGCAAGGGCTCAATAAAGGAGCGACATGAAGATATTATAAGTGCGAGCTGTATAACAGTGCTCATGCTTGACACTAACTTGTAAGAAACGGTTTTTGAAAAATTTAGGTGTACTGATAGTTTTGTGAGCCAGCAAAACATTGGCACCCTAGAAAATATTAATCGAGTTCAGTGCTAGAGATCTTCGACTTGTAAAATGAATAAAGTAGAGATTATGGGATTTTCGCACGGTACAACTGAAACCATAGAAGAAGATTATTCGGAGATGAAAATGTCTGCAAGATGAATATTCGGATGTGATCATTGTAAGAGTGAATGAAATGTGGCTTCACCACTTCGACTTCAAGTAAAATTAAGAGTCTGGAATAGAAACATTTCTGCATTTCTACATGTTCAGAAAAATACAGTAACTTATTTTTTTTAAATTTCAAAATATTGTTAGTAGAGACGGCCGCGAGTTATTTCTCAGAGCGGCAATAGCTTTGTACTTATTAATTAATGTAGCTTTAAGTTAGATTTAGGTTGTTGAATCTAGTGCGTGTTTGGACATGGGGAGAGTAATATAAGTCGCATGCGACCCATTGCCTCTGTTGCACTTCCTACGTGGCATGCCTGGTCTACGACATCGAAAGATAATAGAGACTAAAAATAATCAATGAATGAACTAGTATTAGGAAGAGCCAGATAAAGTATCAGCTGGAAATTTCAAAATGACGATGACAGCATTAAATTTTTGTTGAGGGTTTTCAATTTTGTTTAGGATTTCTGAAATCAACATTCATAGCGCTTCCGAAGAAATCAAAAGCAAAGAAGAGCGTGGATCCTAGATTTATAATTCTCATGAGCCATGTTTCCAAGACATTGCTTCTCATACTCCACAGAAGAATAATAAAAAAAAATTGAAAAAGAAACTCAGGTTCCAGCAATTCGTGTTTAATAATGGAATAAAAATTATTACTTATACGCCGAATTAAGTCTTCTACCTTTCAGGGAAATAAAATGTTCTATAACTTTTTCGTTAAAATTACTTATTTATATTGTTGTGATTATAACTTGTTGTTTTTTTATCTGCCATATTTGTATTTTGTAGCCAATAAAATCCATAGTTAATTCATTTTCTTGCCCCACGTTCCGGTCGACACCTTATTGTGAATTATTTATTTAAATAATAGACTTTAACAATCTCAAAGGGTTGGGTTTCCTAGCAAGTATTATCTTGATTTAATATAAATTATTGGAAATACATTTCCTATCAACTTAAATATCGTGGTACCTTTTTAATAATTTACTTGTAAACGCTTTGAACAACGGTAATTTAACCACTTCATATTTTAACTAATGGGAACCAAATTCAAACATGGCTATTCAAACCTCACAATTTCGCAGAAAAAGTTCGCTATTCTTCGACAAATTGTCAGTGATTGAGTAATTAAAACGTTGTCTAGGTGATAACAATAATAGTAAGTAAATACACGTCAGGAACAAAAACACTCAGATAACGCGTCTGCCGGAAATGCACAAAAACCGACCCCACTTGAACAGAATTTCCTGCAGGCTGGATCAGGTTTCTGTTACTTGCACTGGTTCTTGTCCCAACGTTTTGACCACAAAGGGTGAGACTTCACCCTTGTTTTAAGACAATGTAGTCAATGTCTCTCAAAGGGACTAGGATATTTGTGACTACCCTGAAACGCAGCCTCACGTTTCATAAGTTTAGGCTTGGATGTAAATGAACCGAACTATAATAGTCGATTGATTATTACAAAAATATAAGTTCTATTTATATAAACATAATTGCTTAGGAACTACGATTAAAGTGCAAAATGTTTTAAATTTGCTGTCACGATATAACATTTCATAACAGATATCAGCGTTTTCAAGCCAGTTTATTTCCGCTTTATCTGCATTTACGTTACACTGAACTCTGATAGTAGGCCGTTTATTTGCGTAAGTTGCTTGCTTGCAGGTTGCGGCATTTAAACTTTGTGCATTATGAAATCAGCACTGTGTTTAAAACTTATGAACAGGATTTCTTAAATTTTCGAACTGAAATTTAGTCTGTTTAATTCAAGATTAAACACCACTTGCAAATCACTAAACTCAATCTTATAGTATAAACTTTCCTGACCTTTATGTTGCTTTTCCAATGGAAACTAGGGCTTAACTCTAGCCCCCACCAAGTCCTACGACGCCTGGGCCCCACTTTCTCTATTTGCCTCGCAGAACGGCTCCTATAGCTCGACCGCTCCGAAACCACCTTCAATTCAGCTACTACTTGATGCATAAACTAACACTTGTTTATAAATCTCTGCAAAGGTGCTACAAATTACTGTAACCTACTACAGCCTACCCAAAGGATATAGAATTAATTTCAAATACACTGAATTGGAAAAAGGATCATTATTCACGTATTAATAATTAAAAGCTTGGCTTCCTTTCCGCAATTGTTTGTTTTTCTTCGATCTTACATTGTTATACATTATTTCCAAGCCTGCTCTGATAACATTTTGGAGTTTAAATCTAAGCTAACACTATTTTTAATACCGTTTTACAAATTATTAGCAAGGCCAATGCTATTGTATACAATTTGCAAAAATTAAACTAGTACATTTCTGAAACATCTTATAAAATAATATTTGATATGCTTGAAATGTTATTGATTGCAATTATAATAATAAAGGCTTAAAATGTGTTTATAGCAATATTATGGATTAAGTTTTTTAACTCTAGACATTGGAGTTGTAACAATAGTTTTTAATAGATTAAAGGTTTCTCTTAATTAATCCATTTTCAGACATCCAAGAAAGCAAGTTTAAACCACCCACAATATTTTTCAAATCTCTTCTTGAGTAAATTGCTTCCAACTCAATCTTTCATTTGTTCTATTGCAGCACTGGGTAGAACCCAGTGGCTGAATTGAGAGTTCTGGGACTCAATGCTGGATTTTGAGAATACTAAATAAAAAGTATCTGCGTTTACTAACGACACGGTTTCTAAATGACCTCTGTATGACAGTTTTTTTATGAGCTGAAATATTATAATACTGCACACTTCCTTTGCAATTACGGAATTTTTTAAGGACTAATTTTTCTCCGTTTATTCGCATTGCTTGCCATTTCCTGCTCTATTTCGTCAGTAAAATTTTTAGTAGATAATATAATTTTTTCAAGTTCCTTCAAATCTTTTTTAAGTTTAACACTATCTTTAATTTTGGACTGAATTTGATTAAATAACATGTCTATTGTCTACATGCGGAAAGATTTTGTGAAAGAAATTAAGCCAGAAACTAAAATCTTGATCTTCAAGAGTTCTTCGTAAACCATATTATGCCGCTTGACAAGTAGCAGTTTTAATACACAACTAGGCATTGATGATAAATTCGAGGAATACATTTTCACTATGGCATTTTGCATTATTAAATTTAATTGGTGCCTATAAGAAATTATTTTTTATTTCTGTCAGGACTCCACCTGTTAGTTGAAGTTTTTAATTCTTTTTTTGTTTGTTTGTAGCGTGTATTTAAAATGTAGGATTCGCGTTTTAATTTAAATTTAATTTTGTAGTGCACTGTATTCTTCGAGTTGTGTCACTCCTATATTGCAACATGTGGTGCAGTTTTCTAGAAACCTTAAAATCTTAGAGCCCTCTCGTTCAACCTCGAAAAAGGTCCGTCGTTTCTTTTACTAAAATTAATTAGTCTCCATCCCCTGAAGAGTGACCAGCTCTTGCTTGTTGTCGCCGGCTAATTTAATTTGTGCACATGTTTGGTTTTCGTCGTGAATAATTCACATACTTATTATGTATTGGGTGTTCAGAGTTACGAAACCACTTGCCTCCGATAACGATACGTACCTGTACCTGGGAAGGAGTAAAGGTAAGTCACGCTATTTTGTTTGTTTATAGTCAATTTGTCGTTTATTTGTATCATCGCTTCGTAATTAATCAGTCACCCCCAGTGCCACCACTCCACTAATATTTGCTCCATTGTAACTTTGAGCAATTAGTTTAGAGGGCGAATTTGAAATAAGTGTATCTAATATACTGTTTGAAGCTTTCGCGGTTACTCGAATTATTCTTCTTAAAATATAATTTTGGCATAGAGCCCCTAGTATTTGTGGATAAATACCCAGCATTTTCTTGCTTAATGTGCCTTGCACTTTGTGAACTCGAGCAAGAATCCGCGCGATGACCATGGTCTTTGGTGACTCGTGTTGTTTGAGCACCTTGGGAACGAGGATACTTAGGCAGATTTGGCCTTGTTGCTGTTTGTGCATCCGTACTTATTCACTTACGTTTCGCAAGACCTTGCAACTTGCAGCATCAGAGTGAAAGTCGCACTAAGAACTGAAGATAAAAGATAACGGTTATTTCAATTCCTTCAACTGGGGGCGGGCTGCTATAGGGACCTTGCGTTCTTCTTCAACCAGAAACGGGAATTATAGAAAGGGTGAAAGTAAGTAGGTGTGGAGAAGAGAAACCCACCTAAGAATCTGAATCAGAGCAGATGGCCAGAGGAATCGAATTTGCGACCTCCCGAATGCTAAGCAGATGTGGTAACCACTACTCTATAAAGCTCGGTAAGAACTGAAGATCGGTGTGGAGCTATTTATAGTTCTCTGTGTCAGGCGCGCGGAATGACGTAACGCCGATTGGTCTTTCTAGTGCAACGTAACCCGTGGGGTGTAGCCGTATGACGCACAGTGGGTGTAATGCTTTAGATCGTGTATCACAGTACTACATGTTTTACTAAACTTAAAACCATCTGTCCTGTTTATATTAGTTGGATGCTTTTCTAATTCTATGGCTTCCCGTATCACTCGCGGGATACTTCCCGTGTATTCTGGCAAGTACTCTGGCCTGCTCAAATTCTAAGCTGTTCTCATTTGTAAATGTATGCTCAGTTATGGCTGATTTTATGATGCGTTTGGCCGCAAGAACATGGAATGCGATATACGCCAGCGGTTTTTAAACTTGGTTCAAAATTTGAAACACAAAACAGTTTTCCTCTCTTTGGAGGAATATACTGGAAATTTTCAAAAAGAACAAGAATATATTTTTAAGAATTTTCAAAAATTGTAAAGCCAAAGCTGAAGCGTAGCTAAGCCAACATACACAATAATCTGCAAATTTTCAGAAATACTGTAGCAACAAACGAAAATAGCTAAAAGTATTTTACGACCGTTCTTGGTTGATAAAAATGGCAAAATGAATATTTACCGAGGTAGACGGGTTTCTTGAATTATTAAGTTATACAAAATTATTTTAATGATTAACTTTTATCCGACTAGAGATTTTGTTATCAAAATTCAAAAAGAAATTCCTTCTCCTGGTCTAGGTGGTGTAAACTGGTAGCCAAACCTTTAGAAAGTAGGTGATGCGTTACTACAAAAGTATCATATATTCTTATTTACTTAGTTATGAAATAATATCTTAGTTGCCGTGGAACAAAACTGTAGCAAATGGTTTTGGGTTGTCAAAGGTAGTTCTATTACCGAATTTCGCCGTAGTACCTTGCGGAACTATTTTATAAAAGTGGTGTTTTCCTGAACCACTACCACTGGTTTGGACAAGAGTTAAGGAGTACTTGAACAGGCATACGAGTTTATTAAAACCTGTTTTCTAATGCTCTCTGTATACTGTTCTTTTTTGTATTTCATATAGAAATATGAAAATTAAATTCTTATAATTATAAAAGTGGCAATAAAATTGTCAAAATATAACCCTGCCGAGCACAACCCGTTTTTATGTGCTGAACCGCAATAGGCAGTTTCAGTTGATGGTCAATCAAGTAATTTATTTTTAATATTTATAGTGATTAAAAATACATTATTTTTATGTTAAAAGTCGTTTCTATGCTGTAACGGTTGCTATGTTGTAAAATAACATCTTACTAAACGCTTTTGGTTGTAGATTGTAGTTCATTATTCATTGCCATATGAAATGCGAAAAAGTAAAGTTAAACACAGTAGATTGTTGTTTGGCATATATGCAGGAGCAAACGAAATAAATGTTCTTGAAGAAGCATTGCTTTTAGTGAAAATTTGAACTTCACCTGGGTTTAGCTGTAGCGCATGCCAACAGAGTACTGATAAAATGGGAAAATGAATAGCTATTTATGCAACAAGTGCTAAAAGTCGACGTTTATGCGCGAGACATGAAAATTATGAAACGAAGCCGAAGGCTGAGTTTCATAACATGTCTCGCGCATAAACGACTTTTAGCACGAGTTGCATACAATATTTTATCTACGACCTTAATTTTACCGTTATTAATCCATAAATATCGATTTAAGAAAGGTTCGCATCTGCGACACTTTTAATTTATGTCATAATGAACAGTAGCCTACGCCGCGCGGGCGATTGTTTGCCCACGCCCCTGCTGTCAAGGTGAGTTACGAAATGTAATTATTGATACTCCACATATGACTGTATTCATTACATAACGCTTTAATTATTTCAAAAACGCTTTACCTGTAACGCAAGAAGCAACTGGAATAGCTTTACAACTTCACTTGCAGTTCGAAATTGTAGTTTTATAACTTCACTTCACTTTTAGCCCGTGTGCTAAAAGTAAACAGCTGATTTCTTTAAACACGGTAAACTATAAAACGTCACTTTTAGTGAAACAATCTAGCGCTAAAAGGCCTACTTTTAGTAGTGGTCGTAGATAAAATTACTTATTACCTACTTAATGGCTGGTGATTCCTGCATTTTAATCCTTTGAATTATTTCACTTTGAGAAATTATTAATGGCAAATCCTACGTCGTATCTATTACATTTAGGCAACAGTTACTACTACAACAAATTCAGAATGCATGGGATGAAATACAACCAAACAGGGTTCAATTATATAGTAGTCAACAAAAAGTTTTGATAAAGCTTCGAGCTGATGGTTCACACTTTGAACGCTGGCTGGTGAATTTACGGATTTTGTTGGTCTTGTTATTATTTAACTTACGATTTGATTGCAATAATTTGTTATTCAAGACTTAGTGACAAATAATCAGCAAACGAAGTGGCATTTAAATTAATTTCAAAAAGAGTCATATTATCCGCCTTATCTTCGTTATCGCACACTCCTATTTAGAAGCGTGAATAATAACAGTGAACCACTATATAGAACAATAATGCTCTAAGTGGACTAGCACTAGATAAAATAAATACTAAATATCATTGCTTAGACCAGCGGCTCCCAAACTGTGCTCCGCGAACCATCTTCAGGTGCTCCTCAAAGATATTGAAAAGAAATATAAATAAAATAAAAGTGTCAAGAATTCCACCTTCCCTTTAACAAGCCTGATGGAAGCGTCAGAATAATTAATGGTATTAAAGCACAACCTAAGAACATATGGTTATTGAAAATGTTGTGATGGCATGGGTATTCTACATCTTTACCTGTTTACACAGAGGTAAACTTGCTTTCTCGCACTTTGAATTGGCTCTTCGAAATGATGTTTGAATTCAGAACTTTCCTGATTAACAACCACTTCGCTTTGGAAGACAGGTTATGTGATCAGCGTTGGTTCATAAAATGACATATTAAAAAATAGTTAATGATTTAGTTCTCTCACAACAAATGAAGGCAGTAACTCTTTTTGATGTCAGTAATAATGTAGAAGCGTTTAAAAAGAAAATCAAATTTTGATCGGAAACAATGAAATATCGAAATCTATACAATTTACAAATGGTAAAATAATTTAGAAGAAAACTAGACACCGACATACCTGGAAATATCTTAAATGAGTTGTATGTACGTACATCTGCTAAGTTTGCTTGATAGTTTTAATTGTTATATTCTGGAAGAACTTCATGAAAAATTAGAGAAAATTGTTGGGTGGTAAACTTCTACTCTGCTGAGTCAGAAAAGTCAGCCTGTTTGACATCGCATGAATAAAATATGGGATAAAAGAGAATTGTGCAACTAAGGAATCTCTACCAGAATTTTGGTGTCAGCTCAAAAATGAATTTAGAAGTTTTGTCATAATATAAAGAAAAAATCACCATTCTCCACGTTGTAACAACTTACTTAAAAAATACCGATTCCGCCTCAACGAGAATCAGCTATGCAGTTGCAGCTAATGATGTTTTTTTTAAGTTACGTTTATAACTGGATCGACATTACTTGTCATACGCAGTATTGTTGATACAATTAGTAATAATTATCAGCTACATATTAGTTAGTATTGAGGACAATTCATTGGAACCCCTCCGTCACATTAATATTTAACTTAATACAATTAATTATTATTAATTTTTATTGTCAGATTTATAAACATGCTGAGGTAGTTGTCGCTTTAGTCTTATGTGAATCTTCTGCACTCGCGCACTTTTTCACATTTTTATAAAACTTGTTGATCACTTTACACATGTGTTCTTCGATAGTTGATATTCCATGTTCATTGTTAATTTTTTGACTCCGACTCGTATATTGCTGTCCCAAATTTAACCAGGTAGAACCACACTGTGCAAATAAAAACAGTCCCATCCGTCTCTTCAGGATTTAAGTTCCCAGATTATGTTGTATCGTTTTTTTGATGCGAAATGGCATTTTTGGTTTTGCATATGAAAAAATGGTTTTAAATACCATGCGGATTTACAATATCTGCTTTGAACTCGTACTAAATTATGTTGCTCCACTTTTAGTACGAGAGCTGGTGACATTTTTTGGTGATCATTTAGTTAAGGCCTATTTTTTGAGAGAATGTTGCTGGAGGCATGTATAAGTGTCATCTGTAAGGATTCTCCTAGATAGCGGTATCGGAGGGAGGCAGAACACCCCCAATTTGCACTGTCAGTATATGTCAAATTCGAGGTGAGCCGGTTAGGTTTTGTGTCAAAACTGACGGAAAACCTAACCTGCTAAGCTCGAATTTGACATAACTTACACTAAAAAAGTCCATAAGGGGCGGCTGTGGAAATTGAAACGTATGAATAATAGGTTGGTGGAATTGTAAGTCTATGTCAAATTCGAGTTTAGCAGGTTAGGTTTTCCGTCAGTTTTGACACAAAGTGACACAAAACCTAACCGGCTCACCTCGAATTTGACATATACTGACAGTGCAAATTGGGGGTGTTCTGCCTCCCTCCAATACCGCTATCTAGGAGGATCCTTACAGATGACACTTATACATGCCTCCAGCAACATTTTCTGAAAAAATAGGCCTTAACTAAATGATCACCAAAAAATGTCACCAGCTCTTAGACTATTTCTGTTTGTATGGTTTTTTGTTTATGTAGTTAAAGTAAATTTCTCATTTTTCTGAAATTGGTAAGCAAAATGCCATTTGGAATAAAATAGAATTTAATACTTAGCATTTTCAAATGATTAAATATACTTACCATCGTCAATACTGCTATCATTAGGTTTAGCAGGTAGCTAAAATATCGTATACTTTATGCCAACGGCACCCATCTGCAAAGTTAATGTTTTGAGTAAACAATATTTAAAGACCCAATTTTTGAATTATTTTTATTGGAAAACAATAAAGTTAGATAAAATGTAAGCAAGGAATTTATAAATCGAAAAATAATTCGTATTTTTACTATACAATAAAAGTTCGATTAACAACTTGAGAACACAGTTAGGTAAAAATAGCCAAAAATGCACATATGTATGGGCCTTTGGCATAAGGGCGACGATAGTGCTCCTAAGGAGTGTTCCGCGACTCAAAAAGTGTGGAAACTGCTGGATTAGACACTGAGATTTATATTTTGGCAGTTACAGTAGCAGTACATAATTATATCTTAAGATTTGTCAATTTTACTGAAATTCAAATTGTACAGGTGTTTAAAAGCGTACTATGTTAAACATATGAAGGAGGAAAGACTACCGAAACAAACTTTAATGTGGAAACTAGCTGGTAAAGGAGAACGCGGGAGATCCAGAAGTAGTTGGCATGAAGGAATAGATGAAGAGATTAAAGGAAGAAGGATAGATGAAAATCTATGGAATAACAGGTAGATAACAATGGAGATTGGATTACTGGAAAACGTCGTAGAACGTTATAAGCCAATTAAATATATATTGCTATGATATTGTACCCACAAGCGATTTTGTTTAATCAAGCAGCTATGTTTCAAAAATAATTATTTGAAAAATGATAATATGGTATTTTTACTGAATATATTTTATTTTACTAAACATTTTTATAATGCGGTCTCTTCATTTTATTTACAAGAAATAAGGTTTTTTACTGAACAAAATTATTTATGGTTTTAATATAATCATGCGCATTTAATTTGTTGTCTTGCTTTATTGAAAATTAAACTTCTTACTGTCGCTTTGATTTTTTGAATAAAACATTTATTATTTGAACTAAACGTTATATTTTTCTGAACATCTATAATTGTTACTGAAGATTTATTTTAAAATGTTATTTAAAAAAGTAGGCGTTTTTAAATTAATTTCGGTGTGTAAAGTGCTACTTATTTTCAATCAGTGAAAAAAAGTGACACTTTGCTTTTAATTCAGGAATGGACGATTTTAAATAGACGTTTCCTTAGCTACCAGAACTGACCAACGCACTTGACTAAAATGAAGGCAATTACAATTCTATACAAAATAGGCTTGATTTTGAATATTTAATGAAATTAAAAAAAAATGTTATAGACAACTCGTGTTAGCGTGCTGATTTTTCACGCGTGTGGAATATTAAACTCGGCTGCGCATCGTTTAATAACTATCCACACTTGTGAAAAAAGTTGCACTTCTAACACTTGTGGTCTAAATAACTATTATTTTACTGGGCGCTTATTGTTTTCTTACTGATTCTCTACTATTTTTACCAAAAGATTATTATTTTACTAATCATCTATTATTTTACTAAACATTTATAATGGTTCCTGAACGGTTAACATTTTTACTGTGCATTTATTACTTTTAATGAACATTTATTATCTTACATAACATATATTAGTTTTACTTGACTCTTATTATTTCTACTGAACACATGTACTTGATGTTTTAATAAAATACTGCGCATTTAATTTGTTCACAAATAAAAATAAATCAATAAAACTATGAATGATGTGTCAATATAAGAGTTAAATGGGTTTTAGGTAAACATGATTAACTTAAATTTGGATCAGGTAGCGTTTGAAGGACTAGTAACTGAAGAAGAATGTCAACAGGTTGCTTTTAAATCAATAGAAGATGGTTTCACATTTGTTAAAGATAAATATGCATGTGTGATCTAAGCGGAAGTTTACTATGAAATACCTTTAAAATGTATTGTTTGAGGCTTTCGCGGTTACTCAAATTATTCTCCTTAGCATAGAATTTCGGCTTAGACCGCTTAGTATTTGTATATGAACACCCAGCATTTTCTGGCTTAATGTGCCTTGCACCTTGTGAAGTCGAGCAAAAACCCGCGCGATGGCCATGCTCTTTGGTGGCTCGTGTTGTTTGAGTATCTTGAGAACGAGGATACTTAGGCAGATTTGGCCGTTTTGCTGTTTGTGCATCCATATTCACTAACGTTTCGCAAGACCTTGCAGCTTGCATCATCAGAGTGAAAGTCGCACTAAGAACCGAAATTTGCCTGAAAAACACTTACTTCAGTTGGATCAATAAAATATACGAACAAGTCGAAGGAGCGGCCATGGGTTCACCGCTATCACCTGTTATCGCTAATATCTACATGGAAGCTTTTGAAACCAAGGCTCTCGAACAAGCGCAGCTAAAACCGACTTGCTGGTTAAGATATGTAGATGATACCTTTGTCATCTGGTCACATGGACGCCAGACATTGAATCTGTTTCTAAAACACCTGAATTCTGTACATCCCAACATACAATTCACAATGGAAGTAGAGGAAAATTGCAGTATTCCGTTTCTAGACGTCCTGGTGAAATGTAAATCAGATGGCAGTTTAGGACATGCAGTCTATAGAAAGAAAACACACACGGACATATATCTAAATGCTGACTCACACCATCATCCAATGCAAAAAGCAACAGTTCTCCAGACTCTGGCGACAAGAGCCGTTCGTATCTCAGACGAGGAAAATCTAGAGAGAGAAAAGCTACATCTGTTTGACTCTTTACAAAGGAACGGATACACAACTACCGCCATACGAAAAGCACTAGACAAGACTATGACAAAAAAAGGCTAAAGAAGAATCTCCACCTCTGGAAGGCTTAGCATTTCTACCTTACATTAAAGGCTCAACTGATAAGATAGGACGTGTCCTGCAACGATGCAACATCAAAACTGTGTTCACGAGCAAGGAAACTTTGGGTAACGGCTTCAGATCGGTAAAAGACAAGATTCCAAGTTTAAAAACCGCTGGCGTATATCGCATTCCTTGTTCTTGCGGCTCGAGTTACATTGGACAGACTGGTCGTTCCGTTGATCTAAGACTCCAAGAACATAAAGGCGATTGCAAACACAAACGTATCACAAAATCAGCCGCGGCTGAGCATACATTTACAAATGGGCACACTTTAGAATTTGAGCATGCCAGAGTACTTGCCAGAATACCTCATTACTTCCCGCGAGTGATACGTGAAGCCATAGAAATAGAAAAACATCCAAATAATATAAACAGGGAAAATGGCTTTAAGCTTAGTAAAACGTGGACCCCTGTGATACACGATCTAAAGCATTACAACCACTCTGCGTAATACGGCCACGCCCCACGGATTACGCTGCACTCGGATGACCAACCAGCGTTACGCCACTCCGCGCGCCTGGCACAGAGGACTATAAATAGCTCTAATCCTTTTTCTTCAGAATCCAGACCAGAACCTGAGCTTTAACCAGGAAGCTAACTTGGGCCCTTGGGCCCATGGGGCTCCACCAGTTATCGCCATCGCCTGTCCGTTAAAACCAAAATCCTGTACCGAACTACCTGACCAGAAACCTCCCTTGCTTAGGTTAGTAAAACTGCCGAAGCAATCCTGTTCATAACCTATTCTGTATTGGTAATCTTTCTGCGCAGTGGAAGATCTTGCTGCTTAGGATTAACCTACCCTGTCCTGTTAACTCTTGCGTGCAATGGAAGATATTGCTGCTTAGATTAACGTAGATGTCTGTCCAGTAGCCTGTAAGATCGCCCTGTTAATAAATAATTTCTTCCGACAGCTTGAAACGAACGCCTATCAGACAGATGATCAGGTGGAATCACAAACGGACTAAATTCAGTTTAAATTCGAAAGCTGCGCGCTGCGAGTATAAGAAAAACGCGGATTCTTCGAGGCGCGCCCGCCTTGCCGGAATCGCGCGGCGCTCTCATGTATGTGAAATAAAAACAGCCGCGAAAATGATGGCCGCGAAAGCACACACCAAACATAAGCATGCCACATATCAAAAGATGCCTAAATTAACAGCGAGCAAGGTACAAACGCTTGTCCGAGTCGCACACATAAAACCTCCGAGCGCGGCCTGATTTAGCCCGGGGCCGCTTCACATATAATTGCATATAAGGGCTCGCGCGGGCAAAGAAAATTGCAACTAGGGCATGTCGCATATCAGAAGATGCAACTTTTCAAGAGGAAGCGATTGCACGCGTAATCAGACCCCTAATCACAAGCGCCAAACCGCTAGGTTTAAAAATGAGAAAAAAGCCGAAAAAGCCACCCTAAGCCCCCGCTTCGGCGTCCAATAGGGAAGCCGAATTGCTGCCACAAAGGACCGCTTCCAATATAAGCACGGGAGGGTTTCAGAAAGAATCATTCGTTCTTCAGCCTCATCCTACAACAGTCATTCATCAATCCCTCTAATAGGCACCTCCAGTGCGGACGAGAGTGCAAGTGCTGTTGGGACTTCGAAAATGTTTTCATTCTGCGAACTTGGAAAAAGTTGTGTGTGTTATCCAGCTCGTTCGACACCAGTCGTTTGATCAGCCCAGCTCTGACAAGCACCTCCCCGTGCGGACGAGAGGTTGGAATCAAGGATGACGTAAGCAGTCCACACCGAACCGTCTTTGTTTTTTTTTGGCGCTACGTTAGCCGCCCCGCCGCGGCAATTTATAAGGAGTTTGTTTTGCTCTTCATTTCCAGGCTACAGACTTTGTTCGACCGCCTGTTTGGGCCTTCGCCCCCCACTACCCCGAACCGGCGAGCCCGCCCGAAGCTCACCAGGAACGCCTTCCCCGGACGCCCGACATCGCTTCTTCCCCGAGCGTTATGGCGGACCAGACCGCTGCCCCCACGGACGGTGCTCGCCCGCGGACCCCCGCCCCCAGCGACGGAAGTTCTCGCCGCCCCCAACTCCAGGAATGGGAATTACAGCTCCACCCCGAGCCCTTCGAGAGCAGCGAGCTCGAGAGACTGCGCAACACCGTCCTTCGGAGCGCTGAGGCCCCTATCACTTGGTCTCTCCAGGAGGTGGAGCTGCCACCACACTGCCCCCCCCCCAGAGATCGAACCTCGGTCCGTCATCAGGGACCCCAGGCGCCACACCCTATTGCACCAACGCCCCCAAGCGCCCCTAAGCGAGCAGCCCCGGTTCATTCCCGGCAGTCCAACGCAACCGTTCCGAACGACGCCATCGCCCCGAGAAGCGCTCCAGCTCTCCGAACGGCGCCATCGCCTCGAGAGGCGCTCCAGACCCTCCGAGCGCCACTATCGCCACGAGAAGTACCCCAGCCCAGATCGGCACTGCCGCCCAGGGTCGCGCCGCCAGCCCAGGGGGTATTCTCCCCTACCCACGCAGCGCCGCCCGAACTCGGCCAGGGTGGATTACCGTGGCCCATTCAACCGCCGAAAATAGTGACGCCCCCCCCCCCCGCGTGTACTTCAAATGAAAGCTGCGACACGCACAAATATCAAAAACCCCTTTCGGGTTATTCTATTAACTGTAACTTCAAAATCAATCGTAGGATATGCATACCTCAGTCATTTGATAAATCTTTTCTGTTTAGGCTATTGAAATAAAAAACGCGTGAATGCTCCTTTTACAAAGGGTCAATACACATCAAAATTGTAGCTTTAAACATTAATCATAATTAAATATATGCGTAACAGTTCAAATATGAAAAAAAAAGTTTGTATGAATTTGAGCTTTACTGGTTAATAATAACGGTAAGCGTAAATGGAAATTTTATCTACAGATAGTTTTAGAATAAAAGTTCCAGGTATTGAAAATAATTTAATACAACGTAATCTTGAAATAGCCGGTCCAAATTTAGCTTTTAACACTAACCTCCACTTTGCAGCACCCATTACTTGCTGACAAGAAAAAAAATGTCAGGGGTTGCTACACCACGTGGTTGGGAGCACCTAGGATGCGCCCGTAATAGGAGCAAAACCATGTTCCCAATTGCAGAAGTTAGGATTAGCCGGTGTTGAGAATTATAACAGGACGGCGGCCTTGCTTTCCAGATTAAATTGTCGGATAAAACCGTCAATCCAAGAGCTACGAGAATGCAATTAATATGGGAATAGCAAAACAGAAAACCGCCATCGTACTTGATCATAATCAGCCCTTGGAAACACAATGCTCAGGAAAATTGGTTGAGCGCACGTAATTTGACGTATAAAAACGACCCTCAGCCACGCCAAACACGGCGGCTGAGGTGAGAAGAATAAGTGCTTCGGAAGAAAAATATCGTTTCCAAAGGGAAGCTCGCATTACAACGGCCTGCGATAACAGATAACGCGGGTCAAAAGAGCATCGCGAGACCTTTCGTTCTCGCTCGATCCAGTACAATATGCGGTGCTTTGGAAAATTTAAGAATTAGAAATGCAAAGGATTATAATTCAAATAAAAATATACAGGTTAGGCCTGGAATAAATTGGTAACTGGCGAACCAACTAAGCTAAGCAAAAAAATTGTTTCAGGTGGCGCTAAACCGCCATTGTGTAACTTAGGACCCGCCCTCGCGCTATTACGCAGAGGACGAGGCGTGTTAACATGATACATCAAAACCAACTAAAAACTTTTGATATTGGTGAACGGTGCAAGTAGCTACAAGACTTAATTATTAAAAAAATCTTTAAAAGTGATAAAGTGTGTTGGTTACTATGGTTAATAAAATATCAAAATTAGGCATTTTTAGATTGCGATTACGAATCGACACGTCACTAAGGACAGTTGTATCTTGCAAGAAAGTTCTACTACGTACAACTATATATGACAATAATTTCTATTGAAAGTAATTGAACAAGTAATTGATGTTGTACAATTGTACAATTACCAAGTAATTGGTAATTGAATTACTATTTCATTTGAGTAATTGAATCTCTGGTAATTAAATTACTTCACTGGACGGTAATTGCAAATTAGTGATTAATTACTTTTTAAAAGTAATTTGCCCAGCTCTGCCTATGAAATTTATGACTAATCGGTGTCCCATTCTTTTTGGGACACCCTGTATAGCCTTAACTGTTACCTTAGTTTTGATTTTGCAGTCACTTTAGTCTCGGTTTATTTTTGTTGCTTACTGTAGTAGTAATCCATCGGCTGCCTTAATGGTATGTATCTCTCCTCAAATCTTCCCATTCGTTGTCTATATTAATGGTACTTTATTTTGTTTTTTTCTATAAATTTTTGTAAACACATTACTCACATTTAGTTACCACCTACTGTAGAAAAAGGCCAAGCACAAGAATGTTTCCTTATGTGGTCTATTTACTACTTTTATTAAAAATGTATACCTAGGTCAATTTATAATTTATTTTTGAAAATACATATATTAGAAATATTTATATTTGTCTGTTGGAAATAAATAAATTTAAGAAAAATTAAAATAAATAAATTTGTTAAAACTCCAACTTATTCTATATTTATCAGCATATAAATTTTGCGATTGTAGCAGAAACTCGTTAAATTAATGTTAATGTGAATTAATTTACATAATGTTTTTTTATTAAAATTTGTTTAATACAAATAACGACAATTTTTAAACTCAGTAAAACAATTATAATATAATAATAATAAATAATAATTTATTTAATTCATATATATACATTCCAATAAGCTAACCTAATAGCTTGTCTAGGCATTAATATACCGGGTGATTTTATAATCAAGACTGACGCAAAACCTAACCTGCTAACTTCGAATTTGACATAGACTTACAGTGCCACCTACATATTATTCATATAACAAATATTTCATAAATAGCTTGATGGAAAAACATTTATAATCACCCGATATAAATGTGTAGAAATACACAAAATGTTGATCGTTGATATATAATAAACCCATAATATATCCTTTACAGACAGTACGCCAGTGTCAAACGGAAACAACTATCCGCCATATGCAACCTCCATTCTCTACGCAACCTCATCTGGTAAATGCTCCTTCCTGTTGTTTTATATTCAAAGAGTTTTTAAATAAAAAAATTAAAGTTCGCCATTTTGGATTTAATGACGGTCAATTATCACTTTATTTTATTAGATTATAAGTTGCAGTATATGCGCGATATAGAATATGAAATAGATATTCTGGTTTTTAAAACATATTTACTTTATTTATATTTTAAAATAATAACTTATCCCCAAATAGCCCCCTCGCTCATCCCAGTCGAGGGGTCCAACATAAGGAACAAAATTACACCACCCTCAATACTCAATCACAAAAATGCACACGGGATATCAAAAATTGTAGTTAGAATATCAACTATTAGTTTACAGGTGTTGTTTATGCTGGCAGCAATTGCTAGTTGAATTTATTATTGTTGTAACTTAGAAATAACAACTTGAAAACAATTTGTTTGGCCGTAAAATATTCTGCACTCTTAATTTGTACCATACCCACTAACAGGAATTGGTGATTTCGACATCTTTGACGTTTGGTACACGCCCACTAATTCGACGTTTTGGACATTTTCGGCGATATGTCCACTCACAGGATTCGGCGTTTTGTCCATTTTCGGCGATATGTCCACCGACAGAATTCGGCGTTTTGGGCATTTTCGGCGTTTTGTCCACGGTAACTAATTCGGCGATTTGTCCATTTTCGGCGATATGTCCTCCGACAGAATTCGGCGTTTTGGGCATTTTCGGCGTTTTGTCCACGGTAACTAATTCGGCGATTTGTCCATTTTCGGCGATGTGTCCACCGGCAGCATTCGGCGTTTTGGGCACTTTCGGCGTTTTGTCCACGCTAACTAATTCGGCGATTTGTCCATTTTCGGCGTTGTGTCCACCGACACAAACGGGGGTTTGGACAAAATCGAGCGATGCCAACTTTCCGATCCATGTGGGGTCATTTTACACGGTTCGGCGATTTGTCCATTTTCGGCGATATGTCCACGGACAGAATTCGGCGTTTTGGGCATTTTCGGCGTTTTGTCCACGATAACTAATTCGGCGATTTGTCCATTTTCGGCGATATGTCCACCGAGAGAATTCGGCGTTTTGGGCATTTTCGGCGTTTTGTCCACGCCAACTAATTCGGCGATTTGTCCATTTTCGGCGATATGTCCACCGACAGCATTCGGCGTTTTGGGCATTTTCGGCGATTTGTCCACTCAAACGAATTCGGCGATTTGGACACGATTCGGCGTTTTGGGAATTAAAATACGATTCGGCGTTTTGTCCATTCGGCGATATGTCCAGGTCCCAATTAATTCATCTCTGTTCAATTTTCCTCGTTTTCCCTCCTACTAAAAAGCGATACGAGTCACAGTTATGTGCTCTATAAGTTTTTACATATTTTATTGATGATTGATATGTTTTAGAATGACGTGTCGATGTGACTGAGGTAGTCATCATCTGGACTTCGCCAAGTTATTTTATGATCTCGTTTATGTTGAAACTGAGTGCCACTTGTAAATAATCTCAAACTAGTAGCTAAGTTACACATTCTTTCTGCTGAACTTTGACCGATTATTTTTCTCTCTCATTTAAGACATTCATTTATATACTTATTATTAAGATACTGTATTTATACGAGCAAGCTTGTCCGCCATTTTGAGTTACTGAAAGTGGCGGAAAATTCAAATTCTAGTTACTTTTCAATGAGCATACGGTAAGTCGGAAAAACAACGATCATGTAATTTAATTTTATCCGTTTTACACAAATAAAAAGAAAGCAGAAAAGGTGGGAACAAAAACACTGTTAACTAACACGCACGTGATTCAAACTAAGAACTTTAATAGTACCTTAGTTCAAACAACAGCGACGATTGACCGAACTGACAGATACAGTTGACAGCACAGAACAATACCTACACACTGTATATAAATTTAAATAACCACACTTGGATGAAGACTGTAATTATAATTAGCATCGTAATGGAATGCACCAAGATTTAAATCAGCGCCCAGTGTTCGTCTGGATCGAGCAGTGCGTACTCCAACGGTTACCAGTGACAGTCCCTGTGACAGAAAATCTAGTGGGATAAGCTTGCCTGGTTTATAAAGTACTCTACTTATTATAATTCATAACATCATATAACCTAACATACCTTACCTAAAGTTACCGGCGATTTAACGCAAATATTCTTCCTTACCAATAGCTGCATTCAAATTACCTATCACACCCCAATACAATTTTCGTATCATACTTTGGTATTTTTTCGGTGGTTTGTTGTAGTCCTGTGTAAAATACCCATTTTTCTATGTTTTCTGCATTCTCCGTCGGTGCATATACATTGGGAAAGGAAATATTGTTAAATTGTCTTTTTTTCTTAATTGACATAGTTTTATTGTTAATATGATGGAAGCATTTTAGCACATTCTGTGATATTACTTTAGACACCATAAAAGATATATCTTTATGACCTTGCTTTTGGGTGCCACTGTACAGATTATCATACACTTCTCAATTTTTTCTTGTCCAATCTTACCCCTCGTAATACCACTATATCCATTCTATATCGCTTGATTTCCTTTAATTATTGTAATCGTGAAAAAATCACCTCCCAAAATTTGTTCATATCTTCACGTTTCAGGGTCCCTAAATGATGAAAAACATGTTACTTCAATTCCGTATGTTTGTCTCTCTATCTGTCTGTCTGTCTGTGTGTCCGTCTGTCTGTCCGTCTGTTGGTGTAGCTCAAAAACTATTTGTTGGAGGAAGACGCTATATTAATTATTCCGCGGCAGTAAAAACAACCACTTTTACACCTAGGCGTAAAAGTAACGCATTTACCTTGTCTGTCAAGCGACATAAGTTACCATTTTTATGACGTTTGAAAATAAAACATTTTAGGTATTTTATTATATTACAATTAAATACATTAAGTCGAATATTTTAAAGATTGAAATAAATATATGTACACATGGTTATATCTTGCAAGTTACTTCATAGGAATGAAACTGTAAGCTCAAATTCGTATTTTCATCATGTCATTGGTGTTAAGTCACATAATAAATATTCCCATGGTCTTTTCAGAATGGCTTGCAGATCTCGATTTTTACTTATTTTTTAATTAGCCTGCTTTCGATTCTTTGCTGCTCAAGCAGTCTGGAGATCGAATTTTTAAATTAACGATTTTTGCTGGTTCCCTGGTATTATTATCTGCAATAAATACTACTTCTTTAAATTGTAGAGATTTAAATTCGTATGTGAATGTAAAGATATAAATGTGCATTAAAATAGCTAATATCCATTCTGAAAACGTTGATACTAGTCGTGGTTCGAAACCACCATCCTTTTCTGTCCACCAGATAATCGAGGCACCTAAAAACAATACAATATTAATGGCTAACAATTACGCGATATATAGTTTTTGTTTGTTTAGAGCATATAAGGTACTATTTTTAGACAATTAAGATTAGTACATACCTAAACAATTCTATAAAAAGAATTTAGGAAAACACGCGAGCATGGAATATTGGTTATACTGACGTTAACACTCAATTTAGCAGAGAACACTTTATAAATAGGTACTGTTTATTGATATTTAAGCTACATTCTGACGCATTTTTTTATATTTTTAACTGGTGGCGTTATCCGTTTCTTTTTAACCGAAATTGTATTTTTCTTTGATAATTTTATAGATCTAGTGATATTGTTTTCAGTATCATAAATTCTACATATTTTTATTTTGAAATTTTCCAAGAAAAAAATGAAAATTAAAATAATTGGTTAGCATCTATTCCATTATTCATACAGGCTGTTTCTATTTAAGAGTGTGAATCTACATGAAAAATTAATGATAGTTTGCTTTATAAACTATGGTCCAAAAATGTTCCTTTACGAAAATACCTGGTGTTAAAGTTTTAGGAAAAAAATGGAAATTAATTAATATTTTCGAAACCCCTCGAGATACTTTAGTGGTATTTAGTACGTAGCGACAGTTAATAAAGGTGCATATTTTTCAATACAAAAATAATTTTCAGGTTTAACAGTGGCGTGCGTACGGGCAGTGAACGATATTTTTGAAGAAAAAAATGGTATGCCAATGGTTTTTTCGTTTTCAATTCACCGTTTAATTTTAAACATAAGAGTTCTTTTGAGTCGTTTTCTTGCGATGCGCCGTTTTTGAGTAAAAACACTTGCGAACTTATTATTAATTTAATAGGAAAAATTAAACATCTGCGTGTAATAAACAGCAACAACTGACAACCTACAACATTAGAACTACCATGGAGCGATTATTACAAAATTGTTGAAAATGGCCCCTTTCACTTAATATGTATGCTTCCGCCTTCCTTCTCATGGAATTGCGCACTCGTTGAAATATCCCAGGAATATTTGTTATTCTATCACATGCTTCAACTATTCTTTCGCTTAATCCTCTACAGTGTTAATGGAACTGGTGTACACTAGCGTCTTAAGATGGCCCCAGAAAAAGAAATCTAAGCTGTTGAGGTCGGGGGACCATTCTTGTGGGCCACTGCGCCAATCCAACGATTTGGATGAACAGTTTGTAAATAATTGCGAACCACTACACTGAAATGTGCTGGTGCACCATCGTGCATATACCACATATGGTTTCTTATTGCTATCGGAACATCCTCAAGCAGCAAAGGCAGTTGTTCTTGAAGGAAATTGAGGTAAGATTGTCGGTCAAGTCGTCCCGGCAAGAACCATGGGCCAATAAAGTGGTTACCAATAATTCCTGCCCATACGTAAACCGAAAATTGGTGTTGGAAATGGATTTCGGTTACGGCACTAGGATTTTATTTCGCCCACAAATGATTGTTGTGGACGTTCTAAATGGCATTTCTTGAAAAATTAGCTTCGTCCGTGAACAGAATGTGTGTTTCAAATTGCGGATTTTGAGCAATATTATGAAATACCACTGACAGAAGGTTACACGCCTTCGAAAATCTCTAGGAAGTAATGCCTGTACTCTTAAAATATGGTACGGATATAACAAAAAATCCACTAAAATTCTCCAAACAATTTGATGGCAAATATTTAAGTTTCTAGCGATCTTTCTCGTACTCGTTTCAGGATGTTCTTCGACTTCGTGCAGCACCGATTCCTCAATTTCAGGTGTTTTCACATTTAGAGGTCTACCTTCAGATGTACCTCTTCGGACACTACCAGTTTCAACAAGACGGCGATGAATATTAGAAAAGTTTCGACTATCTGGAAAAGCACGACCGTCGGCGAGGCCATACACGTAATGCATTTCCGCCATTTTAACAAGATTGTAAAAATAAAATGAAAGAAATAATTGACAGGGAATAGACTTGAACGACAGAGACTTATTAGAAAATGTCAGATGTAAAAAGCAAGTGACATATTCCATGGCAACTAGATGCATTGCAAAATTGTATTCTTCAATAATTAGATTAATTTTCTCGGACGATACAACGGTTTTTATTTTTTTACTCAAAAACGGCGCATCGCAGGAAAACAACTTAAGAAATATCTTATGTTTAAAATTAAACTGTGAACTCAAAACTATTTTTTTTAGAGAAAACCATTGACGTACTATTTTTTTTTTATTATATCGAAGTCACTGCCCATACGCACGCCACTGTTAACGCTGAAATGTATTTTTGTATTGAAAAATATGCACCTTTATTAACTGTCGCTATGTACTAAATATCACTAAAATATCTCAAGCGGTTTCAAAAATATTAATAAATTTTCATTTTTTTCCCTAAATCTTTAACACCCCGTATTTTCGTAACGGAACATTTTTGGACCATAGTTTATCAAGCAAACTATCATTAATTTTTGATGTAGATTTACATTCATAATATTCGCATATCATTAAGGGTCACCCTGTATTATTTACAGAATTGTCATCAATACTATACATGCTTCTCGTGTGCTTACAAAACTCTATTATTGCGTCTAGCTTTCGATAACTCATATATTAGTGCTATTTATTGTAGACTTCATCATCGAATTGCGGTTATACCAAATCCATAACAAAAATCAAGAAACACATGATTGCTTTAGTTATTTATAATTGAGATTGACTGCAAATACTAACATTTATTAAAATATAAAATAAAATAGAACCATACCTTTAAATTCTTTAAACGCTAGAACGCCGTAGATAAGAACTGCAGAACCAAGTGGAAAAAATAAACAAGTTAGAAACATCCTTAAAAAGAGTATATTGTTCGTGATCAATCCATTGAAATTTGCTGAACTCGTATTTGATTGATGTCTGCATGCAAATGAAATTCTTGTCTAAAATAATAAGTTTAATTATCTTATGATAGTACTATTTAGTAAATAATACTCACTTGAATACAAAAGTAAATTGCACCCACCCCAAACGCTAAGAAAGCTCCAAAGAGATGGATTACAATTAGCGTTGTGAACTGAAAATTTGCCACTAGTGTAAGGCCTAAGCAAACTATCGCCGTGAGTTGTATTGATAAAGTATTCCAGTTCTGGGGTATATCTACGGCACCGGAATGTCTGATAAACTCCACTTGTCGGTATCGAATGTATAAGGTTGTTCCAACTAAAAACAGGTAAAAGCTGTAGACATTATAATTTTTACAATAACTTTAACATAGAATGTCAGTTGCTATGATGAGTCATGCAAGTTTTCATACAATATACAGGATGCGCGATATTTTTGGTACACATAAATTTCATAACATTTAAAAAAAAATAATTTTGCACTTTCTGCAGAAGAACGCTGTAGAAGGTGTTCAACGGATGAATTTCGCTGCCTTTTGCTACTTATTTGCAGTTGGTTAATAAACTAGATTTACTGAAAAAGACAGTTGCACGACAATAAAGATTACTGTGGGGAGCTGCAAGTAGCCATGAGTCTACAAATGTAACTGCTAGAAGTATTAATATAGAAAGAGAAAGAAAACTGTATAATTATCAACTCGATCAATTATTATTTTAAAGAAGATCTTGCTGGCAAATTTGGGATTATCATAAATAGGGGAGGTACTTCAATTTGGATGACTTATTGCCAAGAATAATTTTCATTTTGGAAATTCCAAAACTGTTATACGATTTTAGAACAGGTATACTTTAAGTAAAACAAAAGTTAATACAAGTTACATAGTAAGTACCATGTACCAATGCAATAACCACATGTGGCACCTAAAAGAGCTTCTTGTAAACATATAGATAGGTACTATACAATACCAAAATTACTTTAAGTGTTAAACATTGATCAATACAAATCCAGAATTTGATATTTTTTGGCCAACAAAAAATAGGAGCGGATATATTTTCTTAGAGGGCCTTCAAGTAAATACTTTACACAAATGTAGTTTTTGTTAGAAAAAATGTTTGTTATTGTAGAAATTGCGTGGCTTGTTATCAGATTTAGCCAAAAATAGTTTGAAAAACTGGTTTACAACATTGAATAGTGCCTCGAATATCATTTTTAGTTAAAGTTGCGTAGATTATTTTTACTTATGCTCATTGCGCTTGAGATTCTTATAATCATATAGAATTGCAATGGACATTCGCGATACCATCATACATACAGTGTGGAAATAAAGTAACGGATAAATTCAAAATCTCGAAGGGGTTTAGCGATTTTGACCATAGGGAATATTTTCAGCTGATTTTCAGTTTCTTACGTAATTTGTTTTTGATGATATGACGTCATCGACTTTTTTTTAAATAACAACCTATATTTTTTATTATTGGTTTCGTTAGTACTTTTTATCCCGCTTCAAAAGGTATAAAATATGTGGAAAGTGCTAATTTCTAAGCCCCGCCCACCGCCACTGTACCGCGACGGCATTTGCTGAATCGTGACGGTGCTTGCCTATGAATTCTCGCCTTTCTCTTTCCGATAGACCGAGCTCTCTAGAGTAGTGGTCTGCTTAGCGGTCGGGAGGTCGCGAGTTCGATTTCCCTGGCCGTCTGCTCTGATTCAGGTTTTTAAGTGGTTTTCCTGAGTTAACAGACTACATCCTCTGAGGCGAATGCCGGGGCAGTACTTCTCCACCTTTCCTAGCCTTTTTCCATTCTCCACCCCTGTTTTCTCTCACCCATTCTATAATTTCCGTTCTTGGCTGAAGAGGGACGCAAAGTCCCTATAGCAGCCCGCCCCCAGTTGTGGGAATTGAAATAACCCTGAACCTTTACCTTTTACCTTCCGATAGTTAGTCGAGTTTCGCCTCTGACGTGGTTGACACGTTGAGTTACCGTGCTCTTCTATCCCTTTCCTTGCAAAAGAGTTTAGCCTCTGGTGTAGTTAACACGTTGGGTATAAAATTTGCAATACCTATGTTCATTTGAAAAAAAAATCGAGAAAAATGGTCTTAAAATTTTAATATTAAAAACCAATTAAATGAGCAAAATAAATCTAGTTACGGGCAGATAAAACAAAAAAAAATTAGTTACATGTCAGAATTATACAATTTGTAAATGTTATAACAAAATAAACGTCCTTTGTTTTTTTGAAATTAGAGTCTACCTTTAGCAAACTATTTTATCAATGAAAATGGTATAATTAAGCGAGACAGAGAGAATTGAATGTTTTATTATGTATTACTGTATTTTTCAATTGTTTTCAAAAAATTTTAATAATAAGGAATGTGCCGTCAATAACTTTCCTTCAAACATAGGTAATTATATTTATTTTGCTCATTTCATTGGGTTTTAATATTTAAACTTTAAGTCTATTTTTCACGATTTTTTCTGATGTAACTTATTGAAAATTTTATATCATTGAAAAACAACATAAAAAGTACTACCAAAATCAATAACAAAATACAGGTTGTCATTTAAAAAAAGTCGATGACGTCATAACTTTTAAAACAAATGACGTAGCAACATAAAAGTGGTTGTAGTGTATGTCCTATAATTAAAATCGATATACCCCTTCAAAATTTTTTCATAAAAATTAATGTTACCAAAATTAATCAATTTCTCCGTAACTTTATTTCCACACTGTATAGTCGAGATACTTAACTTTGACTACTTATGGTATTATACGGTAAAATTTAATTTTTATATATGTAGATGAAATTTAAACCACAGTAGGGATATGTACATGCTTTTAGAAGAAATCCAGCAAAAATTGAAAGTAAGGGAACCCCATTAACGGTTTTATGTGCAGGGTGCTCTGGCGAATTTTGGGATTGTTGTAGTGTAATTTTGGATAACAGACTTGATACATAACAACATAAATATGGAAATGGATGAAAAATCAATTGCTTCAACCAATGGCGGCATTAAATGGTAGGTGTATTGTTGCCATGGATAATACTACTTATCACTCAATGGTAATTGATGAATCACCAACTTATAATCCTCGAAAAGTAGAGATGGAGGAATACTCACAAAAAAACGGAGTAAAAGGGGCTTGCATTTTTCTCCGATTAAAAAAAAATGTAACGCATGCAACAAAAGCTTTTAGATTTTTTTAAAATCTAATAATACAAACTATAATTGTTTTATTTAAATTTATACCACACACATCTATTCACTTAATATTTAACAATAATTATAATTTATCACATAGCAGCTAAATGGCCAAGGGTTTCAATGATTCGCAATTTTTTGCGGATGCCTCTCATGTCCTCTTGGACGGTAAGCAGGTTAAACTCTCGAATCTTTTGATAGATTCGTCGTCGCAGTTCTTCGTCATTTTGGGCTTCGCATCCACCGTCGTAAGCTTTTCTACCGAGTAAAGCCCAAAACTGTTCTATAGGACGCACCTGAGAAACATTCGGGGGGTTATTTTGTTGCTTTAACCAATCTTGGGTTAGTCTCGCATAATGACACGATGCCAGATCGGGCCAGAACATAATATTGTCATAAACATGGTGCGTTTGAATAAAATTGACCAATTTGGGGAGACATCTTCGAATATAAATGTCTGCATTTACAGCTTCACCTCTAACTCGCCTAACATAAAGTCTTGAAATACCAGCTTCTGAAATGGCGCACCACACTAGTATCTTGTCCTCAAATTTAGTTAGAGCCAGAGGCCCTCGGTCTGTAACACATGTCAACCTCAGGGGAAAAACATATTCATATCTCCCTTAATGCATAAATATCTATTTCGTCATCTAAAATTATCCTGACATTGTTTCTGAAATGTTCTCGTCTTAAATTTCTGCAGCACCTTGGAATCCTCTCTAACTGAACAGCCTTGAATTTGGAGACTTTTGTCGCTTTCTGAATTTTAATTGACTTCTGCTAAATTCCCTCTGGATGGTCATATGGGATACGTTAAATCTTAGGCCTAATCTTCTCGTTGAAACTCCCTTTCTATTTTTGCAAATTCAATCAAGTTCTGAAGCCTTGGATGATGCAAAATTCTAGGGGAAGATTCATACACGGCAAACCTTCCTCACATTCCCTACAGAAATATTTTGGTTTCTATAAATGGCGACGTCAGGTTTGGGCATTTGCCCAACCAAGTTGTAAATACCTTTTCTCAATTCTAGTTTGTAAGACATTTTGCAATACTTTCTAAGCACAAATATATTGTCACACTGTAGAGAACATGATCCAATGGTAAGTTGATTGCTTTATTTTTAATAGAAAAAAATAATACTAAACTCTTTCTCAAAACTTTTGTTACATACGTTATTAACGGAATTACGAAGTAGGTCACACTTGTCTAGCAAATATTGTGTTGTAAGATTAGTGTGATCACTTGTAATGGGAAAATATGAAGTTCTTCTTTTGCTACAAGAATTGTGAGAACATAACAGAGAAAAGAATCTGTAATGCGCCTTACTCAGAACTTCCCTCGCAAGTGGACGCTGTGGACTAAATAATTTTTTTTACTCCTAAAAGTAAAATAACATACTAACACACACTAAGTGACATTTTAATCACTCCTCAATAACCTGTGACTAAAGAGTCTCTTAGTCACGGGCTGAAGTGGGAATCGACGTCTTAGTCACGGGGTGAAGTTAGGTTAACACAGTATTTGATTTAATGTCTGAAACTTATTTGTGGTGTGATATAATTCATATTATTATTTGAGTAGTTCGCCACTCTGAAAATTAAAAATATTAAATAACGAACGTTTCAGGGAACAATCTGCCCTCGTTATCAACGATTAACAATTAAAAAAGAACAAGAAACTTAGCCTTTTCACTGGGACTGAAAAACGACCAACCTCCAATGAATTGCTTGACACTGACGTTTGTTGATGATCTATACCTACTTGATCTCATCTTTAAGAATCGATAGCCAACTATTGTCTAAAAATATTGAGAAAGACGACCCGCATTTTTTCTCGTTAAGTAAAATATATGCCGTTTCCTTAATTTTATGTTTACTTGAGAGCGCTTCATTAGTCAAGTATTTTTATTATGCCATTGTATTGTGTGGTTGTTGTCCCAAGCATGTTCTGCCGGCTTAGACTTATTGAATTGATAGGTTTTTATCATATTTTGATGTTCTTTAACTCTAACTTCTAAAGGTCTGGATGTTTCACCGATATAATATCTCCCGCAAACGCAGGGAATACTATATACACAATTCTTTGCATATTGTTCTTCGTTGAACAGTTTAGTTTTTGTAAGAACTAACCGCAAGGTATTTATCCTTTTGAATACCGTCCTAACATTGAATCTATTTCCAAATCGTCTAATTTTGACAGATATGCATGGAATATAAGGTATAGTTAGAGTATTATATTGAGTGCCTTTTTTTGTATGTGTGTGGCATTGTTTCATGTATGGAACATGTTCCGAACAAGAGTCTCTGGATAGCCATTATCTTGTAAAACATTAATAATAAAATCTTTCTCGTTTTTGAAAATTTTGTTTTCTGGAAGTTTTTGGCATAAAGACATTAGACAGGAATACAGGATTAGAAACAAAATCGTACTAGAACGACCTTAGACAATCAGACAAAATGTATCCAAACCAGAAAAACAGTCACTACATACACTAAAAACAGATAACACAATTAAAATTCTACCTGCAGACAACGCCACAGTAGTACTTGACACAACCACATACAACGAAAAACTTTTTTTAACACTAATCAATGAGGGACAATACACTAAACTAAATAAAAAGCCAACACATACAATAGAAACAAAAATTTAAAAATCACTTTACAACCACAGAGAACAATTTACAGATTTTGTAAGACTTACACTAACACCACACTACAGTAAACCACCACATTTTTATGGATT